>CM062516.1:21596888-22804747 GCA_031439585.1 Pterocarpus macrocarpus | reverse complement strand
AATCAATGTTGACCATATCTTTCCTCTAACTTTATTCTTCATACCCTTTCTAAAATTAATTAATCTTTTTGAACAAGTTCTGTATTGCTTGTTTTGATCTGATCTTCTTGAAGCATCTTTAACTATCTTTCTGAATATGCTCTAGGATTAAAAAAACCATAAGAATCTTTCTCCAAAAAGAGATTCACTTGGGAGCAGCAATCTCAACCTTATGCTTTGGCTTAAGAGGTGAAGTGCATATGCACGGTGAATACATGTTTAGAAGCAGTCATGTTCAAAAGGTTCTTTATATAGCAAAAACAATCTTTAACTAAGGCTTTTGTAAAAATATCAACAATCCGATCTTGATGTTTACAAAGCTTAGCTTAATATTTGCTTTCTGAACATGATCTTATATGAAATGATGCTTAATTTCTATATGCTTTCATCTAGAATGCTGAATGGGATTTTTGCCAAGATTAATAGCACTAATATTATCACACAAGATAAGGATTTTGGTATACCTCAGATTGAAATCCTCAAGTTGATACTTAATCCACAGAATCTGAGTACAATAAGTTGCTACAAATACATATTCAGCTTCCGCAGTTGAAAGTGCAATTGTGTTCTACTTCTTGCTTGACCAAGTTAGCAAGGATTTTCCAAGAAAATAGTAGCAACCATTAGTGCTTTTTCTTTCAACTCTGTCTCCAACAAAATTAGCATCACAATAACCTATAATATCATAAGTAGTAGTTGTCGTGTACCAAAGACCAAGATTAGTAGTACTTACTAAATATCTCAAAATTCTTTTGATAGTATTTAAGAGTGATTATTTGGGATCAGATTGAAATCTAACACAAATTCTCACACTTAATTGTAGGTTAGGTCTACTAGCTATAAGATAAAGTAGTGAACCAATCATACCTCTGTAAAGTTTCTCAAAAACTTTCTTACCATCTTCATCAACTTCTAGAGCTTGAGAAGAGGTGCATAGGAGTATTGATGCTCTTGGCTTTGTCCATATCAAACCTTTTGAGCAAATCCTTAGCATATTTTTCTTGATGAATGAAGATTCCATCTTTCTAATGCTTGATTTACAGCCCCAGAAAGAACTTTAGTTCTCCCATCATACTCATCTCAAATTCTCTTTGCATAAACTCAGAAAAACACTTGAACAAATTCTAATTATTAGCACCAAATATTATATTATCCACATAAATTTGAACAATAAAAAAATCAGGTTTCTCATGAAAGATGGATAAAGTAGTGTCAACCTTTCCTCTTTTAAAATCATTTTTGAGAAAAAAAAGAGCTAATTCTTTCATACCAAACTCTTGGTGCTTGTTTCAGACCACATAAGGCTTTTGAAAGTTTAAAAACATGATGAGGAAGGTTTTCATTTTCAAAACCAGGAGGCTCTTTAACATAAACTTCCTCAGATATAAAACCACTTAAGAATGCAGATTTTTCATCCATTTGAAATAAAACAAACCTTTTGTATGCAGCATAGGCAAGCAATATTCTGCTGGCTTCAAGACTTGCTATAGGAGTAAATGTCTCATCACAGTCAATGCCTTCTTGTTGGTTATAACCTTGAGCCACTAATCTTGCTTTGTTTCTGATCACTTTCCCACCTTTATCAAGTTTGTTTCTGAATACCTACGTAGTTCTAATGACAGATTGTCCTTTTGGCAAGGGAACCGGATTCTAGACTTTACTTTTCTTAAACTGATTTAATTCTTCTTTCATGGCTAAAATCTAGCTTTGATCTTGTAAGGCTTTATCAACACTTTCTGGTTAAATCTTAGAAATCAAAGCTAAGTTGGATTCTATTTTGAGAGAAGATCTAGTTCTGATTCCTTGAGAAGGTTCACCAAGAATTTTATTCTGAGAGATAGCTCTCAAATCTATTGCTGTAGTGTATCTTCTCTTGATAGGTGTATCTTCTGGATCTTCAAAAATGTCATTAGAAAATTGTTGATGTGTAGGTAAATCAGAATCATCATTATCGTCCCTTGTGGCTATTTCAAGAGTTTGTTGATGCTGGACATTATCATTTAGAGACAGATTCTCCATTTTATCTTCTAAATTTGCAACTTTCTGAACTATATCTTTCTTCCTCTCTTTGAAGATTATATGTTTGGTTTCCTCCATAGTCCGAGTCTTTTTGTTGCAAACCCTGTAAGCCTTAGAAATAGAAGAATATCCTAGGGAAACTCCAGAATCATATATAGTATCAAACTTTGATATCTTATCCTTAGTGTTAAGTATGAAACAATCCAATTGAAATATATGAAAGTAAGAAATGTTGGGTTTTCTTCCTTTCCATAATTTATAGGGGGTTTTCTTGAGTATTGGCCTTAAGAAGACACGATTTTGAATGTAGCAACTAGTGTTGACTGCTTCAGCCCAAAAACTTTTTGACAAACCACTTTCAAGAAGCATTATTCTGGCCATTTCTTGTAAAGATCTATTCTTTCTTTGCATAATCCCATTTTGTTGAGGAGTTCTAGGACAGAAGAAATTATGAGAAATGCCATTTTCAATACAGAAATTTTCAAAAGACTGATTTTAAATTCTTGACCATGAGCTAATTTGATCTGATAGAAGTGATGCAAAAATCTTTTTCATTGTAAACTCTTTTTGAGAAAGTTTTAAAGGCCTCACAAGCATCATCCTAATGGATTAGAAATACTACCCATGTAAATCTGGAGAAGTCATCCATAATAACTAGACCATATTTCTTACCACCTAGACTAACAGTTCTAGTTGGTCCAAATAGATTAAGATGTAAAAGTTCAAGTGGTCTAGTGGTTAAGACTACATTTTTGCTATGGAAAGAATTCTTAGTCTGTTTACCTTTTTGAGAGAATTCACAAGTTGAGTCATTATCAACACCAATCTTTGGTAAACCTTTAACTAGCTCTTTTTGAGAAATCTTATAGATTAATCTCATATGAGCATGACCAAGTTTCTTATGTCACAACTACTTTTCATCCATAAAAGATGCTAACCATTTTACATTCTGATCTAGAAGGTCATCTAGATATAATATATATGTATTATCATACCTTCTAGCAGTGAGAATGATTTTATTAGATATGGAATCTTTAATAACACATTGAGAAAGTTCAAATATAAGTCTATAGCCTTGGTCACAAAAATTAACTAATTCTTAGAAGGTTGTGAGTTAATCCTTTTGCTAACATTAGAAGATGTGCTCTGGATAGTGGATGCTCCAAACTTATGATTGGAAATAAATCCTAGCTCAGAAACCTCAAACCTAAAGATGGTGGAGTGGTAAAATTTTCTGATGGTATCAAATCTTGAGTCGTGGGCATATGTGTATGCGACTTCTCTAAATTGTCAATATGAGAATATTATCTAATATAAATCAGTAGAGAAGATTTTACAAATAGAAGTTACAATGAGTAACTTTCTAATGATTTAGAAGGTTAAGAAGGTTGATGAAGAAGATCTCTTAAGCATAGAAAAATATTCAATCAATTTAACCATTTCTTCTTCATTTTCCAACATTATATAGAGTTCAAGATATGACCGTTGACGTTCGTAGATCTTGAGCCTTAAGCTTCTTTGATCCACTAGTCTGTGACTAGAAAGAGATAAATACAATTTTCTTCTTCAACAAGTAGACTTGACATAGAAGTGGAAAAAATAGCTGTTGAAGTGTTCACCCACTTTTCAGACTTGTCAGCGCTTCTTTTGCATCTTGTCAAATAATCATATTTGACTTTTTGAATTTATCAATGAAGCATGTAGAAGAAGCTTTGAAGATAAGGTACTTCATGAGAAGCATGTTTCTGATTATTACTGTAACATCCGAAAAATTCTATCCTTAACAATCGAGTTATTCGATTTTTATCGAGTAGGTGGGTTTAATCGGAATTCGATTAAATACATACTTAAAACCAATCAAGGGTGATTTGAAAAGATTAGGCTTGATGGAATTAGGTTAGGAGTATAGAAATCCTCACAGAAAAATTTCAAATCGATTTACCGATTTATGAGCAATCGGTAAGATTTCAGAGTTTTAAACTGTCGGAACCGGATCAGTAGAAATTATGCCATGAGTGCCCTAGGATCAATGGCTAAGATTTAGTCAAATAACCCACCCAAGTGGCGCCTAAGGTAGCCCTTGTTGGTGGAAGCCAAACCAAAATGGAAAGCATAGAGAGATCCACCAATCACATGCATTTAGCCCCCAAATATCTCACCTTTTCTTTCCTTCTTCTTTGTGAAATTCGGCCAGCCCCTCTCTCTAGTTGCTGAAGCTTTTCTCCTTCTTTTCTCTTTACTCTTATCTCCACTCCATTCTCATCTCTTCTTCAAGCCTCATCACAAATTGCTTGCACCAAAGACACAAAATCAACTAGACAAGGTAGGAAATTCTACTTCTCTTCTCACTTTCTCTGATTTGGGGCTGGATGGGGATCATGAATAATCTGAGAATTTGATGTTATGTAGAGTGATGATGATGGTTTATGTTTAATTTTGCATGTATGTGGTGATTAAAACTGAAATTGATAGCAAATGGCTTTGAAAAAGGGAGGCAAACCTAGAAGCAGGTTAGGGTTCCCCATGTCCGTAAGGGCAGAGTGTACGACTCTAGCTAGCGCCGTTTAAATTTGATGAAATTTTTATATGAAACTAGACATCCAGGGCTTTCCATACATATATAATATAAGACCATTGGACTAGTAAAAAGGAAGTTATGAATTTTCGAAGTTTAACCTAGAAATCAGGACTTCCACCCGAATAGCATGAGTTAAGAAGAGTGTAACTCACTCTATACAACTCCAAATTGAGTGAAACCAACTTTGTTAGAAAGTTAACACATATGAGAATGTCCCATAAAAATTTTCGAATTTGATAAGGTCCCATTTGTTCCCAGTGGTCAAGAAAGTTGCCCTATGTCTAATCCGAGTTAGAACAGGGTAGACCAGTAGGGTCAAGTTCCAAAACCTATAACTGAAATTACACTCACCCAAATGATATGAAACTTGATTCATTTGAAAGGTTCTTTTAGCTTTACATGGATATAAATTTTGCATGATTTCACCCACATTTCTATTTTTAGTGAATTTTCTCCCGTAAGAGTACAACTTGGGTTAGAAGCAAGACAAGTCTCAAAGAAATTTGAGTTAATGTCGGAAGTCGGGATTTAGTGAATAGGAAGCTAGGTCGGTACACTAAGAATTGGACTCTAAACTTAGTAAATAAGGGACTAGGTCGAGAATGTTTGAAGTCGAAGTTAGGATTCAGTAAAACAGAAAGCTAGGTCAGGAGTATGTAAGGATGAACCTGGAAGTGTATGCTTAAGGTTGTACTTGGAGGGGTTTACTTAGTGATTGAACTCAGACGTAGTGAATAAGAGTCCATATCGGGTACATTTTAAGGCTGTATTCGGAACTTAGTAGAGAAAGCTAGATCGGGTATATTGATGTTGAACTCGGGATTCAGTAATTAGGGAGCTTGGGATTTAGGAAACATACCTATCAAAGTCTCAAAAGACCAATGGTGGGATAAGGTCGAAAGTCACACAACCCGAAAATCGGAAATGACACAACCTCGGGAGACCAAACCTAGTGTAGGGAAATTAGAACCTAGATAAGGTCGGAACTCGGAACATGTTGGATATTGCAAGTCGAACTCGAGAACCTTAATATAAATGCAAGTTAGATTGATACTTGAGACTTTAAATCTTGTACTTATCAATATTGTTATATTCTTGATATGAATATGATGTCTTATATGGAGTTTAGTATTTGACTTAAATGTACTGATTGTCTGGCACTATTTATGGGGAAGTGGACTCGATCTGTTATTCTGCTAAAATTTTGATAAGAGATTCGTACGCTGTGTAATTTAAAATAGCATGAATATATGATACTTGAAGAATCAAGCTACACATGCATTCAATTCATGATATTGTAAAGGATTCCATTTTACTCGGGCTAGCCTCGGAACAAATTAAGGGGAATAGATCAGTAGGAAGGTTGGGGAAAGTAAACCCGGTAATCCTGTATAGGAATGAGCTTGGTCTTGAAAAACGGACTATTACCCAGGAGTATATGGCCAAAGACTCCCAGGGGACCAAGGATGGAAATAAGTTCTAATAGGTGAAAGCCTTCAAGAATGAGATGCATTTCTAATTGCACATTCATATGCACAGTGTAATGCTTATTAATTGACTGTCTTAGATACCTGTTTGTTATTCGTAATATGCTATTGATCCTTTACAATTACTATTTATTTGCATTAGTGTATATGTTAATTAAACTTGAGCTTGTTTCGGCGTATGTTTTTCAATTAAGTATTTAAGTTAAATGTTATTATTGTGTTGTACCTTTTGAAAATTTTGAAAGACCGAAACAACTGGGAATGACAACGATGATACATGTGTAGAAACTAAGAATTCCTACTGAAAAATGTTTATTTCTCACCCTACTGTATATTTCCGCGTCATTCTCAGACTATGGAGAACACCGCAACAGGAGTCCTATTCATTGAGTTCCCCGAGCTCCACATCCACATCGACCCATTCTTGAATTCTATATATATATCCGGCAGGTGCCAGTTCCGTCTGTATTTCTTTTTCTAGAGAGACTTCGCTGTACCGCTAATGCACCCACTGTTTGACCCCGCTGTCTCGTATATTGCTATCCCCCTTCATATGGCCCATCCATTTCCACCTCCACCAAAGAAGAAGAGAGCCTTTCAGCCTCCCTATGGCCCCTCATACTTCACCACCGCAGCAGATGCTTTCCGCCTCGATGTCAGAGGAGGATCCATCTGAGGCAGCAAGTTCCTCCTCGTCCTCTACTCCTAGCGCGGGCCACCCTCCTGCAAACGCACCCATGGCGAATGGGTTTCTTTTTTCAGATTTCGATTAGATAGTGGATATGCCGTAGCGATAGTAGATGTATAGGACGGCCCTCTTTTGGCAGTCTGGGCCATGGACAAAAGGGGTATAGATTAGGAGTAGTACATGAAATGTCCCATGGGGACCACCTAGGGTATTGTACTTAGGGACTGGCCGTTTTATTTTGTGTTAGCGGCCTCATATTTTTTTTGCCTTGTATCATTTTGACAAACTTTGAAAGCAGACGTTTATGTATATATTTAAGATATATGTTGCAGTAGTTCCGTCTTTATTGCACTTTTATTTATGTTATGTTATTTACAGTATACCAATTAACTAGTACTTATTCCACCGTCAAGCAGAAAATATTATTATGCGAAATGTCACCTTCAGGTGAGTAATTAATAATGATACAAAAAATATAACTTAATCAGCTCACTACACGTAATCACTTATCAGATAATCTATTATGACTTAAGCATAGTACTTGTTTGGTAAGGTGTTACAATTACCTTTCTGGATAAAGTCATCCTTCTGAATGAATAGATATCCTTCTCGTAACACATTTTCCTTTCTGATGCTATAATCTCATCCTTCTGAACTTTCTATCTGCTTTTTACATGAGAAATCATATAGACCACAAAGCATTTGTTCCAATATAAGTACATTCAAGAAAAGTATTATGGATTAAGATACTTTGTTTGGTTCAAAAGTTGTTTGAGTATGAGATAAAAGATTTTTCTCACGAAAGAAAATGTTTCAATAAAAACAAATCATTCACAAACAAAAGTTTTAACTTAAAAGTTTGATTTGGTATTCATCAAAACCTTGAAGCTTGAAATGTCTTAAGTTATGAGATAATTTCAGAAAGGCATTAGAGCTTACAATCTCCCCCTTTTTGATGGTGGCAAATCAATATTCAAGAAAAGATTTTGTTGACAAATTCATTTTAGAAGAATATGATTTGTTGTATGAATTTAAATTACTTTTTGAACCAGATGGGAAATAGACACGACATTCAGAAACTTCAGACATTTTAAACGAAAATTGCATACAATTGCAAAGACTAATAAAGCCACAATTTTTGCTATAAAAATCTCTTCAAAAGATGCGAACAAAGAGTATCAGAGTGAGGATAGAGAAATATAAGTTCAAGCTGTTAAAAAAAAAAAAGATTGTTTAAGTATCAAAGCTAAGAATTCTTAAACAGTCCTGCATATAGTTTTAAATAAACAAAACAGATTTTACAATCTATCAGAGACAAGTAATAATTAACAGACTATATGATTTAAGAATTAAGATTATCAGCATAGAGTCATCATAAACTGTTAGAGTAAATAATTATGATATCAGAATAATAATATACTGATAGAGATAATGAATTTTAGCATAATTTATATCAGAGCACTAATGTGATATTATAGCATAACAGAAATGATATTGACAGATATGAATTGTTAAGGATAATAACTTGAAAATTTAAACATAGCAAAAATATGTTCCTAAAAATGCAAAGTATGAAATACTAATGTGAGTGTTATGCAGCAACCATAATTTTTTTTTAAAAAAAAATTAACGTTAGTCCTAACTCCTAAATAGAAAATAAACTTTAATCCTAACTCCCCCTAAGAATGTGCTCCCCCTCAGCATAAGCTTTTCTTCAAGCTTATTCCCCTTTGACATTATCAAAAAATGAAGATGTGGGATTGTAGAATAACCATCATTGATTGTCTGTTCCTTTCTTAAGAGCCTTCAAAATCTACAACATGAGATTTTCCATTTTGTCTATCCTTCTCTCTAAAGCTTGTTGATGAGCCTGAAGTTTAGTCTGATTAGCCATGATTGTGTGTTGGTTGGCTAACATTAAATCCATCTGGTCTTCGGCACCATTAGGGAAGGCTTTTGCATTTGAAGGGGCTTTAGAAGGTATTTTCTTAGTGCTTTGGCTGTGACTAGCTGAGGATAGTTGGGGTTTAGAGATAGCAGGAGTAGTTATCCTATCAAATTTTGGAGTGGAGGTCAGTAGCAGCAATGTTTGTGCAGTGACAGGGGTAGTAGGAATCTCTTGGGAGGTAGATGGGGCATTGGAGTGCTTAATAGTGCAACATCATATTCCAAAATAGTAGCTTCATTTCCAGTTTCTATCACCAGAATAGGCATCCTACTAGGCTTTATTCTCTCTGGTGCAGTCTTAACCCTTTGCACCAATGATCCTTCTTGACTTAAGGGAACCAATAGTAAGCTTGAAGGTTGTGTAGCAAGCTATTCTGATCTCCTCTTTGGTTCCTCAAAAAGTAAGACAACCCTTCTCATCGCAGAAGGTGGATTTACTTCTTCAATGACATGTATTGTTAGTTCACCTCCAGAGAAGTAGATGAGCTTCTAGTACCTCCAGTTGAGGCACCAATTCTAATTGCTTTATCTTTCTATTTCTGCACCTATGCCTCTAGTCTCATCCTATTATGTGTTGCTTCAAGCAATGCCCTTCTAACAGGAGAAGTAGTGGATTCTCTATATGGCTCTACAGGGGCTTTCTTTACAAGTTTCTTCCCTTTCCTCCTGATCTCAGGATCCTTATCCTTATCTGAAGCTTCTGCTTTAGCTTGATTTTTAGTTCGGTCTTGAGGAACTTGTTCCCTGATCATAATACCTTTTTCTCTTGGTTTGGAAGGTCTGTGTACAGGTTTTGCTGGTGTAGCTATTCTCAAAAGCCTTCCAACAATTGTGGATGTTTCATCTTCTACACTGGAAGAGGAGGAGGTTTCTTCAGCAAGTTTCAATAACCTTCTCTTGCTGACTCTCCTCTCTTTAGAGACTGGTGAGAGACTTCTCTTTTTCTCCTTTTTGTCAGCCTATTTTCTTTAGAAGGCAGGGACTTAACCTTTTGGAAAGAAGCTTGCTTCTTCTTTGGGTTTCTTCTTCCCTTCCTTCTTCCTTTCTTCCTTCTTTTTTTTTCGTCTTTTTTTTCTTAGGGCCTTCAGGTTTCAAACCCATGGTAGAGAGTGTTTTCATGGTTGTAGCAGGGTTTTTTTCATGCTTCCTATGTCCATCAACAGGGAGTTGCGCTCTTGTGAAGACAAAAGTGAGGAGCATTGCATAAGGTAAAGTGGCATGACTCCTTCTTGCAGCATCAATAGCAAAGAGAATGTAGTCCAAAATTAACCTAACTAGGTTTATCTTTTTTCTGGTCATGAGGTAGAACATGGCTATATGGTCCATCTCTGTCATAACATCAATGTTTCCCATCCTGGGAAGCACAGTGTATTAGACTACATAGTATACAGCCCTAACAATAGAAAGAATAGTGGAAATGTGAACATCCCTTACTTGCATGTCTCTTCTGCCCATTAGAACTTCAAATACTTCCTTTTCTGTGACTCCAAGTTGTTCCCATCATTTGGCACCACCTTTGCATAGAATACCCTCATTAGGTGTGTTAGTGATATGAACCAAGTCAAAAGGAAGCACTTGGATCTCAAAGCTTCCAATGGTGCTCCTTAGTGAGGTATTATCTTCACCAACTAGAGCAAGAATGCTATAGAACACAATGGCCAACCCAGTGTAGACATCCTCAGAGATCCTCAAAAAATCGTTCCACCCTTGGAACTCGAATACTTCCACAATCTAAGGGACAGAAGAGAAGTTTTCCATCGCAAAACTCCTTGTAAATGCAATAGGCCTGATGAAGAATTCTTATTGAAGTTTCTTTGTATTTCTTCATTATCATATATATATATGGAACGCTGTAGTCTCCTTTTTTCATCATGATGATTTGAAATGATAGATGATTAAGAGAGAAGGAGGGTAACATGTATAGGCTAAGTGTATAGAAAGAAGTATGAAGGTAGAAGGTTTTGAATGAAGAAGATGAACAATATAAGGTTTCTTATAACTTTGGAAGTGAAAGGTTTGTATGAAAAGATGGCTTGATAGATGAAGGTGAATGATGGTAACTAATGGTTAAAGAGATATGAAGAGTTTCCAAAAGGAAAATGACATTGTTTGAGACTTTTGGTTTTCTCGCTCTGTTTGATTGTGAAAACGTGGCAGAATGGGAGGTTACCAACTTAGCACACGTTCCAAGGTTGTTACAACTTTTGCACGGCTTTGTTTTGATTTGAGATACAATCTATCCTTCTGGTTAAAAGCACAATTCTAAACCCATAAGTCTTATCCATTTTCTGAATTGAACATTTTGATTCCTTCTTTCTGAACTAATTATGATCCTATCTTTCTTAACTAAAATAGCATACCTTTCATTTTCAAACAAGTTAGCAACCTTTTCTGAACCATCTTTTTGAACTAGTTTTCAATTCTTCTTGAGATGATCTTTCTGAAGTAAACTTGTCTATTCTTCCTGAATAACCTTTGATATATAGCCTTGAGACTCTTTCTCTAAAAAGGAATTCCAGTAGGGAGTAGCAATCTCAGCTTTAAAGCTTAGCTCATGTAGGAAAGTTCCAATGCAATATGAATGCAGATTTAGAAGCTTGTCATGTTCAAAAGGTTCTTTATGTTACAGAAACGATCTTCAGCTAAGGGTTTTATAAAGATGTTAGCAATCTAACCTTCTGTATTAATGAACCTTAGCTTAATATCTCCTTTCTGAAGGATCTCTTATAAAATGGTGTTTGATATCTATATGTTTAGATCTAGAATGCTGAATGGGATTTTTACTGAGATTGATTGCACTAGTTTTATCATATAAGATAGGGATTTTGGTATACCTCATATTGAAATCCTCTAGTTGATTTTAATCCACAAAATCTGAGTACTGCAGTTTGCTGTAGATACATATTCAGCTTCAACAGTTAAAGTAGCAATTGTGTTCTACTTCTTACTTGACCAAGTTAATAGTGATTTTCCAAGAAAACAACAACAACCACTTGTGCTTTTCCTTTCAACTCTATCTCCAGCAAAATCAACATCACAGTAACCTATAGCATCATAAGCAGTACCTTTCTCATACCAAAGACTAAGATTAGTTGTACCTGATAAATATCTCAAAATTCTTTTACAGCATTTAAGTGTGATTATTTTGGATTGGATTGGAATCTAGCACAAATCTCCACACTTAATTGTAGATCAGGTCTACTAGCTATAAGATAGAGTAAAGAGCAAATCATACCTCTAAAAAGTTTCTCAGAAACTCTCTCACCCTCTTCATCAGCTTCTAGAACTTGAGAAGGATGCATAGGAGTATTGATACTCTTGGCTTTGTCCATACTAAATCTTCTGAGCAAATCCTTAGTATATTTCTCTTGATGAATAAGGATTTCATCTTTCTGTTGCTTGATTTGTAGCCCCAGAATGAATTTCAGTTCACTTATCATGGTTATCTTAAATCCTCCTTGCTTAAGCTCAGATTCTTGCACAAATTCTGATTAGTTGCACCAAATACTATAATATCAACATAAATTTGAACAATTAGAAGATCATTTTTCTCGTGCAGTGTAACATCCTCAATTTCTTGTCGTGCTAAATTACCTCAGTAACCCTGAGTAATTAGGCACTTAATGAGAAATTATGAGATTAAGGCTTAATTAAGGGATTAACGAGATGTTTATGAGCTAATTATAAGAAGAAAAGCCAAGAGAAAGCTTAATCGAGATTAGATAATCTCTAGTTAAGCAAGCCAGAGCCTTAATAGCTTAATTAAGCACTAATCACCCTTAATTAGCTTAATTGAGTTTAATTAAGGATAATTAAGCTTAATTGTAAGATTAATTTTTGCTAATCATATTCTTGTGTGTTAATCACTAATCCTTGCTTAATCATCTTAATGCAAGAGCACTTAATCACATGATTAAATTCAAATTTAGTCAACTAGACAATAAAGTAAAAGGTGATGTCATAAAAGCATAAAGCATTAGACAAGAGTGCTTTATGTAAAAGTTTGACCATACTTTATTTCCCCATCATCCATTTTGTCTCCTCAATCACTAATTAACACAAAAATATCTCCCTCCCTCCCTTTGAAACTTACGGCTAGCATCACACAAACACACACCTCACTTTTCATTTTTCAACTTCTATTCTCTCTCTAAGTTTCCTACTCCTCTAACTTCTCTCTAAAATTCTTTCTTCTTCTTCTTCATCTTCTTCTTCCATTCTCCACTTCTATAACCAAACCTTCTTCACTTAGCCCTTCAAAGACCACATCTTTTTCTTTGAAGAAGAGATTTAAACACTACAACCTCCATTTTCACAAGATCTCAAGAGCTTCTCCTTCCTCCTTGCAAAACCACCACCATCATCATCAAGAGGAGCCATCATCTTCTTCTTTTTCTTCTCTTATTTTTGTGCCATCTTCAAGAAGAGGTAGTGATCTTCATCTTTTTCATTTTGTTTGCTCAAGAAAGCTTGGAGCTTGGTTCTTTCATGACCAAGATCTCTAAGTGAAAACTTGAGAAAATCCTTCATGCTCTTCAAGAGCAAAAGTTTCCATTTTTGGCAAAATATGTTCTTGTTGTTCTTCAAGTGTTCTTGATGTTCCTACTTTTGGAAAAATATGTTGTTGTTCTTCAACTGTTCTTAATGTTTCTACTTTTGGAACATATATTCATGTTGTTCTTCAAGTGTTCTTGATATTTCTACTTTTGGAAAAATATGTTCATGTTCTTATTCTTCAATGTTCTTGATGTTCTTGGTGGTATCTTGCTTAAAGTTGTTCTTTTTCTTATGATGAGTTTATGATTAGAAAAGTTTCATCTTTACATGCTTTTCATGATTTGATAAGACTATGAATATCCTAAAAGCTTAAAACTTTAAAAAGTTTGCTTCTTGAAGCATAAAAAGTGGCGCAAGTTTAGTGCCTTCATAAAAGTCTTATTTTGTTTTATTTTAAAGACAATACTACATGTAAAAGTCTAAGCTTTTAGGAATAATAAGCCTTTTTGAATTAGAAAAATGATGTCTTGTCACTTTATGTTTCAAATATTGATCCTTGGAAGCAAATCTTTTCATAAAGTTTGAAACTTGAAATCAAAAATATCACTTTTGGATCATAGAAATGCTAACTTTTAAAAAGACCAAAACTTTATAACTTTAAAGTTAATGTCTTATATCACTAGTTGATAAAGTAGGAATCTTTTTAATGTAGAGACAACTTTAAATCAAAAAGTTGAGACCTTGATTGTCTTAGGATAATTAAAAAAGTCAACTTTCATAAAGAACAAGACTTTTTAGTTAAAAAGCTAGTAACTTGTATCATAATTTCATGAAGATCTAATCTTTAAGATAAGAGCTTAAATTTTAAAGGTACTTACTTTCATAAAGAATAAAACTTTATGACTACTTCATAGGAATGATAACTTTTATAATACTTAAGGTAAGATCTTGTTATGTTAGTGATAAAAGCTTGAAACTTTGTAACTTGGTTAAGTTAAAAATCACCCTCGGTGATTACTGAACATGGTGTTGTTGGGTTTATGATGTGGTTATGCATTGTCATGACCCAAGGGTTAGAGGGATCTTGAACTCCTTGGGAGTATAAGTGTGATTAAGGCGTTTGAGCATACCATGAACCTAGGAATCACTAAGGACACTATCTCAAAGAAAGGAAATAATCATTTAACTTGATTAATTTGAATAAGTGTTCCATAAGACATAAACTAAATTAAAGAATAATTTCATATGAGAGCTAAGTAACTAAAAGACCACATACACATATCTTAACTATATGATTCTTTCATGGGTAACCACAAGAAATCATATGATGATTCATAATATTCTTCACAAAGAATAACACAACTATGAACCCCCTTTAGGGTATGAATGTATGATGCCATTCGGCATGATGAATGATAAGTTTGATTGAGCTTTGTCTCATGATTGAATGATGAGTGTGATGATATGATATAGATATGATGAACTGTTGGTTGAAAGTTTATGAATGTCATTTTGGGGAAGCTTCGGTCTAGCCATTATGCTGCCGAATTTCCGTCAAAATTATGGACTTATTCATATCATTGCATGTGTCTAGTCAAAGAAGTACTATGCATGTAAAGTGTAATGACAAGAAAAGAAACCATGGGATATGACCCCTCGATCACTTTCAGGAAGTGAAAGACGGTGATCCATGAGGAACCTCTATGAGGGAGGTAAGGGTGACATGGAGGACCCTCTAACTTAGGGAGAACCAATATCGGCTTAGTCTAATTTGGTTTAGTACTACGTGATGACGGTCATGAAATGAGCTCATGTCTAAAAGCAGTCTATTTCAAAGGAAAAGGAAAGAATGTTAAGCACGTGCTAAAAACGAAAGTAAAGTCAAAGTATAACCATGGTTAAGTCTATGATGATGCATGTCTTTGAATGTATTTATATTGTCCATTTGCATTATGAATGTTTATTCTATGTTTTAATATGTATGTTAGTTATAATGATGTAGTTATGATTTTAAGTTTAAAAGCAACCCACTTTGGGGTTTAAGTTTTCAAAACTATTAAAATTGAACTTATATCTGTCCATTATTTTTATAATTATACCCGAAATGGCTAGGACGATGACAGTGACATAATGTTTGTCTGGTCACGATCCTACTAAGAAATCTTGTATTTCTCACTCCTACCTTCTTGTGTCATCTTCAGATGGAGCTGATGGCATCCATGGTAGCACTTCTGACGGTACCTGACTGGATAAGACGAGAAGCTACCATGTTTCTTCACTTAGTTAAGGAGGATCGAGATAGTAGCATAGTATTTTCATTTTCTTAAGAGCCCCAGTTTGGTAGTTTATGTGTAATTAAGAGTATGTAGGAAGTCATGCTACTTAATTTGACCTATTACATATGTGATATTTATTTAGTGTAATGATGACTCTTGAGTATCTATGATTACATTCTTGGTTTATGGTATTGTGTTATGTTGTTTCAATTTTATCATACATCTTATTAGTAACTCTGCGATATGAAGAACAATGTCCATATGTAAGCGAGTAAGTAAGCACATAAAGGCTCAGTTTTCAAACATAAAGGTTTTACAAAAAAAATTACATGCTATTTTCGCATATTATGCTAATTTCAACTATAAGAACTTCTGCTAGTAAAGAGTAACAACTAGTGATGCCATAACATAGCTTAAGCATTCTATGTTATTATTAGGGTGTTACATGTAGTGTAAATAAGGTAGTATCAACCTTTCCTCTTTTAAGGCCATTTTTGAAAAGAAAAGAGCTAAGTCTTTCATACGAAGCTCTAGGTGCTTGTTTTAATCTATATAAAGCTTTTGACAATCTAAAAACATGATGAGGAAGGTTTTCATTTTCAAAACCAGGAGGTTGTTTAACATAAACTTCCTTAAATATGAGACAATTTAGGAAAACAGATTTTACATCCATTTGAAATAAAACAAATCTTTTATAAGCAGCATAAGCAAGTAGCATTCAGATTACTTCTAGTTTAGCTACAAGAGCAAATGTCTTGTCATAATCGATGCCTTTTTGCTGATTGTATCCTTGAGCCACTAGTCTTGCTTTGTTTCTAATTACTTTCCCACACTCATCAAGTTTATTTCTGAATACCCATTTTGTCCCAATGACAAATTATCCTTTTGGTAATGGGACTAAAGTCCAGACTTTGCTATTCTCAAACTAATTTAGCTCCTTTTTCATTGCTTCAACCCAACTTTGATCTTGTAAAGTTTCATCTACACTTTTTGGTTGAATTTCATAAATCAGAGCAAGGTTGGATTCAGTTCTGAGTAAAGATCTGGTTCTGATCCCTTAAGAAGGTTCACAAATAATTTATTTTGAGAGATAGCTTTCAAGTCTCTTACGCCATTATATCTTCTCTTGATGGATGGATTTTTTGGATCTTCAAAGATGTCATTAGAAATGTGTTGATGTGTAGACAAATCAAAATCATCATCATTGTCATTTCTTGTGGCAATCTAAAGGTTCTGCTGATGCTGGGCATTATCATTTAAGGACATATTCTCTATTTCTTCTTCCAGATCTGCAACCTTCTGATTGATGCCATTCATTCTTTCCATGAAGCTTATGTGTTTCTTCCACAGTTTGAGTTTTCTTATTGTATACCCTATTAGCTTTTAACACATAAGATTATCTTACAAAGACTCGAGGATCAGACTTGGGATCAAACTTTGAAAGCTTGCCCTTTGTGTTAAGTGTAAAGCATTTAGATCCAAATACATGAAAGTATGAAATGTTGGGTTTTCTACCTTTCCATAATTCATAGGGGGTTTTCTTGAATATTGGCCTTAAGAAAGTACTATTTTAAATGTAGTACTTCTGCTCAAAATCCTTTTGATAAACCACTTTCAAGAAGCATAACTTTGGCCATTTCTTGCAATGATCTCTTCTTCCTTTCCACTACCCCATTTTTTTAAGGAATTCTAGGAGAAGAGAAGTTATGCGAAATGCCATTTTCGTTATAGAAAATTTCAAAAGAATGATTTTCAAATTCTCCACCATGATCTGATTTGATGGAAGTAATGCAAAAACTTTTTTTATTTTGAATTTTTTTTGAAAAAGTTTTGAAGGCCTCACAAGCTTCATCATTATGGATTAGAAATATAACCACTGTGAAACCTGGTAAATCATCCATAATAACTAGACCATACTCCTTACCACCTAAACTAGCAGTTTTAGTTGGTCCAAATAGATCAAGATGTAAAAGCTCAAATGGTCTAGTAGTTGAAACTACATTTTTACTATGAAAAGAACTCTTGGTCTATTTACCTCTAAGGCAGAACTCACAAGATGAGTCATTTTCAAAATTGATATTAGGTAAACCTTTAACTAATTCTTTCTACGAAATCTCAGAGATTAGTTTCATATGAGCATGACTAAGTTTCTTATGCCATAACCACTTTTTATCCACAAAGGATGCTAAATATTTTACATTTTGATCTAGAAGGTCATCTAGATATAATACATATATTTTATCACGCCTTCTAGCAGTTATCAGAAGAGGAATCTTCAATAACGCATTGAGAAAGATCAAACACAACTTTGTAGCCTTGGTCACGGAATTGACTAATGCTCAAAAGGTTGTAAATTAGTCCTTCTACTAACATAACATCATTTATTAAGTCAGAATCATTCTGACCAACAGTACCTATACCAACGATTCTGAACTTGATTCTATCAGCAAATTTCACAACTCCACCATCCTTGGGCCTGAAGTTTATGAACCAGGATTTATTTCCAGTCATTTGTCTTGAACATCCGCTTTCCAATTACCACTTCTTTTCTTTTAGATGTTGTGATTTAAGACACACCTGCACTAGAAGTCATTTTCACTTTAGGTGCCCAAATCTTCTTGGGTCCTTCTGTATTAGTTGATATTTTGGGCTTTTTCACTTTTTGTTTAACTTTTCTTCTGGAGAAGTATCTTTTAGAAGAGTGTCCCCTTTTGAAATAGTAAATACATGCAAGAATTTTATGTTGAGAATCTTTAGATGATTCCTCATTTATTTCTTCCATATATCCTAGCCCAATTTTGTCCAAATATGGTTTTTGGCCTGCAAGTATGAGATCAAGATTTGAACCATTAACCATTTTCTCAAGATCAATTTTGAGAAGTTTGACTAAGTTTTGAAGTTTAGATACATTAGAGGAAGTATTCTGACTTCCTTCAGAAACCTCTATTTTTAAGGCATTAACATCCTTTTAGAAGGTGTCATTTTCTTTTAAAAGCTTAGAATTTTTATGCCCTAGCTTCTCATTCTCAATCTTGAGTTTTGCAAAATTTGAGAACAGTTTCTGAAAATTTTTCTTTAAAGAAGCATAATGGGAAGGAAGTAATTGACAATCATCCAAGAGATCATTATAAGCTTTTTGAAGATTTGTAGAAGTAAGTTCAAGTTTAGAATCAGATACCTCAATTTCTTCTTCTGAAACTATATTAGCCATGAAGCAGAGATTTGCTACAATCTCTTCTTTACCTTATGATTCAACAATCTCCTCTTCTTCATCCAAGTCTTCCCATGTGGCCATCATAGCCTTCTTCTTTGTAGTCTTCTTTTTTAAGGCTTTCTTCAATCTAAGACATTCTGATCTGATATATCCAGGCTCCTTTCATTCAAAGCAGTTGACTTCATCTTGCTTGGCCTTATCTTTCTTGTCTTTCTTAAGAATAAAGCCTTTTTTCTTCCTTTTGATCCATACTTTTGATATCTTCTTTGCCATTTGTGCAATCTCATCATCATCATCTTTAGAGGAGTCTTTTTCATCTTCTTCTGACTCTTCTAAAGCTTTCATGGCCTCGGAGGATTGAGTCCTTTTCAGAGTGGACTTTAGTGTAATGGACTTCCCTTTTCTAACAATCTCTTTAGAGACTTCATTTAGTTCAATCTCATGAATCTTCAATGACTAAATAAGAGCATCTAAGCTAAGTACATCTAAGTCCTTAGCTTTTTGAATAGCAGTTACTTTTGGATGCCAGGCCTTTGAACAACTTCTTAGAATCTTTCCCACCATTTTGACATTTGTGTACCTTTTGTCCAAGGCTTTCAACTGATTTATGATGTGCATAAATTTAGTTGTCATCAATGTTTTCATGCTCCAGCATTTTGAACATCCCGTATTAATGAACTAGCATGCTGATCTTGGTCTCCTTGACCAGATTAGTTCGTTCATGAAGCACTTAGAGTCTATCTCAGATTTCTTTTGCTGAGTCACTAGATATGATCTTATCATATTTACTTTTGCTCAAGGTACATGTGAGTAGATACTTTGCCTTAGCATTCATTGAACTTTGGTCTTGTAATGGTCAGTCCATTCATTTGTAAGGAATGGTTTTGACTAGTACTGGTGGAGGTTGCTTCGGATTAGTAGCTCCTTGAGGTGCTAGTTGTTCAGTTGTGTGTACATAATCACCATTTTCTATTATCTCCCGCATATCTAGGCTTGTGGACTCAATGAAAAGTCTCATTCTATCCTTCCAGTATGAATATCTTCACCATTAAAATATGGAGGATGGCTGATAAAGTGATCCTCTGCAACATGATTTATCTATTCTGCCATTTGTTGGATCTTTGTCCTCTACAACCATTAGGAAACTCAACCCCAGAGTTAGGCTCTGATGCCAATTGTTGTAAATGGTAACATGAGAAAGCGGGGTTGAATCATGTTACAGATAAAAATATTTACCTGAAAATTTTTCGTTAAATAACTTTCTCAAGTCCTAAACTTAGAATACGGAAGCAATTTGGTTAGAAATGAAAGTAGTCTAGCTTACTAAAATATGTTAAAGTAGGATTATAATAAACATAAAGAGTTGTATACTAATTAAAGATAGTAAATAAGGTAAAGTAAAGGATATAGAGAGATCATACAATAAAATTTATCCTGGTTTAGCTAAACAAATGCCTACGTCCAATCCCCAAGTCTTTGTCGAGATTTTTATATCACGAGTATTCTTTTTCCAAACTTCTCCAAGCTTTTACACGTGAGTGTTCTTTCTCAAGCCTCTCCAAGCTTATACAATAGAGTAGTTTTCTTCAAGCCTCTCTAAGCTCACATGAGTAGTATTTATTCTAGCCTCTCCAAACTTTTAGTGACCGCTAACGGGTCTGGTTACAAGAAGTTAATAAGAAGGCTTGTGTTTAAGCACTCACACTAATCACTTTTTTAGAGCATGATCAACAACAAATCTATGTATGTGACTTCTCTAAATTCTCAATATGATAATATTATCTAATACAAATCAGTAGAAAGATTTTACAAACAGAAGTTACAATGAGTAACTTTTTGATGATTTAGAAAGTTGAGAAAGTTGAAGAAGATCTTTTTAGCGCAGGAAAATATTCAATCAATCTAACCATTTCTTCTTCATTTTCCAGCTTTATATAGACTTCAAGATATGGCCATTGAAGTTTGCAAATCTTGAGTCTTGAGCCTTTTTGATCCACTAGTCTATGACTAGAAAGAGAGAAATGCAATTTTCTTCTTCAACAAGTAGACTTGACACAGAAGTGGAAAAAATAGCCGTTGAAGTGTTCACCCACATTTCAGACTTGTCAACACTTCTTTTGCATCTTATCAAATCATATTTGACTTTTTGAATTTATCAATGAAGTGTGTAAAAGAAGCTTTGAAGGTGAGGTACTTCATGAGAAGCATATTTCTAACTATTATCCTTCTAGACAAGGTCATCCTTCTAAATGAATAGATATCCTTCTCGTAACACATTTTCCTTCTGATGCTATAATCTTATCCTTCTGAACTTTCTATCTGCTTCTTACATGAGAAATCTTATAGACCACAAAGCATTTGTTCCAATATAAGTATATTCAAGAGAGGTACTATGGATTAAGACACTTTATTTGATTCAAAAGTTGTTTAAGTATGAGATAAAAGATTTTGATCATGCAAGAAAACATTTCAATAAAACAAATCATTCACAAACAAAAGTTTTAACTTAAAGCTTGATTTGGTGTTCATCAAAATCTTGAAGCTTGAAACATCTTAAGTTATGAGATAGTTTTAGAAGGGCATTGGAGCTTACAGGTTGATGGAGTGTCCCTCAACAATATAGTTGATTTGTTGTGCCATCAGTTAGATCTTTATCCTCTGTAATCGTTAGGAATATGAACCCCAAAGGTAGGCTCTAATGCAAGTTATAGGTAAAGGTAGTACGAGAAGGGGGATTGAATCATGCTTCAAATAAAATTCAAAACCTAAAACTTTTGTAAAATAACTTTCTCAAGTCTAAGACTTGGAAACAGTTTAGTATTTTTAATATCAAAAAGTTAGTTCAATCAGAATATTATTTTGTAGACAAACTTAATAAAGATAGAAAGGATAAAAAGATCACATAGTAGGATTTTATACTGGTTTGACCAATCACTTTCCGCTTCTAGTCCCTTGATAATTGATTTTTTACCACACTTTAATTTTGCAATTGAATAATGATCTTGGGGCAATTTAGTGTGTAAATATTGGTTTTCGGTCTAAATTTGATTTTGGGCTTTTAAGTGGAATTAATTATAACTTTTGTTTTAGGTTCCCGATTAAAGGCCAAATTCGGACAACAAGGTAGTCATGAAACGCTCGAGCAAAGTTTAGTTAATTAAGTGTCCAAATTGCAAGGGACCAAAGCCATTAGTTTTCGATTTTTTTGTTTGGTCCGGTTCTTGTCCTTTGAACCGGTTTATTTTGGTTTTTAAAAGCTGGAAAATGAAGGGACTGGGGGCTGTTATTTTTCTGGAACTACGCTGGTATCTATCTCTGAGGGGATTCCAATTTTTTTCGGATATTCAATCCATTCAACCTTTTCTTCTTTATTTTCGGTTTTTGTTCTACCATGGTTGGCTAAGGCACTAATCGACCAACCCACGAATTAAGTTTCCGCCTTCAATCCAGAGGATGTTTTTGCCTCATACTGAGTTCGTTCTTTTCCTTTCCCTTCTGTATTTCGATTCTAGATAACTTAAGGGAAGGGGTGTTGAATGTTAGATTTAACATTTAGGTTGATTAATCGAAAGGGCTTAAAATCAAAATGGGTTTAAGTGGGCACTGTACGTTGAATGAGTGAACACGCCGAGTTTCTGATAAAATGCTAGGTGATCGCCTAGTAGATTCGTTTTTCTAAATGAATGTAGGGATTCCGATTTGTTTAGGATCAACCACGAATTCAGTGATTCATTGTCCAATGACGGATTTTTAGGAACTCAAGTCTGGGTTGGTTGCTTTAAAATTGTTAATTTCATGTTTTTTATCTATTATCTGTTATCTGTATTGAAATTGAACAAACCTCCCCTTTTTCGTTTACATTGCTAATTACGTATTGTCTTTGTTTCCAATTAAGCAAATTGGTTCATTGCGAATTCCTTGGGAAATGATTCAGGTTGCTCTATATTACAAGTTTTTCTTTATAGCCTGATTAATTTGAGTGAGTTCGATAGTCACGCCAAATTTTGGCGCCGTTGCCGGGGAATTTGCATTGCCCTTTTGACCTTGATTGCTGCATAATATAGTAGAATAAATTCGTCGTATTACATGTTGCATAGCATAGCACAGCATAGCATATTTTGCATCTTTTTTTTCGATTTCTGTCAATTTTGCATTTTTCCGGTTTCTGTGAACTATCTCCAATTGCTTTGAAAATTGGTTAGGGGGCAGGGAAAAAAATCAATAAATATTTTTCAGAGCCTCAAGAGCCACTGCAATCAGAAAAGAGATATTTAGGATAAGGCAAGTGAATGGAAAGAGTTTGCATGAATATTGGGAGAGGTTCAAGAGGCTATGTTTGAGCTGTCCACACCACCAGATAGCTGACTAGTTACTAATAGTGTATTTCTATGAGGGCTTGCTGGCCATGGACAGAAATATGGTGGATGCAGCTAGTGGTGGAGCTTTGGTTGATAAGACACCTGCTACTGCCAGACAATTGATAGTAAACATGGCAGCTAATTCTCAGCAATTTGGCACTAAAGCAAACAGCAGTGGGGCGGTGTTCTCAATTCAAGCACCCCCAGCCCAACATCATAGTGCCCATAAACTAGCAGTAGTGTCCAGTACAGTCCACCAGAGGCTGGAAAACAGACTTGATGAATTAACCTCATTGGTAAGGCAGTTGGCAGTGACACAAACAGTACAGGCTCCCACTCCCCATGAACCACTCCAGTCCACAGATGCTTGCTTGACTTTGCAAGAAGGCACCTCTCTAGACCAATCAGTAGCTGCTGTAGGAGTCTTTCCTGGAAAACCACAGTATCAGCAGCAGCAGTAGCAGCATAATCCGTATTCCAATACTTTCAATCCTGGCTGGAGAGATCATCCAAACTTCAGGTGGAATCAGAACCAGTAATACCAGCAAAGGCAGAATTTTACACAGTAAAGACAGAATGTCCAGCAGTCTGCACCTCCACCACCAGCACAACAGCAAACTAGCAGTGGTGGTGGTCCCTCATTGGAAGATTTGGTGAAGCAGCTTGCAACAAACAGTTTGCAATTCCAGCAAAGAACAGAATCTTCAATTCAGAATTTGCAAACTCAGATTGGGCAATTAGCAACTTCACTGAACCAATTGCAACCTCAAGCATCTAGTAGCTCTCTTCCTTCCCAGACAATTCCTAATCCGAAGAGGAATGTCAGTGCTATATCCCTAAGGTCTGGTAAGCAACTAGAAGAGCCCAAGCAAGCTGCTGCTGAAACTGAATCAATCTCAGAAAAGGGGAGCAATGAAATACTGAAGCAGGGTAGTGATCAGTCCGAAAATCCTATCCCTCTACCTTTCCCTCAGAGAGCCCTTTAATCCAAAAAGTTGGTAGAGAAAGCACAAGAGAAGGAGATCCTTGAGACATTCAGAAAAGTTGAAGTGAACATTCCTCTCTTATATGCGATCAAGCAGATCCCCAAATATGCCAAATTTCTGAAGGAGTTGTGTAACAACAAGAGACGACTACAAGGGAATGAGCGAGTGAGCTTAAGTCGAAATGTGTCAGCACTCATCCAGCCCATGCCTAAGAAGTGCAAAGATCCTGGGACATTTACTATTCCTTGCATTATTGGAAATTGTAAATTTTCTGATTGCATGTTAGACTTAGGTGCTTCCGTAAATGTCATGCCTGAATCTATTTATAATACTCTTGGTCTTGGCCCTTTGCGTGCTACTGGTGTTGTCATCCAGTTAGCCAATAGGAGTAATGCTCACCCTGCTGGTTTGATTGAAGATGTTCTAGTTAGAGTCAATGAGTTGATATTTCCTGCTGATTTTTACATTTTAGAGATGGAGGGTGAGTCTCCTAGCAGTGGACCCCCGATTATTCTTGGGAGGCCTTTCTTGAAAATAGCTAGGACCAAGATAGATGTGCATTCTGGTACTCTTTCCATGGAATTTGGTGATAGTATTGTGCATTTTAATATCTTTGATGCCATGAAACACCCTAGAGAGGAGCATTCAGTTTTGTGCATTGATGTGATTGATGATGCTTATGCTGAGTTTTGTGCTGATTGTCCAGATTTTGCATCTGTTAATGACACTATTGTTTGTGATTGTAATGATAACGAATGGTGTCTTATTTGCACTAATTTTTCATGTTTTTTTAATTTCTGTGATGCACTTCATAGTGATGATGATGTTGATGATAATTCTAATGTGCCATCTGGGCAGAATCTAGATCTTTTCAATTCATTTTCAGGCACTACAGGTTCAATTGAAGCATATGCTGCAAAGTTGGTGCAATCTGCCAACCTTCTTCCCTCTACTGAGCAACCACCTAAGTTGGAGCTGAAATCTCTGCCTGATCACTTGAAATATGCCTTTTTGGAGGAGAATGAGCAGTTGCCAGTCATTGTGGCAAGGAACCTTCTACCTGATCAAGAAGAGCAGCTGCTAAGATTATTGAAAGCAAATAAGAAGGCGATTGGGTGGACCTTAGCCGACATTGTTGGTATTAGCCCTTCCATGTGCATGCATCAAATTTCATTGGAAGAAGGTGCTAAGCCAGTGAGACAACCTCAGAGGTGCCTTAATCCCTTTATTCTGGATGTAGTGAAGAAGGAAGTAACTAAGCTCCTGCAAGCTGGCATTATCTATCCTATCTCAGATAGCCAGTGGGTTAGCCCAGTTCAGGTAGTACCAAAAAAATCTGGAGTGACTGTTGTGGCCAACCAGAAGAATGAGCTAATTCCCACAAGAGCTCAAAATAGTTGGAGAGTCTGCATAGACTATAGGAAGCTCAACCAGGCCACCCGCAAGGATCACTATCCTTTACCCTTTATTGATCAAATGCTAGAACGATTGGCCGGTAAATCTCACTATTGCTTCTTGGATGGCTACTCAGGCTACTTCCAAATCCACATTGCACCTGAAGATCAAGAGAAGACTACCTTCACATGCCCCTTTGGAACATTTGCATACAAAAATATGCCTTTTGGACTCTGCAATACACCTGGAACCTTCCAGCGGTGCATGGTAAGCATCTTTTCTCAATTTTTAGAGGATTGCATGGAAGTATTTATGGATGATTTTACTGTTTAAGGGTCTTCTTTTGATGCATTTTTGGGTAATTTGGCTAGAGTTTTGAATAAATGCATTGAGACCAATCTTGTGTTGAATTTTGAGAAATGTCATTTCATGGTTGAGTCAGGGATAGTTTTGGGACACATTGTATCTAGGAAAGGCATTGAGGTAGATCCTGCTAAGATAGATGTTATTTCTACTTTACCTTACCCCGCTTCCGTGCGGGAAGTGCGTTCTTTTCTTGGTCATGTAGGATTATACCGGCGCTTCATCCAAAACTTCAGCAAGATTACCCGACCCTTGACCAACCTTTTGCAGTACGACACAGATTTTGTGTTTGATGATGAGTGTAAGTCGGCCTTCAACCATTTGAAGCGCTGCCTGACCATGACTCCGGTGATCTAGTCACTAGATTGGTCTCTTCCATTTGAGCTGATGTGTGATGCCTCCAACTATGCTGTTGGTGCTATTCTTGCTCAATGAGTCAAATGGCTCCTCATGTCATTGCCTATGCATCTAAGACTTTGGATTCTGCCCAGTCTAATTACGCAACCACTGAGAAAGAACTTTTGGCTGTTGTTTTTGCACTTGATAAATTTAGGTCATATCTGCTAGATACTAGGGTTACTGTCTTTTCTGACCATGCAGCCTTAAAGTATCTCTTGAAGAAGCCAGATGCTAAGCCCCGACTCATTCAGTGGATGTTGTTGCTCCAAGAATTCAACATTGAGATTAAGGACAAAAGTGGAGCAGAAAACTGGGTAGCTGATCATTTGAGTCGAGTCACTCACCATTATGACTTCTCTCCCGTTCGGGATGATTTTCCTGATGAGCAGCTTTTACAGCTACAAGGTACGCTTCCCTGGTATGCTGATTTGGTAAATTATTTGGTTGCTGGTGTTTTGCCTGCTGATTCCACTAGGGCCCAGACTTTGAAATTGAAAAGTGAATCTAAATACTATGTTTGGGTTGACCCTTATTTGTGGAGATTTTGTAATGACCAAGTGATTAGGAGATATGCGCCTGATAATGAGTTTCATTCCATTTTGCATTTTTGCCATGCTTCTGCCTGTGGTGGTCACTTTGGACCCCAAAGAACTGCTAGGAAGGTGCTAGATTCTGGTTTATTTTGGCCTTCCTTATTTCATAATGCATATCTATTTTGTAAGTCATGTGAGAATTGTCAGCGAACAGGGAGTATTTCCCGTAGGCATGAGATGCCCCAACAACCCATACTGTTTTGTGAAGTTTTTGATGTCTGGGGTATTGATTTTATGGGTCCATTCCCTGTTTCTCATGGTTTTACTTATATATTGCTGGCTATTGATTATGTTTCAAAATGGGTTGAGGCAAAAGCCACCTGGACTGATGATTCTGCTGCTGTTGTAGATTTTATTAGGTCTCACATTTTCTGCAGGTTTGGTGTTCCTAGAGCTATTATCAGTGACCAGGGCTCTCACTTCTGTAATCGAAGCATGGGTGCTTTATTACGAAAGTATGGAGTGATACACAAGGTTGCCATAACATACCATCCACAGACCAATGGCCAAGCTAAAATCTCAAACAGAGAGATTGAGTAAATTCTTCAGAAAATTGTTAACTCTAACCGGAAAGATTGGAGTAAGAGGCTAGATGATGCATTGTGAGCATATCGAACTGCATACAAGACTCCGATTGGGATGTCTCCCTTTCGGCTTATTTTTGGTAAGGCATGTCATCTTCCGATAAAGTTGGAGCATCAGGCGTATTGGGCCATTAAGCAGTGCAACATGGATTTGGCCAAGTCAGGGGTGGAGAGGAAGCTGCAGTTGCAAGAGCTGGAAGAGCTTAGATTGGATGCCTATGAAAGTTCACGTTTATACAAAGAAAAGACAAAGGCATTTCATGATAAGCACATTCTGAGAAAAGAGTTTGTTGTGGGCCAGAAAGTTCTTTTATTTAACTCCCGTCTTAAATTTTTTATGCCTGGTAAACTTCGATCAAGATGGGATGGCCCTTTTGTGATTACTAATGTCTTTCCTTATGGTGCAGTAGAGTTATGTGATGAACAAACCAGGAGGATTTTCACTGTGAATGGACATCGCCTAAAGCATTTTTATGAGGGACCTCAGTAGCAACCTAGGGAGACAGAGGTTAGGCTCACTGATGCTCCATACCCTCCTTAAGGGAGTTTTCTTTCCCTTTTCTCTATTTTTCTTTGTCGCTTTCAATTTCAACTTTGATTGTTAATAAAAGACCCTCCTTCTGATAATTGTTGAATTGGACATAGTATTATTGGACTTGACTTGGATATTTTGTTTTTGATAGATCATTCTGTTGGACTGAATTTCTTGACTTTTGGATTATCTGACTTGGTAGTTGATCTTGTGATGCTGAACGTGTGTTGGTATTGACCTTTGTGAGATTTTGGACCTGTGTGAATGGAATCAATTTTCTACATTCTTTCTTTCTTGTGTGCTTCTGCTCATGATTTTGTTCTCTAGAACTTGCTCTTAATCTTTTTGAAACTGCATTTTTCACTTGTATGCATGAATATGATAGAGGCCTTCTTTCTTTTAGTCACCACTTTGGCCAGATAGCCTTCCCTTGCATTATATCCCCGTTGGTTAGCCCCTTTGTGCTTTTATTGTGTACCATCCTTGTCTTAGCCACATTACAAGCCTAAGTGTAAAACCATTTTATTCCGTACCTTGGACATTTATTGAGCATTGGTAGCACCTTAGTGTTGTGTTTAAAGTGTGGGGGTTGCCCAAGTGTGCAACAATTTAAGTGTGGGGGGAGCTATTACGGTGCTATTTGATGCCAATTGTTATTTGGTATTGGTTTCTCGTTGTTTTGTTATGGATTATAAATTCCAAAAAAAATAATTCAAAAAAAAAAAACAAAAACAAAAAAAAAAGAACAAAAACGCATAAAAAAAAGTTATTTGTTTGTAAATTTGCATTTCATTACTTAGTTGGTTTTGAGCACACCTTGGTGTTACTTGACTAATGCTCTTCTAAATTTCTTGGGTGCTTAGCCTTTCATTCTTTTCATTCCTTGTCCATACCTATACCTTGACCATAGCCCCATTACAACCTTGAATAATAAGTCCTCTTGATTTGTGTATGCATGTGTTTTGAGTAGTAGAGAAGTAGAATTTGAGCAAGCTTATGGTAGGGCAGTTTTGTTGAGTGGAATTTGAGTGATACACTTGCTACCCTACACACCTGAGAGATTGATTAAGAGCATACCTTGAGAGGCCATCTTGCGTGATTAGCATCATCAATTGAGATTGCCATGTTTTGTAATTGGAGATGAAGAAATTTCTGTCATGATTAATTAGTTGATCTTTTGACATTTTGTGTTCCCTGTCCAAATTTTGCATTCTTGACAATTGTTAGAAGGAGAGGTCTATCCTTTAGTCTTTATTTTTGAGTCCTTGAGTCTTTATGTTTTGTTGAGTTTTTAATTTTGCCCCGGAGTGCAAAAGGATAAGTATGGGGTGATTTGATAATTGATTTTTTATCACACTTTATTTTTGCAATTGAATAATGATCTTGGGGCAATTTAGTGTGTAAATATTGGTTTTCGGTCTAAATTTGATTTTGGGCTTTTAAGTGGAATTAATTATAACTTTTGTTTCAGGTTCCCGATTAAAGGCCAAATTCGGACAACAAGGCAGTCATGAAATGCTGGAGCAAAGTTTAGTTAATTAAGTGTCCAAATTGCAAGGGACCAAAGCCATTAGTTTTCGATTTTTTGGTTTAGTCCGGTTCTTGTCCTTTGAACTGGTTTATTTTGGTTTTTAAGAGCTGGAAAACGAAGGGATTGGGAGCTGTTATTTTTCTAGAACTACGCTGGTATCTATCTCTGAGGGGATTCCAATTTTTTTCGGATATTCATTACATTCAACCTTTTCTTCTTTATTTTCGGTTTTTGTTCTACCATGGTTGGCTAAGGCACTAATCGACCAACCCACGAATTGAGTTTCCGCCTTCAATCCAGAGGATGTTTTTGCCTCATATTGAGTTCGTTCTTTTCCTTTCCCTTCTGTATTTCGATTCTGGATAACTTAAGGGAAGGGGTGTTGAATGTTAGATTTAACATTTAGGTTGATTAATCGAAAGGGCTTAAAATCAAAACGGGTTTAAGTGGGCACTGTATGTTGAATGAGTGAACACGCCGAGTTTCTAATAAAATGCTAGGTGATCACCTAGTAGATTCATTTTTCTAAATGAATGCAGTGATTCCGATTTGTTTAGGATCAACCACGAATTCAGTGATTCATTGTCCAATGACGGAATTTTAGGAACTCAAGTTTGGGTTGGTTGCTTTAAAATTGTTAATTTCGTTTTTTTATCTATTATCTGTTATCTGGATTGAAATTGAACAAATCTCCCCTTTTTCGTTTCTATTGCTAATTCTATATTGTGCTATTTCCAATTGAGCAAATTGGTTCATTGCGAATTCCTTGGGAAACGATTCAGGTTGCTCTATATTACAAGTTTTTCTTTATAGCCTGATTAATTTGAGTGAGTTCGACAGTCACGTCATCCCTAACACTTATTGAGAGCTTTATGTATCGAGTATTCTTTGCTGAAGCTTCTCCAAGCTTTTACAACTAAGTTGTCTTTCTCAAGCCTCTCCAAACTTTCACAATAGAGTAGTTTTTACCAAGCCTCTCAAAGCTCATAGTGACCACTAATGGGTCTAGTTACAATGTAAGGAAGTTTAAGGTTTGTGTTTACAACACTCACATTGAAGCTCTCAAAAGAGTATAATCAAATAAGCATAGAGTGTGTGTGATTTCTCTAAATTCTCAATATTATAATATTAGCTATTACAGAGCAGTAGAGAAGATTTTTCAAGTAGAAGTTACAATATATAACTGTCTAATAGTTTTGAAGGTTAAGAAAGTTAAAAGATGAAAGCTTTGAAAGCATAAAAAATATTTAATCAGTGTAACCTATTCTTGTTCAACTTCCAGCTTTATATAAACTTCAAAATATAACCATTGAAGCTTGCAGATATTGAGTCTTGTGCCTCTTTGATCCATTGGTCTAAGACTGGAAAGAGAAGTTGCAGGTTTCTTCATCAACCCATAGAAATGACATAGAAGAGGGGAAATACCCATTGAAGAGTGCATCAACTTTTCAGACTTTTCAGCACTTCTTTTGGATCTTGTCAACTCACGTTTGACTTTTTGAATTTAACCTTGAATCGTGTAGAGGAAGCTTTGAAGATGATGAGCTTCATGAGAAGCATCGTTCTGATGATCACCCTTCTAGATTCAGTTTCTGGACGATGCATCCTTTTGAATAGTCTGAGTATTTTCTATTGGCTTGTTTTCCTTTCTAATGAGGTAAATCTATCCTTCTGAGCTTTCTAATCTGTTTCTTAAGTGAAAGAACATATATACTACAAAGTATTCATTTCAAAAAAGAGTATATTCAAGAGAATTACTTTCGAATAAAATGCTTTGTTCAATTTAAAAACTATTTAAGTTCAAGATGAATGATCTTTCCCACAAAAGAATGTATTTTATAGTAACAACTCGTTGACTGACAAATATTTTACTTAAAGCTAGATTTAGTGCTAATCAAAACCTTAAAGCTTAAAAAGGTTTAAACCATAAGATGGTTTCTGAAGGGTATTAGAGCTTACATAGTTTACTTCTTGAAAAATTTTTAACATCAATTTAGTTGCTGAAAGATCAATTGTGATATCATATTAGTTCCTGAAAATTTTTTTCATTAAATAGTTTATTGTATGACATCAAATAAGCCCCTAAAAGTCAAAATATGATATCACTTTAGTCCTTTTGAAAGAAGATTTTTGGGACCTATTTAATGTCACATATATATTTCAAAAACCAAAGTGATATCATATTTTAACTTTCAATGACCTATTTGATGTCAAGCAACTTACGATGACTAATGTGATGTCATATGTTAATTTTCAAGGACTTATTTGATATAAAAAAATATTTTTTAGGGGCTAGATTAATGTCATACAAATCTTTCAAAAATAAAATTGCTTAGTTACTGTAAATTTTTCGTTACATATGATTTATTTTGATTAAGAAGAATACTCGAGAGTAAGACATAATTTTTTTCTTACGATAATGTGATATTCTCGTTGATTATTAGACAGCCAAATAATTTCAAATACACCTACTATATATTTGATCAATTAATCATTTTAATGTTATATGTTAATTTTATTTTAGTTTATGTTTTGATTGTGTGAGATTGCTCATTAATTCAAAAAAAAAAAAAAAGATTGCTAATTAATTGATCTCAAATTTCATTTGATACGAGAAAATATGTCGTTTGAGTCAATGAGCAGGGGTATAATTGGGTCGGGTTGGTTTGAGTTTAAGTGAAAAATAAATTCAAACCCATCAATTTTGATTAGTTCGGTTCGGTACAGATGGCTGAGTTGCATGTTTTTTCTTTAAAAAGAAAAAAGAAAATTCCAGCCAAAAAATACATTAAAAAAATCAAAAAATAACACAAAGTTTAGTTTGACACAAATTTACATAAATTTATCTACAAATTTATAGTCAATAAACATACATATCCAAATTATGGCTTATCAACCACACATACATAGTCAAATTTCAATAAAATAATTAGCAAAATATAGCCTATTAATCACACATAGATCACTAGTCAATAACTTAATTAGGAATAACATCATCGCATAACTTATGATATAATTAAGCAAGGGTGTAGGAAAAAAATATGAGATAAGGTCATTGGTTCGGGTTGTTACTGGGCATAAAGAATTTAGAAGAAGAGGCAAATTAGTTAACATTTTGTTAGAATTAGTTACTGAGCAGTTCGAATTAAGTAGAGTTAACTAAGTTTATTTAGCATGTGATCTAATTAGTTCAGGTCAAACGAATACTTGTATATAAATTAGACTGACAATTTTATATCAATGTACTCAATTCATTTTCACTCTGCATCATTTGTCACGACCTGTCTTAGGGTCCGTGACTGGCACATAGACCATATCAATTCTAGCAATGGCCTGGCTAGCCTGACAATATAAGCTGTTTCATAATTATCAACATTTTATATAAAAGCATAATCAATTCCAAACTTGAAACTCATTATCATTATTAGATAATGCTTACATTCTTAATTTTTATTTGAAACATCTGATATAATCTACTACATAACCTATAGCTGCAGACTCTGAAATCAAAAGTGACGACATACCTCCAAAACATTTTGGAAGCACACCAACAATGTCAGCCAATTGAACAAGTCATAACCAAATACAATTAGTAACTTGCAAATATGATAATATGTAAAGGGCGAGTCACATAGACTTAGTGAGGGCATATAAACCAAGTGGACAGAACTGAGAAACCAAACACACACGAACTTTTTAATTAAAAGAAAATAACTTAACAATAATGCAATCATTACAAGAAATTAGTCGGGATTTAACTTAACAATAATGCAATCAATTCTATACTTTTTCGATATCTTTAGAACTAGAAACTCATTCGTATATCTCTTCCATAAATAGAAACTCATAAATAAAAACTCAATAATCCTTAATATGCCTTCTCAATGTTTTTCATAAATGATTATCCTCAACATAACACAAAATAAAATCTCCATCACTTGAATAAATCCTCCATGAGGGTTGCATAGAAAGAACTAAATTATTTGGGGAGTATTCTCAACCCATTTAATCACAAGTTTTATGATACATGAAACCGAGGGCTTTACCTCACTCAATATAGTCTCATAATCAGGGTCCTCTTGTAACGTCTGAAAAAATTTATCGTTAACGACTAAGTTGTTCGGTTTTTATCAAACAAGTGGACTTAATCAAAATTTGATTAAACATTTACGTAAAGCCAATTAAGTGTGATTTAACAAGATTAGGCTTGATGGAATTAGATTAGGAGCATAGAAAATCCCACAGAAAATTTTCAAACCAGTTTATCGATTTAAGAGAAATCGGTAAGATTTCGGTATTTTAAACTGTCGGAACCGGACCAATAGAAATTTTTCTATGAGTGCCCTCGGATCAATGGCTAGGATTTAGGCAAACCACCCCCTCGTGTGGCGCCTTGATCAGCCACTGAAGGAGGGAAGCTAAGCAAAATTGGATGATGAAGTGAAATCCACCAATCACATGCATCTTGCTTCCAAAAATCTCCACCTTTTCTTTCCTTTCCTCCTTGTTATTTTTAGCCATCCCCTTTAGCTGCTGAAGCTATTCTCTTTCTCTTCTCTTTGGTCTCATTTCCACTCCATTCTCATCCATTTTCAAGTCTCATCACAAGTTGCTTTCATCAAAGACACAAAATCCACCCAAATTCAACTAGACAAGGTAGGAAATCCTACTTCTCTTCTCACTTTCTTTGGTTTGGGGCTGAATGGTGATAATGTATAACCTGAGATATTAATGTTATGCAAAGTGATGATGATGGTTTATGACTAATTTTGCATGTATGTTGTGATTAAAATTGGAATTGTTAGCAAATAGCTTAAAGAAGGGAGACAAATCAAGAAGCTGTTAGGGTTTTTCTCGATAGTCTGTACGGTGGAGTGTACAGCTCCGTCTACAGCCAATTAAATTTGATCAATCTATTTTTCTATGAAACTAGACATCCAGAGCTTTTCATACATATAAAATATAAGGCCATTGGGTTAGTATAAAATTAGTTATGAATTTTTGAAGTTTAACCTAGAAATCTGGATTCTTATCCAAGCAAATGAGTTGAGAAAAGTATAACTCACCCTACACAACTCCAAATTGAGTGAACCGAAGGTTGTTTGAAAGCTAACGGGTAAGGGAACACCCCATAAAAATTTCAGAACCAGATTAATTGCCATTTGTTCCCAGCACACCAATGAATTTAACTTAAGTTTAAATCGGGCTGGAACAGGGTAGTCCAGTAGGGTTAAGTTTCGGGACTCATAACTCAAAATATACTTATGCAAATACATGAGATTTAATTCATTTGAAAGCTTGTTCTGTTAGCTTTAATTTGATATAAATTCCATATGATTTCACCTAGATTTCTATTTTTAGTAAATTTTTACTTATAAGAACCCTATTCTGGTTAAGAACAGGGCAGCCTAAGGTAAAATATATATATCTTGAGTTATACAAATGAAAATGAGATGGGACTAAAAGGGTTAGAAACTAGACACATAAGGCTATGACATATCCAAAAATTAGATCAAATGAGTTGAATTTCAAAAAGGGTGGAGTATACCAAACTCGGGCAAAACAGGAAAGAGCAAACTGAAAACTCTATTGATGCTTGAATTGAAATTGATGGATGATACTATGAATATATATATTTGCTGGTCTATAATGAATTGCAAGTTTGTACAACTGTACTGGTTGTCTAGCACTATTCATGGGGAAACGGACTCGATCCGTTATGCTGCTGAAATTTCGGCAAGAAATTCATATGTTGTGTAAATTACAATAGCATGAACACATGATATTTGAAAGAATCAAGTTAGATGTGCATTCAATTCATGATATTGTAAAGAATTCCATATTACTTGGGCCAGCCCCTGAACAAATTTAAGAGGAATAGATCAGTGGGAAGGTCAGTGAAAGTAAACCTAGCAATCCTATATAGGAACGAGCTCTATCCTGAAAAGCAGACTATTACCTAAGAGTATATGGCCAATAACTCCCAGGGGACCAAGGATGGAAATAAGTTTTAAGAGACGAAAGCCTTCAAGGATAAGATGCATTTTCCAATTTCACATTAATATGTGCAGTATGATACTCCTTAATTGATTGTTCCAGATACCTGTTTATTATTCTTGATATGCTATTGTTCTTTTAAAGTTACTGTTTTAGTTGCATTAGTATGTCTATTAACTAAAATTGAGTTTGTTTTAGTGTATGCTTTATAAATAAGTATTTGAGTTAAATATTACTATTGTGCCATACTAATTTGAACTACAGAAAAATCGAAACAACTGGGAATGACAGCGATGACAGATATGTAGAAACTAGGAATTCCTACTGAGAAATTTTTTTTCTCACCCTACTATATATTTTCGTGTCATTCTCAGACTATGGAGAATGCAGCAACCAGAGTTCTGCTCATTGAGTTCCCCGAGCTCCATATCCACATCGACCTGTTCCTAGATTCTGTATATATATCCAGTAGGTGTCAGTTTCATCTTTATTTCTTTTTCCAGAGAGATTTTGCCGTACCGCTTATGCACCCACTTTTTGACCCCTCTGTCCCTTGTATTGCCATTCCCCTTCACATGGCCCATCCATTCCCGCCTCCACCAGCAGCAGCAGCAGCGGCAGTAGCTCCAACTCCTATGGCCCCTCCTGCTTCACCACCACAGCAGATGCTCTCAGCCTCGATGTCAGAGGAGGATCCGTCTAAGGCGGCGAGTTCCTCTTCCTCATCCTCTGCTCCTAGCGTGGGTCACCTTCCTATAGATGCCACCATGGCAAACGGATTTCTTTCTTCGAATTTCATTTAGATAGTGGACATGCTGTAGCAATAATAGATGTATAGAATGGCATTCTTTTGGCAGTTTGGGTCATAGACAGATGGGTTGAAATTAGGAGTTGTACATGAAATGTTCCATGGGGACCAACTAGGGCACTGTTCATAGGGACTGGCCGATTTATTTTGTGTTAGCGGCCTTATTTTGTTACCCTGTGCCGTTTTATGTACCGTTTGTCACACTTCGAAAACAGGCATCTATGTATATATATTTATGATATATTTTGCAGTAGTTCTGTCTATATTGCATTCTTATTTATGTTACGTTATTCATGGTACGATAATTAACTATTATTCATTCCGCCTTCAAGCAAAAAATATTATTACACAAATAGTCATCTTTATGTGGGTAATTAATAATGATACAGAAAATAGAATTTAATTAACTCACTACACATAATCACTTATCAGATAATTTATTATGACTTAAGCATAGTACTTATCTGGTAAGGTGTTACATTTTTGGTATCAGAGCAGTTCATCCTAATATAGGCCTGAGGATTGGACTGACTATGCTTCGCATATGCTCTATATTCCCTAGATATTATTATGCCCTGAGTCTTGTCCATATGGATAGGATGCACGTGAGGAAGTTTGCCTAACCATATGCTATTATTTACTAGCACACCAAACTTAGTATTGAGCCTGATCAACTCAATTACTCTTGTTTTGTGTGTTCAGAACTTGATGGCTTCTGGAAGGTGAGGTAGGCCGCGAACTCCCCTAGCCCAGGAGGAATCTATGAAGTTCCTGGACACAATGCGAGAGATGGTGCATGCTATGCGCGAGCAGGCAGCTGCGGCGACTCAAATGATGGGCCAACTAGGAAGGCAATCAGAGGTAAATCGTGTAGGGAATCATAATGGCCCTAGAATGGATTTGGAATACCTCAAATTTGCTGAGTTTCGGAAGGCCAACCCACCCAGCTTCAAGGGAGCCTTTAACCTAGATAAGGCAGATGAATGGGTTAAAGCTATGGAAAATATTTTCTCCATGTTAGATTGCACAGACCGTCAAAAGGTGACTTTTGCCACCTATATGTTAGAAGCCGATGCAGAATTCTGGTGGAATGGTGCACGACGATTATTAGAAGTATTACTTGGGACATATTCAGAGATGCGTTCTACCAGAAGTATTTCCCTGCGTCTGTCCGCAATGCCAAGGAGTTGGAGTTCATGCACCTTCGTCAAGGGAATAGTAGCATGTCGGAGTACATTGCTAAATTTGAGGAGTTGTGCAAATTTTCCACCATTTATCAACGGAGCCCCGATGAAGCATGGAAATGCATGAAATTTGAAAGTGGACTGAGAGAAGACATCCTTGCTGCCATAGGACCAATGGAGATCAGAAACTTCCCTACTTTGGTAAACAAGTGCCGCCTAGTGGAGGACTGTAATAAGAAGTTAGTTGCTGCTAGGTCATCTGGCAATAACTTTAAGAAGGGGTTAGCTCCGCAAGGCCCGAGGTTCAAGCCTAACTTATAGTAGCAGAGAAAGTTTTAGCCGGTGAACAACAGAGGCAAGCAACCTCAAAGGCCTTTTGGGAACCAGACTTTCAACCAATGTGGCAGAAATCATGGTGACCGCCCCTGCTTGGTAGGTCAAAATGTCTGCTTTGGATGTGGCAGACCAGGCCATAGAAGCTATGAATGCCCTGCCAGAAATCTTCAACCGATTCCTAAGCCACAACACAAGGGGAGAGTTTTCACTATGGATGCACAGGAGGTCAACAAGTCGGAAGATTTGATTCAAGATACATGTGAAGTGAATGGTAAGACCTTAATCATTTTATACGATTCAGGTGCATCTCACTCCTTCATCTCTCATGATTGCATGATAGCCTTGCAGCTATCTATTTCTAAATTACCCTATGACTTGTTAGTTTCTACTCCTATAAGTGAGCCTGGTAGGACCAATCATATTTGTATAAATGTCCCTTGTCAAATAGGAGGTCGAACTTTTTCGGCTAATTTAATTTGTATTCCTTTGTCTGGACTTGACATTATTTTGGGGATGGACTGGCTCTCTGCTAACTAAGCCCTGTTAAATTGCTCTGATAAATCCATTATACTTCCCCCTGTTTCATCTTCTGAATCAGTAATCCCTGTAAGTCTTTATTTAAGTTCCTTAATAGTATACCACTGTGGGAATGGAAGTCAAAGGTATATTTTCTTATCAACCAGTGTAGCGGAGGTTGATCAGGAGTTAAACAATATTCCAGTTGTTAAGGAATATCCTGATGTGTTCCCCGAAGATATTCCTGAGTTCCCTCCCGAGAGAGAGATTGAGTTCACCATTGAATTAGTGCCAGGAGTGGGGTCAATATCTTTAGCGCTATACCGCATGTCACCCTTGGAACTGACTGAACTTAAAGGGCAGATTGAAGAACTCCTGGAAAAGAAATTTATTAGGCCAAGTGCATCACCATAGGGAGCCCTAGTCTTGTTAGTTAAGAAGAAAGATTGAGGCATGTGACTATGTGTAGATTACAGGCAGTTGAATAAGGCGACGATCAAGAACAAGTATTCGTTGCCAAGGATTGATGATCTTATGGATCAACTACAAGGGGCTACTATATTTTCTAAGATTGATCTACGGTCTGGATATCACCAGATTCGGGTTTGAGAAGAAGATATTCCGAAGACAGTGTTTCGGACTCGTTGTGGACATTATGAATATACTGTGATGTCCTTCGAATTGACGAATGCATCGGCAATATTATGGATTACATGAATCAAATATTTAGACCATATCTTGACAAATTTGTGGTGGTGTTCATTGATGACATACTTTCTACTCGAAGACGGAACAGGAGCACACAGAACATTTGCCATTAGTTCTGCAAATTCTAAGAAAGAAGAAACTTTACAAGTTATCCAAATGTGAATTTTGGATGAAAGAAGTAAAATTTCTTGGCCATGTGATATCCCATAGGGGAGTTTCAGTGGATCCTAGTAAGGTAGAAGCAGTATTAAACTAGAAACGGCCAACGACAGTTACGAAAGTCAGGAGCTTCTTAGGGTTGGCAGGATACTATAGGAGATTTGTTAAGAACTCTCAAATAGCCCTACCCCTAACAAAGTTAACCAGGAAGAACGCCCCATTCGAATGTACACCCGAGTGCAAGCAGAGTTTTCAAGAATTAAAGGAAAAGTTGACAACAGCACCAATACTTATTTTACCGAATCATCATGGACCGTTTGAAGTGTACTGTGATGCTTCTAAGAAAGGATTAGGGTGCGTGTTAATGCAGAATAGGAACGTCATAGCGTATGCTTCCAGGCAATTGAAAACTCATGAAAGAAATTATCCAACACATGACCTCGAGCTAGCAGCGATAGTGTTTGCCTTGAAGATGTGGAGACACTATCTCTATGGAGTGAAGTTTGAATTATTTTCTGATCACAAAAGCTTGAAATATCTTTTTGATCAGAAGGAATTGAACATGAGGCAACGAAGGTGGATGGAGTTTCTTAAAGATTACTAGTTCGATCTAAAGTACCATCCAGGCAAGGCAAACGTGGTGGCAAACGCCTTAAGTAGAAAATCCTTGACAGTGGCGTGGATGATGATCAAAGAAGCGGAACTTATAGAAAGTTTCCAAGCCCTCAACTTGGGAATCTCTGTAACCCCCAGTGTCGTTCAATTACACCAACTTAAGATAACTAGTACTTTCAAAGACCAAATCCAGCAAGCACAACAAGGAAATGATGACTTCCAGCATACAGTGCAACTGGTGCAATCTGGCAAGCTAACAGGATTTTCTCAAGATGCAGAAGGAATATGGCGGTATCATAGAAGGATATGTGTACCTGAGGAGAACAACCTCAGGAAGAAGGTCTTGGAGGAAGCCCACAAGAGTCAGTTTACTATATATTCTGGCATTAACAAAATGTATCAAGATCTCAAGAAGATGTTTTGGTGGCCAAGCCTTAAAACAGATGTGGCCAATTTTGTGAATAAATGTCTAACTTGCCAGGAGGTAAAAATAGAGCATCAGAACCCAGCAGGGACATTATAACCCTTAGAGATTCCGGAATGGAAATGAGAGAGCATTTCTATGGATTTCGTAATGGGCTTACCAAGAACCCCCTCAGGATATGACGCTATATGGGTCATAGTGGATAGACTAACCAAGTCTGCTCACTTTTTGCCCATTCGAGCGAATTCTCCCTTAGAGAAGTTGGCTCAACTGTATATTCAAGAAGTGGTACAGTTACATGGTATTCCTTCAACAATCATATTAGATCAAGATCTAAGGTTCACCTCACAGTTTTGGGGAGCACTCCAGAAGGCGTTCGGTACTAGGCTATGTATAAGTACTGCATACCATCCGCAATCAGATGGTCAAACGGAACGAACAATTCATACTTTGGAAGATATGTTGCGAGCATACATTCTGGAACAACGGGGGAGTTGGGATCGATACTTACCGTTAGCCGAGTTTGCGTACAACAATAGTTACCATGCTAGCATCGACATGGCTCGATATGAGGCTTTATATGGACAGAACTATCAATCTCCCCTATGTTGGTATAAATCAGGAGAACAAAGTTTGCTAGGTCCAGAACTAGTCAGACAGACAACAGAGCAGATCAAAAGAATCCGTAGCAAAATGCTTGTAGCTCAAAGCCGTCAAAAGAGCTACGCGAATATTAGGAGAAAACCCTTGGAGTTTCAAGAAGGAGACCATGTGTTTCTAAAGATCTCAAACCACAACTGGAGTAGGTAGAGCCATTAAAGTCAAAAAGCTAAGCCCTCGCTTTATAGGTCCCTTTCAAATTTTAAAGCGAATCGGGCCAGTTGCATATCGGGTTGCCTTACCCCCGCATCTGTCAAATCTTCATGATATTTTCCATGTCTCTCAACTCAAAAAATACCAGCCTGATCCTACTCACTTTTTGGAACCTGAATCAATCCAGTTAAGGGATGACTTAACTTTTCATGTACCCCTAGCATGGATAGTGGACAGGAGCATTAAACACCTTCGGAACAAAGTCGTACAGTTGGTAAAGGTGGCATGGGGACACGAAGACTCAGCAGACTATACGCAGAAATTAGAATCTGATATGAAAAGGGAGTATCCCGAATTATTCGCAGGTACTAAATTTTGAGGACAACATTTTCATTTAGGAGGGTAGAAATGTAACGTCCGAAAAATTTTATCGTTAACGACTTAGTTGTTCGGTTTTTATCAAACAAGTGAATTTAATCAAAATTTGATTAAACATTTACATAAAGCCAATTAAGTGTGATTTAACAAGATTAGGCTTGATAGAATTAGGTTAGGAGCATAGAAAACCCCACAGAAAATTTCAAACCAATTTACCGATTTAAGAGAAATCGGTAAGATTTCGGTATTTTAAACTATCGGAACTGGACCAATAGAAATTTTTCTATGAGTGCCCTAGGATCAATGGCTAGGATTTAACCAAACCACCCCCTCATGTGGCACCTTGATCAGCCATTGAGGGAGGGGAGCTAAGCAAAATTGGATGATGAAGTGAAATCCACCAATCACATGCATCTTGCTTCAAAAAATCTCCACCTTTTCTTTCCTTCCCTCCTTGTTATTTTCGGCCATCCCCTTTAGTTGCTGAAGCTCTTCTTTTTCTCTTCTCTTTGCTCTCATTTCCACTCCATTCTCATCCATTTTCAAGTCTCATCACAAGTTGCTTTCATCAAAGACACAAAATCCACCCAAATTCAACTAGACAAAGTAAGAAATCCTATTTCTCTTCTCACTTTCTCTGGTTTGGGGCTGAATGGTGATCATGTATAACCTGAGATATTGATGTTATGCAGAGTGATGATGATGGTTTATGACTAATTTTGCATGTATGTTGTGATTAAAATTGGAATTGATAGCAAATAGCTTGAATAAGGGAGACAAATCAAGAAGCTATTAGGTTTTCCTCGGCGGTGCGTATGGCAGTGTGTACGGCTCCACCTACAGCCAATTAAATTTGATGAATCTATTTTGAAACTAGACATCCAGGTCTTTCCATACATATAAAATATAAGGCCATTGTATTAGTATAAAATTATTTATGAATTTTTGAAGTTTAACCTAAGAATCTGGATTCTTATCCGGGCAGAATGAGTTGAGAAGGGTATAACTCACCCTACACAACTCCAAATTGAGTGAACCCAAGGTTTTTTGAAAGCTGACATGTAAGGGAACACCCCATAAAAATTTCAGAACCAGATTAATTGCCACTTGTTCCCAATACACCAATGAAGTTAATTTAAGTTTAAACCGGGCTGGAACAAGATAGTCTAGTAGGGTAAAGTTTCGGAACTCATAACTCAAAATATATTTATGTAAATGACATGAGACTTAATTCATTTGAAAGCTTGTTCTTTAGCTTTAATTTGATATAAATTTCATATGATTTCACCTAGATTTCTATTTTTAGTGAATTTTTACTTATAAGAACCCCATTCTGGTTAAGAATAGGGCAGCCTGAGGTAAAATATATATATATATATATCTTAAGTTATACAAATCAAAATGAGATGGGACTAAAACGGTTAGAAACTAGACACATAAGGCTATGACATATCCAAAAATTAGATTCAAATAAGTTGAATTGCAATAAGGGTGGAGTATACCAAACTCGGGCAGAACAGGAAAGAACAAACTGAAAACCCTATTGATGCTTGAGTTGAAATTGATGGATGATACTATGAATATATATATTTGCTGGTCTATAATGAATTGCAAGTTTGTACAATTATACTGGTTGTTTGGCACTATTCATGGGGAAGCAGACTCGATCCGTTATGCCGCTGAAATTTTGGCAAAAAATTCATATGTTGTGTAAATTACAATAGCATGAACACATGATATTTGAAAGAATCAAGTTAGATGGGCATTCAATTCATGATATTGTAAAGGATTCCATATTACTTGGGCCAGCCCCTGAACAAATTTAAGGGGAATAGATCAGTGGGAAGGTCAGGGAAAGTAAACTCGGCAATCTTATATAGGAACGAGTTCGATCCTGAAAAGTGGACTATTACCCAGGAGTATATGGCCAATAACTCCCAGGGGACCCAGGATGGAAATAAGTTTTAAGAGGCGAAAGCCTTCAAGGATAAGATGCATTTTCCAATTTCACATTAGTATGTGCACTATGATACTCCTTAATTGATTGTTCCAGATACCTGTTTATTGTTCTTGATATGCTATTGTTCTCTTAAAGTTACTGTTTTAGTTGCATTAGTATGTCTGTTAACCAAAATTGAGTCTGTTTTGGTGTATATTTTATAAATAAGTATTTGAGTTAAATATTACTATTATGCCATGCTAATTTGAACTATGGAAAGACCGAAACAACTAGGAATGACAGCGACAACAGATGTGTAGAAACTAGGAATTCCTACTGAGAAATTTTTATTTCTCACCCTACTATATATTTTTGCATCATTCTCAGACTATGGAGAACGCAGCAACCGGAGTTCTGTTCATTGAGTTCCCCGAGCTCCATATCCACGTCGACCCAATCCTAGATTCTGTATATATATCCGGCAGGTATCAATTCCATCTTTAGTTCTTTTTCCAAAGAGATTTTGCCGTACCGCTTATGCACCCACTTTTTGACCTCGCTATCCCTTATATTGCCATTTCTCTTCACATAGCCCATCCATTCCCGCCTCCACCAGTAGCAGCAGCAGTGGTAGCAGCTCCAGCTCCTATGGCCCCTCCTGCTTCACCACCGTAGCAGATGCTCTCAGCCTCGATGTCAAAGGAGGATCTGTCTGAGGCGACGAGTTCCTCTTTCTCATCCTCTGCTCCTAGCGTGGGCCACCTTCCTGCAGACGCCACCATGGCAAACGAATTTCTTTCTTCGGATTCCATTTAGATAGTGAACATGCTGTAGCGATAGTAGATGTATAGAAGGGCCCTCTTTTGGTGGTCTGGGTCATAGACAGATGGGTAGAAATTAGGAGTTATACATGAAATGTCCCATGGGGACCAACTAAGGTACTGTTCATAGGGACCGGCTGATTTATTTTGTGTTAGCGGCCTTATTTTGTGCTGTTTTATGTACTGTTTGTCACACTTTGAAAATAGGCATCTATGTATATATATTTATGATATATTTTCTAGTGGTTCTGTCTATATTGCATTCTTATTTATGTTACGTTATTCATGGTACGATAATTAACTAGTATTCATTTCGCCTTCAAGTAGAAAATATTATTACGCAAATAGTCATCTTTATGTGGGTAATTAATAATGATATAGAAAACAGAATTTAATCAGCTCACTATACGTAATCACTTATCAGATAATTTATTATGACATAAGCATAGTACTTATCTGGTAAGGTGTTACACCTCTCACCCTTTTTCTCAATTTATATACTATGTGCACATATGCCATTGTATCTCTTCGCTATGGCGAGCGGTAATGCCATTATATCTCTTCATTATAGCAAGCGGTAGTGCTATTATGTCTCTTCGCTATGGCAAGCAGTGTTCTAACTTAGAACTCATCATGGTTTTCTCAAAACAAATTATATTAAAAACTCAATGTTCAAGTCCATAAGTCAATATCATTATGATTCTGATCTTAAAAATAACAATTCTCATAAATCGTATTAACACAAAAGAACTAACATCAATATTATAAGATTATAAAGATAAGGAAAGCTGATAATGGTTTCAAACCAATTACTAAAGCCAAAGTTTGAATATTCCAATTTATAGGAATAGTAGCTAAGCAAGCAACTAATCAAGTAAATCAAATAATATGAAGTCATTAACTTTAATAAGATAGTTTCTCCTATGAAAATGAATTTAAAACATTGCCACTAAGTAAATATCCACTCACAACTTTGAAGAACCAAACAAACTGCTCCCCTACAACTCCAGGCGAAATAATTGGCACATTATATAGAGAATCTGACCAAAATAAATATTTTGATAAGTTTAGACAATCTATTTAGTGACAAATTAATAATCTGTAAGCCTATTCCAAATTAACTATCTCACAACTAACAACACCACAACTCTAGCAATCTGTCCTCTTCAGAGCACAAAACTTTAGTAAACATAGTAAACTTGTGTTGTGACTCAAGCCAAATTCAAGTAAGGAACTCACTCATAAGAACACTAATACCAAGGTTACTCACCAAGAGTTGTGAATTTAGAGAGGCAAATCAAGAGTTCTAGCTGCCATGGTGGAAAAGCCACGGTGGAGAGCGAAGTAAACTATAATAGAGATAGAGGCAAACTATGGCGGAGACAGAGCAGAACCGAGAGAGGGGAGCGAGCTATGCAAGGCCATGATGGGTGGTATATGGCGGAGCTAAATGTGAGGGTGGAGGGAGGAAAGAAGCCGCATGGGTGGTGGTGAGTAAGGCTAAGAGAGAGTGTGTAAGTGGTAAGAGAATGAGAAAGAGTGATCATGGGAAGGAGAGAGATGCAAGAGAGTGATGGATGGAGAAAGCAGAAAGAATCCTTGAGAAGAAGGGAGGAGGAAAATAAAGAGGGGCTTAAAGTGCACCCTGTCGCTTAGGGTCCAAGGTGGTCTTTCCATCTCTTTTTTTTCTCCTTTTTTTTTTTTTTGGGCAACGTCTTACCATTTTCCCTCTCTAAACTCTCTCTATGTGAGTTCTTCCTTTAGCTGTTCCATTCCCATCATTGATACCTTTTTCCACCACCTCTACTTCTGTCCTTACCCCAGCCACCATAATTCTGAGACTTAAATACATTAGCTAGCACCCTAGGCTTCTCCACTTTTATTGTTCATCTGTATCTTCTATTGTGTTAAGAGAGAAAACACTATCAATATCTGGTAAAGGATTCATAAGCATAATTTGCGACCTAACATTATTGTACTCGTCATTCAGTCCCCTCAAGAACATGACAACATAATCCTTTTCCTTTATTCTCTAATAGGAGCTAAGATGAAAGTGCACTTAGGGACAGGGCAAGGACAAGGTGGTATAAGCATGAAGCTATGTAGTTCTCTACCCAAATAATTTTCAATTGAGTGAAAAACAAGTTATATGATGGATCCACCTTGTTTTAAAGCAAACTGATCTTCCTGTATAGCTACAACTTGAAATAAGTCTCTCTGATATTATCTAGTTTGAATATCTCTCCAAATATTTGAAGCATTCTCAATAAGCATCACACTTTCCCTAATATCAGCACTAAGAGTATTGGTAACCCAAGCTAAAACAAAAGTATTATATCAATCCCAAGCAATGAACAAGGGAACCTCTTCATTAGGTTTCAACAATGTTCCATCTATGAACTTCAATTTGTTCTTTGATTTTAGGGCCCAAGAATGATAATTCTTACATGTCAACACTATAGGAGTGAGATCTAATCCAGGACTTTCGATTGGATGTAGGAAGTACAAGCTTGTTCAATCGAAAGCAGGATTCTAATTCGTCACCGTGGGAATCTTATTTGCCATTGCAAGGACTTGATTCACCACTTGATGGGTTTGATTTGCCATAGCTAGAACTTTTACTTGCCATTATAGGAACCATATTCATAACTACAAGAACTTGATTAGCTTCATTCTCCATTAGTATCAGGTCACACAACTCTCATACCAAACCAGATTTAACACATTTAAGGGTATTTGCTTTTGTTGCATTTGCACTTAGTTCTCATTGAAAGAAGTTAGATCCTCGAGATAAAGAAGTGTGTAGTGTAATACCTTACCAAACAAAATACTATGCTTAAGTCATAATATATTACCTGATAAGTTATTATGTGTGGCTTTCTACTTAAAATTTCATTTCCGATTCAATGTTAATTACCAATATAAAGTTAACTGTTCATTTATTCATTTCTATTGGTGGTAGAACAAATAATGGATTAATGTTGCAACTGAAAGAAACTGCAGAATAGACAGAGCTACTAAACTACATCATTTACATATGTGCATAGATGCCTGTTTCCAAAGTTTTTCAAAAGTACATAAACAGTATAAGGTAAAAAAATAAGGCCACTGAAACAAAATAAAACCGGCTTGTCTCTATAATCAGAACTTTAATTGGTCTTTATGGGACATTTCATGTACTAACCATCCACATATAACATCCCCTAAACTACTGCCTATAGCCTAGAATGCCAAAAGAGGGCCACCCTATACATCTCCTCTTGCTGCACTACATAAGCACTCTAGATGGATTCCGAGGAAAAGAATCCATTCGCCATGCTGGCGTCAATTGGTGTGTAATCGACGCTCGGTGCAGAGGACGAGGAAGATGAGCTCATCGCCTCCGACGGATCCTCCTCCTCAAACAATGAAACAAACAGGATCTACTGAGGTAGTGAAGCAAGCAGATCCACAGGAGCTGCTGCCACTGCTGCTACTACAGGTGAATGTGGGAAAGGATGTGTCATCTAGAGAGGGATGACAATGTAAGGGGCAGCAAGGTCAAATAGTGGGTGCATGAGTGGAATGGCAAAGTCTCTAGGAAAAAGAAATAAAGGCAAAATTGACATCTACCGAATATATATACAAAATCTAGAAACAGATCAAGGTGGACATGGAGGTCAGGGAACTCAATGAAGAGGATGCCTATTGCCACGTTCGCCAAGATCTGAGAATGACGTGGAAATATACAGTAGGGTGAGAATTTAAAGAAAATTCTTAGTAGGAATTCTAATTCTACGCACATCTGTCATCGCCATCATTTCCAGTTGTTTCGATTTTTCTTAATTTCAAATGATACAATATAATGGCAATATTTAGCTTAATTGACTTGTAGAAAACATAATCTAAAACAAAACTTCATTTTAATTTAGAATAATGCAAGTATATATATATATATGTATAATCAGGCATGTAAACATAGTATGAAACAGTAACCATAGATAAACAATAATATAACCTGAGACATATACAAATAACTATGACTTTAACTTAGAAACTCATAAACAGAGCATATATATGTGAAATGGAAAAATCCATGTAGCCCTTGGAGATTTTCAACTTATGCAACTTATAATTTCCACTCTTGGTCCCCTGGGAGTCTTTGGCCATATACTCTTGGGTAATAGTCTGCTTTTCAAGACCGAGCTCGTTCCAATACAGGATTGTCGGGTTTACTTTCCCCAAATTTCCCACTGATTCTATTCCCCTTAAACTTATTCAGGGGCTGGCCCAAGAAATATGAATCCTTCAAATAATCTTCATAAGTTAACATGCATATCTAATTTATCAGGAATGTTTCATACACATTTGAATGTCTTGTTTAGTATAATAAATTTTCTGCCAGAATTTCGGCAACAAAACGGATCAAGTCTACTTTCCCATGAATAGTGCCAGGCTACTAGTAAAACCAATCAATCAAAAAGATCAACATAGAGTAGAAAATCTATAACAATAATATCAAATATGTAGTGTGCTAACATCAATAAGGTTTTCTGCCCATTATACTCAATTCTGCCCGATTTTGTGAAATTCACCATTATTTCTATTCAACTCATTTAGACCTAAATTTTAGATATGCTATAGTTCTATCTATCTAGTTTCCAAACCTTTTCATCCTATCTCATTTTGACATGTGTAACTCAAGTTATTTGAATTTTACCTTAGTCTGTCCTACTCTTGGCCTAAATTGCACCCTTAGAAATAGAAAATCACCAAATATAGAAACCTAGGTCAAATGATATGAAACTTATACCAAATTAAAGCTAATAGAACAAAATTTTATTTGAAAGAGGTTTCACCTCATTTGCATAAGTATAACTTGAGATATAAGCCCCGTAAGTTGACCCTTCTGGACTGCCCTGTTCCAGTCTGGTTTGAACTTAAGGCAAATTCATCGATTTACTGGGAACAATTGGGAATGAATATAACTCTTAAATTTTTATGAAATGTTCATCTACATGTCATCTTTCAAACAAAGTTGGTGGTACTCAATTTGGAGTTTTGTAGGGTGAGTTACACCCTTCTCAACTCATACTGCCTAGAAAAAGACCCAGAATTTTAGGCTAAACTTCAAAAATTCATAACTAATTCTATACTAATCCAATGGCTTTATATTTTATCCTAAGTGTCTAATTTCATATAAAAATACATGCATTAGACTTTTATGGTTGGATTTTTGTCCGTACACGTCGCACGTACAGACGCCGTAGGGTTTTCACCCAATAACCCCTTGCTTCTTTCTATTTTAAAGTTCTTCCATTTCAACTTCAATCCTAATCATATCATACATACAAAACCAACCCTAACTCTTCATCTCTACTCAAGATAATATCAGAATCATGAGAGAAGGAGGAGTTTCAATCAGCCCCAATCCAAAGAAAACAAGAAGATAAGTTGAATTCTTACCTCTCCTAGGTGTGATTCTTGCTAGATTTGTGTTTTGAATTGAAGAAATCTTGATGTAGCTTGAAGAGTTGATGGAGATGGAGTGAAGATGAGTTGAGATAGAAGAAAAATGATGAGGGGCCAGCAGCTTATAGTGGCCGAAATTGTCCAAGGGAGAAGGAAGGAAATAATTGAAAATTTTTAAAGGAAGTCGACATGTGATTGGTGGATTTGTGTTAACATTTCAACTTGATGTGGCTGCTCTTTTTGGGACTGATTGTGGCACCACATGCAAGGATATGTTGGCTGAATCTTGGCCATCCATCCTAGGGATCTCACAGTATAATTTCTATTGGTTTGGTTCTGACAGTTTAAAATATCGAAATCTTATCGATTTCCTTTAGATCGATAAAACGGTTTTGGAAAAAGATCCTATGAGGTTTCCTATGTTTCTAATCTAATTCCCTAAATTCTAATCCTTCTAAATGATACTTAATTGGCTTTAAGTAAATACTAAATCGAATTCTTATTAATTCCAATTATTCGATAAAAACCGAACAACTTGGTTAAAAACAATAAGATTTTTCGGACGTTATAATACTACCCTCCTAAAAATAATTGTCCTCAAAATTTAGTACTTGAGAATAATTCAAGATACTCCTTCCTCATATCTGACTCTAATTCCCACGTACAATCTGCTGAGTCTTCGTGTAACACCCTCTATTATATAAGCCATGCTCGAGTCATGGAGTTATATTAAGAGGTTTTCATTATGCTAAGATAATCTTTAAAATATGAAAAATATAATACATGGCCCTTTAATTGTTCACTTTATTACTGACTAATAGTCTCTGATACATAGAGAATAAAATAATTATACTTTAAAAGAAATTGTGATTGACATAGTACACAGCGTTTACATCCGACTAGTCGTTAGCTAGCTTCAATAGACTCTTGGTCTGATTTACGCCTGATTCTTGCTCAATGAAAGGCCCTGTACTCTGCCTCGCACTTGATTTCCAACTTGGGTGCTGGAATGTTTACGGAAAAGAAAAACATACAAGCAAGTAGTGAGAACCTAAGGTTCTCAATAGGTCAACTCAAACCAATCTTACAGTGTCATCATAAACATTCTAGCCGCTTCGGTTTATTATGAAAATATGAGCACATATAAACAAACAGTGGTTCAATTTTAAGTTGAAAACACCTTTCTCGGAGCGGGTTATATTTTAATAACCACTTGCCATATCATATGACAGACATAGAAATACGAATAGTATAATATGCTTCACAAGAATCATACTAGCATTATGACTTAACGAGATAATTGAAGATGCACATATAGGTGCTCATACTTGACTGTATGCAAGTGCACTTGACTTAATTTATCTCTTTCTTTAACTTGCAACTTAATCTTGCTATTCTGTACTTGGTCCTTCGGAGGTGAATGGCCTCTCACACCCCTGGGTAATAGCCTACTTTCAGGTCCGAGCTCGTACCTATACATGAGCAACAGGTTTACTTTCCTCCACCCTCACATCGGGCTATTCCCCTTAAATCTGGTCGAGAGCTGGCCCAAGTCTTAGACAGTACCACTCTGGCCCACGCTAGCTGGGTCTATGCCATGTCTCACGTGGTAGCTTGGTACGTCTTTCTTGCAAGTTCTCTTATTCTTCTTTGGACATGATTATACATGCATATGCTATATGCATTCATTCATAAACTTTATATCATACTTAAACTATTCTTCTATATATGAATCTAATGAGCATAACATATAAATGTATAATATTCATCTAATTCACATATTTCTACCGAAATTTCGGCAGCATAACGGATCGAGTTCGCTTTCCCATGAATAGTGCCAGACTACCAGAATGATCAATCAAGTAGCAAAACCAACATAGAGCATCAAGTTTTATAACAACAATATCAATCATATAATATGTCAACATAAATACTTAACTTAGGTTTTCTGCTCATTCTACTCAATTCTGCCCGATTTTTTGTATAACCCACCTTTTGTCCAGTTCAATTCATTTAAACCTAAATTTTGATATGTCATAGCTCTATGTGTCTAGTTTCCAACCCTTTTGGTCCCATCTTATTTTGATTTGTATAACTCAAGATATCAATATTTTACCTCAGACTGCCCTGTTCTTAGCCAGAATTGTGCTCTTATAAGTGAAAATTCACTAAAAATAGAAATCTAGGTGAAATCATATGAAATTTATATCAAATTAAAGCTAACAGAGCAAGCTTTCAAATTATATAAGTTTCATTAATTTGCATGAGTATATCCTGAGTTATGAGTCCCGAAACTTGACCCTATTGGACTACCCTATTCCAGCCTGGTTTAAACCTAAGTCAACTTCATTGGTGTGCTGAGAAAAAATGGCAATGAATCTGATTTTGAAATTTTTATGGGATGTTTTCTTACATGTTAGCTTTCAAACAGCATTAGTTGCACTCAATTTAGAGTTGTATAGGGTGAGTTACACCCTTCTCAACTCATACTGCCCAGATAAGAATCCAGATTTCTAGGTCAAACTTCAAAAATTCATAACTAATTCCATACTAATCCATTGGCCATATATTTAATATGTATGTAAAGATCTGAATGTATAGTTTCATATAAAAATAGATTTATCAAATTTAAATGGCTGTAGGCAGAGCTGTACACTCTGCCGTACGGACTATCGACGGGAAAACCCTACCAGCTTCTTGGATTCTTCTTGAATTCATGTTTTCCTTAAATCTATCCATCCAATCTTCAATTCAAACTCACATATACACCTTAAACCAACCTTAATCCATCATCTTCACTCAAAATAACATCAAAATCATACAAGAAAGGGGGAAGCAAATGGAGTTCCAATCAGCCCAATTCAAAGAAAACAAGAAAAGAAGTTGGAATTCCTACCTTGTCTAGTTGAAATCTTGTTGGTTTGATGTCCTAGATTGAAGAAACTCTTAATGAGACTTGAAGAGGGGTTGAAGATGGAGTGAAAATGAGTGTGAATAGAAGGAAAGGGATGAGAGTTCAACAGCTTATATGGACGAAATTCAAGGGGAGAAGAAAGGAATTATTTCAAGACTTTTGAAGAAAGTTAGATTGTGATTGATGGATTTCATCTCACATTCAAACTCAACTTGGCTACCCTTTTTCAGGCTGATTGAGGCGCCACTTGTGGGAATGTTTTGGCTAAATCTTGGCCATCCATCCTAGGGTTTTCACAGTATAATTTCTATTAGTCCGGTTTTGATAGTTTAAAATACCAAAATATTACCGATTTCCTTTAAATTGGTAAACCGGTTTTAGAAAAATCCTATGAAGTTTCCTATGGTTCTAATCTAATTCCATTATACCTAATCATTCTAAACCACACTCAATTGGCTTTAAGTGAATGCTTAATTGAATCCTAGTTAATCCCAATTATCCGATGAAAATCAAACAACTCGGTTAGTAACGATAAAATTTTTCGAACGTTATGCTCTCCACTCATTTGGCAGCCAATTGGTGCCATCCATAGGCATAGAAGTGGCTCACTTTCAGCCATTCAAACTAGTGGTGTTAGTTTGAAATTCTACTGATTCGGTTCTGACGGTTTAAAATACCGAATCTTCACCGATTTCCTTTAAACTGGCAAAACGTTGCTAAAAAAATCCAATAAGACTTCTTGTATATCTATTCCACCCTAATCTCTCTAATTAACATCTAATTAACTTCTAATTATCCTCTAATTAATTTCTAATTAACCTTACCTAATCAATAAAATCGAATAAATCGATTAATAGTGTAGATTAAACGTTTCGTAAATCCAGAACCTTTCTGTTTTCTATTTTTCGTAGCAAATGGCATATCCGTAATTTTGAGCAAGTCCAGGGACACCCCACATCATTTCACACCTGACTGCCTCCATGGCCCAATCGGCAGAGATTTAAACTTCTACGGTTTCACCATGTGATTCGGCTTCGTTTAAAACCCATTCTGCTAATTCTACAAATGTGGGGACATAAAGGTCATTTTATGAAAAATTCTAGGGTTATTGTGGAAATAATTCTCTAGGGTCAAAATATAATTTCTAAAAATCCTGATCATCTCTGTAATTAACAAAAGTTTAAAAGGGCACTTTTGTCATTTCCTAATTTTTAACATATGGTAGTGCCATATTTTCAACAGCAGTGTTACACTACCCTATAATTCCAAGTGTGAGGATCGTCATGGCATAACGCTATCTGAGAAATTCTCACACTGCCTAGGGGAAATAATTTAAAGTTTCCGTTACGTTCTACTTATGAAAGTGGGGATGTTACACTTCACTTCCCCAGGCTACCTTCACTAACTATACGGCTTTGTTTCAAAGTCGTTTGGTGCTTCTGTCTACTATCTGTGCTGGGGGTATATGAAAAGTTAAGTCATCCCTTAGCTGAATTGATTCAGGTTCCAAGAAATGAGTGGGGTCAAATTGATATTTTCTGAGTTGAGAAACATGAAAAACATCATGGAGGTTTGATAGATGCGGAGGTAAGGCAACTCGACATACAATTGGCCCGATTCGCTTCAAGATTTGAAAATGACCTATAAAGTGGGGGCTTAGTTTTCTAACTTTAATAGCTCTACCTACTCCAGTTGTAGATGTGATCTTCAAGAACACATGGTCTCCTTCTTGAAATTCTAATGGCTTTCTCCTGACATCCGTGTAGCTTTTTTGATGGCTCTGGGCTGTAAGTATCTTACTACAGATCCTTTTAATTTGCTCTGTAGTTTGCTTGACTAGTTCTGGTCCCAGCAAATTCTGCTCCCCTGATTCATACCAACAGAGCGGAGATTGATTTCCATCTGTATAATGTCTCATACGGGGCCATGCCGATACTCGCATGATAACTGTTGTTATATGCGAATTCGACTAGTAGTAAGTATTGATCAGCTCCCGTGTTGCTCCAAGATATACACTCGCAGCATATCTTCCCAAGTTTGAATAGTTTGTTCGGTCTGACCGTCTGTCTACGGATGATATACAGTACTTAGACATAGTCTAGTACCAAACGCTTTCTAAAACACTCCCCAAAATTGTGATGTAAATCTTGGATCTCGATCTGAGATGATGGTTGAAGGAATGCCATGTAACCTCACCACTTCCTAAATTTACAATTGGGCTAACTTCTCTAAAAGATAATTCGCTCGAGTGGGTAAAAAGTGAATAGACTTAGTCAGTCTATCCACTATGACCCATATAGCGTCATATCCTGAGGGTGTCCTTGGTAAGCCCATCACAAAATCCATAGAAATGCTCTTCCTTTCCATTCTAGAATCTCCAAGTGTTGTAATGTCCCTGCTGGTTTCTAATACTCTAATTTTGTCTTTTGGCAAGTTAAATATTTATTCACAAGACTCACCATATCTGTCTTAAGGCCTAGCCACCAAAATAGCTTCTTGAGATCTTGATACATCTTGTTAATGCTAGGATGTATAGTGAACTCACTCTTATGGGCTTTTTCCAAGATCCTTTTCCTAAGGTTGTTCTCCTCGGGCATACATATCCTTCCCTAATATCGCCATGCACCTTCTACATCTCGAGTAAATCCTGTTGGCCTTCCAAATTGCACCAATTGTACTGTATGCTAAAAGTTGACATCCCATTGTTGTGTCTGCCGGATTTGGTCTTTAAAATCACTGGTTATCTTAATTTGGTTTAATTGAACAGCATGAGGGGTTACAGAGATTCCCAAGTTGAGGTCTCCGAAGCTCTCTATAAGTTTCGTCTCCTTGATCATCATCCATGCCACAGTTAAAGATTTTCTACTTAAGGCATCTGCCACCACATTTGCCTTGCTATAATGGTATTTTAGCTCAAACTCGTAGTCCTTAAGAAATTCCATCTATCGATGCTGCCTGATGTTTAATTCTTTCTGATTAAAAAGGTATTTCAAACTTTTATGATCAGGAAATACTTCAAACTTCATTCCGTAGAGATGGTGTCTCCATGTCTTCAGAGTAAATACTACCGCCACTAACTTGAGGTCATGTGTCAGGTAATTTCTCTCATGAGTCTTTAATTATCTGGAAGCATACACGACTATATTCTTATTCTGTATTAAAATGCATCCTAATCATTTCTTGGAAGCATCACAGTAGACTTTGAATGGTCCATGGGGATTTAGCAGAGTGAGCACTAGGGTTGTCGTCAACTTTTCTTTTAAATCTTGGAAACTTTGTTCGCATTCGAGCGTCCATTCAAATGGGGCATTCTTCCTGGTTAACTTTGTTAGCGGCAGAGCTATTTGAGAGAAGTTCTTGAAAAATCTCCTTTAGTATCTTGCCAGACCTAGGAAACTCCTGACTTCTGTGACTGTCATTGATCGTTCCCAACTCAATACGGCTTCTACCTTACTAAGGTCTACTGAAATTCCTCCATGGGATACCACATGGTCGAGAAATTTTACTTCTTTCATCCAAAATTCACATTTGGATAGCTTAGCATAGGGTTTCTTCTCTCTTAGGATTTGCAGAACCAATCGCAAGTGTTCTGCTTGCTCCTGCTCTGTCTTCAAGTAAACAAGTATGTCATCAATGAATACCACCATAAATTTGTGAAGATATGGTCGGAATATCCGATTCATATAATCTATAAATATTGCTGGCACATTTGTCAACCCGAAGGATGTAATACCTTCTCAAGTATAGTACTATGCTTAAGTCATAGCACCACACTCAAGAGTTGTTACTATTACCTGAATAGACCTTGTCTGATAACAACCTCTGGTTGTCCCCAATATTCCTTGACTATCTGGAGATAATACAGAAATATAGTGAGAATTATAAATTCTCAGTAGGATTCAATTAACTATCACATACCGTGTCATCACTATTATCTCCAACTACTTCAGTTTATTATGAAAAATGTGAACATGCTAATAGACTTTTCAATTTTATAGTTCGAAAATGTATTATCTGAAACAGAGTTCATTTTAGTCATCCACTTGATAAGCAGAGATGAACTTCAAACAATTAACTTATCAACATGAAGGACAAGTAATAATAATGTAATGATTCATAATAAGATACGGCACAATTAAATAACATACAGAGATGGATGCAAATAACTTCTTGATGTGAGCACATTCATCTATCTTTAGTTTTCTTTACTTTCTTTTTCTTGGCACACCTAGGCGTTACGTATCGCCATCCCTAGGGTGTAAGCTTAGATGTGCCTCTAATTGGAGGGATCTTATTTTGACCACGTGCCTCTAATTTGGAGGGATCTTATCTGGCTATGTGCCTCTGAGGTAGAGGGATCTCATCTGGCCACATGCCTCCAAGTAGAGGGATCTCATTATCATATCACATGCTAGAGTAAGATCACCATGTCATACCCCATCGGGGTCTGATCGCCATGTCACACTCCTTAGGATATGCAATCATCATCATATCCTTAATCATAGGGTTCATGGATGCATATGCTTCATACCTTATTTTTAAACATCTCATACTTGCATGATAGCCATGTACTCATCATATGAACATCCCTAACTCTCACATATTTCTATTGAAAATTTGGCAGCATAATGGATCAAATCCGTTTCTCTATGAATAGTGCCAGTTTCAACAGACAATCAGTCACAGTAAGAGATCAAACATAATGCATTAATCTTTCAAACACCAACATGGAATTGCAACACTTAGACTTTAATTGAACTCATATATGCATTAAGGTGCCAAATCCTTTAATTTTGGAAATCCTACTCATATTCTTCAACTCTGCCCATTTTTAGAAATTAAGCCTTAAATTCATTTTAACTCATTTAGACCTGAATTTTGTATATGTTGAAGTATTATGTGTCTAGTTTCTAACCTCTTTCATTCCATCAAGTTTTGATATATGTATCTCAAGTTATTAACATTTTATCTAGGTATATCTTGTTACTAGGCAGATTTGCCTATCAAAAACTAAAAGTGTACTGAAAATAGAAAATTGGTTGAAAGTATACTATAAAGCTAACGGACCTAACTTTTATTTCCGACAAGTTTCATCTCATTTGAGCAAGTGGAACTCGAGTTATGAGCCCATGAATTTGGATAACCTCCACTGCCCTGTTCTAACCTGGCTGGGACATAGGGAAACTTTCATGAATTACTGGGAACAACAGGGATTGAGTTAAGTTCTAAAATTTTTATGGCATGTTAGTCTATGTCTTAAATTTCTAAAAAAAATTTGTTTCACTCAATTTGAAGAAGTATAGGGCAAGTTATGCCCCTTGAAATCCAATCTGCGTAGAATCAGGGTCGGAATCCTAGGGTAAACTTCAAAAATTCATATCTCACTCAATACTAATCCAATGACCTTATATTATATATGGTTAGAAAGCTCTAAATGTATAGGTTCACATAAAAATAGGTTCATAAAGTTTTGGTGGCTATAGGCAGAGCTGTACACTCCACCAGTACGGATGCCGTAAGATTTTCTAGGTTTCAAATTCTAGTTTACTATCTTTCTTGTTTTTCATGCAAGATTCAATCTCAATCCCATCAAATACTTGATAAACCAGCCATAATTCATCACATAACCATCATATATCATCAATTACATGAATAGAGAAGAACTTCCTAATAGCCATTAACTCAATAAACTCAAGCAAAGAAGTTGAATCCTACCTCTAGTTGATGCAAAACTAGCTAGACTTGAGCTCTTGGTGTAGGAAGTGGGTGGAGCTTGGAGGTTTGGGAAAGAGGAAGTGAGGAAGAAGAAGAATGAAGGGAGAGAAGTCAGCATGAAAGAGAAGCACGAAAATAAGGGGAGTTGGAGAAGATTTGGTATTTTAAAACTTGAGAAATGACTTGTGATTAGTGGAGAGGTGTGTGGTGCATGGAAGACCAAATCTCTCCTCTCCATGGGCACCATATGGCACCACCTATATGGGGGAAGAGTGGCAAAGTTTTACCCACTCATGTTAGGATTTTTAGTGTGCAATTCTACTGATTCAGTTCTGACAGTTTAAAATACCAAATCTTTACCGATTTCCCTCAAATCAGTAAAACATTACTAAGTAAATTTGTGAGATTTTCTATATCTCTATCTAATCTCTTTAATTAACACTTAATTAACTCCTAATCAATATTTAATTAACTTCTAATTAATTCTACATATTCAAAAAAGTCAAATAGATTAACATCGTAATTTAAACGTATTTTAATTCTAGACATTATATTGAATAATTTCTCATAGTCTTTTACATAACAATCTAAATTTTCTTTAGCTCTAGTATTTGTAATTCATCCCTAATTACTCTTATTTTTCTAATAAATTGATTAACAGTGCAAATCAATTGTACCATTTCTTTGGAATTGTTATATTTTCGCTTTTTCATAAATCCTTTAGAAATTTCTGTTTGGTTTCCGTAACTAGTGGCATTTTCATAATATTGAGCAAGTCTAGGGGCATCCCATGTCATTTCACATATGGATACCTCCATGGCTCAATCAACCGAGGTTTAGGTTTCTACATTTTCGCTACGTGATTCTGCTTCGTTTAAAACCTTATTCTACTAATCCTGTTGATATAGAAACCTAAATATCATTTTCTAAAAAGTTCAGGGGCAAGGTTGTAAATAATAAAAGTTTGCCCAAGGACATTTTCATCATTTCCTATTACGTTATATAGGGATGTTACAAAGGACATCACAGTGTATTCATAATGTCCATAGCGAGTCCGAAAGGCCGTCTTAGGAATATCTCCTTCTCGAATCCGAATCTGGTGATATCCAAACCGGAGATCAATCTTGGAAAATACAGTTGCCCCTTGCAGTTGATCTATGAGATCGTCAATCCTTGATAGTGGATACTTATTCTTGATGGTCATCTTATTCAACTATCTGTAATCCACACATAGTCGCATGCCCCCATCTTTCTTCTTAACTAATAGAACTTGGGCCCTCATGGTGATGCACTTAGCCTAATAAATCTTTTTTCCAGGAGTTCTTCGATCTGCTTTTTGAGTTCAGTTAGTTCCAGTGGTGACATTCGATACGATGCTATAGATATTGGTCCTGCTCCTAGTACTAATTCAATGGTGAACTCAATTTCCCTTTCGAGAAAAAATTCAGGGTTATCTTCAGGGAACACATCGAGATATTCCCTAACAACTGGAATATCATCTAACTTCTGATTAAGCTCTGTTACATTGGTTGATAAAGGAATGTACCCTTGACTACTATCCCTACGTTGGTGTATTGCTAAGGAGTTTAGATAAAAGTTTACAGGGGTTATCGATTCCGGGGACAAAGCAGAGGGAAACACAATGGCTCTATCAGAACAATTTAGCATGACTTAGTTGGCAGAGAACTAATCCATACCCAAAATGATGTCAAGTCCAGAAAAGGGAAGACAGATTAAATTGGCTATAAATGTTCGACCTCCTATTTGAAGGAAGACATTCATACAAATGTGATGGGTTTAAATAGGCTCATTTGTAGGAGTAGAAATTAGCAATTCATAGGGTAATCCAGAGATGGGCAATTTCAGAGTCGACACGCAATCATGAGAAATAAAAGAGTGTGAAGCACCTGAATCATATAAAACAGTCAAGGTCTTATCATTCACTTTACATGTATGTTGGATCAAATCTTCAGATCTTCCAACTTCTTATGCATCCATGGTGAAAACTCTTCCCTGGCATTGTGGCCTAGAAGTCAGTTAAGGATTCCTCACCAGGCATTCATAGATCTTGTGGCCTGACTTACCACATCCGAAACAAACATTCTAACCTGCCAGGCACGAATGATTGCCATGATTCTTTCCAGATTGGGTGCAAGTCTGGTTTCCAAAAGGCCTCTGGGTTGCTTACCCTTATTGCCTGTTGCTTGAAACTTTTTCTATTGCTGAAAGTTGGGTTTAATCCCCGGGCCTTTCGGTGCCAATCTTCCCTTGAAGTTACTACTAGTTAATCTAGCAGTGGTTAACTTCTTGTTACAATCTTCCACCAACCTGCACTTGTTCACCAAAGTAGAAAAATCTCTAATCTCCATCGACCCTATGGTGGTAAGAATATCTTCTCATAATCCACCCTCAAACTTCACGCACTTCCAAACCTCATCGGGGTTTCATTGATAGATTGTGGAAAATTTACACAACTCCTCACACTACTACATTTTTGTCCTTCAACAACGGCCAAAAACTGTGGTCATAGGCTAGAAAACCATTACCTTTAGAATAGGCAATGATTTAGAAAGCATGGAATATGCAGCCGTTACCTATTAGTTTAGACAACGGTTTTATAGGCATAATTAGGCAACGATTATGTCTGTTGCCTATCAATAAACAACGGTTTTTAAGTGTAAGGTAGTATTTTGTAATTGGAACAATCTTTTGATCGTTGCTTATAATAGGCAATGGTTTTTCAAGTGTAGTCTATAGGCAACGGTTTTTCAAGTGTAGTCTTTTTGAACATGGGTAACAGTTTTAAAATTGGTGTTAATAGTTATAGAGCAATTTTTCAAATGTTGCCAATAATAGGTAACGGTTTTATAAACAGTATTTAATATTTATACGGCAATTTTGCAAGTGTTGCCTATCTCAATAGACAACAATTTTTTTGCTTTTAAATAATAATATATTAATATAAAAATAATATAAAATTCCTTTTCATATACTTGGATGTCCAAATTTTGAAGAAGACATAAAAGTCATGACAACTACATAATTATCAAATTCCACTTTAAAACCATACAATCCACATATACATTAATAGGGTCTAACGTGGCATATAAATCATGGCAATTGCAAAATACTACTTCACAACCACATAATAAGAAAGTCTAGATCATGGCTATTTCTAAGTATTGATAGTTACAAAATATTGACTAAACAAAAAAACTCATTAAATATAGCATCTAAGTCCTTTATCCACTCCAATTCCCTTCTCTTTTTCAATCTTCATCCATTTGATCTTCAAATTCTTTGTGACTGGGTTCTTTGTCTCCTTCATCATGATTTTGCTGTAGAAAATAAAATTAATGCAATAAAATTATACATATATAAAAGTGAACAAACATATATAAAACAAGAATAGCACATCCATCTTTCATGGTTACTATTAATTAAAATTTCTCCAAAATGAACTTTTTTTTCATAAATTCAAACAAAAGGCTCAATTCATATGAAGCAAATAAGGAATAGAAGTTTAAATCTCATATACAAGCAAAACATAAATGAGACAACTCAAATAATCACAAAGACAAAGTAACTAGTTGGTAGAAAAATTAAGAATAGCTTCTAGTATAAGTCCCAAGAAAAGAGGAGTGCAAATGTAGGAATTTGAAAATAAATCACCATTAATTTACAAACCAAAGAGAAGATCTTAATTCATGATTTGTTGACAGATCTTAACATTTCGTCCATGACATGGACAAGCTGCATACAAGGGAGGTGACCATAGTCATCATACATGCTAAAACAGACTTCAAGCAATTAAATAAAGCCTTTGGACTTGACCACAGAAACAGAAATCATCATGCAAATCACATACTAACAAATCCCTCAAATAAGCTGAAAAACCAACAAAAAAATAATGACACAAAAATTGATTATATTAGTGAGCCTCTTGTTTTTTGACTTGCTTGAATAAAATTGAAAGAAAAAAAAAATAGAGTTACTATGGCAAAAAAAAGTAGATTACATAATCAGCCATAAAAAGGACAAAGATATAGGCCAACTTTGGATTTTGCCATATGTTCAAGTATTCCCTTGTAGGCATTATAAAACCAATTGTAACATCCACACTTTCGTAAATAGAACATAATAGGAACTTTGAATTATTTTCCTTAGGCAGTGTGAAAATTTCTCAGGCAGCGCTATGCCATGACGATCCTCACACTTGGAATTATAGGGTAGTATAAAATTGCCATTGAGAATATGGCACTGCCATATGTTTAAAATTAAGAAATGACAAAAGTACCCCTGCAAACTTTTGTTAATTGTAGTGATACCCTGAATTTTTAGAAATTGTGTTTTGACCCCAAAGAATTATTTCCACAACAACCCTTGAACTTTTTATAAAATGACCTTTGTGTCCACCCTATAACTTTTCATAAAATGACCTTTATGTCCCCACATCTCTAGGATTAGCAGAATGGGGTTTTAAACATAGCAGAATCACGTGGTGAAAGCATAGAAGTTTAAATCTCTGCCGATTGGGCCATGGAGGCAGTCGGGTGTGAAATGACGTGGGGTGCCCCTAGACTTGCTCAAAATTACGGAAATGCCATTAGTTATAGAAAACAGAAAACAAAAGGCTCCAAAATTGCGAAAATGTCTAACTTATGCCGTTAATCTATCTATTCGGTTTCAACAGTATGTAAGGGCAATTAGGAGTTAATTAAATATTAATTAGGAGTTAAATAGATGTTAATTAGAGGGATGAGGCTTAGGAACAATTAGAATAGAGATATAGAAATCCTCTCAAAGTCATTTAGTAAAGTTTTTCCGATTTGAAGAAAATCAGCGAAGATTCGGTACTTTAAATCCCCAGAACCGAATTAGTAGAATTTCACTAGTTCGAGTGTGGTTTAGAGTGATTAGGTATAATGGAATTAGATTAGAACCATAGGAAACTTCATAGGATTCTTCTAAAACCGTTTTACTGATTTAAAGGAAATCGGTAAGATTACGGTGTTTTAAACTGTCGGAACCGGACCAGTAGAATTTTTCTATGAATGCCCTAGAATCAACGGCTAAGATTTAGCCAAATAACTCCCTCAAGTGGCGCCTTAACAGCCCTTGATGATGGAAAGTTAAACCAGATTTTATGACCAAGTTGAATCCACCAATCAAGACTAAGTAACTTCCAAATATCTCACCTTTTCTTTCCTTCTTCTTATCATTTTCGAGCTCCCCACTACCAGCCTCATTTCTCCACTCTTCTTCATCTTCTTCCACTTCCTCTCATCTCCAAACTCAAGCCCCAACCATCAACTTCACTCCAAGATCAAGTTCCATCAAGATTTCACACCACCAAGGTAGGAATTCCAACTTCTTTTCTTGTTTTCTTTGAATTGGGCTGATTGGGACTCCATTTTCTTCCCAATTTCTTGCAAGATTCTGATGCTATCTTGAGTGATGATGATGAATTAAGATTGGTTTAAGGTGTATATGTGAGTTTGAATTGAAGATTGGGTGGATTGATTAGAGAAAAACATGAATCCAAGGAGAGTTCAAGAAGCTGTTAGGGTTTTCTCCTCGACGGTCCGTACGGCGGAGTGTACGGCTCCGTCTACCGCCATTTAAATTTGATGAAACCATTTTTAAATGAAACTAGACATCCAGGGATTTCCATACATATAAAATATAAGGCCATTGGATTAGTATAGAATTAGTTATGAATTTTTGAAGTTAGACCTAGAAATCTGGGTTCTCACCCGGGCAGCATGGGTTGAGAAGGGTGTATCCCACCCTATACAACCTCAAATTGAGTGAAACTAAAGATGTTTGAAAGCTAACACATGAGAGAACATCCCATAAAAATTTCAGAGTTTAATTCGTTGTCCTTTGTTCCCAGCACATCAATGAAGTTGGCTTAAGTTTAAACTAGCCTAGAACAGGACAGACCAGTAGGGTAATGTTTCGAGGCTCATAACTCAAAATATACTTAGGTAAATGACATGAAACTTAACTCATTTTAAAGCTTGTTGTGTTAGCTTTAGTTTGATATAAAATTCGCATGATTTCACATAGTTTTCAATATTTAGTAAATTTTCTTCTATAGGAACCCAATTCTAACTAAGAACAGGACATGCTAAGATAAAATGTTTATATCTTCAGTTATACAACTCAAAATGAGATGGGACCAAAAAGGTTAGAAACTAGACACATAATACTATGACATATCAAAAAATTAGACTCAAATAAGTTGAATTGCAATAATGGTGGAGTATACCAAAATCGGGCAGAATAGGAAGGAGTAAACTGAAAACCTTATAGATGCTTGATTGAACTTGATGAATGATTCTATGAATATCTATATAATGGCTGATCCATATTGAATTACAAGTTTGAAAGATTGTACTGGTGGTCTGACACTATTCATGGGGAAGCGGACTCGATCCGTTATGCTGCCGAAATTCCGGCAAGGATTTATGAGAACTTATGCTATGAATCATTATGCTTTGAATGTATTTACGTTTACATGTCATATTCATGAACATCATGCATGCAAGTATATGCTTAGAACATGATATGATATATAAAGTATGAGACATACTCATGAATACACCAAGTGTCTGCAAGCATGACAAGATATGAAAAGGAAAAAGTTAATAAGAACTTGCAAGAAAGACGTACCAAGCTACCACGTGAGGTATGGCATAGACCCAGCTAGCGTGGGCCAGAGCGGTACTGTCTAAGACTTGGGCCAGCCCCCGACCAGATTTAAGGGGAATAGACCGGTGTGAGGGTTGGGGAAAGTAAACCCGTCACTCATGTATAGGTACAAGCTCGGACCTGAAAAGCAGGCTATCACCCAGGGGTGAGAGAGGCCATTCACCTCCGGGGGACCAAGTACAGAAGAGCAAGGTTAAGTTGCAAGTTAAAGAAGAGATAAGTTAAGTCAAGTGCACTTGCATACATTCAAGTATAAACATTTATATGTGCATTTTCAATCATCTAGTTAAGTCATAATGCTATTATGACCTTTATTGAAGCATATTATATTATCCGTATTTCTATGTCTGTTATATGATATGGCAAGTGGTTGTTAAAATATAACCCGCTTCGAGAAAGGTGTTTTCAACTTAAAATTGAACCACTATTTGTTTATATGTGCTCATATTTTCATAATAAACTAAAGCGGCTAGAATATTTATGATGACACTGCAAGATTGGTTTGTGTTTACCTACTGAGAACCTTAGGTTCTCATTGCCTACTTGTATGTTTCTTTTTTCCGTAAATATTCCAGCTCCCAAGTTGGAAATCAAGTATGAGGCAGAGTACAGGGCCATTCATTGAGCAAGAATAGGGCGCGAGCAAGACCAAGAGACTATTGGAGCTAATTAACGACTAGTCGGAAGTAAACGCTATGTATTATGCCAGTCACAATCTCTTCTAAAGTGTAATATTTTTTATTAACTATGTATCAAAGACTATTAGTCAGTAATAAAGTGAGCAGTTAAAGGGCCATGTATTATATTTTTCATATTTTAAAGATTTCTTAGCACAGTGACAACCTTTTAATATAACTCTATGACTCGAGCATGGCTTATATAATAAAGGGTGTTACACCAATTCCTTTAAAGCAGTAGTATACCAAATCAGACCTCACCATACAACATAAACTAAAATAATCTCATTCAAAACAGGTTCCACACACCAACAACAACTTTACTATCAACATCACCAAATCAGATCAACAACAAGATATTCGAAAATGGAAATAATTGTTAACTTATCAGGGGTAGATAGCAATATACAATCAGCATAATAAAGCAAAACAAATCAGCTTCCAAAATATTAGCAACTAGAGAGACATGGTAAGGATAATGCTCTGAAATAAACCACAAACTATCAAAACACATACAGCTTATTGAGGCATCTAAAAGACTTCCAATTCATAATCAAACCTGAAATAGTATAAATTTATCTTTCAAAAACCTAAATGACATATATATCTTTGTCAAGCTAGAGGAAAATGTCCATACTAAGGGCCAAACTATTTAATTCAAACACAAACTATTTAAGTCAATCCTAAACTAACCCAACAACTAGTAATTCATAAGTGACAAAAGCATGGCACTAACATGTTTAAAAGTAAATTATACCATTTCATTGGTTGAAACATTAGGCGCATTGTTTGCGTTGCCTAACGTGCATCCTAGTTTAGTTGCCAAGGCCTCCATATCCAATCCTGAGCTATTTTGTTGCAGCAAGATTTTAACAAGAGACTTTAATCCATTCATTTCATCTTGCATCATATCAACCTTGCTTTCTAAGGAAGCTTTTTCACTTGCATGTTTTTGCTTAAGAGTGGCTATTTCTTCACTTCTTTTTAACATAGTTGGCGTGGTAGTTCTTACATAACAGCGCAGTCTTCCTGGCTTTTCCTTCCCTTGGAAGGCTTTTATAGCAGAGTCTCTAGACTTTTGATTTTCATTATGAAGGTGTGCCTAATTTGAATAAACATAATCACAATTATAATTAGAACCACAAATGTATGTATTACATTAAGATGCATAAGTCCAAGGAGAAACTTACAATTGCATCTTGAGTATCTTCATCCAATTGTTTGCCCTTTGTGCTTCGACGAGTTTCTATAAACATTTCTGCTTGGGTAGGTTGTTCTTTGTTCTCCTTCCCAACACACTAAATTCAATTCAACTATCACTTAGCAAAATAGTTTTAGCACATATAAAGAAGTACACACACACATACACACACACACACATATACAATTATTATATAAACGTGTTACCTTGCATGTATTCTTGCAAAATTTATTGGCCCCATTCGATGCCTAAATCTTTGTTGAGCCCTATTTCTTGCATTTTGTTGGCACATTGTCTACATTACAATAGATAGTGTGATTCAAAAGATCAGATTATTTATTAAAACAAAATATATGCACAAAGTAAATGTGATTCAAAAGATCATGATAAGCAAATATCTTACTTGGACATCCTCATTTCTCCAATAAGCAATCAACTTTCGAAAATGTGATTCTGGTATGCCTTTAGGATGATCTTTCAGCCTTTCTCTCATATTTTGGTGCTTTAGAAAATGTTTGTTCTTAACACTAGCTTTATGCCGTCTCCAAGCATCGTTGATACGAGCGAAGACCACCTTTTTTCCTTTGTCTAGAATAATGAATTTAGACTACAAAATACAAACAACAATATTATTATAAATAAGCAATTATATATTAAGAATAAAAGTAAGAAAAGATCAATGTCCTTACGTTCACATATTCCCACATATGCTTCTTAAAATCATCTAGAATGGCTTTCCGATTTGTGTAAATCAAAGGACAACAATCTGAATTCCTAGCTAACATGCCCAAGAAGTAGCTTAAGTCAGATACTACTTTGTTAGTAGGCCCAATTGGCTCCCCTTCATCATCTAGGATAATTTCTTCTCGGTTTTCCAATGATCTTGCATGAATGTTTAGGCATTGTGTCTTCCCTCATGTCTTTTTCACATTTGTCCCTAATATGATGCAATATAAACAAATATGTCAAAGAATAAGGTACTTCAAATTGATGAAAATTATATTGTCAAAATTTCGATTAACAAAAATTTATTTTCATAGGCAAAAAAAGCAAAGGCTAGGATGATAACAAGAGATAATATAACTACCTTCTACTGCATCAGTTTTCTCTTGACCCTCACTTGGATTGACATCTCTCTCATCTTGCTCTTCTAGATCATTTTCTCTTTCATTCTCATCCTCTTGTTCTTCTCCTTCACATTGTTTTTTTTTTTTTGGTTTTAAGAAAATCATCAATTGACATTGCTGAGAATTTCTGAATTTTCTTTGTCTTCTCAATTGAACTTTTGGGCAGTACACTAAATTCTTCACTATTAGCTGCTATTGTAGTTGTGAACTTTCTTTTCAAATCTTGCTTCTGATTAGATATTTCAACTTGTGTAGTCTTCTTTTCAATCAATGTTGTAGACTTAGGAGGCTCATCACGATCTTTCCTTGAGGTAGATCCTTGAGAATTAGCGATAGTCATTGGTACAGGTACCTTCTTTTTCTTTGAATGACACTCCTTTGCTTGAGTTGTAGCTTTAGTTTTAAGCTGCTTCCTTTGTCCTTGTTTCTGAACATGCCTATCAACTTCCTTAGCCACACTAGCAAGCTATCCTTTTTTGTCTAACAGTAGGGTTGATTCCTTTGCATGAGTTATCTTTTCTTCCTTGACTTTTTGATACATTGCAAGCAATTCGTTACTTGACTTTACTTGGCTTTGAAAATCAAACATGAATCCCTTATTCATTTTCTGCAAAAGAAAGTATTACTATATAGGAAGTTAAAAATAAATAGTATAAGATTGATAAACATATAAATGACATAACACAAAAGATCAATAAGCATAAAATGAAGACAAAAAAAGTCACCCGATTACTATAAAGTACATAATGCATCAAACAAAAGTTACTCCATAAAGACACACTCAATTTCATCAAAATCAGAATCCTTTTCACTTTCGATTTGTGGTGGCACAACAAGAGGATTTTCAATGACTGTATTTGGTATATCTTCCCTAACCCATTGAACTTCACTATCATCTTTGGGTACAAATAAATTTATTGCATGATCAACTTGGTCACTTTGATAAGACTCTTGCTCATCAAAATCAAACTCATCATTCATATTGAATAAATCCCTTGGTACTGTTTTCATGACATAATGCTTATTTTCATCAAAAGGGTCTTGGATATAGAAGCACTGGTGGACTTGAGATGCTATCACAAAAGGATCATCCCTATAATATCTTTCGTTAAAGTGAACACAAGTTAGTCCTTACATGTCTTCTTCAACCTCAAACCAATCACATTTAAAAAGAACAAATTGAAAATGAGAATAATAATCTAACTGAATTATATCATTGATTGCTCCAAAGTAGGTTATAGGTTTTGTCTTTGGATTTTCATCCTTGGAGCTAGCAAAGCTTGTTGTTTCAGACACCAATGTCACCCCACTATTTTGAGTTGTATGCTTAGCATCATGTTCTCGAGTATGAAATTTGTATCCATTCACCATATAACCTGAAAACCTTTTTGCAACCATATTTGGTCCCTTAGACAATTCTTTAAGTTTCTTTGGTACACATTCATCCATAGCACGAGCTTTGAACCATTGACTGAAATCTTGGCTTTGAGTTTTAGCTTTGCTCCATTTTCTACCTTTAATATAATCATTGACATAATCCTCATGCTCTCTAGAATAAAATGAATTTTAGTTATAACCAAAACTATAGATAAGTCTCCTTAGAAAGAAATCAAAAAATAAGAAGTACGAAATGCACCTAATGTATTCCTTGATTTCATCACAATTGAATAAGATATATCGATGAGCTTGCATCTTTGAGCTATTGTCCAAAGAAAATGGTTGCCCTTTATTCTTTCCACCTATTGGATGACCCAAGCATGTAAAATAGGTAGTAGCTCTAGGTTCACTTGTACCACAGTTATCATAGTTTCTAGCCATTCTACTCAGTCTTGTTTCTACATAAGGATTTAAATATCTTGAGCAAAATGTCAAACATTCTTCAACTAAATATCCCTCAGCAATAGAGCCTTCTGGACGGCTCTTGTTGCGAACATAAGGCTTCAATCTGCATAAATATCTTTCTATGGGATACATCCACCGAAATTGAACAGGTCCACCCAACCTCACCTCATTTGCTAGATGGATAGGCAAATGTACCATTATATCAAAGAAGCTAGGAGGAAAAACTCTTTCTAATTGGCACAAAATTTCCGTAATATATACTTCCAAGCGATCAAAATCATTCTCTTGAACAACCTTTTGACATAAAGAATGAAAGAATGAACCAAGAGAAACCAAAGGGCTAGCCACTTGATTATTCATTGTGCATTTGATTGCTACTTGCAACAAATAATGCAACATGCAATGAGCATCATGGCTCTTATATCCTGATATTTTTCTTTCAGCAACTTGAACACATCGAGCAATGTTTGATGCACTACCAGCTGGCAGTTTTGCTGCCTTTAAAATGCCACAAAAGGTAGATTTTTCTTCTGCAGTCATGGAAAAACATGCTTTAGCAAATACTGCTTTTCTACCTCCATCTATCTCCTTTGGTTGAAGCTTCTTCCTTATACCCATATCTTGTAAATCATAACAAGCATTTGCATGGTCCTTAGTCTTCCCTGGAATGTCTAATAGAGTCCCAATTATGTTATCACATATATTTTTTTTCTATATGCATAACATCAAGATTATGGCGCAATGTATTATGCTTCCAATATGGCAGCTCAAAAAAAATAGACCTTTTTCTCCATGGACTACTGCTATTTTTCTTTTGTTTCTTCCCAAATAGATTGCAAAAATTTTCCAAGTCTTCGAAGATTTTTACCCCATCTAATGAAGCTGGTGAAGACCTGAATTCTTCCTTACCATTGAAAGAACTTTTATCCAGCCTATATGGATGATCCATAGCCAAAAAAATATGATGATCCATATAACACATCTTTCGACTATGTTTTAAATAATGTGAACAAGTATCATAATTACAACAAGGGCATGCTAGCTTTCCTTTTGTGCTCCAACCAGATAGAATAACATAAGCTGGAAAATCACTAATAGTCCATAAAAGAGCCGCACGTAGTTGAAATATTTGATTCCTTGAAGCATCATATGTTTCTTCTCCAACTTCCCACAAAACCTTCAACTCTTCAACTAATGGCTGAAGATACACATCAATGTTATTTCCAGGTGAACTTGGTTCAGGGATTAGTAAAGACAACATACAAAACTCAGGTTTCATGCACCACCATGGAGGAAAATTATATGCCACCAAAACCACAGGCCATGTACTATGTGAAATGCTCATGGTCTTAAAAGGATTGAATCCATCACTGGCTAGCCCAAGTCTTATGTTACGAGAATCATTAGAAAAATCAGGATGAAGCCTATCAAAGTCTTTCCATGATTGGCCATCAGCTGGGTGTCTTAACTTTCCATCCTTTGAACGCCCTTCATCATGCCACCTCAATGAGTCAGCTGTTTTTGAACACATGAATAGCCTTTTAAGTCTTGGAATCAAGGGAAAATGTCTTAAAACTTTTGCAAGCACAGGTTTTTTCTTTAAACGTCTAACCTCCAAATCTACTTCAAGATTTTCTATGTATCGTGAAGCTCCACAAATAGGGCAAAATTTGGCTTCTTCATACTCATTCCGATATAGTATGCAATCATTGGGACAAGCATGAATTTTTTTGTAGCTAAGACCCAAGTCTTTTACCATGGCCTTTGTTTTATTAAAGACTCAGGAATATTTAAATGAGGCATAGCTTCTTTCAACAACTCAAGTAGAGCAGTAAATGATGCATTGCTCCAACCATGGAGACACTTTAACAAGTACATTCGAATTATGAATGACAATGTAGAAAAATTTTTACAGCCTGGATACAATTCTTGTTTTGCCTCCTCAACCAACTTGTAGAACTTCTTTGCATCTTCATTTGGCCCATCACAAAATCTATCTCCTTGTGCCATATCCCTAAATGTATCATATAATAAACCATCAATATCATCAGCCAATTCATGTTCATCTTCCATGTCACCACAATCAACATTCATAGGACTTATCCCTTCTCCATGATTAACCCATACAGTATAACCTTTCTGAAATCCTTTACTTATTAAATGATTGAAAACTATATCACTTCGCTCCCAACTAGAATTGTTACACTTTGCACAGGGGCATAAGATTTCTTCTCCTTGAGGTCTTCCTTTAAAGAATGCAAAATCCAAAAGCGATTGAACACCATGGATGTACTCATCGCTATACCTTGGCAAATTAGTCCACCATTTGTCCATCACTTTTAGTCTAATAAAATAAGAAATATGTATAGGTGGTGAATTAGACCAAGCCACACATAGTGTTCTTAGATAGACATAAAAGTTCAGGACTAAATTTCGATAAGATCAAACTGAGCGGTCATTGTTATGATTCCTAGTTGCAATTCTAATGTTATCAACAAGCGGAAACTTGAAGAAGCAAAGCAAACCATGATACATGGAATGACAATTCTATGTTAAGAGAATACCATGCTGATTTCAAAATGCATGGTCGGTAAAATTTTAAATAGGTATAACTTTTGACTCAATTTCGTTTGACTATTATTATACTTTTTTGGAAAGCCCCAGATGAATCCATTAATGTGGCAATAGTGCAGCCGGTTGGCGCCATTTTTTCCCTAAAAAAATTTATTTGAACATATTTTTGGCCACTTTTATTTTTTGCAGTATTTTTTTCTTTTTTTTTTTTTGGCCCACTTTAAATGGGTAGGAATCTAAGTGCATGACAAGTGAATAGAACACATGAATAGTAGCAATAGCTCAAAACCAACAAAGAAAGGAAAAATTGCAAATACAAATGTTGCATTCCAACCACACATTAAGAGCTCTCTAATGATCCCACAAACAAGAAAACCACTTCATAATAAAAGATATCTTTAACATTCAAAAAAACTAGAAAAATAAAAATAAAAATAAAAACCAAGAAATGAAGCAAAACCATAATTTCCAAATAGTCAAAAGAAGGAAAAAATGAAAGGAAAGGGAAAGTGAAAGCGAACCTTAGTTAATTAAAGTGCTATGATTAGGGCTATGCTTGGTCAAGAGCACAAAACATTTCCTTATGCACCGTATTGGAAACCAACACTACAGAATATTAAACAAAAATTAATAAAATTTAAAGCAAAATAGAAGAGCCTGTATATTATTTAAATTCATTTCATATTATCACCGTGAAAGTTGCACCCCATATTTCCTTGTCATTAGTAGGCATAGCAGTAATCTTATTCTTTGAATTCTCATAACATCTCTATATCCTCCAATAGTTGTAGAGTAGAAACACCCTATCCAATTAGAGAATGATAATGTATTGTCAACAATGATACAAAAGCTCATTTAATTTAGGCTAAAAATGGAAATAGATCTAAGATAATACCATTGTACAAAACTCTCATTATATCAATAGAATCTACTGAATATAACATGCAACACATGATAAATTCATTTACTTTATAGAGAGTTAAAAACTAATCTATATCTCGTTAAGCAATTAGGTGGTTCACTTGCAACATATAGTTGCCAAAATATATAATAATCATCACTTACAACACTAGCAATATACAAAGGGAAAAAAAACAAATTATATTTGTTCAAATATATTATACTACCAATGATTTTATGTAATAATTCATTTTATTTTTCTTTGTAGAGAGGTTAATCTTTTTAAGATAGGGCAATTTAAAGAAAGGGCAGACAAAATCTAAAGCAGAGCAGTAAGATAGATTCATTGATATGAATGGAAAAAGACATAATATTACAAGAAAAAATTATTGGAAATTAAATGGAAGAGTCACAACAAGTTGACTGGGAAAACCAAAATTGATATTGTTGAAAGTGGAAATAAAGTAAGAGAAGTAGTAAATAAAAGGTTCAAAAGCAAGCAAGATAAGCCAAAATGGCAAGAGAATTAGTAAAGAAAGTGCAACGTAATCTAACTCCCAACTGTGACCCATTTTCCTTTTTTATTATATATCAAATCGTGGGCATTGAGGCGCCGTCACATGGTGCTTTCATTGCAGTACCCACCACTATTTATCTATTATTCATTGTGGTTCCCACTCCTCTCAAATCTTGACCTTTTTTTTATTAATCTATTGTTCATAGCGGTGCCTACACTGACAGTGTTTGCAATTTATTAATAATTTTGACACAAATGAAGGGTCCTACATGAAGCCCCAAATGAAAATCGACGCAAGGAACCTGTTTTTTTTAGAAAAAAAAGACAAAAACACAGAGAGAGAGAGAGAGAAAGAGAGAGAGAGAGATAGCAAGGAAAGTGATAACACACATATCTGAACAAGTGGGGGGGAGATGATCGTGATGCTAGTCAGGGTGGAAATTGAAGGGAAGAGTCATGATGGCTCATAGTTTTCCAAGACAGGAGGTGAAGTTTTGCGATTGAGGGTTTTTATTGTTTAATGAAGCTTGGTGTTTTATGCTTTATGCTTTGTTTTCTTTTTTTTTTTTTTTTTTTTTTTTTTCCAGAAGGGGAATCACATTAAGGCTGGAAAATTAGGTTGGAGGGAAGATAGATAACTTGGCGCCTTATAAATTAAGCCCAAGAAAATGGTTTTCATGTGTATTGATAAGCCCATTGTATTTCAAGAACATTTTTTATGTGTGGCTTTTATGAAAGTGTATAGACAACATTTAATTAAGTGTTGCATAACATAAAATTTGTGCAGCAGTTTTTAAACCGTTCTTTATATGTATTAAGAGTACGGTTTTACACTGTTGATAGTAAAATGTAGTATAAATTGAACTATAAAAGCAACAGTTGCATAAACCGTAGGAGCAAACTATTTTATACTACGATTTTTAAGGCGTTGCAAAGTTTGCTGTTGCCATAGCTGAAAATGTTGTAGTGTCAAATTTAGCAATATACTCCAATGTGCTACTATTCCCATAACGGAGGTGCATAAACTCCAGCTCGTTGGCAGTGTAGACAGAAGTCGGAAAATACTTCTGATAGAATGCATCTCTAAATACATCCCAAGTTATCTCTATTTGTGATCCTTCCAATAACCGTTGTACAACATTCCACTAGAACTCTGCATCCGCTTCCAGTATGTAGATGGCAAAGGCCACCTTCTAGCGGTCTATGCAATCTAAAATGGAGAAGACTTTCTCCATAGCTTTAACCCACTCATCGGCCTTATCAGGGTCGAAGGTTCCTCTGAAACTAGGTGGGTTAGCTTTTCTGAACTTGACAAATTTGAGGTACTCTAGGTCCACTCCTAGACCATTAGAATTCCCTCCACGACCAACCTCAGGTTGCTTGCCTAGTTGGTCCATCATCTGGGTTGCTGCAGCTGCTTGTTTTTGCATGGCGTACGCCATCTCCCGCATTGTATTCATGAACTCTATAGATTCCTCCTGAGCTGAATCCATCCGTGCCCTATCCCGCCTTTTGAAAGCCATCAAGTTCTGAATACACAAAATAAGAGTGATTGAGTTGATTAGACTCAATACTAAGTCCGGTGTGCTAGTAAATAACAGCATACGGTTAAGTAATTCCCTCACATGCATCCTATCCATATGGACAAGACTCAGTGCATGATAATATCTAAGGAACATAGAGCATATGTGAAGCATAGTCAATCAAATCCTTAGGCCTATATTAGGACGAACTGCTCTGATACCAAAAATGTAATACCTTACCAAACAAATACTATGCTTAAGTCATAATATATTACCTGATAAGTTATTACGTGTGGCTGTCTACTTAAAATTTCATTTCTGATTCAATGTTAATTACCCATATAGAGTTAACTGTTCATTTATTCATTTCTATTGGCGGTAAAATAAATAATGGATTAACGTTGTAACCGAAAGAAATTGCAAAATAGACAGAGCTACTAAACTACATCATTTACATATGTACATAGATGCCTATTTCCAAAGTTTTTCAAAAGTACATAAACAGTATAGGGTATGAAAATAAGGCCGCTAAAACAAAATAAAACTGGTCTGTCTCTATTATCAGAATCTTAATTGGTCCCCACGGGACATTTCATGTACTAACCATTCACATATAACATCCCCTAAACTACTGCCTATGGCCCAGAATGCCAAAAGAGGGCCACCCTATACATCTCCGTCTGCTGCACTACATAACCACTCTAGATGGATTCCAAGGAAAGGAATCCATTCACCATGCAGGCGTCACGTAGTGTGTAATCCACGCTCGGTGCAGAGGACAAGGAAGATGAGCTCGTCATCTCCGACGGATCCTCCTCCTCAGACAGTGAAATAAAGGGGATCCTGCTGAGGTGGTGAAGCAGGCGGATCCACGGTAGCTGCTGCCACTGCTGATGTTCCTGCCGCGGGTGAAGGTGAGAAAGGATGTGCCATGTAGAGAAGGATAGCAATGTAACGGGCAGTAAGGCTAAATAGTGGGTGCATGAGTGGAACGACAAAGTCTCTACGGAAAAAGAAATAAAGGTGAAACTAACATCTACTGGATATATATATATATATATCTAGAATCTAGGAACTGATCGAGGTGGATGTAGAGGTCAGGGAACTCAATGAAGAGGATGTCTGTTGCCGTGTTTGCCATGATCTGAGAATGACGTGGAAATATACAATAAGGTGAGAATTTAAAATAAAATTCTCAGTAGGAATTCTAATTCTACGCAAATCTGTCATCGCCGTCATTCCTAGTTGTTTCGGTTTTTCATAATTTCAAACGATACAATATAGCCGCAATATTTAGCTTAATTTGACTTGTAGAAAATATAATCCAAAACAAAACTTCATTTTAATTTAGAACAATGCAAGTGTATATATATATATATATATATATATATATATATAAAATCAGGCATGCAAACATAGTATGAAATAGTAGCCATAGATAAACAGTAATATAACCTGAGAAATATACAGATAACTATGACTTTAACTTAGAAACTCATAAACAGAGCATATATATGTGAAATGGAAAAATGCATGTAGCCTTTGGAGATTTTCAACTTATGCAACTTATATTTTCCACTCTTGGTCCCCTGTGAGTCTTTGGCCATATACTCCTGGGTAATAGTTTGCTTTTTAGGACCAGCCTTGTTCCTGTATAGGATTGTATGGTTTACTTTTCATGACTTTCCCACTGATCTATTCCCCTGGCCCAAGAAATATGGAATCCTTTAATAATCTTCATAACTTAACATGCATATCTAATTTATTAGAAATGTTTCATACACATTTGAATGTCTTGCTTAGTATAATAAATTTTCTGTCAAAATTTTGATAGTATAACGAATCAAGCCCACCTTTCCATGAATAGTGCTAGGCTAATAGTAAAACCAATCAAGCAAAAAGATCAACATAGAGTAGCAAATCCATAACAATAATATCAAATATGTAGTTTGCTAACATCAGTAAGTTTTTCTGCCTATTATACTCAATTTTCCCTGATTTTGTGAAATTCATCATTATTTCTATTCAACTCATTTAGACCTAAATTTTGGATATGCTATAGTTCTATGTGTCTAGTTTCCAACCGTTTTAGTCCCATCTCATTTTGACTTGTGTAACTGAAGTTATTTAAATTTTACCTCAATCTATCCTACTCTTGGTCCCAATTGCACCCTTAGAAGTAGAAAATCACCAAAAATAGAAACCTAGGTTAAATCATACAAAACCTATACCAAATTAAAGCTAACAGAACAAACTTTTATTTGAAAAAATTGCACCTTATTTACATAAGTATAACTTGATATATAAGTCCCGTAAATTGACCCTTATGGACTACCCTGTTCCAGTCCAGTTTGAAATTAAGGCAACTTCATTGATTTACTGGGAACAATTGGGAATGAATCTAACTCTGAAAATTTCTATGGAATGTTAATCTACATGTTAGCTTTCAAATAACACTAGTGGTACTCAATTTGGATTTGTAAGGTGAGTTACACCCTTCTCAACTCATACTGCTCAGAAAAGGACCTAGAATTTTAGGCTAAATTTCAAAAATTCATAACTAATTCTATACTAATCCAATGACCTTATATTTTATATGTTTGGAAAGCCTAAGTGTCTAGTTTCATATAAAAATATATGCATCAGATTTTATGGCTAGATTTTTGTCCGTACACTTCACATGTACGGACACCATAGGGTTTTCACCTAATAGCCCCTTACTTCTTTCTATTTTCAAGTTCTTCCATTTCAATTTCAATCCTAATCATATCATACATACAAAATCAACCCTAACTCTTCATCTCTACTCAAGATAACATCAAAATCATGAGAGAAGGAGGAGTTCCAATCAACCCCAATCTGAAGAAAATAAGAAGATAAGTTGAATTCCTATCTCTCCTAAGTGTGATTCTTGCTAGATTTGTGTTTTGAATTGAAGAAATCTTGATGTAGCTTGAAGAGTTGATGGAGATGGAGTGAAGATGAGTTGAGATGAAAGAAAAATGATGAGGGACTAGCAGCTTATAGTGGCTGAAATTGTCCAAGGGAAAAGGAAAGAAATAATTGAAAACTTTTAAAGGAAGTCAACATGTGATTGGTGGATTTGTGTTAACATTTCAACTTGATGTGGCTGCCTTTTTTGGGGCTAATTATGGCACCACATACAAGGGTGTGTTGGCTAAATCTTGGCCATCCATCCTAGGGTTCTCACAGTATAATTTCTATTAATTCGGTTCTGGCAGTTTAAAATACTGAAATCTTACCTATTTCTTTTAAATCGGTAAAATGGTTTTGGAAAAAGATCCTATGAGGTTTCCTTTCTAATCTAATTTCCTAATTTCTAATCCTTCTAAATGGTACTTAATTGGCTTTAAGTAAATACTAAATCGAATTTTAATTAATCCCAATTATTCGATAAAAATCAAACAATTTGGTTAAAAATGATAAGATTTTTCGGACGTTATATGTAGTTTTAGGTTAATTATTTTTGTGTTGTTTGATCTTAATACTAACAAAGTTTTTTTTTCCAGAAATAAGATTAGTTTTATGAGCATTTGTTTCCTTTTTGCCAGAATAATTCATCTAATTTTGATATTAATATGGCATATTTTAATGTATTGCATGTTCCACCATCTATCACACCCACTTTTGATGATTTTTCTTTTTAATCACACTTCCTTCACACACCAATTCCTAGCAATAATGTCACTAATCCTATGTATCATAGCACTCACTTACAATTCCGATACAAATTATTACTGATAATAAGATCCACTACTAGAAATTTCAAATTTAGAGACGGAAAAAATCCATCTCTCAATTATGAAAATTATGTCACTAAACGATTTAAAGATGGAATTTGATATGAAAATGCATCCATTGCTAAAAATAAGGTCGCTAATTTTTAGCAAGATATTTTTATCATTTGTCTCTAATTAGAGATGGCATGTTTTTATCTTTAAATTTAAATCTTCCATCACTAATATGTGACTAAATTTGGTTGCATTTCTAAAAAGAAAATCGTCAATGATGCAATAATTTGTCACTAAATAGAAAAATTCTATTTCTAATTAGCGATGGAAACAATTCCTTCTCTGGTTTAGCGATGGAATTATTTTGTCTCTAATTTAGATTTAGAGATAGAAAAATTCTGTCACTAAATTAGAAACATATGCCTTAAATTTTGAAATGGAATATACCAAAAGTGATCTGTCCCTGAATCTATTGCTTATTCACATTGGCTTATCAAAAATGATTATTTGACCTATTAGAGACGAATTTACCATTAGAATATTTTAAAGACCGAAAATTTCTATCTCTAATTCCATCACCAAATCTTTAATATACAACTTAGTCTCTAATTTATATTTTCCATCTCTAATTTCGTTTTAATTAGAGATAGAATTATTTCCACCTCTAATTCAAATTTTTCTAGTAGTGATCTCTACTGATAATACTACTAATTCTTGTTTTTTAAATATCGACTTACACACACTAATTCCTCTCATTACACTTGACATTCTCCATCACAGCTTGCACACATTTACCCTCCATACCTCTTAATCACTCTGACACAGTCACGCACCCTACAATTGCCACTAATACCTTACCTACACTAAGGAGATATGTAAGGGAAAAAAAGGCTCTTACATATTTGCAAGACTGCTATTATTCCTTTGACACTTCATCTACAGATCCACCATCCTTTTCTCAAAAGTATCCTCTCACCAACTATTTACTTCTTTATCTCCTTAGCATAACACTTCTCCTTAGCCATCAACACCAATCCCGAACCTTCTACATACGAAGAGGATATTGTACATGACTATTGGAGGCAAGCCATCAATGCTAAGTTGCTTACTCTCGAACAAAATAGAACATCGGAATTCACACAACCTCCTCCAGGGAAAAAGGCCATTAGTTGCAAATGGATGTTCAACGTGAAATTTAAAGCTGCAGGCATCATAAATCCTCATATAGGTTAAAATGGGCCAGCCATTAGTGGAATGCCAAGTTGATAGTAGTTTTGGTATCTACTAGATTTGTCCAATCCAAATATGATTATTCCCTCTTTACTGAGAGGGTTTACTGCCATAGTCTATGTTGATGATCGTGTACTTGTCGAGGATGATTTGGATGAGAACAATTGTGTTAAAAGGCTACTAGATGACACATGCCACATAAAAGATCTAGGTAACCTAAAATACTTTCTTGGAATGAAGATTGCACATTCTAAGGATGTATTTGCCTTGTATGAGTGGAAATATACCCTTGACCTCCTTCAAGACACAAGCATGCTTAGTGCCAAAACTACCTCTTCACCAATGGATTACACTTTCAAGTTGTCTAAAGACTTAGGTGTTGCTTTGTTTAATTCTTCCTCTTACCAAAGATAATTAACTGGGAAGCTATATTGTACTTATCTAACACCAGACCTGACATTCCATATTCAATGAATAAACTCAGGTAGTTCCATGATGCTCCTACTGCTCTTCATGAAAAGGCTACTTCTCTTGTCCTTGGATGCTTAAACAGCGCGCTAGCCATTAATTAGTATCTTCTTTTAAGTAAAGTCTTATTCTAGGGTTTTAGTGATTCTGATTGCAGTACAAGTCCAAACACCTGTCGATCACTTACTGGCTTTTGTTTCTTTCTTGGAACCTTTTTTAGTTTCATGGAAGAGTAAAGAGCAACCTACCGCAGCACATTCATCCTTAGAGGCAGAATATCGGGTGCCTGCACGCACCACTTGTGAAGAGTTGTGGCTTCTCTAATTGTTGTAGGATTTTCATATTGCTCATCCTAGTCTCATGACCATACTTTGTGACATTCTATCTGCAATTCACATATCCACTAATCCCATCTTTCATGAACTAGCTAAGCACATAAAATAGATTGTCACATTGTTCGTGACAAACTACAATCTGGCATCATCCAAGTTCTTCCTATCTCAACAAAGTTACAGATAGCAAATATCTTGATAAAGCCACTTTCCATAAGACCATTTGCTACTTTTAAATCCAAGCTAGGCATAAAGAACCTTCATGGTCCAGCTTACAGGGGGTGTTACCGGGTACAAAGAATTTAGACGAGGAAGCAAATTAGTTAGCATTTTGGTTAGAATTAGTTACTGGATAGTTAGGATTAGTTAGAGCTAACTAAGTTATTTTACATGTGATCTAATTTGTTTTGGTGAAATCGACACTTGTATATAAACTCAGATGTACAATTTCATATCAATGTACTTAATTCAGTTTCACTTAGCATCATTTTCCCTCTTTGATTTGTCTTTGAAATCTCTCTGCATGAGTTCTTCTTTACTTTCAAAGGAAGCTTCATTTTTGCGACAGGTATCGAGTAATCGGATTTAGATTATAATACTCAACATCCGAAACTATCATGACCGGGTTTGGCTGGATTATATCCTGATCGAATCTGATGTCCCAAACCAATTTAATTGGTTCAATTTAATTTTTTAGGTTCAATGGGTAAATCCAAACCAACTTACACCCTAACGTTGAGGACAGAAACTTGGACTAAGTAATTCAAGTAGATGTTTTGCATGTTGTATTAAACATGATATAATAAGCTAATCAAATGCATTATGACTTTATCAGTTATTTGGAATGTACAATATATTGTATAACTTTATCTATTAAATTCTTTTTATATATTAAAATAATAGATAGCTTAATCAAGTGTAGGGAGATAGAATTAGGCCTAATTAGCCTCTCAATGTATAAGGTCTCTTTCTTTGATTTTTCTATATTTCATTTAAAAAATAATTATTGCACAAAAAGCAATGAAAATTATATAACTAAACAAAAATATTATTTTTGATAAAAATATTTAATAATAAGTAAAATTTTAGTAAATAATGTTCAATATGAAATTAACTTACTATTTTCAATACATTAGTGAGATTTGAATGTATGATATCATATATATTACCCAAGTTTTTCACCACTTGCTTACTCCTAGTGACTTATATAAAACATACTATTTAGAATAATATGAAAGGTATCGGTACTATACATACAAGGGATTCACCAAAATAACTTCTTTTCGGTATCTCCTCCCTCTATTAAATTTTTTTTTCAAGTCCATAACTATATACACTATAGTATTTATAAAAGAAAAAGTATTTAAAAAAGTATACAATTAAAAGAAAAGGAAAGGATAGAACTCCTCAACCACGCCTTTGTACGTCGCACAATTAAATGCCAGACGTACACTCACACTTCTTTATGAACAATTAACTAAGCCCTCTCTGAGTGTTTGAAAAAAATGTTTGGTTTTTTTTGTTTTTTGACCGAGAATCATTTTGTTTCAAAACTTATTTATAATTTTTATATATTAATAGTTTAAAATAATATATATTATCGTGGAATAAAAATAAAAATTTTAATACGGTGTATTTTATTAAAAAATATAAAAATATAAAAATATTTTTAATACATGAAAATTAATCTCAAATTATAATAATGTCAAAAAAAAAAAAATGAAAAAGACAACTTGACTACCACGACAGCGCCAGTCAAGCCCCTAGTATAAATAAATAATATTTAATATAAAATATAATTATATATCAAAAACATAAAAGTATTTAAAATAATTATAGTTAACATATAAATATTATAAATATAATATTTATTTTTAAATTTAAATTTAAATCATTAATAAAAGATATTACTTTAATTCAATTTTCTTTTATTTTTACATATTATGAAATATTAAAATATACAATTGATAGCCAATTAATGAAATTAGCTCTGACAAATATACCTGGCCATAAGTAATAAAAGTGAACGAATGAAAGGAATTAGAAATTAAAATTCAATTGTAACATGTTATTCAAGCAAACACGAATGAGAGGAATTAGAAAATAAAATAGTGCAGAAAATATAACCAAATGAAAATACGTATAAGCAATGAGTAAAAAGCAGGTGTTAGCGGTTGATTTGATGTAAGTTCTCTAGTTTTGTAATATTAAACTAATTTCTTGACAATATTATTATCAGTCAAATTACTCAAAACTAATAGTCAAAGATTAATCCTTTAATACTAGGACCTTTTTAAGATAAATTAAATAATTTACTCCCTTAAACTATTCTAAACCTATCTTAAAACTGAAGAACAAGATTCCAAAAGACTGCACAAGTGAATACTTATATTCCTTGCTACTCTAATCTATAATAGTTTTTAGATTGACTTATTTTATGAAGTGAAATTTCTTTCGATATCACCAAACCATATATTAGTTAATGGATGATCAAGCCAAAAATAGCATTAGAGCACTAGAAATTAAGGAATCTATTGAAAAGAGAATTAAGATAATAAAAGGAATACAAAACCAGTTTTTTAAGACTACATCTCCCTAATAGCAAGCCATAAAACCAAATGATAAACCTCAAAGTCATGTACTTTGGCAAAGGCATGTGATACCTTGGAGGTGGAATCTTGATCCCTCAAGTCTTCCTCTCCTTGACAATCACAATCCTTTTAGAAAACCACAAAAACCTTAGTCTATATATCTCTCTCTAAAAATGGATGATCACCCTCAAAAAGCTACAAATAATTATAGAAATAGAAAAATTGATCCAACCCACAACATTGCCAATGCCATGGCACCAGTTCCAGTGCCATAGTGCTGGTGGGCAAGTATAAGAGAATCCCACGATTTCTCCTTATTTCAAATCTTCAACTCAAATCTTTTATCTTGATCCTTTTCAAATATGATTTCAATCTTCCTCATATCTTCCTTTTTGCACTTTCAATCTTCAAAACTTTATCGTAATAATTATCTTGATCTTCCATAACTATTGATGCTATAATTTACTCTACTATCAACAAATCTAACGGGAATATTTGCCTATTAAACTCAAAATAAATTAATTCTCACGAAAGGCACCAACAATCAAGATTTATTAAAATAATTCAAGGAAATTATCATAATAAGAATAAATTTAGAAAAATTAACGTACAAATATGGGATAAAAATAATATATATATTTTCTCAAGTCCATCAAAAAAAAAAAAAAAACATGCATTGGTAGATATTACCAATGAATATTTACTTCCATCGGTAAAAATATCCATCAATAATCAATTAATTTTCGTTAATAAATAATTGGGAAAATTTGTCAATATTTTTGTTGTTCTGAAAAATAATAATGACAAGTGCTATAAAATATTACAAATCGAGAAATGCATCAGTAAAATTACCAAAATAAAACAATAACCATTTCTATCGATGGAAATTCCATTGGAAAATATGATAAAGAGTTGTTATTTAAATTATTAATATTTTAATTATCGATGGATAATCCGTCAATAAAAATAAAAATTATTTTCTTAATGTTAACATCCTTTTTAAGCAATTAATTAAAATTGCTTATGTTAGATACTAAAATTAGTTTTTGTTAATTATTTGGACATTTATAGAAATAAAAATATAACAATTATCATAAAAAATTGCAACTAAAATGGTCAAATTATTTTATGATATGAAAATTCAAAATCAATATACAAAATGTTCAAATAATATAAAAAATCAAAATCAAAATTAATGATACTCATTTTCCATATCCGAGATGCCCTTGTCATCATCGTGATCATGCAAATCCTAAGGCGGTTAGTGGAGGAGGTGGACATGGAGGTGATGAACCACTAGCCCACATACTCTTAAAGCATGTGTACATTGTGGTCATCCTCTACTCCATGTTCTCCTTTTACTTCTTCCAAGTAGCTTTCTTCTACCAATGGCGCTAGTCTTGCTCCTCAAGCCTTTTCTAAAGTTTCTCGTTCAAGGCATGGACATGGGTGCAAATGACATCATCAACATACATCAAGCCTAGTAGTCAAGCCTCCGACCATAGAGGCTAAGGACAAACTATCACTATAGTAAGTCTATTGTAAATGTGTAAGGATTGCCTACTATCTATGCCCATATATTATCCCTATTAACTAGTAGGCAATTGGTAGCTGTTCCACCTTCGTGCTCAACCTCCTCGAGCCACTGTAAATATTTGTTCTACAATTAAATGAAACAAATTATACTTACAAAATAGTATATGTAACAAGAATTAATGAAAATAAAAGTTCAGAACTTACATATGTGGCTTAGAGCGAGTAGCAACCCACTGCACTTTGCCATGCTTCCACATGTGGGTCACCTTGAATTGCCCCCTGAGTAGAGATCCTATTCAGCTTCTTCAACTACATTTTAGATTAAATTCACATGATCATACATAATTAATACAAAAAAAATGAACAAGTAAAATTAAGTTCAATTGAACTTATTTACCATCTGCGCCCTAATTCCCTTGATGGTAGTGGAGCCATCATTGTGGAGTGAGCCAACCATAGCTAAGGCTTTGTTAGCCTTGGCCTTCACCTGCTTGTTCTTGAATGACTTTGACACCTAATAATCCTGTAGTACCCAGTAGTGACTGTTTGTTTTCCAATTTGTGCTAGCCATCACTCGCAGATATGACGGTACAACTCCCTCAATCACTTAGCCTACATCTTCCAAACCTTCTTGATAAAAGTGAGATATCATTTAATAAGAAATCATAATTTAACATTGATATTGAATTGAAACTTGAAATTACCTGCTAGGTCTTCCCATTGTATCTCAAGTGGACAAGCCCCCTAGTGGAAGCCTATGATTACCACAATGAGCCAGATCCACTGGCCCCCAGCTATAAGTAAGGTAGGGATAGGTTGGAAGCAACAATGGTGTAGGTTGCAGCATCGTGGGTTCAAGTAGTGGTGGTCGAGGAGTAGGCAAGGATGGTTGAGTAAAGGACTTACATACCCAGGGTTCGGTATCATGATGAAAAACCGGGTATATGAGTGAAGTGGTGGCAATGGTCAAGGCATATGACTAGGCTACTGATGTGATGGTGGTGGAGTAGTGGGGCTAGAGGTGGAAGGAGTGGTGGTGCTGGAGAGCTGTACAGTGGAGCAAGGAGGTTGACATCCTTCTTGGTTCAACTTCGGCCTCTACCAAAACTACATTTGCCTATATATAACTCAATTTGCAAAGACTAAAGACACAACATGTATATTAACTTTATGAAGACATAATAAACATAGCATCTCATTTAATTTAAAAGTTGAGGACTTCATCACAAATTCCTCTTCTTCATCCTTATTGCTACTATCCCTTTTAGCACCCTCAATTGTTGTCACAAAATGTTGGCTCAAAAGTTCAATTTTTCTAAACATACATCACATCTAAATAATGACAAACCAAGTTATCATTCCAATAGCGCAGTTGATAGAATATATTTCTTTTCATCCAATTGTGCTATACTTCATAACCTGGCAATCTTATGGATCTCTCCACTTCTGTTATCCTCGAAAGACACCTAACCCTTTTCCAAATTTGGTGACCAGTTAGTCTAACAGTAGGCTCCTAATCCCTTATGTAACAACCTCTATCATATAAGTCATGCTCAGGTTATGGAGTTATATTAAAAGGTTGACACTATGCTAAGAAAGCTTTAAAATATGGAAAATATAATACATGGCCCTTTAACTGCACACTTTATTACTAAATAATAGTTCATAAATTTCATCATCTCTGATATATAGAGAATAAAATAATTACAATTTAAAAGAAATTGTGACTAACATAATACACAAAACTTGCTTTCGACTAGTCGCTAGCTAGCTTCGATAGTCTCTTGGTCTAGTTTGAGCCCGAGTCTTGCTCAGTGGATGGCCCAGTACTCCACCTCGCATTTGATTTCCAACTTAGGTGCTGGAATGTTTACGAAAAAGAAAAACATACAAGCAGGCAGTGAGAACCTAAGGTTCTCAATATGTAAACTCGAACCATTATGCATACAGCGTCATCATAAATATTCCAGCTGCTTCAATTTCTTATGAAAATATGAGCACATATACATAACCAGTGGTTTAATTTTAAGTTGAAAACATCTTTCTCGAAGCGGGTTATATTTTAACATCCACTTGCCATATTATATGACAGACATAGGAACACGAATAGTGTAATATGATTCAACAAGAATCATAATAACATTATGACATAATGAGATAGTTAGAGATGCATATATAGATGCTTGTACTTGACTGAATGCAAGTGCACTTGACTTAATTCATCTCTTTCTTTAACTTGCAACTTGATCTTGCTTTTTTGTACTTGGTCCCCCGGAGGTGAATGGCCTCTCTCACCCCTAGGTAATAGCCTGCTTTTCAGGTCCGAGCTTGTACCTATACATGAGTGACGGGTTTACTTTCCCCGACCCTCACACCAGTCTATTCCCCTTAAATCTGGTCGAGGGCTGGCCCAAGTCTTAGAGAGTACCACTCTGGCCCATACTAGCTGGGTCTATGCCATGCCTCATGTGGTAGCTTAGTACGTCTCTCTTGCAAGTTCTTATTATCTTTTTCCTTTCCATATCTTATCATGCATACGAATACTTTGTGCATTCATGGATATGTCTCACACCTTACTTCTCATATCATATTCTAATTATACTTGCGTGCACGACGTACATGAACATAACATGTAAATGTAAATATATCCAAAGCATAATCACACATAGCATAAGTTCTCATAACTTCATAAACTTCTGCCAAAAATTCAGCAGCATAACGGGTCGAGTCCACTTCCCCGTGAATAGTGCCAGACTACCAGTAAAATCATTCAAACATGAAAATAAATATGGAACAGCGATTACACATTCACAATATCATTCATCAAATTCAATATAAACATCAATAGAGTTTTCTGCTTACTTCATCCTATTCTGTCCGAATTTTGTATAATCCACCTTTAGTCCAATTCAACTCATTTAAACCTGAATTTTGAATATGTCATAGCTCTATGTGTCTATTTTCGAACCCCTTTGGTTCCATCTCATTTTGATTTGTATAACTCAAGTTATTAGTATTTTCAGACTGCCTTATACTTAGCTAGAACTGCACCCTTATAAGTGAAAATTCACTAAAAATATAAATCTAAGTGAAATCATACGAAATTTATATCAATTTAAAGCTAATAGAACAAACTTTCAAATGAAATAATTTTCATATCATTTGCATGAGTATATTTTGAGATATAAGCCTCATAACTTGACCCTGCTGTACTACCCTATTCCAGCCTGGTTTGAACATAAGGTAACTTCATTGATGTGTTGGGAATAATTGGCAATGAATCAGACTCTAAAATTTTTATGGGGTGTTCTCTTGTATGTTAGCTTTTAAAAAACATTAGTTTCACTCAATTTAGAGTTGTATAGGGTGAGTTACACCCTTCTCCATTCATACTGCCCAGATAAGAATCCAGATTTCTAGGTCAAACTTCAAAAATTCATAACTAATTCTATACTAATCCAATGTCTTATAATTTATATGTATGGAAAGCCCTGAATGTCTAGTTTAATATAAAAATAGATTAATCAAATTTAAATGGCTGTAGGTGAAGCCGTATACTCCACCGTACGGACCATCGAGGGAAAACCCTAACAACTTCTTGAATTCATGTTTTCCTTAAATCAATCCATCAAATCTTCAATTCAAACTCACATATACACCTTCAACCAGCCTTAATTCATCATCCCCACCCATCACAACATCAGAATCATGGATGAACAAGGGACCCTAGGCAGTCCCAATTCAAAGAAAAAAGGAGAAAGTTGAGATTCCTACCTTGGTGGTGTGAAATCTTGGTGGAACTTGATCTTGGAGTGAAGTTGATGGTTGGAGCTTGAGTGTAACACCCTCCCAAGTACAGTACTATGCTTAAGTTATAGTACCACACCTTAGAGTTGTTACTGTTACCTGAGCGGACCTTATCTGACAGCAACTTCAGCCGTCTTCAAAACTTCTTGAACTTTCTGGAGATAACACGGAAATAGGAGTGAGAATTATAAATTCTCAGTAGGATTCTCTAATTATCATACATAATGTCATCGTTGTCATCTCCAGTTTGTTTCGATTTTTTATGAAAAAAGTGAACATGTTATGTAAACTGTTTAATTTTACAGTTCGAAAAATATATTATCCGAAGCAAAGTTCATTTTATTCATACACTTGTCATTGGGGAGAGTTCATACAAAACAAATTTATGAACTATGCTATAAATAATAACTGCACATATTATAAAATACAATAGCATCAATACACTGGAGACATAACATCTAGACACAACTTTACTTGTACTTGAATTTATACAGATATATAAAATTTGCTTTTCTTTCTTTATCTTCCTTTACTTGTTACACATATTCCAGAGTATGATCGCCATGTCATACCCCATCGGGATGTGATCGCCATGTCACATTCCTTAGGAATATGTTCTTCCTACCACGTCCCAGAGTATGATCACCATGTCATACTCCATCAGAATGTGATCGCCATGTCATACCCCATCAAAGTGTGATCGCCATGTCACGTTCCTTAGGAATATAGGACCTTCATTTGGTACTTACACTAGCTGAGTCATGCCATGCTTTATGTAAGTTCTATCCCCTATACCCACACTAGCTAGGTCGATGCCATGCCTCATGTAAGTGGGGTGCCTGCATATGCTTTAATCTTTAGCCTGATCTTGGAGTGAGTTCGTCAGCTCAACTCGCGACCGTCGTCACACCGACTCACCCACAAGGGGACCCACGTGCCTCTAGTCTTGGAGGGATCTCATTTTGGCCATGTGCCTCTAATTAAAGGGATCTCTTTTGGTCACGTGCCTCAAAATTGAGTGATCTTGTCTGACCACGTGCCTTCAATATAGAGGGATCTCATCTGATCATGTGCCTCCAAGGTAGAGGGATCTCATTCTTTTAACTGCCTTCACAGGGAGGGATTCAATGTGCAACTACCTCCAAGTGAAGGGACCTACATCTTTATCTTTTAACTGCCTTCACCGGGAGGGATTCAATATGCAACTGCCTCCAGGTAAAGGGATTCACATTTAATATATTCATGTCTTTTTCATTCTCATATATGGTCATGTATAGACATACTGAATGTACTCATACATATGCTTCATCACTTATTTTCATATACCTCATATCATACTTAAATCATTTTTGCATATAGAATTTCCACATACATATTCATAATTGCATAGCTATTCATATCCTAACTTCCTTGTAATATAAACACTCATAGTCTCCTAGATTTCTGCCGTAAATTCGGAAGCATAACGGATCATATCCGTTTCCCATAAATAGTGTCAGTTCTCACGGACAAATCAGTCATAGCAGTATAATCAATCTAGCATATCTATCAAGGTAAAACTTGCAACCATCAACTCAAACCTTATATGTTCACTCACACTTGTAAAACCATCAATTTGGTCATTTCTGCCAATTCTACCTAGTTCTGCCCGAATTTTGTATAATCCATCTTTACTTTTATTCAACTCATTTAAACCTGAATTTTGGATATGTCATAGCTCTATATGTCTACTTTCTAACCTCATTGGTCCCATCTCATTTTGATCTGTATAACTCAAGATATTTAAATTTTGCCTCAGACTATTTGGTCACTAGTCCGAATTACACTCTTGGAAGTAAAAAATTCACTAAAAATTGAAACTAAGCTCAAATCATACGAAATTGATGCCATATCAAAGCTAACAGAACACCTTTCATTTACAACAAGTTTCACTTTATTTGCTTAGGTATATCTCGAGTTATAATTCCTGAAATTTGACCTTCCTGAACTACCCTATTTTGGCTTGGTTTGGACATAGGGTAATTTTCTCTAACCACTGGGAACAATTAGGATCATAACAAACTCAGAATTTCATTGTGAGACTTTCCCCTATGTGTAAGCTTTCTAAAAAAGTTGGTTTCACTCAATTTGGAGTTGTGTAGGATGAGTTACACCCTCTTCAAGTCACACTACCTGGATGAAAGTCCTGACTCCTAGGTCAATCTTCAAAAATTCATATCTCTTTCAATACTAATCCAATAACCTCATATTATATATGTATGGAAAGCCCTTAATGTCTATTTTCATTTAAAAATAGTTTCATTGGATTTAACCAGCTATAGGCAGAGCCATACACTCCGCCATACAGACTGCCGTGGAATTTCTCAACTAAACAGCATCTTAATCCTCCATTCCTTCTAGTTTTTCTCCTTCTAACTTTAATTCCAACTCAAGATTTCATATTAATCCAATCATGATCCATCATGATACATCCAATAATTCATCAGATATATGAAGAAGAGTAAAATTTCATGCAACCATAGTGTAAAGAATTCAAGAACAGAAATGGAATCCTACCTCTTTGGAGTGTGATTTTGCTAGGTGTTGAAGCTTGAATTGTTAGAACCTTGTTAAACTTGAAGGAGTGATGGAGTTGATTGAAAGAAGGGAAGAAGGAGGCTAGAATAAGAGGGAGAGGGAGATGTAAATTAGATCAGAATGAGGAGGAGAGTCTAACTTAAATACACGAGGGTAGTTGGAATTGTGAGTGTTGATTGGTTAAAATTTTGTGATTGAAGTTCAGCCATGTCGCTTGCTTTTGTGGCTAAATTGCTCTCTTCGTCGTCCCAAAAGTGGATCTTACTTCCATTTTATCTGAAATCAGAACTCGTCTCGATTTTGCTTAAAGTCGAAAATCGTGCTATTTATTTGCCTCTCGGAGATGAAATCGAATATCGGAAAACATGTTTGGTTTATTCAAAACTTGGAAGTAAAGTCAGATGTCGGAAGTCATATAGCTTATAATCACATAATCTCGGAACTCCCAATTCAAACTCGGGAACACCAACCGAAATGGAAAGCTCATGAGAATAAACTCGGAGATCGGAACTCGTGTATGACTTGGAAATCAACTCAAAGATTCGAACTCGTATCCATTCCAGTTAAGTTCAACTCTAAGGCCGGCACTCATTACATTCAACTCGGAGGTCGGTAATTGTATCCATTGTGTTAAACTATCAATTCAGAGGTCGGAAACTGTGTACTATTTTGAAAACATGAGGTCTGAGGTCGGAACTTGCATACATCTTACTTGAAACTTGGAAATAAATTACGAGATCGGAAATCGGGTCCGTTCCCTTTGAGACATAAAGTCGAATATCGGGAGTCACGCCCATGTTGTTTGGACTTGAAGGTTAAGTCAGAAGTCGGTAAATGAGGAATACTGGTATGGTTAAGGTCGGAAGTCATGAAAATTATACTGAAATTCGAAGACGAACTCGGAAGTCTGAAATTATCCCATTTTATGTGAAATTCGAAGATGAAGTCGGAAATCGGAACTCATGGGGATGTTACAATACCACCCTCCTTAAAAAAATTTTGTCCTCAAAATTTTAGTCACAAAACTAACTATTTATTACCGTAAGAGTTTAGTATAAGAGTTTATATATACACACATATAAGCACATAGGAAGTTGATAAGCATAATCAAGAAAAATACAGCAAACACAGATATATAACTGAACATAGCATAGTTAGCGAAAAATGAATCTTTGTCCTAGGTTATCCCTAATTTGGTTTCGGCTCCTCTGGGGAAGTAGTCTTTTTAGCTTTCAACCTTGGATGTTGCGGCTTTGGAATAGGTAGCTGATGGCCAGGGCATTCACTAATCATGTGTCCTGGGTTTTTACACTTAAAGCATACCTTCTGCCCAGCCAAACAAGGCCTTCCTCCATGATACCTTCCACACTTTGAACATTCTTGCTTAGTGGTTAGCCTTTGCGGTTGCTTACCTTCATTTCCATTAGGTTGAAATGGCTTCTTTGGTGGGGGAATGTACTGAAACTCCTGGTCTTCAGGTGCCAGCCTCTTTCCAAAAACATCCATCCTAGTATCAGCGAGTTTCTTGTTATATTCCTTAACTAATCGACTTTTATTTGCTAATGCAGCAAAATCTCTTATCTCCATTGGCCCCACCGAGGCTAAAATGTCCGCATTTAGTCCTCCTTCAAATTTGATGCATTTCCAATTTTTGTCAGGGTTGCGCTGATAGATGGTGGAAAATTTACAGAGTTCTTCGAGCATAGCAATATACTCTGAAACACTCATGTTTCCTTGTTGAAGCTTCAGGAATTCCAATTCCTTAGCATTTCGCACCGATGCTGGGAAATACTTCTGATAAAATGCCTCCTTGAATATGTCCCAAGTGATATCAACTTGGGGTTCCCCTAATAGTCTCTTCGTGTAACACCCTCCTAAGTATAGTACTATGCTTAAGTCATAGTACCACACCCTGGAGTTGTTACTGTTACCTGAGCGGACCTTATCTGACAGCAACTTCAGCTGTCTTCGGAACTTCTTGAACTATCTGGAGATAACACGGAAATAGGAGTGAGAATTACAAATTCTCAGTAGGATTCTCTAATTATCATACATAATGTCATCGTTGTCATATCCAGTTTGCTTCGGTTTATTATGAAAAAAGTGAATATGCTATACAAACTGTTCAATTTTATAGTTCAAAAATACAATGTCCGAAGCAAAGTTTATTTTACTCATACACTTGGCATTTGGGAGAGCCCAAACGAAATCATTTCATGAATTATATTAGGAATAGTAACTGAAAACATAATAAAATACAATAGCATCAATATACTGGGGACATAACATCTGCACATAACTTTACTTGTACTTAAATTCATGCATATACATAAATTTTACTTTTCTTTCTTTACCTTCCTTTTCATCATAAAATCTTTACATGCAACATTCCAGAGTATCATTGCCATGTCATACCCCATCATAGTGTAACGACCGAAAAATTTATCGTTAACAACTGAATTATTCGGTTTTTAATCAAATAAGTGAGTTTAATCAGAACTTGATTAAACATTTACTCGAAGTCAAATTAAGTGTGATTTAGATGGATTAGACATGATGGAATTAGATTAGGAGCATAGAAAACCTCACAGAAAAATTTCAAGCCAATTTACCGATTTCATGGAAATCGGTAAGATTTCGGTAATTCAAACTGTCGAAACCGAATCAGTAGAATTTTTCTATGAGTGCTCTGGAATCAACGGCTAGGATTTAGCCAAACAACCCACCAAGTGGTGCCTTGGGAGCCCTTGATGGTGGGAAGCTCAACCAAAATCAATACTAGACTTGGATCCACTAATCAAAACCAAAATAGATTCAAATATCTCACTTTTTTTTCTCTCTTTTTCCATCAGAATTTTCGAGCTCTTTCAGCAGCTGAAGCTTCTCTCTTTCTCTTCTCCTTGCTCTCATTTCTACTCCATTCTCATCCATCTTCAAGCCTCATCCCAAGCCACCACCATCCAAGACACAAAATCAGCCTAAATCACTCAAGACAAGGTAGGAAATCCTACTTCTTCTTTTATTCTTTCTGATTTGGGGCTGTATGAGGAGCATGCTTAATCTGAGATTTGGATGTTTTATAGAGTGATGATGATGTTTTATGACTGATTTTGCATGTGTGTTGTGATTAAAATCGGATTTGGGAGCAAATAGCTTGAAGGGAGGAGACAAACCTAGAAACAGGATAGGATTTCCCTCGGCGGTCCGTACGGCGGAGTGTACGGCTCCGCCTACCACCGTTTAAATTGGATGAAGAAATTTTTAAATGAAACTAGACATTCAGGGCTTTCCATACATATATCATAATAGGTCATTGGATTAGTATAGAATTAGTTATGAATTTTTGAAATTAGACCTAGAAATCTGGGTTCTCACCCGGGCAGCATACGTTGAGAGGGGTGTATCTCACCCTATACAACCTCAAATTGAGTGCAACCAAAGATGTTTGAAAACTAACACATGAGAGAACATCCCATAAAAATTTCAGAATTTAATTCATTGTCATTTATTCCCAGCACATCAATGAAGTTGGGTTAGGTTTAAACCGGACTAGAACAGGACAGCCCAGTAAGGTAATGTTTCGAGACTCATAACTCAAAATATACTTAGGAAAATGACATGAAACTTAATTCATTCTAAAGCTTGTTGTGTTAGCTTCATTTTGATATAAAATTCGCATGATTTCATCGAGTTTTCGATTTTTAGTGAATTTTCTTCCATAGGCACCCAATTCTGGCTAAGAACAGGACATGTTGAGATAAAATGTTTATATCTAGAGCTATACAACTCAAAATGAGATGGGACCAAAGAGAGTAGAAACTAGACATACAAGGCTATAACATATTCAAAAATTTGATTTAAATGAGTTGAACTGAATGAGGAATGAGACACACCAAATTCGGGCAGAACAGGGGGGGTTAAATTGAAACTCTATTGATGTTTAAATTCAAATTGTTGATTGAGATTATGAATGTACATGTATAATTGAGATTGTTGATTGATCTTATGAATTCACTTGTATAATTGTTGCTCTATACTGAAATTGTAAGTGTATAAATGTACTGGTTGTCTGGCACTATTCACGGGGAAGCGGACTCGATCCGTTATGCTGCCGGAATTTCGGTAAGAAATTCATATGTTATGAAATTTATGACAACTTGAGTACATCATATGTAAAGAGACAAGTTAGATGTGCATTCATTTCATGACATTATAAAGAATTCCACATCACTTGGGCCAGCCCCGGAATAAATTAAGGGGAATAGATCAGTGGGAAGGTCGGGGAAAGTAAACCCGGCCATCCTGTATAGGAACGAGCTCGGTCCTGAAAAGTGGACTATTACCCAGGAGTATATGGCCAATGACTCCCAGGGGACCAAGGATGGAAATAAGTTATAAAAGGCAAAAGCCTCCAAGAATAAGATGCATCCTCTCATTGCACATGCATATGTACAATGTAATACTTTCCTATTAATTGTTCTGGATCTCTGTATTTTTTTCATAACATGCTATTGTTCTGCTGTGATTACTGTTTGAGTACATTAGTATATCTGTTAATTAAAATTGAACTTGTTTCGGTGTATGCTTTACAAATGAGTATTTAAGTTAAATATTATCATTTTACCGTACTATCTGAAAATCTTGCACGACCGAAACAACTGGGAATGACAGCGATGACAAATGTATACAAGTTAGGATTTTCTACTGAGAAATATTCATTTCTCACCATATTATATATTCCGCGTCATTCTCAGACTATGGAGCATGCAGCGACAGGAGTTCTCTTCATTGAGTTCCCCGAGCTTCACATACACCTCGATCCGTTTTTAGACTCTGTATATATATCTGGCAGGTGCCAGTTTCGTTTATATTTCTTCTTCCAGAGAGACTTCGCAGTACCCCTGATGCACCCACTGTTTGATCCCGCTGTCCCATACATTGCCATTCCACTTCATATGGCCCATCCGTTTCCACCTCCTCCCGCAGCAGCTCAATTTGCAGCCCGCCTCTATGGCTCCTCCTGCTTCACCACCACATCCGATGCTTTCCGCCTCGACATCAGAGGAGGACCCATCAGAGGCAGCGAGTTCCTCCTCATCCTCTGCTCCCAGCACGGGCCACCCTCCTGCAGATGCACCCATGGAGAATGGGTTTCTTTCTTCAGATTCTGGGTAGATAGTGGGCGTACCATAGTGGTAGTAGGTGTATAGAATGACCCTCTTTTGGTAGTCTGGGTCATGGGTAGATGGATAGATATTAGGAGATGTACATGAAATGTCCCATGGGGACCACTTAGGGTGCTGTTCATGGAAACTGGCCATTTCATTTTGTATTAGCGGCCTCATTTTGACACTTTGTACTTTTTGCCAAACTTTAAAATCAGATATCTATGTACATGTCTATGATGCCGTTTGCAGTTATTATGTTCTTATTGTATTTTTTTTTTATGTTAAGTTATTTACAGTTACCAATTGATTAGTATTTATTCCGCTATCACGCAGAAAAATTTGTTAAGAGGTCAAGTATTCTTTTGCGAGAAATTAACACCAATGCAGTAAGAGAAATTTAATCAGTATTACCCGTAATCTCTTATCAGATAAGTTATTATGACTTAAGCATAGTACTTTGTCTGGTAAGGTGTTACACATAGCGTGATCGCCATGTCACGTTCCTTAGGAATATGGGACCTTCATTCAGTGCTTCCACTAGCTAGGTCATGCCACGCCTCATGTAAGTCCTAGCCCCTGTACTCACACTAGCTGGGTCGATGCCATGCCTCATGTGAGTGGGGTGCTTGCATATGCTTTAATCTTTAGTCTTAAGTCTTTAGTCTTTAGCCTTTACTGCCCTTGGGTAGCCTGGCCTTGGAGTGAGCTCGTCAGCTCAACTCGTGACGGTCGTCACACCGACTCACCCACAAGGGGACCCATATGCCTCTAGTCTTGGAGGGATCTCATTTTGGCCACGTGCCTATAATTGAAGGGATCTCTTCTGGTCACGTGCCTCAAAATTCAGTGATCTCATCTGACCACGTGCCTTCAATATAGAGGGATCTCATCTGACCACGTGCCTCCAAGATAGAGGGATCTCATTCTTTTAACTGCCTTCACAGGGAGGGATTCAATGTGCAACTACCTCCAAGTGAAGGGACCCACATCTTTATCTTTTAACTGCCTTCACCGGGAGGGATTCAATGTGCAACTGCCTCCAGGTGAAGAGATTCACATTTAATATATTCGTGTCTGTTTCATTCTCATACATGGTCATGCATAGACATGCTAAATGTACTCATACATATGCTTCATCACTTATTTTCATATACCTCATATCATACTTAAATCATTTTTGCATATAGAATTTCCACGTACACATTTATAATTGCATAGCTTTTCATATCCAAACTTCCTTGTAATATAAACACTTATAGTCTCCTAGATTTCTGCCGTAAATTCGGTAGCATAACGGATCAGATCCGTTTCGCCATGAATAGTATCAGTTCTCATGAACAAATCAGTCGTAGCAATATAATCAATCTAACATATTTATCCATGTAAAACTTGCAACCATCAACTCAAACTCGATATATTCACTAACATTTGTGAAATCATCAATTTGGTCATTTCTGCCAACTCTATTCAGTTCTGCCTGAATTTTGTGTAATCCACCTTTACCTCTATTCAACTCATTTAAACTTGAATTTCACATATGTCATAGCTCTATATGTCTACTTTCTAACTTCTTTAGTCCCATCTCATTTTGATCTGTATAGCTCAAGATATTTAAACTTTACCTCAACCTATTCGGTCACTAGTCCGAATTACACTCTTGGAAGTAAAAATTCACTAAAAATTGAAATCAAGATCAAATCATACGAAATTGGTCTCATATCAAAGCTAACAGGATAACCTTTCATTTGCAAAAATTTTCATTCCATTTTCTTTAGTATAGCTCGAGTTATAAGTCCTGAAATTCAACCTTCCTGAACTACCCTGTTTTGACTTGGTTTGGACATAAGATAACTTCCTCGAATCACTGGGAACGATTGGAGCCATAACAATCTTGGAACTCCATATTGCAATGTTCCCCATGTGTAAGCTTTCTAAAAAGGTTGGTCTCACTCAATTTGGAGTTGTGTAGGATGAGTTACACCCTCCTCAAGTTACACTACCCGGATGAAAGTCCTGATTCCTAGGTTAACTTTCAAAAATTCATATCTCTCTCAATACTAATTCAATGGCCTTATATTATATATCTATGGAAAGCCCTGAATGTCTACTTTCATATAAAAATATCTTTATTGGATTTAACCAGCTGTAGGCAGGGCCGTACACTCCGTCATCCAGACTGCCGTGGATTTCCTCACTTAGGCAGCACCCCAATTCTCCACTTCCCCTAGTTATCTTCTTCTAACTCTAATTCCAACTCAAAATTTCATATTAATCCAATCATAATCCATCATATACATCCAATATATCATCATATATATGAAGAAGAGTAAAATTTCATGCAACCATAGTGCCAAGAATTCAAGAACAAAAATGGAATCCTACCTCTTTGAAGTGTGATTTTGCTAGGTGTTGAAGCTTGAATTGTTAGAACCTTGTTAAGCTTGAAGGAGTGATGGAGTTGATTGAGAGAAGGGAAGAGGGAGGCTGGAACAAGAAGGAGAGGGATACGTAAATCAGATCAGAATGAGGAGGAGAGTCTAGCTTAAATACATGAGAGTAGTTGGAATTGTGGGTGTTGATTGGTTGGAATTTTGTGATTGAAGTTTGGCCATGTCACCTAGCTTTGTGGCTAAGTTGCTCTCCACGTCGTCCCAAAAGTGGAGCTCATTTCCATTATATCTGAACTTAGAACTCGTCTTGATTCTGCTTAAGGTCGAAACTCGTCCTATTTATTTGCCCTCGAAGATGAACTCGGATATCCTGTTTGGTTTATTCAAAACTTGGAAGCAAAGTCGGATGTCGGAAATCATACAGTACACAATCACATAATCTCAGAACTCCCAATTCAAACTCGGGAACACCAACAGAAATGGAAGGCTCCTGGGAATAAGCTTGGATATCGGAACTCGTGTATGACTGGGAAAATCAACCCAAAGATCTGAACTCTTGTCTATTCTAGTTGAGTTCAACTCTAAGGCAGGAACTCATTACATTCAACTCGGAGTTCGGTACTTGTAACCATTGTGCCAAACTATCAATTCGGAGGTTGAAAATTATGTCCGTTTTATTTGAAGCTTGGGAATAAAGTATGAGGCCGGAACCCATATAAATCTTGGTCGAACTTGGAGACCAACTCAGAGATCCAATCTCACATCCATTAACTCGTAGGTCGGGAGTTGTGTCTTATTCTGGTTGAACAATCACCATTAAGTTGGAACTCATATCCCATGTATTTTGAAGCATAAGGTCGGAAATCGTAAATAATAGCCATTTCATTTGGGACTTATAGATGAAGCCGGAGGTCGAAACTATGACCATTTCGCTAGGATGAGGTCGGAGGTCGGAAGTCGGGACATTACATTACCACCCTCTTTAAAAAAAAAAAAAATTGTCCTCAAAATTTAATCATGAAACTAACTGTTTATTACCGTAAGAGGTTAGTAAAAGAGTTTATATATATAAGCACATAGAAAGTCAATAAGTATAATCGAAGAAAATACAGCAAACCCAGATATATAATCCAACATAGTTAGCAAAAAGTGAATCTTTGTTCCGTGGTTATCCCTAATTTTATTTCAGCTCCTCTGGGGAAGTAGTCTTTTCAGCTTTCAACCTTGGATGTTATGGCTTGGGAATAGGTAGCTGATGGCCAGGGCATTCTCTAATCATGTGTCTTGGCTTTCCACACTTAAAACATACCTTCTGCCCAGCCAAACAAGGCCTTCCTCCATGATACCTTCCACACGTTGAACATTCTTGCTTAGTGGGTAGTCTTTGCGGCTACTTACCTTCATTTCCATTAGGTTGAAATGGTAGGGGGATATACTGAAACTCCTGGTCTTCATGTGCCCGCCTCTTTTCACAAACATCCATCCTAGTATCAGCGAGCTTCTTGTTATATTCCTCAACTAATCGACTTTTGTTCGCTAATGTAGCGAAATCTTATATCTCCATTGGCCCCACTGAGGCTAAAATGTCCGCATTTAATCCTCCTTCAAATTTGATGCATTTCCAGTTTTCGTCAGGGTTGCGCTGATAGATGGTGGAAAATTTACAGAGTTCTTCGAATTTAGCAATATACCCTGAAACACTCATATTTCCTTGTTGAAGCTTCATGAATTCCAATTCCTTAGCATTTCGCACCGATGTCGGGAAATACTTCTGATAAAATACCTCCTTGAATATGTCCCACGTGATATCAACTTGGGGTTCCCCCAACAATCTCTTTGCGCCATTCCACCAAAACTCGGCGTCCACTTCCAAAATATAAGTGGTAAAGGCCACTTTCTGTTGATCAGTATAAGCTAGGACAGAAAAGACCTACTCTATTGCTTTAACCCATTCCTCGGCTTTATCTGGGTCGAAAGCTCCTCGGAAGCCAGGCAAATTCGCTTTCTTGAACTCAGCAAATTTAAGATAGTCCAGGTCTACTCCTAGGCCATGTGGATTTCCCCTATAGCTGGCCTCGGGCCGCCTACTCAACTGGTCCATCATCTGATGAGCTGCAGTGGCCTGCTCCCACATTACATGAGCCATTTCACACATCGTGTCCATAAAATTAGCAGGATCATCTGGAGTGGGTATAGTTCGTGGCCTAACACGCCCCCTGGAAGCCATTAGTTCCTAATCACACACAACAAAGCATTGAATTGATCAGGCTCAACAATAAGTTAAGTGTGATAGCAACTAATAACATTCACAGTTAGGCGGTCATGCATATCTAATCCTAGATCCTATCTGAATAGATAAGATTCATCGCATGACACTAGCTAAAGATTCCAGAGTGCACTGGAAACGTAGTCAGTCCAAATCCTCAGGTCTGGGGAGGATCGAACTGCTCTGATACCATTAATGTAACACCCTCCTAAGTACAGTACTATGCTTAAGTCATAGTAACACACCCTGAAGTTGTTACTGTTACCTGAGCGGACCTTACCTGACAACAACTTTAGCCGTCTTCGGAATTTCTTGAACTATCTGGAGATAACATGGAAATAGGAGTGAGAATTATAAATTCTTAGTAGGATTCTCTAATTATCATACATAATGTCATCATTGTCATATCCAGTTTGCTTCGGTTTATTATGAAAAAAGTGAACATGCTATACAAACTGTTCAATTTTATAGTTCAAAAATATACTGTCCGAAACAAAGTTTATTTTACTCATACACTTGGCATTTGAGAGAGCCCATACGAAATCATTTCATGAATTATATTAGGAATAGTAACTAAAAACATAATAAAATACAATTGCATCAATATACTGGGGATATAACATCTACACATAACTTTACTTGTACTTAAATTCATGCATATACATAAAATTTACTTTTCTTTCTTTACCTTCCTTTTCATCAAAAAATCTTTACATGCCACATTCCAGAGTATGATCGCTATGTCATGTTCCTTAGGAATATGGGACCTTCATTCGGTGCTTACACTAGCTGGGTCATGCCATGCCTCACGTAAGTCCTAGCCCCTATACTCACACTAGCTGGACTGATGCCATGCCTCATGTGAGTGCGGTGCTTGTATATGCTTTAATCTTTAGTCTTGAGTCTTTCATCTTTAGCCTTTACTGCCCTTGGGTAGCCTGGCCTTGGAGTGAGCTCGTCAGCTCAACTCATGACCGTCGTCACACCGACTCACCCACAAGGGGACCAACGTGCCTCTAATCTTGGAGGGATCTCATTCTGGCCACATGCCTCTAATTGAAGGGATCTCTTCTGGTCACGTGCCTCAAAATTGAGTGATCTCGTCTGACCACGTGCCTTCAATATACAGGGATCTCATCTGACCACGTGCCTCCAAGGTAGAGGGATCTCATTCTTTTAACTGCCTTCACATGGAGGAATTCAATGTGCAATTGCCTCCAAGTGAAGGGACCTACATCTTTATCTTTTAACTGCTTTCACCGGGAGGGATTCAATATGCAACTGCCTCCAGGTGAAGAGATTTACATTTAATATATTCATGTCTGTTTCATTCTCATACATGGTCATGCATAGACATGCTGAACGTACTCATACATATGCTTCATCACTTATTTTCATATACCTCATATCATACTTAAATCATTTTTGCATATAGAATTTCCATATACATATTCATAATTGCATAGCTTTTCATATCCTAACTTCCTTGTAATATAAACACTCATAGTCTCCTAGATTTCTGCCGTAAATTCGGCAACATAATGGATCAGATCCGTTTCCGTATGAGTAGTGTCAGTTCTCATGGACAAATCAGTCGTAGCAATATAATCAATCTAACATATTTATCCATGTAAAATTTGAAACCATCAACTCAAACCCGATATATTCACTAACATTTGTGAAATAATCAATTTGGTCATTTCTACTAACTCTACTCAGTTCTGCCCGAATTTTGTGTAATCCATCTTTACCTCTATTCAACTCATTTAAACCTGAATTTTGGATATGTCATAGCTCTATATGTTTACTTTCTAAACTCTTTAGTCCCATCTCATTTTGATCTATATAGCTCAAGATATTTAAACTTTGCCTCAGCCTATTCGGTCACTAGTCCAAATTACACTCTTGGAAGTAAAAATTCGCTAAAAATCGAAATCAAGATCAAATCATACAGAATTGGTCTCATATCAAAGCTAACAGGATAACCTTTCATTTGCAATAAGTTTCATTCCATTTGCTTTAGTATAGCTCGAGTTATAAGTCCTGAAATTCGACCTTCCTGAACTACTCTATTTTGGCTTGATTTGGACATAAGGTAACTTCCTCAAACCACTGGGAACAATTGGGACCATAACAATCTCGGAACTTCACCTATGTGTAAGCTTTCTAACAAAGTTGGTCTCACTCAATTTGGAGTTGTGTAGGGTGAGTTACACCCTCCTCAAGTCACACTACCTGGATGAAAGTCCTGATTCCTAGGTTAACATTCAAAAATTCATATCTCTCTCAATACTAATCCAATGGCCTTATATTATATATCTATGGAAAACCCTGAATGTCTACTTTCATATAAAAATAGCTTCATCGGATTTAACCGGCTGTAGGTAGAGCCGTACACTCCGCCATCCAAACTGCCGTGGATTTCCTCACTTAGGTAGCACCCCAATTCTCCACTTCCCCTAGTTTTCTTCTTCTAACTCTAATTCCAACTCAAGATTTCATATTAATCCAATCATAATCCATCATATACATCCAATATATCATCATATACATAAAGAAGAGTAAAATTTCATGCAACCATAGTGCCAAGAATTCAAGAACAGAAATGGAATCCTACCTCTTTGGAGTGTGATTTTGCTAGGTGTTGAAGCTTGAATTATTAGAACCTTGTTAAGCTTAAAGGAGTGATGGAGTTGATTGAGAGAAGGGAAAAGGGAGGCTAGAACAAGAGGGAGAGAGAGATGTAAATCAGATCAGAATGAGGAGGAGAGTCTGACTTAAATACATGAGGATAGTTGGAATTGTGGGTGTTGATTGGTTGGAATTTTGTGATTGAAGTTTGGCCATGTCGCCTGCTTTTGTGGCTAAGTTGCTCTCTACGTTGTCCCAAAAGTGGAGCTCGCTTCCATTCTATCTGAACTCGGAACTCGTCTTAATTTTGCTTAAGGTCAGAACTCATCCTATTTATTTGCCCTCGGAGATGAACTCGGATATCTTGTCTGGTTTATTCAAAACTTGGAAGCAAAGTCGGATGTCGGAAATCATACAGCACACAATCACATAATCTCGAAACTCCTATTTCAAACTCGGGAATACCAACAGAAATGGAAGGTTCCTGGGAATAAGCTCGGATATCAGAACTCGTGTATGACTGGGAAAATCAACCTGAAGATCCGAACTCTTGTCTATCCTAGTTGAGTTCAACTCTAAGGCCGGAACTCGTTGCATTCAACTTAGAGTTCAGTACTTGTAACCATTGTGTCAAACTATCAATTCGGAGGTCAGAAATTATGTCCGTTTTATTTGAAGCTTGGGAATAAAGTATGAGGTCAGAACCCATATAAATCTTGGTCGAACTTGGAGACTAACTCAAAGATCCGATCTCACATCCATTAACTCGTAGGTCGGGAGTCATGTCTTATTCTGATTGAACAATCACCATTAAGTCGGAACTCGTATCCCATGTATTTTGAAGCATAAGGTCAGAAATCGTACATAATGGCCATTTCATTTGGGACTTATAGATGAAGCCGGAGGTCGGAACTATGACCATTTTGCTGGGATGAGGTCGGAGGTCGGAAGTCGAGACGTTACACTTCACGCCATTCCACTAAAACTTGGCGTCCGCTTCCAACATATAAGTGGCAAAGGTTACTTTCTGTTGATCAGTGCAGGCCAAGACAGAAAAGACCTTCTCCATTGCCTTGACCCACTCCTCGGATTTATCTGGGTTGAAAGCTCCTCGGAAGCTAGGTGGATTTGCTTTTCTGAACTCAGCAAATTTAAGATAATCTAGGTCTGCTCCTAGGCCATGTGGCTTTCCTCCATGGCTAGCCCCGGGCTGCCTACCCAACTGGTCCATCATTTGATGAGCTGTAGTAGCCTGCTCCCGCATTACATGAGCCATTTCACGCATCGTGTCCATAAAATTAGCAGGGTCTTCTAGAGTGGGTACCGTTCATGGCCTACCATGCCCCTTGGGAGCCATTAGTTCCTAAACACACGTAACAAAACATTGAGTTGATCAGGCTCAACGATAAGTTAAGTGTGATAGCAACTAATAACATTCACAGTTAGGCGGTCATGCATATCTAATTCCCTATATCTTATCTGAATAGATAAGATTTGTCACATGACATTTTCTAAGGATTCCAGAGTGCACTGGAAACGTACTCAGTCCAAATCCCCAGGTCCGGGGAGGATCGAACTACTCTGATACCATTATGTAACACCCTCCCAAGTACAGTACTATGCTTAAGTCATAGTACCACACCCTGGAGTTGTTACTATTACCTAAGCGGACCTTATCTGACAATAACTTCAGCCGTCTTCGGAACTTCTTGAACTCTTTGGAGATAACACGGAAATAGGAGTGAAAATTATAAATTCTCACTAGGATTCTCTAATTATCATATATAATGTCATCGTTGTCATCTCCAATTTGCTTCAATTTATCATGAAAAAAGTGAACATGTTATGTAAACTGTTTGATTTTACAGTTCGAAAAATATATTATCCAAAGCAAAGTTCATTTTATTCATACACTTGTCATTTGGGGAGAGTCCATACAAAACAAATTTATGAACTATGCTATGAATAAATACTGCACATATTATAAAATACAATAGCAGCAATACACTGGAGACATAACATCTACACACAACTTTACTTGTACTTGAATTTATACTTTCTTTCTTTCTCTTCCTTTACTTGTTACACATATTCCAGAATATGATCGCCATGTCATACCCCATCAGGATGTGATCGCCATGTCATATTCCTTAGGAATATGTTCTTCCTACCACATCCCAGAGTATGATCGCCATGTCATACTCTATCAAAATGTGATCGCCATGTCACATTCCTTAGGGTGTGGGATCATCATGCTATATTCCAGAGTATGATCACTATCTCATACCCCATCAGAGCGTGATCGCCATGTCACGTTCCTTAGGAATATGGGACCTTCATTTGGTACTTACACTAGCTGGGTCATGCCATGCCTCTTGTAAGCTCTATCCTCTATACTCACACTAACTGGGTCGATGTCATGCCTCCTATGAGTGGGGTGCCTGCATATGCTTTAATCTTTAGTCTTTAGTCTTTAGTCTTTAGCCTTTACTGCCTTTGGGTAGCCTGATCTTGGAGTAAGCTCTTCAACTCAACTCGTGATCGTCGTCACACCGACTCAACCACAAGGGGACCCATGTGCCTCTAGTCTTGGAGGGATCTCATTCTGGTTACATGCCTCTAATTGAAGGGATCTTTTCTGGTCACGTGCCTCAAAATTGAGAGATCTCGTCTGACCACGTGCCTTCAATATACAGGGATCTCATCTGACCAAGTACCTCCAAGGTAGAAGGATCTCATTCTTTTTACTGCCTTCACATGGAGGGATTCAATGTGCAACTGCCTCCAAGTGAAAGGACCCACATCTTTATCTTTTAACTGCCTTCATCGGGAGGGATTCAATGTGCAACTGCCTCCAAGTGAAGAGATTCATATTTAATATATTCATATCTTTTTCATTCTCATATATGGTCATGCATAGACATGCTGAATGTACTCATATATATGCTTCATCACTTATTTTCATATACCTCATATCATACTTAAATCATTTTTGCATATAGAATTTCCACATACATATTCATAATTGCATAGCTTTTCATATCCTAACTTCCTTGTAATATAAACACTCATAGTCTCCTAGATTTCTGCCGTAAATTCGGCAGCATAACGGATCAAATCCGTTTCCCCATGAATAGTTTCAGTTCTCACGGACAAATCAGTCATAGCAGTATAATCAATCTAACATATCTATCAAGGTAAAACTTGCAACCATCAACTCAAACCTTATATGTTCACTCACACTTGTGAAACCATCAATTTGGTCATTTCTGACAATTTTACTTAGTTCTACCCGAATTTTGTATAATCCACCTTTACTTCTATTCAACTCATTTAAACCTGAATTTTGGATATGTCATAGCTCTATATGTCTACTTTCTAACCTCATTGGTCCCATCTCATTTTGATCTATGTAACTCAAGATATTTAAATTTTGCCTTAGCCTATTTGGTCACTAGTCCGAATTACACTCTTGGAAGTAAAAAATTCACTAAAAATTGAAAAAAAGCTCAAATCATATGAAATTGGTGCCATATCAAAGCTAACAGGACAACCTTTCATTTGCAACAAGTTTCACTTGATTTGCTTAGGTACATCTCGAGTTATAATTCCTGAAATTTGACCTTTCTAAACTACCCTGTTTTGGCTTGATTTAGATATAGGTAACTTCCTCGAACCACTGGGATCATAACAAACTCAGAATTTCATTATGAGACGTTTCCCTATGTGTAAGCTTTCTAAAAAAGTTAGTTTCACTCAATTTGGAGTTGTGTAGGGTGAATTACACCTCCTCAAGTCATACTGCCTGGATGAAAGTCCTGACTCCTAGGTCAATCTTCAAAAATTCATATCTCTTTCAATATTAATCCAATAACCTTATATTATATATGTATAGAAAGCCCTAAACGTCTACTTTTATCTAAAAATAGTTTCATCAGATTTAACCGGCTGTAAGTAGAGCCATACACTCCGCCATACGGACTGCCGTAGAATTCCTCAACTAGATAACATCCTAATCCTCCATTCCTTCTAGTTTTTCTCCTTCTAACTTTAATTCTAACTCAAGATTTCATATTAATCCAATCATAATCCATCATGATACATCCAATAATTCATCAAATACATGAAGAAGAGTCAAATTTCATGCAACCATAGTGCAAAGAATTCAAGAACAGAAATGGAATCCTACCTCTTTGGAGTGTGATTTTGCTAGGTGTTGAAGCTTGAATTGTTAGAACCTTGTTAAGCTTGAAGGAGTGATGGAGTTGATTGAGAGAAGGGAAGAGGGAGGCTGGAACAAGAGGGAGAGGGAGACGTAAATTATATCAGAATGAGGAGGAGAGTCTGACTTAAATACATGAGGGTAGTTGGAATTGTGAGTGTTGATTGGTTGAAATTTTGTGATTGAAGTTCGGCAATGTCACCTGCTTTTGTGGCTAAATTGCTCTCCATGTCGTCCCAAAAGTGGAGCTCGCTTCCATTCTATCTAAAATTGGAACTCATCTCGATTCTGCTTAAAGTCAAAAATCGTGCTATTTATTTGCCCCTCGGAGATGAAATCAGATATTGGAAAATATGCCTGGTTTATTCAAAACTTGGAAGCAAAGTTGGATGTCGAAAGTCATATAGCTTACAATCACATAATCTCGGAACTTCCAATTCAAACTCGGGAACACCAACTGAAATGGAAAGCTCATGGGAATAAACTCGGAGATCGGAACTCGTGTTTGACTTGGAAATCAACTCAAAGATTCGAACTCGTGTCCATTCCAGTTGAGTTCAACTCTAAGGCCGGAACTCGTTACATTCAACTCGAAGGTCGGTAATTGTATCCATTGTGTTAAACTATCAATTCGGAGGTCGGAAACCGTGTACTATTTTGAAAACATGAGGTCTGAGGTCGGAACTCGCATACATCTTACTTGAAACTTGGAAATAAATTACGAGATCAGAAATCGAGTCTGTTCCCTTTGAGACATAAAGTCGGATATCGAGAGTCACACCCACGTTGTTTGGACTTGAAGGTTAAGTCGGAAGTCGGTAAATGAGGAATATTGGTATGGTTAAGGTCGGAAGTCGTGAAAATTATGCTGAAATTCGAAGACGAACTCGGAAGTCGGAAATTATCCCATTTTATGTGAAATTCGAAGATGAAGTCGGAAATCATGGGGACTTGAAGGTGAAGTCAGAAATCGGAACTCGTGGGGATGTTACATTGAGCTTGGGGATGAGAGGAAGTGGAAGAAGATGAAGGAAAGTGGGAAAATGAGGTTGGTCTGCATCTATTGTAGGAAGGCCGAAAATTTAAGGGAAGAAGGAAGAAAAAAAAATGAAAACTTATGAAGGAAGTTAGCTTTTGATTGGTGGACTTCAATCGTCATTCAAACTTGGCTTGGCTTCCCTCTTCATGGCTATTGGTGGCACTACTTGTGAGGGTGTTGGCTGAATCTTGGCCATCCACCCTAGGATTCTCACATTATAATTTCTATTGGTTCGGTTTTGGTGGTTTAAATACCGAATCTTCACCGATTTTCTTCAAATCGACAAAACTTTACTAAATAACTCTAAGAGAATTTCTATATCTCTATTCTACTTGTTCCTAAGCCTAATCCCTCTAATTAACTTCTAATTAATAATTAATTAACTTCTAATTGCCCTTACATAATTATTGAATGAAAAGGTTATTGCATGAAAAGTTCTAGGGTTATTGTGGGAATAAATCTTTGGGGTCAAAATATAATTTCTAAAAATTCTGGGCATCACTACAATTAACAAAAGTTTACAGGGGCACTTTTATCATTTTCTAATTTTTAACATATAGCAATGTCATTTTTTTAACAGCAGTGTTACACTACCCTATAATCCTGAGTGTGAGGATCGTCACAAGATAAATACGCTCGAGAAATTCTCACATTGCCTAAGGGAAATAATTCAAAGTTTCCATTATGCTTTGCTTATGAAAGTGGGGATGTTACACCCTATACTATATTTTTAAAATCCATACTTGCCATGCCTATATGCATACTCAACATCTAAGAACCTTCTATGATAATCAAATCATGAATTCTTTCCTCCATACTTTAAAGTGAATGCCTTTATCTCCTCTATATAAATTTGGTATGCCAATTCTCCTTGTGTTGTCCATCTAGACAACATCCCATGAGCTAAAAAGTTATTGATAGTCTATATTGATGTTGCCCTCAACATGAAATTCCGCTTTATTGAAATGTCATAAGTCAATACATCTGAACACCACAAACTCATTTAATTAATCAATCAATGACTAAAGGTAGACATCAATCTTGGCTTTAGTATTATTAAGATTAGAGATTATAAAAGTTCAAAACAAATAAAGATCTTTCATGCACATTCCATGTGAAAAGTTATAAGGCATAAGAATCATAAGCTAACAAGAATAGGATTTACTAAATTAATTATTCAAAGTAAATCCATTAGCCCAACTCTTAACCTAGTATATCGGGGATCAAATGCGAAATCATGATAGGTTTAATCAAAATGTTGCTAAGTTTCACCATGAGAAGGATAATTCATTACACCGTCATTTTGCTTATTCCCACTATGCCATCTAATATGAGGTGCTAAGCTCATTGATGTATACAACCTTTTAACTCAAGGGATCAGGGACAAATAGTGCATTCTTTTACTTTCCACTTCTCCTTCTCTTCAACTTAAACCTAGAGGTTACACAGAGTTTGCAATGAATTAGGATAGTATCATCTTTGTAATAAAGTATACATCCATTCATGCAACAATCAATCTTTTTTGCTTTCAATCCAATTTTAGAAACTAATCTTTTAGTTTGGTAATAATCCGTCGAAATGGAGTTAGGTTGTGAGCTAAGGTCATTAATTGATGATGCCCACTGTCGCAACTAGGTTCATGATGACATGGCGAAATAGAGATATGTTTAGATTTATTAACGAGATAAATCAATAGAATTGCCACCAATTTTATTTGAATTAGGAAAAAAATTAGAAAAACCTTTTTTTATTTAGGAACACTGGTCTTGTGAGAAAATGAGTTTGAATTTGGGAGTCGATTATGCACAGGGAAGGACAAAAACATAATTTTGTAGAACTCCTAATACACTAGTATTAATACAGTTGCTTTGATTGATTGCGCAAATTATTAATAACCTTTTAAGTCTTGTTTCACCCTTTCCAGAAAAAAAGGAATAAAAAAAAAGAATAAAAATATAAAAAAAAATTAAAAAAAGACTAATTTTTTTTCCTTATTATTTTTGAACAAAAGTTAAGTAAAATGAATTGAACTATTTTATTTTCTTAAAAGAAAGACTAATTTGAAAATTCTTAGAGTGTTAAGCTGTCACAACTCAGATACTCTAAAAGCACAGAACTAACAAACCATTGTAGCTCAGTTGACACATTTTTTCTTTAATAAAGAAAAAGAATTCAAACTATTTACAAATTAGACTAAAGAAAAGAAGATTTACAATTCAATTAAAATTTTTTTTATTTTTTTTTAGAACAAATAAAGATAAATACCTATTAATAAATGGAACCAAATAGAAAAAAAAGTAAAGAAGAGAGAATGCACTTGATTTATTTGCTTCCTTTAAATAAAATTGAAAATTTTAGAGTATCAAGCTATCATAGCTTAAATATTCCAAAAGTGTGAGCTAACAAATCATCATAGCTTAGTTAACATCTTTTTATTTTATTATTACTATTATTTAAAAAAATTTAAACTATTTACTGATTAGGCTAACAAATAAAAAAATATATTTATAACACAATGAGATTTTTGCGTTTTGTTTTTTTGTAAGAAAAAATACAATATTTATTAGCTAATAAAAACTAAAAGAAAAGAAAAAAATGGCTTAACTTACACTCATACATATCTTTTTATACAATAAAAAATTTAAAGTCACGTAGTTCTTAAAAAAAAAAAAGAAAGAAAAAATATTGTATTGATTAATTTTACTTTCAAAAAAAAATGAAAAAAAAAATTTAGAACATCCATCTGTCACAGCTCAAATATTCTAGTGAGAATTAACAAGCCATCATGGCTTTAAAGACACTAAGATTCCCCTTTTTTTAAAAAAAAAAATCCAATTCTCAAACCCCCCAAAATTCACTAAAAATTTTTATAAAAAGAAAAGCAAAGATTACGGCACCCCTTTTTTTTCTTGAAAAAACAAGAACTCTTTTTCTTGCTCTTTTTCTTGCTTGCCACAAAAAGGAATCCCAACTAGCTCATTTATCCAATTCAAACAGAAAAATTTTTTTAAAAAAGACAGAGATGGAAAAAAATTTCAAAAATATTCAAACAAAATCCAAATAGATGGGACCACATCTTATTCTCCTTTCTGTTGCTATTGCATTTTCTGTTGTAGAGAAAATGGCAAGTTGATTTGCGTAGGCCTTAGAGTTAATCATTAGACTACTTGCTTAGAGGGGCTTGATGCAACCTCTATGCTAGTTTCTCAAAAACAACTTGCAAGTTTTGTAGTGCAGGTGATGATTGACACAGGCGGTGCAACTTCTCTCTTTTTATTTTTCTTTTTTTTTCCTTTTTTTTTTCTTCCCCTCCGATTGGGTTGTAATTCTTTAAAATAAGAATTATTGACTTGAGACAAGATTGGGCTTAAGTTCCATATATTTTTATGGGCTTTTTTCGGCCTTAACAAAGACATGTTGAAAAGAGAATTAAAAAATGTAAAAGGAGTAATTTGGGCTCAATTATGGGTTTAGCCTTAAAAAATGTTCCGAAAAAAAAAAAGATTAAAAAATTGTCTTTTACTTCTTTTATTTTTACTTTTTTTATTTTTTTATTTCAAATATTCGAATCGACAAACCAAAATTTCTATGCTAAATTTATTTACATTGTTTTTTAACCCGAGCAAAATTGGGGGTTCACACCCATTGATTAAAGGAAATTTAGCTCTGATCCCTTCTGACTAATATTTAATATTCTAATCGCCAAGTGACAATTCCGAGTGCGTACACAATTTCCGTAAAAAGTTTTTACATTTTTTTCCCCTCAATTCAAGTCAGCCTCTTCGCATGAGTCGCATTGATTCCGTGGACGCTACTACAATAAATAGAAGAATTCTCCTTCACGATACAATCAAGTAACAAATATCAAATCATTGTTTCATTCACTGATTACCAAAAATCTATTTAAATATTATTTTGACATTAACAAATAAAAACGTCATAATTTATTTTTGGTGACAATCATAAGTGAGACTAAATTAGCATTCATAATGAATTTTAAATGAAAATTTAAATTTATTAATTTGTAATTTTTTAATTGTAAATTATATAAACGTGTATAACATTAATATATAAGTAATTTATGTATTTTTAAAACTTAATTTTATAATGAGCGCTTTCTCATACATTTATGCATATTGTGTTTAGCACAAAAATATTGGCTAGCTGAATAAGTTGAAAGTCAAGATATGTCAAAAAACTATTCCAAGATGACCAAAAAACTCGGATAGTGTAAAATACAATCGATTCCCACGATCAAGTAATTAGTACCAAGAGAGAGACTTTATCTCTTAGCAAATGGGTTCTCAATCTATTCCAAAAAGCATTTAGCAGGCAAATCAACAAATCAGGTCACAAAAAAGATATTAGCAAACAACTGAAAGCTAATGAAATAAAATGAAACTTAAGCATGTTGAAAATAAATAAAGTACTGTAAATGAAATGCGATAAAAGAATGATGCAAAATGCTGAAAAGTAAAGGTAAGGAATGTAAAGTGCAGGAAAACATAAGACTAAATGTAAAAGAAACTTGTGTTCCATTGATTTGTCCAAGGGTCTTCTACAAATTGTGCTCAAAGCTATTTATATATATACAAAACTTAACAATTATCTTAAGGCATCTATTAACTATGTCTCCACACAACATGGTCAGTAGAACTTCCTCCTAGTAACCGCTCTATAACTATCTTCCATATCTTCCTTGAATGCACTTCTCTCAATATAATGATAACTGCTTAAAATGATTTTTGCATTTCACTCGTTCTCCCCACTTTTTGAATTAAAAAGTACCTCCTTCAACTACTCATATTTTCTATGGAGTGGTTACGGACTTAGTCAAACTCTTATCTTTAGCTGCTAAAGCATGTTCTTTCTCCAACCAAAGCCGGAAACTGATTTGTGGATTACAAGCTATTAGAAAGCCCAAAGCCTAATAGAAAATTTATGCTCTCGACTAACGACTCATATCACTATTCAACTATCAGTTGTCGGCAATTAACTATTGGTTAAATCAGCATTCAACTACCGACTGAAACCCATATTAGCTATCAAGCTTTAACATATGTGAATAAGAGCTCCTATAAGTGATGACTACACCTAATTAGAATCCTAATTATAATAGACAAGGCAAATCAATTGAGGTAAAATTAAAAATTAGCGGAAACAATATTGAAACAACGTTTTTTAGGCCCTAAACGACCTCAACCGTGTTAGCCCAGGTTGCCACATCGACGTTCTCATCTTGGGCATTTCGTATATATACAATAATATTTATTTTGACACCTGGATTTCAGTCCATAGCCAATTGAAATTTGCCCGAGTGTTTTGGCCTCTTTCAATCAATTTAAGCCAAGCAACACCTTCTGCGTCGGCTATCAATCATCATCTATTCTTTGGCCAACTACTTTCAGCTATCAGCCAAATTTGACTTAATATTGTCTTATCCGACTATTTTTCCTTGTGCCAACAATATGTTTTAAGTATTTTTTAAAAATATTTTTAGAAGTATTTACGTAATATCATTCATGTTGCATTCTCTTTAGTAGTAAATTATGTGAATAATCGATGGATAAAGTTTGATGAAAGTAAATATTTGTAAAAATACGTTTTCAGAACCTACATAAGCACTACATCATAAACTAGGACTATAAACAATTCACATCAGTAAATTTGTTGTGATAACATAATAAGTTTGTAGGAGCGGACTTTCTTTTTTTATGTATATGTGTGCATGTATTTATACATATAATGTAATAAATAATAAATAGGATAAATTTTGATATGCAATTAGTTTCTTTTTTTCACACTGTTATGGTGGAAATGAAATAATTCCAATAATGTAGTTAAAAATATCAAAATTAAACGAATAACAAATTTGAAAATGAGTTGTAGTGAATTCCTTCAAATCTTCAAAGATATGCATGGCCATATATATATATGTATTTGAGCATAACGTGGCTGAGTCTGTCACTTTGATGATATTAGCAATTTAGCAACGTAGCACTGCGTGCATGTGAAGCGTGTCAGGTTGTGTATAGGTAGTTGCTGTGATTAAGAGAAACCAAACAAAATCAATATTTATCTATCCATATATCAACTCTACATATTGAACCGGCAGAATACGTCAACTATTGTAGTTCGCACTTGTAGCAGTGCCAGGCTGTGCATGCAGATGAAGTTTCAGTGATCGACGAAGAGAGAAGGGTGGTGTAGTAGCGTCTTGTAGTGGAGGAGGACCAACATGTTTGGTGGTAGATGTGTCTTGTAGCCATGGTTTCAAATTGTGATCCGCAACTACAATTGTGACCGCAATATTGCGGTTGCGGTGCCCTTCACAACCACATCATAGTGGTAATTATGGCTATTTTAAATACACTTTTTCGCAATTTTCTGCATCACAACCCAATCGTAACTGTAATTTAAAACTATGCTTGTGGCAGTGGAGGAGCAATAATTGTTGTTGAGATCAGTGGTGGCAGGCCTCGAGGGAAACAAAAACATTATTTGCTAGGTTGAGCGAAGATGTATAATAGCATCTCTTCGAGATGAAAAAAAAACAGCTGTGTCTCACAAGTCACAAGGGGTGCTGATACCTTGACCACTATCATTGTTTCTTTGTGAGCAAGTATATTCTCATTTAGATCCTTATTATACATTTATTAGTTTGATAGTTCTGATTTGAGTTCGATAATTGTTACATTAACTTGTTACATGTTTAAAGGAAGAGGTCAAGGATGGTTGGTGCAATTGGTAAGGAGCAATTTTATATTTTACAAGGACACGTGTGGATTCGATTCCCCACTATCAATGTGAGAACCCATTTGGTGGGTGATCTTGTAAGATCTTGGTAAGTACCCTATAAGCCTTGGGGCTTTGCCCTGCCCCTGATAGAATGACCGTTGTAAAATAATTTTATATTATTAGTTAATAAAATTTAAGAAAAATCACAAATCATGCAGTATAATTTATCTATTATGATTTGATTTTTTTTTTAAATTTTATTGATTGATATTATAAAATTATTTTATATTATTAAAGTATAAAAGTTAAATCCTATATATATAAACATTTCACATAAATAAAGTAATTTGGGATGGAATCTTGGGATGTTTTCGTTTTAGGCGATCTATGATCCCGTGATAAATCCTTGTTGAGGATGACGATTTATCTTAATCATGAAATGACATGATTTTTTTTTTTAAAATAACAACAACAATAACAATAATAAATGATGAATCATCATTCTTTTAAATTTAGCTAGTGGCATATCTTGATAATTTTTGAGTGGCTATACAATCAGGATGTTTTCATAAATAGGGGACCGTATTGTTAATGGGAATTTAAGTAGATGGGTGGATGAAATAAGTTCCACGTTAGAAAAGAACGAAAAATTGAGGATTTAATAAGTGCATGAATCCATAGTCTATTATTATAAGTTTTTTGAGTTGAGATGTAGTATCCACTCACCACATATCCTTGATGTTTTGAGTCTGTTGTTTCTAACATGCATATATATATATATATATATATATATATAATTCTCATTGGAGATCCCTATCCCTTTTAAGAGCCTTCATTGGATCGGGTCGCATTAGTCAAATTCCTGATAATAAGGCCCAAATACTGGTGGTACCATTGAGATTTAAAAAAAAAAAAAAAACCCTCTTTTAAGTAGTTTGTTCCTCATTCATATTTTTTGGTCTAAACTAAGCGTATTCAATATTCACTAGACTATATACAAATTCAGTCAGACTGATCTATTGTAAAGTAAAGGTCTCGTTGTATTAATTTTTCTTTTTTTTATTCAAAAGATTCAAATTCAAGATTTTACCTATGAAAATAAGTGTTAAACAACTCCCTCTTTAATATTTGATTGGAATGTTAAAGGAATGGAAATTTGATATTACTATTTTGAAAAAAAAAATAGCTTATTAATTACCATTTTCAATTCTAAATCATGTGAGAAATTATATAAACCAGCAACATCAAACTCTCGCTGCATTTTTCTTTTATATAAAAAATGTTTTTAGGTGCTTTGAAAGTAAGAAATTCTTACTCTAGATCATTCAATGTTTAACATGTGTTAATCTTTACATTAGAATGTAATTAAATTGAAATAACAATGACCTATAAAATTGAAGTACTAAATATTAAATAATAATTTTAATTTTTATGTATTGATAGTGTAAAGTAATTTTACATAGTCATCCAATAGTAATGCAAGAAATTATTATGTCATGCTTTTCAAATTCAAATTCATGCAACTGCCCATAATAACATGGCAGATTCATACATTCCTATTAGATGATAGTGTAAAATAACTTTGCATATTCAGTATATATAAATTAATCTCTTAAATAATACATAATAAACATTTTCATATAAATTTTTTTATTATGATATAAATCATTAACAATATAAAATTTTTAATTAATTAAATATATATTATTTGATTAATATAACAACAATTAATTATTATCATGTCAGTCATAAAATATAGATTATTAATTAAAATTTTACACATTATTAACTAAATATAAAACAAGTGTAAAATTTCGAAGTAATATTATTTAGGTTTAAATATGTTTTTAATTCTTATAAAAATATCAAATTTTGGTTTTAGTTCCTAAGAAAGTCTTCTTCTTTTTTTTTTTTTTTTAATCCAAACATTTCCAAAAATTTTGATTTTAATCCCCACCGTTAATTTGCCTCCGTTAAGTGATAATATGAATAACAGAAAGCCACATCACCCTTCCTACATGGCAACTTATATGATATGAGTACCTATGAATTTCAATTTTAGTCCCTAAATTTTTTTGTTTTTTGGTTTTGATCCAAATATTTTCAAAAGTTTTGGTTTTAGTCCCTACCACTAGTATGCTTTTGTTAAGTGATGACGTGGATAACAGAGAGCCACATCACCTTTCTCATGTGATAGCTTAAATATAATTTTAATTCATATAATTATAAATCATTTTAATTTCAATCATTCAAAAAAATTAAAAAAAAAAAGTTAACACGTCTCTTTACTCTTCCTTTTTCTCCAGCCTCCACCTTCTTCCCTTTCCCCTTGCCTTCTAGCCCTCACTGGCAAAAGAGTTGCCATCCAAACTTTATCCAATACAAGAAAAAGAAAAAGAAATCTTGAAACACCCTAAGACCAATCCACATTTAATTTTCGTACTAATAGAACGAAAAAAAAAATGACACCCAAAAAAATCTAGGGCACAATAAAGTAGGAGGGGAAAATAGGGGTATGGAGATGAAAAAAAGGGAAAGCATGATCAGTGATGAAGAGGAGAAAGCAGGCATCACAGTGATGGAGAGGTGATGGTGAGATGGTGATTCTACAACAGGGGAGGTGTGATGCGACAACATGTTGGTTCATAGCTAAGCTCGTGTAAGGGACGCTTGGTGGCTAAGTGATAATTACATGGTTTGCAAGGAGTAGAGACGACACGGTAAAAGAACGATTTAAGAAAATAAGGCAATTTTTGACTATATAGTGGCAATTTACGGCCCAGCTAGGTGGCAAATGATGGCTGCATGATGGAGGCTTGGGTGGCGATATTGTCATGGCAATGATAGCTTGATAGAGGATGTGGTGGTGGTGGTGGTGTTGTGCTTGCAGTCTCTTTATGGAGAGAAGGGAAGTGAGTAGGGGTTGGAGGGGAAAAAAGGGGTAAGGGTAGCGGAGGGGAGGGGAGGGGAGGGGAGGGGAGGGGAGAGAGGGTGGGGCTGGAGGAAGACTATAATGGAAAGAGGTGTTAGTTTTATTTTATTAAAAAAAATTAGAGGGACTAAAATTAAAATGATTTATAGTTATAAGGATTAAAAACATATTTAAGTCATTAGTTAACATAAGCATGCTAATAGTAAGAACTAAAACCAAAACTCTTGAAAATGTTTGGATCAAAACCAATAAATAAAAAAAATTTAAGGACTAAAATAAAAAGTCATAGAGACTAATATCATATTTAAATTGCCACATGGGAAGAGTGATGTGACTCTCCATCATCCACATCATCACTTAACAGAGGCAAACTAACAGTAGGGACTAAAACCAAAACATTTCGAAATACTTGGATCAAAGCCAAATTAAAAATTTCTTAAGGATTAAAACCAAAATTTGCTAATTTTATAAGGATAAAAAACATATTTAAGCCTAAATATAAAAAATAGACATTAAAATATTAGACACTAAAGAAAAAGACATAAGGCTTTGACGTTACCTATGACCACAAATCTTTCTCTTTATATTATCTACTCATATATCTATCTTTGAGGTACAAGTAACATTACTACTACAAAGTTGAGACTATAGGAGTAGTCCTTGCAAGAATATCCTATAAATAGCTTAACAGTTATCAATATCCCACTTGTCGTCAACTAAATTACCATTCATCTAAGATAAAGATGATTCATATACTTTTTTTCTTGGCATTTGTCTCATCCACTTCTCATGTTGCTATCAATGACTTCTGCGTAGCAAACCTAACATGTCCAGAAAGACCAAGTGGCTATCCCTGTAAGCCTAAAGTAACAGCAAAAGGCTTTGTGTTCCATTGCTTTGTATTTGGGAACACCACAAACACCTTCAATGCTACACTAACCTCTACATTTGTCATTGATTTTCAAGTCTTAATGGGCTTGGGGTCTCTACAACAAGGTTAGACATAGCCAAAGGAGGTTCAATCCCAATGCACACTCATCCAGGTGCCACTGAGCTACTATTGATAACCTAAAATTAGTACTAAGTTAAAGAATAATTAATTATGTAATTAAAGGATTAATTGAAATATAAAAAGAGGCTAAAAGAGGAGAACATGGTTATTCATGGAATATAGGGTGCTTGGGATGATGCCCTAATTGGCAAATTCCTAGAAAAATGACTATGTTCCCCCTTAGGAACTATTTGTGTTGTGGATTGAAAGGATTTTGAGATGTTGCTTTGCCCTAGGGGATAAAACCTCTAAAAAGGGACACTGCTTCCAGCCCAATGGTAAAGTTAGTTGAAGCCTTATGAGACGCCTTCCCAGGACCTATCCCTTTGAAGACCCACCAGCCAAAAAGTAGTTGTACGAGGTTTGCATCTAAAGGGAAAGACTCTTGATAGCTTATCCAGCCTATAAACCTTTTGCCATATCCAAGTTGATGTATCTGATAGCCAATAGCCCCCAAAAAATGACACACTAGTTCCTAAGGCAAAGACGTGTCTTTTTCATGTTGTTCAAAAGAACTCTGCCTCCTACTGCCTTCTAGATTCGTGAGAAAACCTTGGAACCCAAGACAACCCAACAGTAATAAGGGAGTTAGGGAGAGATATTTAGCCAAGGCACAAGAAAAACAAAAAGGCTATTCACTCCCCATAACTCTCCAACATATATAGACCTAAGAAATAACAATAAAGCCCATCAATCCACCCAAGAACACCGCACCTTCATACCTGAAACATAGACCCCCGACCAGAAAATGTAGAACCCAGTACCCTGAACCAATTTCCTGACACAGAATAACTTCTCTCAATCTAGCGACAACACCTTATCATCCTTCAAAGGGCTAGGGTGGTGGTAGTATTTGTTTTCCTCCAAGGCTACAGGACTGGTGGTCCTTCTAACTCCATATTGCTCACATTTTTCCTCGAAAGTTTATAGACTCAGATCTCCTAATCTTCACGTAGAGTGTAAACTCTTGCTAAGAGCAAAAATGGTTCGGAACATATGGTGACTCAACTAGGGAGGATTTGTGAGCAGTGACAGGAGTAAAGCAAATGACAAAACCACCAATAATCAGCCCAAGAACTTCATCTTGTGCTAGGGAGGATTACTTAGAGCTTGAAGCTGAGGTACCAATTGGTCGAGCTGAGAAGAAGCAAACCAGCAAGGGAGGCGAAAAGGGGAAAAAGCCATTGTCGTGGGTTTTTCCACACCCTTGAAAATTAATGCCATCACGAACATGGTAACAAATCTAGTAGCTAGGAAGGAGGCCCCTGAAGGAGATGAAAGAAAAAGTGATGGTGAAGACGCATCCATCATTAAAAGAGAACTTAAATACTTCTTAGTTATAGATCTGAGACATGTCAAGCAAAGCTGAGTCTAAAGGGTGAGAAGCAAAGCAATAATAATGGTATAAGAGCATCATAGCAATGGGTGGCCACCAATAGGGGCCCCACTAAATGTGCATATAGATGTTGATGATCAATAGCAACGCAGCAGCATTGGAGCAACTTTGACAGCTCCATTAATGTGGTTTCCTTTGGCTTTGATGTTGTTGCTATTCTTATCTCCAAGTTCTTGGTCATGGCCATCTTTGAGAAGTTCCTCAGACCTTTTTTGCTGGCATTGTTGCCATCGTCTGGTTATTAGCGCCACTGTGACATTGAATCAAAGGTGGGGTTTGGTAGGAAGCTCGTTCATACATCACCAAAATCTTTGGCTTTCTTGCGTTTGACCTAGTTCTCAAGTTCAAAGAGGAGGGAGCTCATTCCTTCCTTGTCTGAGATTTCGAGTTCAAGTCAAGGGGAGATCATCATTCCTTGAGTTTCTGAGTTCATCAAGGACATGTGAGATACCTATCCCAGTTTCTAGTCTCCAAGTTAACTATCCAAGTTCATAAGCTTCGAGTTCACGAGTAAAGAGGAGACCCTCGCCCCCCAAGTTTCCTAGTTAAGTAAAGGAATGGAAGATCCTTATTCAAGTTACCAAGTTTCGATTTCACAAAGAGCCATTTCCTTTTCTTAAGGTTCTAAGTTATGATTTTGTAGAGTTCACCGTTTTTGAGTTCTAATTTCATGGAGAGATGCTTCTTCTCCCAAGGTTCTAAGTTCAGATTTCATAGAGAAGGTTAATCACATCAAGCTGTCTAGATAATTCATAAGTGGTACAACGTGAGAAAATACGTGTTGGTGGAAGAAAAGCAGGGGACAGGGGAAGTGTTATGCATCTTCTTAACTAGCTTGGAAGCCCTTTTACAAAGGCGAATCATGAACAAAGATCTGTGTGAAAGAAAGAAAGTTGAAGTAAGAAGAAAATGGAAAAATGAAAAAAAAAAAAAAGAAGGGGAATCTTGAGAGTAAGTAAGTGCATAAGAAAATCCAGTCCTCTTGGGAAGTTTACTACAAGTGGCTGATTCAGAGGAGAAGAGGAAACCAAATGCAAGGCTTCTATAGTAGGATGCCTAGCTTGCAGTCGAGCAAATCAGATACCAACAAGGCTTAGGCATAATTACTGTCATCTTGCATCTACAAAAAGCTAAGTATACGAAAGTCTTGATTTTATGTTTGGGCTGAAAGAAAGGAAAACATGATAGCTAAGACTTTAACTTCTATCTCAGATAGTATTCTCACTTGCTACATAGTCTTTATGTGGTTTCATTACCATTTTATAGCTTTACATTTGTTATTACCAGAACATGTTCATGACACTTGTTGTATATTTGATGCTATATTATCGTTATTACTGATATGAATTAAAAAAAAAAAAAAGAAAAAGAAGACAGAGAACTGCTTGCATAATGATTATAGTTCATTCTTGTTGTTGCTATTATTGCTAGACACAAAATCTATACATAAATGCTTATGTGAATACTTGTGTGCAAGTTAAAGTTTAAGGAATATTTAGAGGTTATGATGCATGAATCTTTCTTCTTTACATTGTGTGGACTATATAGAAAATGTATGAATACAATAAAATTTAAGGTATCCAAGTGAAAGTCTTTGGAACACCTATGCTTGAGCATTTTCAATATAAGCGGAAACTAATCTTATGATGGATAAGAAACAGAAAATAGTTATGCAGAAAGTAATAAGATATCTAAAATAGAGGGTTATACATAAGGACATATAAATTATAGGAACTTCATTTAAGCTGATATCATTTCAAAGAAGCTTGTCAGGTCCAATGTTTAATCTATCATGGGTAACCAGAGCATCTTTTATAATAGCAAAAATTCTGATATGTTAGTTTTATTACCTTTTTGCCATATTATTGTTTCGTGATGAGCTAGTTGTGATGTGTTATCTTTCTTAGTCTCTAACAAGAAATGGTCAATTGTTCTTATCATAGCTCTCCTTGCAAAGATGAATGTTTTGTATATGTAACATAATTGATTCCCTATGGACCAAGATGAAACATTGCCATTAGGACTTTGATGCTAACGTGTGAACCAAAAATGGTTAGATGAAAATCCTGTATTAGGCAAACTAGTTAGAGATTGATCAAAAGATGAAGCAGTATGACACTGTGATGGGAGTGTCAGATGCTACGATTGGAGTGCCGGATGCTACGATGAGAACAATGGATGCCATGATGCCGTGCTAAAATGTGCTGAAAGTCACTGATGTTGTCTCAAAAGTGAAAGATATTGTAGTGAAAATGTAAGCCATGATTTAATGGATGCTCAAGTAAAAGAGCCACTCACTGAGCTAAAAGCTTGCACAAATGACCACTGTATTTTATTGGATCTAGAGGCAAAGAAGGTCATGGCTCATCAATTCCGAGTATGTTGAAAATACCTTGTTTAATGTTACACATGCACATGCATTCTATTCTACACATGGGTATGCATATTATTTCTCATATGAACATCAAGCCTATTAGAAATATCATGTTTTAAATGCAATTATGATATGCTTATAATAAAATCATAGGGTAGGAGATTTCTGATGTTCATAGCAATATGATTAGCATGATATGATCGAGGTAAGTGCTTAATGAGACAAGTAAAGTTAACAGAGCATGGCCATGGTCTGATTAGGTAAAGTCATAAGTGGATAGGTAAAGGAAAATATAAGAAAATAGGGACAATAAAGAAAATGTTTAGGAATTTCAGAAGTAAGCGCTTACAAGGAGTGTTTTGGTATTTATGAAGTCCAGGGCCAAGGAACTCTTAAAGCACACTCACCTACATGCCTAACATGATATGCATTTCAATACTTAGAGTTCTAAGGCCAAGGGGGCTTTATGAGCATGCTGTCACAGTTGCCTAACATATAAACGCCAAGGCACCTTGTCTCCAAGGATAGGGGAGTACCAAGGACACATGATTATATAGAAAAGATTCCTTCCAAGATGCAAAGGTAAGGTGCACAAAGGAACTTTAGATGTAAAACCCCTAAAGGTTTAAGGAACAGTGGACGGGGTAGGTCCTTAAGAGGTGCAATGTGCACAAAGAATTGACAGGAAATACAAAAGGGGAGGAATTGCATGAGGGCAATGACGTTCTCCTTCCTAAAAATATATAGCCCACTCGACTAGGCTATCGTTAATATTTTGCAAGTCTAGGGGCAAGATGCTCATGAAAGCACCATTGTGCCAACCCCAAACATTGAATGGTCTTAGTATATAAGATCCTTAAGCTGAAAGGGGGACTCTATAGTCACCTCCTGTAGATTGTTTCTCTTGAAAAAAAAAAAAAAGAAGAGAGAAAGAACAAGAGAACAAAAAAGGAAAAGGAAATAGAGTGAGCAAAAGGGAAAGCAAAAAAAAAAAAAAGATAAAAAGAAAAGAAAGAAAAGAAAAAGGGAAAAATGAAAAAAGAAGAGAAAATGAGAAAGAAATGGGAAAAGAGAAGAGAAAAAAAAAAGAAGAAAGAAAAGGAATGGTGATAGGACCAAAAAAATGGGGGGCAAGGCAAAAGAAAGAGTGATATATGAAAAAAAAAGGAAGGGAAAAGGAAGTGAAGGAAAAAAAAAAAGAAAGAATCACCAGCATGATATATATAAAAAAAATGATGAAAATGAAGGAAAAGAAAGGAAAGAATGAAAAAGAAAGGAGAAGCAATAACCAGTGCCCATTACGAGCGAATATTACGCGAAAGCGTCATGCGGTACTTGCAAATTTGGGGATAAGAAATTTGCAAAACACACTCACCTACCCCAAACGTAAGAAGGCTTAGATGCCGGTATATGGAATTTCGGGGCCTAGAAATTTCTGTAAGCACCTTCTTACAGAAAGCCCACTTATCTTGCTTAAGCGTTTTGGTATTTAAGGGATCCAAAGCGCAAGGGACACCCTTAAAACACACTTAGAATGTCATGTCTGTAATAATCGGTAACCACTAGTTTGGCAATTTAGGACTATGAAATTAGCCAAAGGAGGCCCGGTTCATTGTCCCAACATATGAACATGTCACTTTGGGTCCAAGGGCAAAGGATACCAAAGGCATGTTTATGTGGTCCCTTTCCTTCCATGGTGCTAGGAAAGGAGCACAAAGGAGAAAAATTATATTAATCACTCAAGGTGCTAGGCTAGGAGCACAGGGACTCAAGGTACAAAGGTCTTTAAGATGCTAAGAATGGAGCATAAGGACTTAAGTCAAGGAAAGCCCCAACATGCAAGATGCTCTCCTGCATAGGGCAAAGCATGAAAGCAATGCATACAGAACTATATAAGGCCTTAGAGTGCAAAACAATATAGACAAAACCAGAGAAGCACAATGAAAAGCTGAGCCTATATGCATTAGGAGTCATGCTAAGAAAATGCAAAAGAGGACTTTAAATAGTCCTAAAAGTGCAAAAAGTCATGAAATGCAAAAAGAGGACTTTTGATAGTCTTAAAAGTGCAAAGGGTCATGAAATGCAAAAAAAGGACTCTAGATAGTCCTAAAAGTGCAAAATATCATAATGAACATGAGCTGGAACTAGTAATGAATATGACAATGCAAAAATGGAGTCTTGAGTAGCTCCAAAAGTGCAAAGAGATGAAAGCCAGGTTTGACACCCTGATGATTTTGAAATGATTAATAATGAAAAATGCAAAAGAGAACCTCTTGTAAGTTCTAAAGTATAGGGACCATGAACTAGATCCTTGCGATAGCTCAATAGGACCTCCCCCAGGCAAAAAGAGAGAGAGAGAGAGAGAGAGAGAGAGAGAGAGAGAAAGAGGAGAGAGAAGAGAGAAGAAAAAAAGGAGGGGGAATGTCATGCGCAACTCAGCATCATGAGCAAGGAAGCACAAATGGAAGGTGTAGCATGAGTATACAAGAACAAAGGAAAGTACAAGCCCTACGTACGAGAGAAGCTAGACAAAGCATCTTAAACTTTGCTAAATACAACTATACAGTACGCCAGATTAAGCCAAGTCAAGAGTAAACAAAAGAGGTGCAAATGGAATCCTTGAAAGGATAATGAAATTAAAGAAATAGCAAAAATAGTTAACGTTTACAAGGCTTCAACCTAATACAAGTAAGGCCACTTTGATGCTATAGCAAAATACAAAAGATGGAGGCCCTAAACAAAATACTACAAGGTCCTATTACAACCAAAGCAAAGTGATAACCTACAAGGAGAAGGGGGCTTTGAAGGCATCTTGGGCTTGCTCTACCATTTTCTTGTGAGCGGATAATGAAGCAAGGTCAACGTAAACAGCCTCAAACTAGGATTTAGCAGTGGACAAATGTTCCGAGAATTGGGAGATCTCTCCCTGTAACTCCATGGCATGGGGCGGCCGTTGTCGTCGCTTCCTCGACAACCAACTTCTTTATTTCTTTAGAGGAATCTACAAGGGTAGGTTGTTGGAAGGTAACTAACATCTTTTCAAATAGAGGGCCTTTGAATCCAAAATAGGTGAGAGACTGTAGGTGTGAAGCAACAGACTCTTGATGGTTTATGAGTAGCTCAAGTAGTGAATGAGCAGTAAGGAACCTCCACACAATGGTGAAAGACTGGTTGGCCATCTATTTGTACACTTGAGGAACAGTTGGTGGGAGTGTAAAGCCTTCATGAGAAGCTATGAAATTACCTATCAATATTGCATCTTTAGCAAAAAGAAATGAAGAAAATTCCTTAAAAGTTATGCTTGGACTTGAAAAAGAAAAACAAGTCAACAAAAGGGTAATGAATATAGATGTACTTATGATGAATGGAGCATAAAGGAAGTGAAAAGAACATACCCAAAACAAGCATAAGGGAATGAATGAAACATGAATATGAGCCTTTAGGGGTTCTAAAAGGATTACATGGTTTTGAATCGGAAAGAGGGAACAAAACACAAGGTCCAGTGTCATGAGCGGTAAAGCAAAGAAAATATGAGTGCAAGGTATAACACAATACTAGATTATGAAAGTGCACACATACAGAGAGAAAAGAAAAAAGAAAAGAACAAAGAGAGTTATGCAAAAAGGCAAATGTTTGAGAAAGTGAAGAAAAAAGTGATAAAAAAAAAGAGAGTATATAAAAGCCAACAAAGAAGCAAAAGAGAGCATAAAAAAAATGGAAAAAAGAAGCATAGAGAGAGGCAAAAGCAAAGTAAGGGCCTTAAGACCCCTGTTTAGATTACATAACTCTATCACTGATATTGCAGAAACAAGCAAAAGATAAAAGTTTTGATTAAGGTATTACAAGGTAATGCAAAAGGGGCCTAAGGCCTTATTACAAGCTGAGTCAGATTACAAGTTACAAAGAAAAAGTAGCAGCAATGCCTCCCAAGTCCCCTTCATTGCCTTCTTGCCATGATCCTGAAACATGCAAAAGAAAAACAAGATTTAGCTAAAACTCCCAAAGGAGCAGATTATGTAAAAGATGCATGAAAACATCAAAGAATGAGATGACATACAAGGAAGAATCACATGAGATTCTTAAAGGTGCAAGAAGGAAATAATGTACAAAGAAAAACACATGAAGGATCTCAAAGATACAAGAAACAAAAATGGCACAAAGGGAGAATGATCCAAGCTCCCACAAGGTGCAAAGATAAAACATGAAATCAAAGAAGATGTTTCACAAGACAGGGCATCATAAGCCCCATACATATGAAAATAAGGTTAAGATGCTTGTGCAGTAAATGAAATAAAGCAAAGCCGTATGTGCTATCAAATGCAAAAAGAGAAAGATCCAAATTCGAGTATAAGTAAGGACATCTTGAAGGATAAAGTGAAAAGGTACAAATGACAAAATCAACATATTATGTTCTAGTAACAAGAGGAGCATTACAAGTTCATTGAGTGTCAAGCCTGTAATAAAGCCACAAAGAAGCATGATAGAAGGCCAAGCAAAATGAGAAAAATAAAAGGAAATGTCAACAACAACATGTTTTCATCTAATCGGCAAGATGCTTGAGCTCTACATCATTATGGCCAACTTCAAGTACATGGCTGGAAAATGAATAAAAAGTTGAGAAAGTTTCTTATGAAAATAAGCAGAGCAAACAATCTTCTTATATACAAATTCAGATGTGGCTCTGAAAATTACATGAAGAATAGGTTGGTATAAAGTGAACACGCCCAATAGACCAATATAAGGAGCTAAGTTCCAAAGCTTCCTATCTGTCAAGATCCACCACTGGAATGATGCAACTGAGGCTCTATAACATCCCCATTTTCATCTAAACTAACTAGCTCGGTGTCTCCGGCTAATTAGAGGGGTTAGCGATTAATTAAGAACTAATCGGCTAATCTCGAGAGCAAGGGCTTAGTAAATTAAAGGCAAGTCAACAATTGAAACATAATGCATGAAAAGTTACAATTAAAAGCCTAATTGCCCAATCCTTATTAATTCATGATTTAGAACATAAAATCAAGGTGGTCTAACCTAATTAACTAAGAGCATATAAGTATCACATCTTAATCACATTAACCCTTACATCTTCTTTACATAATTAATGAGGAAAATTCTTTTCATTGAAAATGTGTTAAAGTGTAATTTAAATCAATTGAACTAATTAGCATTTAGATAATTGTAACAATGGTAAAAATTTAGAGAACTTCCCTTTAATTATTGTTTGAAAGTTTGGTCAAAGCAAGAGTCATATCCAACCATCCATTTGCCGTCTCATCATACACCACTAGATCAAGAGTCCATGTTAGTAGATTCCTTGAGTCAAGACAAAAGATCTACTCTCCTCCATCAAGATTGTGACACTTGGAGTGATCACAATCATCCAATGCCAATCCTAAGATAGATCATGCTTTTAACCACTTGAAAAAAAACACTACAAGGTCTTTACTCAAGTGCCAAAACTCAAAGGAAACACAACTCCCTCTTTTGCCCCAAGGTTTTTCCTACTCTCTTGCTTGTTGTAAGAAGCAAAATCACATCATTCCCTCCCCCTCATTTGCGCCACTTCAGCCTCCTCTCTCCCCCTCATTTTCATTTTTCATTTCCTCTCTCAAGACACACACACAAAGCTCTCTCCTCTCTCCAAGTCTCATACCCACTCTCTTCTTCTTTCAACCTTCCTTGTTGGTGCGGCTCCGGCAAGTATACCGGATTGTACAAGTAATAAAGTGACAAGTAAAGTATCGTTCCCACGATGATAGATCAAATACCGAAATAGTCTAAGGGATGACTATTTGGATGGAATGAATTCACAGATATAGAAATTAAAATTCAAACAAAATAAAATAAATAAGAAAATTTATAATGTAGACGGATGCTAACTGGGTAAACAAATGTGATGGGATGGATGCTAGGGCTAATTAATTTCAGCTATTGCAGACACATTTACTATGTGTTTCTGTTAATCCGTTCCTATCCTAATTGACTCACGGTTGGTTCCCCTTAATTTATTCCTAGCCTCTCTCGAGGTCAAGCAATACTCTTTATCCTAAACTGATTGCCTAATCTCTTAGCACAAACTAATATAGGAAAATGTTGAAGCTCTATGGGTTCCTATGTTGACCGCATGAACCGCATTTGCCTATCTCTAATTTTTTCTCTGCTCACGGTGTTTATGTTAAGAGGCTCTATTCACAAACCCTCTCTCAAGTTATTGTAAATCCCCAAATCAATTAATTGGTGATCAAGCAATTAAAAGCATTAAGAACAAACAAAAACACTAAGCAATTGAGATAGAAAACAAGAATAACATTAATCCATGAGTAAACTTGTCATACAAAAAGGGTCCATTAACGCCCTAGCAAAAGAAAACTAGTTCATAACTGAAGAAAAGAAAACAATGAAAGAGTATGAAGATGAGAAGATAGAAGAAACAAAAGCCATAAAGATTTCTGGCTAGAGACAAAAGATTCGGAAGAACGTGGATCTCTCCGTGTTGAACTTGAGCTCTGGAATCCTTGAATCTTCACCTTTAATCTCTCTGGAAGAAGTCTTCTGTCCTGGGAAGGGTGTGTGAGTATCTAGGGATGTGTTTTTGACTTTAAGTGTTGCCTTTTATAGTCCAAGGATCCCTCTTCTCGAAATTCAGCTCGAGCCCACTAATTCTGCAGTCGGGGTCGCGCTATAGCACAAGGTATCGCGCTATAGCGCGCTTGCCTGACAGCACTAATCTCTTTTATACATTTCCAAGCTCTGTAGCGGTTCAAATAGTTGGAATTTGGCCTCGGAGGTAGAAATAGCGATTGTAGATCTTTGAGTAAGCTTTCTAACGCAACAAAAATCACCTCAATCGGTTCTACATCTCAAGATACAAGTGAAAGAGTGATGAAAGGTCAGAATTGACAGCACCAAAAATAAGATGAAGCTTCAATCTTGTTTCACCTTTTTCTCCTAGAAGACTAGAGTACTGTAAAAAGTCCAACGATAAAGTTGAAGATCTTCTTCCCTTCTTTCCAAAGAATCTTGAATCATCATAATCCGACTTCTAGAGAGTTAGATATTGAATTTCCAATGCTGAAAGGTCTTGATTTTATTCAAGATAAGCTCTCTTATGGCTCCAAATTTCAACTTGAGTGCTTTTACCTAATAACAAGTAAACCAAAAACATAAATAAGTATCTAAAATATAAAAAGATAACAAAAAATAAAAGTACCACCTAATCCAAACTACTTAATGAAAATAAAACAAAATATTAACTAAACTAAACAACTATATCCTAAATTAAATAAAAATTAACTAAAAATATAACTCACTACAAGGAGTTATCACAACCCCCAACTTAGGTACTTGCTTGTCCCCAAGCAAAACTCAAATCAAAGACTCAAAAATAGAAAAACAGAAGACTCAACCAAAAACACTTATAACAAAAGGACTTATTAGACAAAATGGTCAAGATAGAAGCTATTGTCTATCTCCTCATCACTGCTCCATAACTTAATTCAAAAGTTACCAAGGATCAAAGTCTAAGTACCAAGACCATCTAATTGTGCAATCACATTGTCAAAAGAATGGATCAAGTGTGTGTGTACAAGAGAAAAGCAACAAAGAATTAACTCACCCTATGCTTATGCCATGTTTAAGAAAAGACAAAAACATTACACTATCCACAATCTTCTCTCTCTGTTTCTACATGAATGTCACTTAGCCAAAGATCAAAAGGACTTCTCTTAGGTTGTAACGGTAGGCCAAGGTAAGGGGTATGATGGAATAGTCATTTAAGCTCAATTAATTCCCTCAACTTAAGGAACCCTCACCCCTAATTCATTCTCCTTGGGGTACCCCCAACTTAGTTGCTTGGCAACCATCATGCTTTTCTTGTTGAACCTTGGCATTATATTTTCCTTGTATTGCCAACTTTTCTCTATTTTTTTTTCTGTTTTTTTTTCTTTATTCCTCCTTTCCTTTTCTTTATTTTTTTTTTTCAAATATTCACCCACTCCACTTTTGACTTTAGAAAGCATGAGATTGGTGTAGTGGAGGTATTACCCTATTCAAATAAGTTTAGAAGTTAAGACTTGAGGGTAAACCATGGGATCAAAAAGGAAAAGCAAGGAAGGGCATTAGGCTCATAACGTGGTTCAATTCAAGAACAGGCTTTAAGGCTCAAATAGGGTGACTAAGGATCAATGACCAAGGGTGGGCAATGAGGCTTAATTATGGCTACCAAACATGGCCTAAATCACTTCTAAGGCTAAGATTCACTCACATATATTTCAAGAGAGATTCACATGAATAAGAATGCATGTCTGAACCTAAATAAAGCATAAAAAGCATAAACGTCACCTATCCTAAGTTGCTAACTCTTATCAAATTGGAAGAAAATGATCCTTCTCAATTCAATAATAAAAGCATAAGAAGATTTTCAAGACTTAAATCCAGATCCAAAGTTACTTAAGTGTTAATAAATAGAGCAATATTTCATATCATAGGCACAGACAGCAACAACCAATTGACTAAAATAAAAAATACAAAAAAAAAAGACAATTTTTTTTTTAGCAGAAAATTGAAACTAAAAAAAACACTAACAACCTAATCAACAAAACTAACAAAATGAAACAGGAACAAATAAGAAAAAGCAATAATGGATTTTCCCAAACCCCAACTTAAAATTATGCATTGTCCCTAATGCATGAAAATAAAATCAAGAGAGAAAGGAAAGGAAAATTACTCCCCAGTGCATGTATCTCTGCTGTATGCCCCATGTGGCTTTTTCCTCCACTTATGCAATTCTTAATTGCTCCAATAAACCTACAAACTAAAATAAAATAAATTAAAATTAATCAAAACTAAAATTTTATCTAAATAAATAAAAAAATGAAAAAGATCCTACATAAGAAAAATTAAAATCAAAGAAAAGTTAGAAAAGTTAGGTTGTCTCCCAACAAGCACTTTGGTTTAATGTCCCTAAGTTGGACATGATCTTGTCACTCAAGGTGGTTTCTTCCTCCTCTTCATTGGTGTTTTGTCACCAAGATGGTGGTTCTTCTTCCCAAAAATCAATGAGATAGAATTAGGCTCGAATGGCAAGTGGAGAGCTTCTGGTGGCTTCTCAGGTGGCTTAAGATCATCATCCCCCACCCTTTTCTCTTTCTTCTTTGTTTTGCTCTTCATTAATGGAGGCTCCCAAGGAGGTTTGGCATGTGATGCGGGGACTGAAGTACTCAAGTTAGCTTCCACTACATCCACTTTATAGCATTGAGCTGTCTTTGTGATAGTCTATTGCTTGGAAAACTTTGAATTTCACATTATTATTCTGAAATCTCAGAGTTAGCTCCCCCTCTTCTACATCAATCAAGGCTCTGCTAGTGGCCAAGAATGGCCGGCCAAGAATTAGAGGGAGATTGACATCTTCCTCCATATCAAGAATCAAAAAATCAGTAGGAACGAAGAAACAGTCCACCTTCACCAAAACACCTTCAATAATACTATAGGGAAGTTTGACAGATCTATCAGCCAACTGCAGAGATACCCTTGTAAGCTTCACTTCAGTAATACCCAATCTATGCACAAGTGACAAAGGCATCAGATTGATACTTGCTCCAAGGTCACATAGTGCCTTGTCAATCCTCAAATCACCGATGGTGCACGGAATAGTGAAGCTCCTAGGGTCCTTCAACTTAGGTGGCAGTTTCCTTTGAATGATTGCCGAACACTCCTCAGTGAGTGGTACACTCTCATCAGCATCCAATTTCCTTTTCTTAGAGAGTAGCTCCTTCATAAACTTGGCATAGTTTGGCATTCGCTCCAATGCATCAGCAAACGGAATATTGACGTGGAGCCTTTTAAGCACATCAAGAACCTTAAGAAATTGCTGCTCTTTTGGTTCCTTCTTTTGCTGCTTAACCCTTTGAGGTTAAGGAATTGGAGGGTCATAAGTAGGAGGTACCACATATCCTTTCTCCTCAGGTGGTGCCATATTGGAATCTTTAGCAGGCTTTTCTTCTACCCTTACTTCTTCCTTTTCAGATTCAACTAATTCTTTACCACTTCTCAGTATGATTGCATTCAAATGCTCCCTTGGATTTTTAGTGGTATTGCTAGGTAAGGAATCTAGTGCCCTTTCAGCTAACTGCTTGGAAATTTGCCCTACTTGATACTCTAAGTTTTTGATTGCAGCATCATGAGCTCTAAATTGAGCCTCTGTCCTCTCCATAAAAGCTTCAGTTTTCTCCACAAAAGACATATGACTCCTCATGAACTGCTAAAACATGTCTTCCAAGTTAGGCTTCTTCTCTTGTGGAGGTTGATTGAACTGTTGCCTAGGAACATAGGTGTTAGAGTAGAAGTTGTGCTTCTGGGCGTTTATGTAGTTAACCAGCTCATCAGAAGAAGAAGTTGTAGTGCACTCTCCATTCGGATGGTTCCTATGGCAAAAATCACAATGCATGACATGTGTTGGTGAAGTGGTGCTGAGCAAGCCCAATTGTTTCTGAATGGCTGCATTTTGGACAGAAAGGGCTTGCATCTGGGCCAAGAGGGCAGTGGTAGTGTCAATTTCCAGAACTCCCCTTTTCTGGATTCTCTCACTAGGCCTCTAGTAATTATTGCTGGCCAATACTTCAAATAGCTCCCAAGACTGCTCGGGTGTCTAAGTGTTCAAAGAACCACCAGCTGCTACATCAACCATGATCTGTGTGGACATCAGGAGACCATTGTAGAATGTTTGGATTTGCATCCAGAGTAGGATGCCGTGATGTGGACACTTGGCCAATAACTCCTTATACGTCTCCCATGATTCATAGAAAGATTCATCATCTGCTTAGGTTAAGGAGGTGATGTCATTCCTCATCTTGGCAGACTTAGCAGGAGGAAAGTACTTCTCCAAGAATTTCCTAGCCACCATATCCCAGGTAGTGAGCGTCCCCTGGGGTAGAGACTTCATCCAGGCTTTGGCCTTGTCCCTTAATGAGAAGTGAAACAATCTCAGCCGAATAGCATCATTTGTGGCACCATTGATTTTTATGGTGTCACAGATCTCCAGAAAATTGCTGAGATGCTCATTAAGGTCTTCACTAGGCAGTCCAGCAAATTGGCAATTTTGTTGCGCGAACTGAATGAGTGATGTCTTTAGCTCAAAGTTGTTTGCTTGGATAGGTGGCCTCATAATGCTGGATGAACACCCTTGAAGAGTGGGTGCCAAATAATCCTTCATGACCCTGTCATCTTGCTCGTTTTCATCTGCTATGGTAGCTTTAAAGACTCTTTCAACTGCTCTTCGTTCTCTTCTGAGCCGACGCAAAGAACGCTCGATCTCTGGATCAAAGAATAAATCTCCTGTGGATTGGCTTCTTCGCATAAACTGCAAAATAAAACACAAGAACAAGTGAAAGTAGGAATAAAATAAAATAAAACAAAAGCTAAATAAAATAAATAACGAAAGAAAAAGAAGGAAAAATTAAATAAAAGGAAAAATAAATAATAAAAAAATAAACAAGATAAAAATAAATATAAAATAAAATAAAATAAAATAAAAATAAAAACAAAAAATCCAATCTAGTATCCTGTCAACTAAGAATGATATTGATACTATCCTTGGCAACGGCACCAAAAACTTGGTGCGGCTCCAGCAAGTATACCGGATCGTACAAGTAATAAAGTGATAAGTAAAGTATCATTCCCATGAGGATATATCAAATATCGAAATAGTGTAAGGGATGACTATTTGGATGGAATGAATTCACGGATAAAGAAATTAAAATTCAAACAAAATAAAATAAATAAGAAAATTTATAATGTAGACGGATGCTAACTGGGTAAACAAATGCGATGGGATGAATGCTAGGGCTAATTAATTTCAGCTATTGCAGACACATTTACTATGTGTTTCTGTTAATCCGTTCCTATCCTAATTGACTCACGGTCGGTTCCCTTTAATTTATTCCTAGCCTCTCTTGAGGTCAAGCAATACTCTTTATCCTAAACTGATTGCCTAATCTCTTAGCACAAACTAATCTAAGAAAATGTTGAAGCTCTATGGGTTCCTATGTTGACTGCATGAACCGCGTTTGCCTATCTCTAGTTTTCGCTCAGCTCACGGTGTTTATGTTAAGAGGCTCTATTCATAAACCCTCTCTCGAGTTATTGTAAATCCCCAAATCAATTAATTGGTGATCAAGCAATTAAAAGTATTAAGAACAAACAAAAACACTAAGCAATTGAGATAGAAAACAAGAATAACATTAATCCATGAGTAAACTCGTCATACAAAAAGGGTCTATTACCGCCCTAGCAAAAGAAAACTAGTTCATAACTGAAGAAAAGAAAACAATGAAAGAGTATGAAGATGAGAAGATAGAAGAAACAAAAGCCATAAAGATTTCTGGCTAGAGACAAAAGATTCGAAAGAACATGGATCTCTCCGTGTTGAACTTGAGCTCTATAATCCTTGAATCTTCACCTTCAATCTCTCTGGAAGAAGTCTTCTACTGGGAAGGGTGTGTGAGTGTCTAGGGATGTGTTTTTGACCTTAAGTGTTGCCTTTTATAGTCCAAGGATCCCTCTTCTCGAAATTCTGCCCAAGCCCACTAATTCTGCAGTCGGGGTCGCGCTATAGCGCAAGGCATTGCGCTATAGTGCGCTTGCTTGACAGCGCTAATCTCTTTGATACATTTCCAAGCTCTGTAGCTATCCAAATAATTGGAATTTGGCCTCAGAGTAGAAATAGTGATTGTAGATCTTTGAGTAAGCTTTCTAACGCAACAAGAATCACCTCAATCGGAGTTCTACACCTCAAGATACAAGTGAAAGAGTGATGAAAGGTTAGAATTGACAGCACCAAAAACAAGATGAAGCTTTAATCTTGTTTCGCCTTTTTCTCCTAGAAGACTAGAGAACTGGAAAAAGTGTCCAACAACAAAGTTGAAGATCTTGTTCCCTTCTTTCCAAAGAATCTTGAATCATCATAATCCGACTTCTAGAGAGCTAGATATTGAATTTCCAATGCTGAAAGGTCTTGATTTTATTCAAGATAAGCTCTCTTATGGCTTCAAATTTGAACTTGAGTGCTTTTACCTAATAACAAGTAGACCAAAAACATAAATAAGTATCTAAAATATAAGAAAATAACAGAAAATAAAAGTACCACCTAACCCAAACTACTTAATGAAAATAAAACAAAATATTAACTAAACTAAACAACTATATCCTAAATTAAATAAAAATTAACTAAAAATATAACTCACTACAAGGAGTTATCACTTGTTCTTCTTCCAACCTTCTTACTACTTCCTACCTCATCTCCATCACCACACTCATAATCCCTTCAAGGACCACCATTTTTGGTCTTTGGAGAAACAATATCACTCATACACAAGCCCCATTTTCAAGCCTTCAAGTAGGAAGACTCTCTCCAACCTTCTCCACCTTCAAAATCCTTCAAGAAAACTCTCTTTGGTAGTGACTCTAACCTTTCTTTTTCATGTATTTTTCAAGATCTAGAACTCCTAAGCTCTTCATAGCTAGGTGGTTTTAGGACTTGCTTCAAGGTCTCATGACCATATCTTGCTATATGAGTTTTTCCTTGCCTTGTTGAAATTGTTGTCTTAAAATGAGATTATGTGGCATGATGGTTTTATATATCTTGCTTTATTTTGTTTTAAAATACTGATTTGGTGGTTAAAACTTTGAATATGATGATGAGATAAAACATAAAAATGGTGATTTGAAGTGGTATAACAACATCTCCACAAGTTTGATATGTAAAACATGAAAACTAGTTAAGCTGGAATTCTGGCAGTCTAGAATGCGTACTATATAACTCATTCTACAAAACTCTAAATGTAGTGAAACTAATTTTATGTGAAATTAGACTCAAAGAGCTTTCCACACATATAAAATTCGTGAAATTTGGATTTAAAATGAGGGAGATATGATTTTTCAAAATTGGCTGTTCTCGGATGGACTTTTGTTTGGGCAGTCTACACTAAAAACCTTATAACCGAAGCTACAAAAATTATTTTTAAATGGGACCAAGTTTGTTAGAAAGCTAAGACATAGAGAAACATCTCCATAAACATTTTTGTCAGATTCCATGTGAGGAACTCCCAGTGGAGTTGACAAGCCACTGACCCGAGTTGAACTTTCAAGTCTAAACAGTCAGAATAAAATGTGCATAACTCAAGCTACAAAATGAATTTTTGAGTGGGACTTATTTAGTTTAAAAATAGACTCAGAGAAGTATATTCACACCAAAATTCGAAACAAAAGAATAAAATATGAAATTATGGTGAATTTTCAAAGTTACTACCCCATTGTAAAAAGTAAGACTGGTTGTGGTGAAAGTTAAAGAATAATGAGAAATAAGCTTTAAGTCACTAAAATCTTTACTCTAAGCATTGGAAAACCCTCATAACTCAACTTAAAAGTTTCAAAGAGGATAATGGATGAAATTGGCCCTATGCCTAATAAAAGAGTTTACATAAGAGACAATCTCAATTAAAAGCTTGCACCAAATTTATTAAGCCAAGCTCATAAAATGTTGCTTGAGAATATGCCTATGTTTATGTGCAAGCATGATGCTATGATGATATGATGATGATGATGATTATGATAATGATATGATGACGATATGAATATGATATGTTAATGACATGATGATTAATGATATGTGATATTGGATTTCTCTGTTTGGCAAAATTTTGGGAAGCTTCGGTCTAGCCATTATGCTGCCGAAATTCTGCGAAAATTATGGACTTAGAAATATTTTGCATCATAAGCTTTAATAAGAAGAAATTTAATTCAGGTATGTGATCCTTCAAAAGGGAAGGTGACCTAATTTAAGCTCCCCTCATCCACGACTCACATGAGGCATGGCATGACCCAGCTAGTGTGAGTATAGGGGATAGGGCTTACATGAGGCATGGCATGACCCAGCTAGTGTAAGTACCGAAGAGTTATGGTGGCGACGGCCACGGTATGAGCTCAGTACCACTTATATTTAGTGGGTGAAAAGATAAAGTCAAGTTAAGAAAAGAAAAGGGACTTCAGCCCAAACCTTAGAAGGGGAAGAAGTAAGAGAATTTTATAGCGTGGACATGCATGTTTTATGTAATTATACTTGTGCTTATGTATATTACGATATAAATGATTAAAGGGTATGCTAAAATTGAATCTGCTTCGGATATTCATATTTTCGAAATCCAAGAATTGGACCTTATGCATGATCACTATTTTCATTAATAAAAACCGAAGTGGCTGGGACAATGACGATGGCACTATCGTGTCAGGTTCGAGTCCTACTGAGAAATCTTATTTCTCATTCCAGTTATTTTTTTTCTGTCTCGTCACCGGATACCTATGGCACACCCAGTGGAGTGGAGCATGGAATCTCCCCACCATGAGTGGGCCTATGATGCGGATGCTCATGCTATTATGGCCACGACCACCACAGTAGTTCGCACACATTTTTACTTGGGTTGAATTTTTAAGGGAGAGGAGCCAGATGTCACGCCGCCCCCGTAGGCATTTCTTCAGCTCACCTTGGACCGCCGTTGGGTCCTTGGGATTTTCCGCCTGAGCCGTTGCCAGACATCGAGATGGAGTCGATGTCTCTGAGCCTGCCCGGAGCTGAGTCCGTATCACCGCCGGAGATCCCCGTGATTGACGTGAGTTCCACGACCACTCCTAGGGCCGCAGCCGCTTCGCTACCGCTCCCTGAGTATCGTCCAGCCACATCTGAGGAGGATCCTTCTGAGGAACGTTCTTCAGTGGCCAGTTATACTCCAGGTCGTCGCGTTTGTCACATTGAGGTGATCAGCAGGCACCCTTACATTATTCGTACTCCTCACGTCCCCCGAGGCTGAGGAGCGAGGGGGACCAGGCACTTGAGAACTTGAGTCCATTCGATCGAGGGGCACGGAAGGGGCAGAGAAATCAGCATGTGTCTACATGAGCCTATTTTTATTCGTGTTCCTTATCCTATGTATTTCATTTTGTAACGAACCTTGTCATATTTGTTTATGTTCGATACTTTGGGGCCATGGCATGACCATGAGTCTCCCTTTTATGTATTGTTGATTATTATGAGACTTTATATATGTATGGTTATTCTAGTAAGATGAATGTATTATATTTCTACTTATCCATTATTCCTTTATTTTACGGTTTGTATGTATGCGACATGCTCATTTATAGCTATCTTCTCGCTCTAAGCTTTACTTTTCAAAACGCTGCAAAGCGACGACGTATTTCAAAAAAAAAAATTTATTTACCGTATTTTCCGCATAATTTGACTTATAAATGAAGTTTAATTTTCTACGAATATAAGTAACAACTAATAAAACGCCGTAATACGACTTAAGCGTAGTATGGGTTTATTAGGGTGTTACAGGCTCCATGCAAGAAAATGTGCAAAAAGAAATGTCAGAAGAAAATGACATCCATGAAGAAGTTTGTTACTGAACAACCAAGGGAGATGTGAGCATGTTCTTGGTCCTTGAGACACGAAGGGGCTAAAAGGAGCCTTATGTTCCTTGCCAGCAAGCAAGCAAAGATGAAAGAACCCAGGCAAACATAATCTAATGCAACAAGGACAAGAAAGAGCAAAACCAAAGGAAAGATGAATGACACCCAGGATATAGAGTATGCTCAATGAGAGAGCTATGCCCTCCCATCATGTAAGGGGGCTTTTGTTGATAACCTAAAATTAGTACTAATTTAAAGAATAATTAATTATGTAATTAAAAAATTAATTGAAATATAAAAAGAGGCTAAAAGGGAGAACATGATTATTCATGGAATTTAGGGTGCTTAGGATGACGCCCTGACTAGTAAATTCTTAGAAAAATGACTATATTCCCCCTTGGGAACTCTTAGTGCTGTGGATTAGAAGAATTTTGAGATGTTGCATTGCCCTAGGGGTAAAACCTCTAAAAAGAGACACTGTCTCTAGCCCAATAGTAAGGTTAGTTGAAGTCGTACGGGATGCCTTCCTAAGACTTGTCCCTTTCAAGATCCACCAACCAAAAAGTAGTTGTACGAGGTTTGCATCTAAAGGGAAAGACTCTTGATAGCTTATCTAGCCTATACATCTTTGCCATATCCAAGTTGATGTATCTGATAGCCAATAGCCCCCAAAAAATGACACACTAGTTCTCAAGGCAAAGACATGTCTTTTTCATGTTGGTCAAAAGAACTCTGCCCTTTGCTGCCCTCTAGATTCATGAGAAAACCTTGAAACCCAAGACAACCCAACGGTAACAAGGGAGTCAAGGAGAGATATCCAGCAAGGGCACAAGAAAAATAAAAAGGTTATTCACTCCTAACAACTCTCCATCATAGACAGACCCAAGAAACAGCAACAAAGCCCATCAGTCCACCCAAGAAAACCACACCTTCAAACATGAAACACAAACCCCCAACCAGAAAATGTAGGACCTAGTACCTTGAACCAGTTTCCTAATACACAAAGGCGTCTCTTAGTTTGGTGACAGCACTTTGTCATCCCTCAAAGGGCTAGGTTGGTGGCAGTATCTGTTTTCCTCCAAGGATACAGGATGGGTGGTCCTTCTTAGCTCCATATTGCTCATATTTTTCCTCCAAAGTTTATGGACTCAGATCTTCTAACCTTGGCTTAGAGTGTAAACATTTGCTAAGAGAAAAAACTGGTTTGGAACAGCTACTAATTGTGGTAGAAGGCCAAATCACTGCTGGGTTCTTGGCACCAACTAGATTTATGTCAACACTTTGAAAGTGGGAGATATTATGGTTTTCCTACAAGGGCAGTTCAATTTTCAAGTGAATTATGGTAAGAGAAAAGATACTGCTTTTCTAGCTTTCAGCAATGCAAACCCTAGTGCACAGCTCCTTGATCTTCTATTATTTGGCAACAACTTGTCTTCGGGCATAGTAGCACAAACTACATTCCTTGATGTTGCCCAAGTTAAGAAGCTTAAGGCTCGTTTTGGTGGTAGAGGCTAGGAGTGCTTACTAATTTGTTATTTATTTTATCTGGTCCATTCCCAGTATAGTCATCGTCAGTAATAAATTTAGGTGTGTTTCCCAATTTAATTTCTATGTTCCAGTTTCCTTGATGTTAATATCTCTAGTTTATAGGTTTTGCAAATTATAAATAAATGAAAAATACAAGCGAGGATGTCATAATTCTTATTTGATATCTGTGGTATTTACCCTTTACTTGTGCATGTAACAATGGTTGCAATTTAAATTTAAAATGTATTTTTTTTTTACTTGTTTTAAATAAGACTGAAATATATTGACAGCTTCCGTCCAATATATATTTTTATTGAAGTTAGACATTGTTACATGTTTTTACCACAAAAAGATATTTGGACTGACTTTATATATTATAACAAACTTTTGATTTACTTCATACATGTTAGTAGATAAGATATAACTTTTTCATAATTAATGGTTCAAATAAATTTAACTAATGTGATTTTAAAGCAGGAGAGGATGATTATAACGTTCATGCTAGCTGGGTATATGTCATGCCTCATATGGTGATTGCAAATGATATCTATCAGAGTACACATGCAAGCTGGGTCCTTTGCCATCCCTTACATACGCCCTTTGTAATGTCCCGATTTCTGACCTATTACCTAGAATTTCCGATTTCTGACTTTATTAATTGGCTGGCTTAATTTTCCGACCTCATCTCAGCAAGTTGGATTTATTTCCGATCTCCGGCTTCATCCCAAGTCCCAAATGAAGTGGTATTATTTACGATTTCCAACCTTATGCTTCAAATACATTGAATACGAGTTCTGACTTCATGATTGATGGTTCAACCAGAATAAGACACGATTCCCGACCCACAAGTTAATGGACGCAAGATCGGATCTCTGAGTTGGTCTCTAAGTTTGACCAAAGTTTATACGGGTTCTGACCTCATACCTTATTCTGGAGCTTCACATAAAAATGGACATGATTTCTGATCTCCTAACTAACGTCCAGGTCTCCAATGAGGATCATTACCGATTTTCGTTTTTGTCTTCAACTTTCAGCATAATTTCCTACTTCCGACCTTAACCAGCATTCCTCGTTTCCCTACTTCTGACTTAACCTTCAAGTACAAACAACACAGACGTGATTACCGATATCCGACTTCATGTTTCAAAGAAAATGTACCGATTTCCGGTCTCATAATGTAGTCTCAAGTTTTAGCCGAGGTACCCGAGTTCCGACCTAATACCTCATGTTTCAAAATAGTGTACGTGGTTTCCGACCTCAGAAGTTATAGTTTAACACAGTGATACAAGTTCCGAACTCCGAGTTTAATTTAATGAGTTCCGGCCTTAGAGTTGAACTCAATTAGAATGGACACAAGTTCATATCTTTGGGTTGATTTCCAAGCCATACACGAGTTTCGATCTCCGAGTGTATCCCAGCATTGACATTCCCAAGTTCAAATAGGGAGTTCCGAGATTATATGATCGCGAGCTGTATGACTTTCGACATCCGGCTTCAGCTCCTAGCTCAAGTAAAATGGCACGAGTTCCGACCTTACACATAAAAGAGACGAGTTCAGATTTCGGAATACATTGGAAACGAGTTCCACTTTTAGGCGATGTGGGGAGCAATTTTGCCACAAAAAGAGGGCGACGTGGAGAGCAATTTGGCCACAGAAAGAGGACACGTGGAGAGCAATTTTAGGAGAAGGTTGGCTGAAATTAAGCCTTGTGGTTTTAGGCCAATCAAAGCTCTCCAAGTTAACCACCACCTCAAGCTTATAAACTCATTTCTTTCTCTCCTTCAGCCTCATCTTTACGTTGCCTTCTCCCTGGTTCAGCTCTCGTTTCTCTTCTCCACTCACCCAACTCCATCACTCCTTCAAGCTTAGCAAGGTTCTAACACTTCAAGTTTTAGCACTTAGCTCAAATCATACTCCAAAGAGGTAGGATTCCATTCTATTCTTGAATTACTTGCACAATGATTACATGAAATTGTACTCTTCTTCATGTATTTGATGAGTTATTAGATGTATTATGATGGATTATGATTGGATTAATATGAAATATTGAGTTGGAATTAAGGTTAGAAGAAGAAAACTAGGAGAAGTGAAAGTTTAGAATGCTGTCTAGTTGAGGAATTTCACGATAGTCCATACGGCGGAGTGTACGGCTCTGCCTGCAGCTAGTTAAATCAGATGAAGCTATTTTCAGATGAAAGTAGAAATTCAGAGCTTTCCATATATATATAATATAAGGTCATTAGTTTAGTATTGAGAGAGATATGAATTTTTGAAGTTTGACCTAACAATCAGGACTTTCATCCGGGCAGGGTGACTTGAGGAGGGTATAACTCACTTTATACAACTCCAAATTAAGTGAAACCAATTTTGTTAGAAAGCTTACACATAGGGGAACATCTCAATATGAAATTTCGAGTTTGTTATGTTGCCAATTGATCCCAATGATTCGAGGAAGTTACCCTATATTCAATCTAGGCCAAAATAGGGTAGTTCAGGAAGGTCGACTTCTAGGACTTATAACTCGAGGTATACTTAAGCAAATCAAGTGAATCTTGCTGCAAATGAAAGGTTGTCCTATTAGATTTAATATGGCACCAATTTTGTATGATTTGAGGTTAGTTTCAATTTTTAGTGAATTTATATTTCCAAGAGTGTAATTCAGGCCAGTGACTAAATAGGCTGAGGCGAAATTTCAATATCTTGAGTTATATAAATCAAAATGATATGGGACCAAAGAGGTTAGAAAGTAGACATATAGAACTATGACATATCCAAAATTCATATTTAAATGAGTTGAATAGAAATAAAGGTCGATTATACAAGATTTGGGCAGAATTGAATAGAATTGACGGAAGTAACCCAATTGATGATTTCACAAGTGTTAGTGAAATATAAGGTTTGAGTCGAGGATTGCCAGTTTTACATTGATATATATATATATATATATATATATATATATATATATATATATATATATATATATATATATATATATATCCGTGAAAACTGGCACTTATTCATGGGGAAACTAATCTGATTCACATGTCACGAATTTACTAAGTAGCTTGTCTATGGAACTAGGACTGTTTATATGCAAGGGTAAATTTAAGTATGATACGAGTTATGACGTATGTGCAAATAAAGGATGAAGCATATGTATGAGTACATTCAGCATGCCTATGCATGACCATGTGTGAGAATGACAAAGAATGAGTATAATGAATGTAAATGCCTTCACTCGGAGGCAGTTAGTTGAGATCCCTCCCTGTGAAGGCAGTTAAATGATAAAAATGTGAATCCCTTCACCTGGAGACAGTTGCATATTGAATCCCTCTCGGTGAAGGCAGTTAAAAGATAAAGATATGAATCCCTTCACTTGGAAGCAGTTGCACTTTGAATCCCTCCCTGTGAAGGCAGCTACCCTCTACCTTGGAGGCACGTGGTCAGATGAGATCCCTCAATTTTGAGGCACGTGACCAGAATGAGATCCCTCCGAGACTAGAGGCACGTGAATCCCCTTATGGGTGAGTCGGTGTGATGACGGTCACGAGCTGAGCTGACGAACTCCCTCCAAGGCCAAGCTACTCGAGGGTAGTAAAAGCACCCTAGGGACGACAATACATAACGCCTAGGTGTGCCAAGTAAAAGCTAAAGATTAAAGACTAAAGACTAAAGATTGAAGCATATGCAAGCACCCCACTCACATGAGGTATGGCATCAACCCAGCTAGTGTGAGTATCGGGGACAGAGCTTACATGAGGCAAGGCATGACCCAGCTAGTGTAAGTACCAAAGGAAGATCCCATATTCCTAAGGAACGTGACATGGCGATCACGCTCTGACGGGGTATGACATGGTGATCATACTCTGGAATGTGGCATGTAAAGATTTTATGATGAAAAAGAAAAATGAAGAAAGAAAAGCAAGTTTTATGTATATGCATAAATTTAAATACGAGTAAAGTTATGTGCAGATGTTATGTTCCCAGCATATTGATGCTATGTGTGTTTTAATATGCTGCAGTTATTATTCATGGTATTGTTCATAAATTAATTTTTATAGGTTCTCCCAAATGCTAAGTGTATGATTAAAATAAGCTTTGCTTCAGACATTATATTTTCGAACTATAAAATTAAACAGTTTGTAGAGCATGTTCACCTTTTTCAAAATAAACCGAAGCAAACTGGAGATGACAACGATGACATTATGTATGATAATTAGAGAATACTATTGACAATTTTTAATTCTCACTCCTATTTCCGTGTTGTCTCCAGATAATTTCAGAAGTTTCCGAAGACGGCTGAAGTTGCTGTCAGACAAGGTCCGTTCAGGTAACAGTAACAACTCCAGGATGTGGTACTATGACTTAAGCATAGTACTGTACTTGGGAGGGTGTTACACCCTTGGGCGGAGAGTCGCGTTTGGCCACAGTTCACACGCAAGAGTTCTTAAGGATTGGCTTAATTTCCTTTCCTATGATACCAAATGTAACACCCTCCCAAATACATTATTAGGTTTAAGTCATAACATCATATTAGGAGTTGCTACAGTTAATTAAATGGACCTTTATTCATTATTCCCTTTATTTTCCTCGCATATAACACAATATTCTTTTACATTGCACACATAGTGGTATACAAGGTATACAAGATAGCTTAGCAATTTACATGAGTAACTTTACTAAGAGTTTCGACTAGGACAATAGCCATCAAAGGCTGACATATATATATATATATATATATATATATGTATGTATGTATGTATGTATGTATGTATGTATACACATACACTTGGCAATTAACTTCAGCAACCAGTTTAGTCTTTGCCACCTCCCCTTGGGTTGGTCCTTTTTAAGATTCTTTTGACCTGTTTGGAGATGACATGGACGCACACACATAGGAATGAGAATTTTATATTCTCAGTAGGCTTCTTAGACTATCTAACAATCATACATTGTGGCAAGGTTAATTTATTAAGTTCAAGAACTGTATTCTTCCGAAGTAGATTGATTTTTATTCATACACTTGGGTATAACATAGAAATAATTACACAATTGCTAAGTATGCATTTTCCCTTGACAAATCAACTAACAAAAATAAGTAAATATGGTACATGTTTATGATTGTATGATTGGGTACTTTCTTATCTCTCTTTCTTACTTTGCATATGTGTTTAATCTTTATTGCCCTTACGTAGTTTGATCAGGAAGTGAGCTTAACTCGTAATCATTATCACACAGTACTAGCCTACAAAGGGATCTACGTGCCTCTAATTCAGAAAGATCTCATTTTGCCCAACTGTGTAATATCCTCAATTTCATGTTGTGCTAAATTACCTCAGTAACCCTAAGTAATTAGGCACTCAATGAGAAATTATGAGATTAAGGCTTAATTAAGGGGTTAACTCGGATGAGAAGAGTCAAGAGGATGCTTAATGAAGATTAGATAATATATAATTAAGCAAGTCAGAGCCTTTATAGCTTAATTAAGCACTGATCGCCCTTAATTAGCTTAATCGAGTTTAATTAAGGTTAATTAAGCTTAATCGTAAGATTAATTTTTATTAATCATGTTCTTGTGTGTTAATCACTAATCCTTGCTTAATCATCTTAATTAAGTTGTATAAGCACATAATCACATGATTAAATTCAAATTTAGTTAACTAGATAATAAAGTAGAGAGTGATGTCATTAAAGCAAAAAGCATTAGACAAGACTACTTTATGTAAGAGTTTGACCATGCTTTATCCCCCTATCATCCCATTTGTCCCCTTAATCACAAGATAACACAAAATTAAGCAAAATATCTCCCTCCCTCCCTTGGTGTAGTTGACGCCACAACACACACACACACACACTCACATTTTCATTTTCACTCATCCTATTCTCTCTCTTCAAAATCAAATCCTCCAACTTCTCTCTAAAACTTTCTTCATCTTCTTCATCTTCTTCTTCCTTTCTCCACCACCACCACCCAAAACCACTCACATCTTTGGGCCTTTGGAGATAAGATCTAAATACTACAAGACTCATTTTCAAGAGAACTCAAGAGTTCTCTCCTTGCTCATTCAAAACCGCCACCATCATTTACCAAGGAGGAGTCTTCTTCATCTTCTTCTCTTTCCTCAAAGATTCCATTTTCCAAGCTTAGGTATTGATCTTCATCTTTTTCATTTTGTTTGCTCAAGAAAGCTTGGAGCTTGGTTCTTTCATGACCAAGATCTTTAAGTGAAAACTTGAGAAGATCCTTCATGCTCTTCAAGAGTAAAAGTTTCCATTTTTGGCAAAATATGTTCTTGTTGTTCTTTAAGTGTTCTTAAGTTTCTACTTTTAGAAAAATATGTTCTTGTTGTTCTTCAAGTGTTCTTAAGTTTCTACTTTTGGCAAAATATGTTCTTGAATGTTCTTGATAGTATCTTGCTTAAAGTTGTTCCTTTTCTTATGGTGAGTTGATAATTAGAAAAGCTTCATCTTTTATGTTTTCATGATTTGATAAGACTATGAACATTCTAAAAGCTTTAAACTTTAAAAAGTTTGCTTCTTGATACACAAAGAGTGGTGCAAGTTTTAGTGCCATCATAAAGTCTTCTTTTGTTTTATTTTGAAGATAAAGATACATGTAAAAGTCTAAGCTTTTTAGAATAATAAGCCTTTTTGAGTTATAAAATGATATCTTGTCACTTTATGCCTTAGAAATCAAACCTTAAAGAAAAGACCTTTCATAAAGCTTCAAACTTTAAGCAAGAATGAGACCTTTAAGTCATAAAAGTGTTGTTTTGTAACATTTAATTCATAAAGTTTAGATCTTGAACCAACATAATGCCAAAAGGTGTTAATTTTTATAAAGACCAAGACTTTTTAACCTTGAAGTTAATGTTTCATATCACTAGTTGATAAAGTGGGAACCTTTTTAATGTAGAGACAACTTTAAGTCATAAAGTTGAGACTTTGATGGTCTTAGAATAATTAAATGAGTCAACTTTCATAAAGAACAAGACTTTTTAATTAAAAAGCTAGTAACTTGTATCATTATTACATAAGGATCTAATCTTTAAGACAAGAGCTTAATTTTAGAGGCACTTACTTTCATAAAGAATAAAACTTTATGACTACTTTATAACAATGATAACTTTAATAATGTTTAAGGTATAACCTTGTTATGTCAATAATGAAAGCTTGAAACTTTGTAACTTAGTTAAGTTAAAAATTACCCTTGGTGTTTAGTGAACATGGTGTTGTTGGATTCATGATGTGGTTATGCGTTGTCATGACCCAAGGATTAGAGGGATCTCGAACTCTTTAGGAACAAAAGTATGATTAGGGCTTCTAAGCATATCATGAACCTAGGAATCACTAAGCGCACTATCTCAAGGAAAGGAAACAATCACTTAATTAATTTAAACAAGCGTTCCATAAGACATGTACTTAAGTAAAGAATAATTTTGTACGAGGACCAAGTAACTAAAAGACCACAAACACATACCCTAACTATGTGATTCTCTCATGGGTAACCATGAGAAATCATATGATGATTCATAATATTTTTCGCAAAGAAAAACACAACTATAAACCCCTTTAGGGTATGAATGTGTGATGCCATCTGGCATAATAAATGATGAGTTTGATTGAGCTTTGTCTCATGATTGAATGATGTGTGTGATGATATGATATAGATATGATGAACTGTTGGTTGAAAGTTTATGATTGGCATTTTGGGAAAGCTCTGGTCTAGCCGTTATGTTGCCAAATTTTCGTCAAAATTATGGACTTAGTCATATCATTGCATGTGTCTAGTTAAAGAAGTATTATGCATGTAAAGTATAATGATAAGAAACGAAAGAATGGGACATGACCCCTCGATCACTTTTGGGAAGTGGGAGACGACGATCCACAAGGAACCTCTATGAGGGAGGCAAGGGTGACATGGAGGACCTTCCAACTTAGGGGTAACCAATATCAGCTTAGTCTGATTTGGTTTAATCTTGCAACGTGACGGTCACGGAATGAGCTCATGTGCAAAAGCAGTCTATTTCAAAGGAAAGTAAAGAATGTTAAACACATGCTAAAAATGAAAGTTAAAGTAGGACCATGGTCAAGTTGATGAGTTGCATAGTCATGAATGCTATTATATTCCTTATGTGCATTATGAATGTTTATTACGTATATTAGCCTGTATGCCTATGTATGACACTATGGATATGATGATAAAGTTAAAAGTAACCCACTTCGGGATTCACATTTTCTAAAAACTATTAAAATTGAACCGATATCTATCCACTATTTTTATATTAAACCTGAAGTGGCTGAGACGATGACAATGACACTGTGTTTGTCTTGTCGCAATCCTACTAAGAAATTTAGTATTTCTCACTCCTACGTTTCCGTGTCATCTTCAGAGGATGTCGGCGTCTGCATGGTGGTGATTTTCATTGAGTTTCCGGTGATGCATTGGCACTTCGACCCGGTGCTGAATGCATCTATGCTAATTGCTCAAGCAGCGATGCGGGTCTACATGTTCCATAGCTGCCAGTTCCATGCACCTGTCACCCTCATGAGCAGTTCGAGGACATCACTATGGACAACGTTCGCCTGCCCTTCCATCCTCCGAGGTACCCCACTGATGGAGATTCTGATTCGGACACTCGTCTGATGCCAATAGTTTCGTTCGATTCCGATCCTTCGGAGCCGTCTTATCCGAGCTACCACATGGAGATGGACCCGTCTGAGCCTTCCTACCCGTTTGTGATCCGTCTATCATCTGATTCATCTTCTTCTTATGCAGCCCCTCGTCATACACCACCCCCGGTTCGTGGTCGTGGGTTCATTTGCACCCGCGCCGTGTCTCGTGGGCGTGGCTGTGTTAGAGGTGGGGGACGTGGTGATGTTATTCCCGGTGGATTCGGGAACGGTTTCCTCCCTCCAAATGAGTGAGGTGTTGATTACATGCGAAGTCGAGCATGAGGATAGCCCCTTTTGGTTGTAGCTAGGGTTATCATTTTTCTTTTGGCATGTATGGGTGTATGGGATTTCTTATGTATTTCCTTCTATCATGTATTTCGTTAGGTTACTTTTGTAAGGCCGACAGTAGGTATCGAACCTATTATCATCATTGTGTATGACTGCTGCTATTACTACTATTATATTAACTATGGGCTGGCTGTGGAATGAATGTTATCTTTATCTATAATTGTGGTTATTCTTAATGCTTCTATTTATGTTAACTGCAATGTATGAATAAGATAGCGATATTTGTATTATATGTTCACGATGCGCTCATGGCTCTCGATTTCAAAAACGGTTTACTTGTTTTGTAGAAAAAAATTTACCCCCTATTTTTGTTAAAAAGTAATTTCTAAAAGGTAATGTTAGTTCCGTAAGCAAAAGTAATAATTAATAATTCCACAATATGACTTAAGCATAGAATGGAACTATTAGGGTGTTACAAACTGCCTCCAAATTAGAGGGATCTCATAACTTTCATATGACTGCCTTCATGTGGAGAGGCCTGATAACTACTCTTACGTGAAGGGATCTTATCTTATTTATTCACATGTACATATCATATGCTTGAAGAATCCATAATCATGATGCATGATTCATGTAATTTTACCAGAAATCAGGCAGCATAACAGTTGAAAATAAGATATTCCCTAATACCGAAATAATATAATTTCAACTAACTGGTCACAGTGAGCAAAATCATGGTATCAAGGCGTATAACAATGAATTTCATCAAAAACTTAGACATTGGCTCTTTATGTCTTATAGGGTTTCTAACCCTCAAAGTAGACAACTCACTTTAAATTCTTTCATTCTGCCCTGTTCTTGTAATTGGTACCAAAATTTCATTTTAACTTATTTTAATATGAAAATTTAATATGTTGTAGCCTTAATAGTCTATTTTAAAACCTCTTTGATCCCATTAAGTTTTGATGAGTACATTTTGAGTTATTGAAATTTTACTTAAGACTACCCTGATATTGGGCAATTTTGAGCACTTAAATATAAAAATTCACTAAAAATCTAATCTTTATTAATTTCATCCGAAATTTATATCTAAATGAAGCTTACTGAATTATCTTTCATTTCCTGCTTCATTTCGTTTTGGTAAATAGAACCCAAGTTATGTGGTCTTAAATTGGGTTGAAAGGGTTTGCCTTGTTTCAATCTAGATAGGACATAGGGCAACTTTGAAGAATTTCTAGGGACAATATATTTAAGATATGAATCTGAAAATTTTATGGAGTGAACATCTATGTGTTAGCTTTCTAACAAAATTGATTACACTCAATTTAAGTTGTATAGGGCGAGTTATGCCCTTCACAACCCATACTAGTTAGAATAGTGGACAAGATTCAAGGTTTTACTTCAAAAATTCATAAATATTTCATTTCAAGTCCAATGACCTTATAATTTATATGGTTGGAAAGCTTTGAATGTCTAGTTTCATCTAAAAATGGTTTTATAAAATTTTTTACCTTTGTAGATCAAAATGTATCGTATGTAGTATGATCATATCCTAGGGTTTTGAATTTTAGCAAGCTAGTTTGAGTTTTCCTTTGAGTTTTCCGATCCTAACCAAGAATCCCCATGTTCAATCAATAGAAACAAGTTATATAACCATCATATATCATCATATTAAAGAGGAACATGAAAACCCTAATTAGTCACATAACCTTTATTAACAACAAAACTCAAGAAATCCTGCTTCAAATCTTTAGTTAAAGGTAAAAAGAAGTAAGCTTGGGTGAAAGTATGGAGGCAGGGTGAAGAAATGAGGATGAAGAGGTGAAGAAGAAGAAGCAAATGGAAGAGAGTTGTTTGATGTGGGGAGGGTGAAAATGAGAGGGAGAAGGTTGGAAAAATTGGAGTTTGAGTCATAAAAGGTGAAAGTGACTCATGTAGTGTAATTGGTAGATTTTTCTTTAAACTTAAATTTCACTTAGCTTCCCCTTTGTGTGGATAAAATAGCACCAGCCCAAGGGGGTGTGTGTGGCTCAATTTTGGCTGCTCAAATTAGGGTTGTAACTGGTATTCATGTGATCTTACAGTATAAATTTCTACTAATTCGGTTCTAGCATTATACAACATCGAAATCAAACCGATTTTTCTCAAATTAGCAAGACATTGCTAATGGTCTTTATAAAATTTTCTACATAGTAAATCTAATTATTCTTGCCCTAACATTCATAGTTCAACCCTAATTACTAATATCTCTCTAATGCAGCAAAATCAATTAATTATCAATGCTAACTAGACGCACTGTTCTTCGGAATGTTACAATGATGATTCTAAGTTAGATATCCTGCCCGACACCTACTCATAAAATATTGTGGGATCCATATTTGGGTAGTGTATCATGCCATCCCCTTCTCTCTTTTGATTTTTTGGGCAATATACTGGGCAAAAGTGGTATGTCAAAACACCATTTCTCTTATTCTTTTATTAGAATCTATAATACTAAAGTTGCCACACTCACTCAAAATATATAAAAAGGTTACCACACTATAGCCTTTTTTCCACTCCTATAATACTCTTTATTTATTTTTTTTATTTTTCATTCCTCCACCTTTCATAATTTTTGACTTTTTATTGTTTACAATCTTTTGAATTTGTTATTTTTAAATAATTTTAAGATTATTTTGAGTGAGAAGATTAATGACACTAACAACTATACGAATTAAATGCAAGTAAATTAAATAATAATTTGAGAACAAAATATTATAATATAATTAATTCATTAAAGACTGAGTTCCGTTTTATGAAAAAAAAAAATTGTAGAATAAAACTCATATAAGTTTTTCATTCTTACATTGGTAACTTTCTTTTGATTAAGTTATTTATATAAAGTTAAAAAGTGCATGCATAAAAAATTGTTACAAACAAGTAAAACAAATTTACGTCACATAATTTTTAAGATATATATATATATATATATATATTTAACTGACTAATTATTTAACAATTAAACAAAATATTCCTAATATAAAATATTAAATTTAACCAATCATGCAACACATTTTTTTCTTACTTTTCAATTTTCAAATCCTTTTAAAATATAACTATTCATTAATTTATATTTCTTCAATTATAATTATGATGTGATATTTCTCATAAATTGATTTTAATTTTATCTTTCATTTCTTTCAACAAATCTTTCTTTATTTTTAATCAAATTATACTTATTTTTAATTAACATTAGCATAAGATGTATGGGTCTATGGGACTATTTGTCTATATTAATCCTGTTCATGGATTAGAAAAATGTGCAAAAGCTCTATTTGCCTATGTCATTCTATGAATCTCTTCCTTTTGTGTATCACATTGCCACTTCCTTTGGCAGTGTCCATTAATTCAGAACTTAATTTAAAAGCCAAATAAAAGCCAAATAAGATTGAGTTAAACATTATTTCGTAAAAAATAAATAAATAAATAAATTATGAATACTCATTATAAAGATTTTTCACATTGTAAAAATACTGACTAAAAGTATTAAAATAAATATAATAATTTTTTCATACATACGATTTCAAACAAAAACAAAAAAAATTCAAAATTATTAAATTTTAAATATTTTAACTATATATTTTTTAAAATATAAATAAAATGAAATATTTATTTAATATTTATTTATTAAATAAAAATTATGATAATTATTATTTTATCTATATAATTCGTGCAGTGCACGGAATAAAATAACTAGTTGTAAAAATTTTCATACAATAAAATCTGTAAGTGACACGATGTTGTTTGTTCATGAGTTTACCTGGCCGCTAGACAATGGAGCTATAACTCAGATTGTCAATTAAAAAACCACACCTCATGATTTACCATTTTTCACCAATTTGAGTTGATAGCTACTTCCTTTGTCCACTTTTGATTGTCCATTTAGATTAAAATAAAAATTATCTAGAATTATTGGTCATTTGATAAGATTAAAGAAGTATTAATTTTTTTTTTTTCAATTCTACCCTTATCTCTCATTTTCCCAATTACAGGTAATAACTACAATATTAATTGTGTTTACAATTTTCTAAACGATTATTTTAGTCCAAACAATCTATATTTGTGCTAATTTAATGATTCCTTATTTTGTGCGCAAAAGCCAACGACAAATAAAAATGGAGAGGGGAAGTATGTTGTCTAATAACTTTTGTTTTTATAATTAATAACCTACATTTCTAATTGATGAAGAGAATTTTCAAGTATAAAAACTCGAAGGGGATACAAGAATCGACAAGGTCACAAGGTGTTGAAATCATATGAAAGCATCTCTGGATGCGTAATGTAACCAAGTGTTATGCGTGTTATTGGTAAAGTGATAGTCGACAAGGAAGGTGTCCATAAGAAGCTTGATGAACAGAGATAAAGATTGAATGGAAGCTTGAGCAAAGGTTGTATTGACAAGCTATCATTCCGACAAGAATGCAGTCGGCGAGGTAGAACACCACGAAAATCAAGGCTGAAGTAACAATGTCAGCAAAGGCATCTATAGGAATGAAAGGAGATGGATTGAGTAGAGCAGAGATGTATAGGAAGATTGAGAACAACTCAGTTTCTGTCTTCTTTGACAATCTACCCTCATCCATGAAAACATCTTCGTTATGGCAGCTCTTTAGTTTCAAAGGACAGGTGGTGGATGTTTTTATTTCAAGCAAGAAAAGACCTGTTAATCATCAACCATTTGGCTTTGTGCGTTTCTCTAATAAATTGGAAGCTCTGAAGGCAATAAGGAATCTAAACGGTATGGAGATTAGAGGGTGCTCCTTAGAGCTTAAGGAAGCAAAATACAGAAGAACTAAAAAGGTTTCAAAGAACGATGGATACTCAGGGGATAGGAGACATGACAACCACCTTGATGGCGGAACATTCAAGGATGTTTTTGTACAAAATGGTAAGCCAGTATCAAACCTTGATGTTAAGATGGATACAAGGAATAAAGGTGTATGTTACGTTACTCCCCTTCAACTTTGGGAGTAATGTACGCCCCTATTTTAAATTAAAAAATATGATAACTTAATATTACAAATTGGGACACTTCTATGTTTGGATTGATGGAAAAAGGTGGAGTGGAATGGGAAGGAATGGAATTATTAAAAACTCTATTGTTTGGATACACAATAAATGGATGGAATGGAATGAGAGAGGATGGAATGGATCCCATCCAATCCCACTATATCAACACATTTAACTTTCCTCCCCCCAAATTTGGAGGGAATAGGATGAAATCCCTATTCCACTCTATTCTACTCCACTCCATCTTATTCCATTCTATTCTACTCCACTACTTACCACCAATCCAAACATTGTCTTTAACATTTTTATTTGCAAGGCTTGTCCCCCGTGGTTATATTGAGTCCCTTCTTTGTCCAAACTACTTCGACAATAGTAGCAGCACGATGCAAACTCATATCAGCTTGGACTAGAGAAGCCCCCATGGAGGGTCATGCGAGCCACTGTCTACTTCCTCTGCGAGGCGGGCTATTGAACACACAACTACCCTTATGACTTTCGATCTACTTCTGCATTAGGGATCTAGTTCTGTGAGTTATTGATTTTGATTTGTGTTGATTGTTAATGTTAGTTTGGTATTGATGTTTTGTTCAATCATTAGGTTTGCTGACTTTTGTTCCTTTCCCTAGTTTTGATTCAACATTTATTTTATTATATAATTAATCATAAGCTAATTTACTTCAGTGTATTGATTACTTCAGAGTACCAATTCTGCAAAATGAATTATCGGGACAAAACACTAAAAACAAAATACAAGTTTAAAACGAATGCATTAGCTTGAAAAACATTTTACAATTACTTTCACTACTTTTTTAGATGCTTATATGAAATTAAGGTTTGAATATGAACTCTCATAAGCATATTTTGATCTACCAAATGAGCCTTTCCTCCATGTTGTTCAGTTCTTTTATGTGGTGATTTGGTTAATAATTGTTGACATGTTGGTCTAATTTTTACATGGCAACATTTTTCATATAAACAGACATAAAAATAGGGTCATGTTTCCAATTTTTTCCCACAAGAATATGCTTCTTTTCATCCCACTTTTTACACTTCTACTATGACAACAAAGGAAACCCCAGCCTAAGCTTCTATTTTATATTTTTTTTTGGATTAATTAAGAATGTGATAAAGGGTTTGAGTTAGTAATATGAAAGGAAGGACTCAGCAAAACTTTGTTTTAGTGAGTTGATTGTGAACTTGTTGATACTATGATTTTTGGGAGGAATTTGCTTAGTAAATGGGTAAAATGAGAGTACAGTTGAATGGAGCTAAACTATTGCGACTGCAAAACCTATGGAGTAGGAACATTGGTTTGGGTGTGTCTAGTATTTATTTAATTTGTAAAAACATTTTAGCAAGATTGTAAGTTGAAGCTATAATGTCTTTATACTTATTATAAGGTTATTGTAACCAATTTTAGGAGTAAATATTCTTAGAAGCATAATATAATATCAAAGGAATAGGAACAAGATGAAATATGTGCTAAATTGTTTGTTTTTGGAGCATGTGGTGGAGAAGGAGCCACTAGAGGAGGATTTTTACTTTGGTGAAGACAATGGGATGCCAATTGGCTATGATGATGCATATTGGGTGGATTCCATGTAAGATATTGGCAAGATAGAATTGTGGAATGTGGGTGATAATGGAATTGACAAATTCTATTTTGGTGATCTTGAAATTGCTTTTGAATTTTACAACACATTTGCAAAGGTTAGGGGATTTAGTGCAAGGAAAAGTAAGACTAGGAAAAATAACAGAGAAGTTGTGAAACAAATTTTTGTTTGTTTTCAAGAAGGATACTGACTGCAAAAAATTTTACTATATGGAAAATAGGAAAAGGGATCCAAGAGCTGAGACAAGATATAGGTGCAATGCTAGTATCCAAGTGCATTTTGTACCAGCAACAGGAAGGTGCCATGTGACATTCTTTTCAGATGAGCACAATCATGATCATCTTGAGCCTCATTTTTTTGGAATGTTGCCAGCGCATAGAAAAATGACAAAGGCAGAAATTGGTCAGTTTAAGAACATGAGACGTGCTGGAATTAGTGCAACTCACACATATGGGTTATTAGCAAGACATTTTGGTGGTTATCAATATGTTGGGTTTGGAGCAAGGGATATGTACAATCAAATTGCTAAGGAAAAACGTCAACTAGAGGGAGACTCAAAGGCAGCATTGCAATATCTAGGAGATTTGGCATCAATAGACTTGTATTTGTATTTTAAGGAAGAGCTTGATTCAGACAAATCATTGCAGCATCTATTTTGGTCTGATGGGATAAGCCAGTTGGACTACAAATTGTTTGGTGATGTGATAGCTTTTGACACCACATATAGGAAGAACAAATACAAATGTCCTCTTATGGTGTTCTCTGGTGTAAATAATCACAACCAAACTATTGTGTTTGCTACTACTCTTATCTCTGATCAGACATATGAGACTTATGTGTGGTTGTTGGAGCAATTTTTGATAGCGATGAAGGGAAAAGTGCCTGTGTCTATGATAACTAATCATGACAGGGCAATTAGGAAAGTTATAAGTATAGTATTTCTTGATGCACACCATAGAACATGTGCTTGGCATCTTATTCGAAATGCCACAAGCAACATTCATAATCCAAGGTTCACAGCAAAGTTTAAGAATTGCATGTTAAGAGACTATGAAATTGGTGTGTTTTGTCGAAAGTGGTTTGAGTTGGTTGAAGAGTTTGGGGTACAGGATAAGTAGTGGATTGTTGACATATATGGAAGACGCACATGTGGGCTACTACACATATATGAGGCAAGTTTTTTGCTAGTTTTAGGACAACTTCTTAGTGTGAAGGATTACACTCTGTTATTGCAACGTATGTTAAATCGCAGGATGATTTATCTAATTCCTAGAACATTTTCAACAATGTTTAGATTATATGTGATTTAAAGAGATGCTACCTGGCTTTGATTCAATACGTGGTGTACCCGTGATGCAAACATGCTTGGAACAATTGGAGAGGTGTATGGCTGATGTATATACACGAGAAGTGTTTTTCTTATTTCGGCCAATTCTCGTCAGGGTAGTAACAATAAAGGTTTTGGACTTAAAGGAAAGTGTTTTGGTGGTTTGGTGTACCTAGACATATGTGAGCTATCGAAATCATTAGTGTTGGATAGATGGACCAAGAATGTCAAGGCAGTTTAGTCATTATGAAAGAGGGTTCACATGGGATTCCCTAGTAAATTGTCAATATGGTTCTTTGATGGAGTGTTGTAAGCAATTATGTGTTGTTGTAGCTCGCAAAATTAAGAGATTTTGTGAGACATGAGAGTTTGTGTTGGGTTCATTTGAAACATATGAAGCTGAGAATTAGTTGGCTAATGAAAGGGTTGTTTGATGTGAGGATGGGCCAAGGAGCCCACGAACTTGTAAGACGAAAAGGCATTCAGGTCAGAGCTCTTTACAAAAACCACAACGTTGCAATGTTTGTTGGATTGAAGGTCATAACAGAACATCATGTCCAATCCATAATGTATCTAATGGCAGAGAAGTTGAAGAAGAGACGTACAATGAAGACTTGTATTCTGAAATAGTAAGTAATTAGTACTCGTAGGTCTAAATTTTATGTAAGTTTTGCTCGAAAAGTTGATTTGGTATTTGTTCAAGACTTATAAAGGCAAACTATTGCATTGCAGGAAGAATATGATGAAGCCTATTTGGAGCTACTGATCTAAGCAAAGACATGTAATGGATGACATGTTGCTGGTGATTATTTAAGTTAAGAACAATTGAAAACTTATATTATCATGTATTGTGATTGGAATTAGTTTTATGGACTGTGTTCCTTTTTTGTTATATGGATTTGTAGAAGTGAACTTCATCTTGAATACCTATCTTTGCTGTGGCTTGATAATGTGGGATCCATTTTTTTAAGCTTATTTGTAGGTGTAGGAAGTGTGATACATGCGCTATGCAGCTTTTGGGGTTGACTTTTGGATTAGGATTTGTTATATTAATAACTTAGGCCCTATGTAGATCTGTTTGATTTGGTAAAATGGAGCTAATCTATAGATGGGTATGATTTCTAGCAGTTTTGGTATATGATGGCATAATAGTTTATTATATCGTGGAAATCAATAAAAGTAGCTTTTTTATGTGTGAATCGGTTGCCAATTGAGGAAGTTAGTTAGAGCAAAGTTGTGGGATTATGCTTGAGGATATGTTGGTGCATTTATAAGAATAAAGGAATAAAGAACCATTGTCAAAAAATAAATTAAAATAAAATATAGAGTTCTTTGCTGAAATGCATTTATAGCATAGTCAACTTGTAAATATCCTAAGTGTGATTTAAATAGAAGTCCATATCCCACTCAAACACCAGATCCTGGCTTACCTTGCCTCAATACTGGATTTCTTGAATTTCAAAGAGATCAAGAGCATGATAGCACATTCAAATCGAAAGAAAGGTGCATGTTACTGAGTTGAGGCTGGAGGGTGTTACGAGGTGAAGCTAGAGTTCTCATTGTTGTTATTCTTATTCTTCTTCTTGGGCATTTGGTATACTTCTTTTGCTCCTCTAAAGTAATCTATTACACACTCTTTCCATTTTATTTAAGCTAGCTATAACCATGTTCCCTTGAATTGGCCTGCTGATGTCTTTATCGATGACATTGACAACTAAGATTTTAATTCACCAAGTTTAGTTTCCTATTTCTTTCAAATTTTCTAGGTGTCTTAAACAAGTCATGCTTAAATCCCTTTGTTATGTCTCTTGCAATGCTGTCTATTATTTCTTGGAATCTATGCATTTCTCATTATCCTCTTGACTCTTCGATTATTCCGCTACATCTTTCTTGCTTGCACCAGTCAAGCAGATAGTGAGGATTGTTGCTTACTCAGTTTCACCAATACCTTTGTTCCCTTGTATGTTACCACTGGATAACTTTATTAAAAAATTTGCAGGCTAGTTTGGTGGATGATGGAGCTAAACTTATTCTACTTGCTTCATGGATGGCTCTTTTTGTTATATTTGCTAGAAGGAACTTCACTCATCCTGTCAAGGCAGATTTAGTCTTACTTTCGAGGATTTGAGTTAATAGAAGTTTATATTTCTAGTCCATGCACAAAATTCCCTGATTATTGACTCTTGTTTTACATCAATGATGATATTGGTGACAAATTTGTTTTCATGTTCAATTCTCCTCATAAAGATGAAAGGAAGGCCTTGATTGAGAAATTACTACAATGTAATAGTCAGTAGCAACGACATCTATATTACACCTTAGGATGGATTGCCTTAACTGTGATCATAGCTTGTGACCCATTTTTATTAGGAAATAGCTACACCCTCCTCCCTTATTAAACCTTATGTAGATCGGCCTAATTTGGTAAGGGGATGAAGGTAATGTTAGGTATGAGTTTGAAGCAATTTGGCACATGATTCGACCATTGGTGATTCTAATAACCAAATTAGTTATGCAGTGGCTGCATATATATGTGGTTCTAACAACCAAAATTTTGTATGCGATGGCTGCATAACTAACTAGTGTTTTTTATGAAATCCAATACATGCATAGCTGCTTGAAATAAAGGTGAATAGATTATTAGGTGTGTTTCAGTTTGGGTAACGATATGTTGTTCCATTTATTTTCTTGTCGATTCATAGTCAAGTATTTTTCCAGTGAAAATAGTTCAGTGGCTTTGTTAAGCACACAAAAGATGTGGCAGCATTGATTTCATGTTGTGATAATGACAATTTTGTTAAATTATGCAGCAATTCTAATTTATAGTTGATGTTTGAGTGCAGTTGAGAATAAGATAGTAATCTTGGTATATTGATAGAGATATTGGCTATGTAGCCTATCTATACTTCCGATTATGCCTACAATTTTTTGTGGCACGAGTGCTTTTTAATTGTATTAAAAAATAACAGATTAAAATAACTTTTAACAGGAGCAAGTAATTGGGTTTACATTTCAAAGAACAACTACAATCCATTCTACCAACTTCTTATTTTTTGGTTGAAAACCAACGTTTTTCAAAATGCTTGCCAAGTGGTTTTCTTTTTTTCTGAGTGTGAGACATTCCAATTCATTTCAATTGTGGTAGAGGGTTGAAGCCCATTGCCAAATGTTATCTTAGTATGAAAGTGGGGTCTTTACTCTCTTTGCAAATTGGACCAGCTTGGGCCAGTGGTCATGAGAACAAGCATGGCCTAATTGCACCAAGCTTGGGCTTGACGATAACAAGTGACCCATCTTTACTAATTGAAAATTGTTTTAAAAAAAACAAATTGGAGGATGGGAAAGAGTAATTGGGTTTATGATTCGAAGAACTGCAATTCATGCATAAGACTGATTTCACAATTGTAGCAGTAAAAGCATTAAGGATGAATAGGTAATAAACGTAAAATGTAAACCAGCATTAAGACCATGTTCAGGTCATTAGTAGTACACCCCTAGAACTACAACTAAGAACTAAGACAAAACATCAACTTTGAAATGAACTGAGGAAGTAGTCCAAAACAATCAAAACACCATGTGTGATATGAATGTTGGAGGTAGTCATATCTAAAAGAAACTATGCTAACATAAAACATGAACCGTTTAATCAGAGATTGGCGGCTTCTAAAGGAACCAAGAGAGGGGTGAATTGGTTCAATAACAGAAAAAATTCAGAATTGAAGTTTTGAACAATTAAACACAATAGTGCAAAAAGTAAAAAAGATAAGAGAAAGAGAAGATTGCACGAGCTATTTTTATACTAGGTCAGCCACAATGTATGACCTACATCTAGTCCCCAATTGCTTGGGATTTTTCTTCACTCTAAAATTTTTGCTTACAAGGATTTGATAAATCTTCCTCTACCTAATTTCCTAGTAGAGTATGTAGTGGTTTGTTTCTTACAAGGACACTACTAAACCTCCCCCTATCTCAACCAAAGTAGGGTAATCACACAAGGTAAAAATGCTCTTATAGTTGAGCTACAATGGGTTTCAAAGACTCTCAAGAGAAGATAAGCAAGTTAAGGTACAAAGCCTGTAAACTATGATAGACAAGATATAGAGCAAAGTAATTTCTTGGTTGAGGTTCATACTCTCCTTTTCATTCGTCAAGGCTTTATATAGATGATGAACCATTGATGTCTACTAGTCGTTAGAGAATATTTTGGCTTCAATTTGGTCCAAAGGATTTGCCCAATCAATTTTCGCATAGTTGCTATTTCTGATGTAGTTGCTGATTCTTGACCTGTAAGTGCTGGTTTAATTGCTATTTCTCTCAGACTTCAAAACTAAGCTTGATTCTTGCTATATGTAGTTGGAACTTTAATTGCACTCCCTCAAATTGATTTTTTTGAGTAAAGATCGGATTAAATAATATCTAGAAATCAATCATATTTTATAGAGATTTTAGACATTAAGAGTGGAGTAATTTCAATACGATAAAAAAGGAAACAATTGAACATGATATTTTCCTTTAACAAAAATATAATCAATCATCAGATTTTTACAAATTAATAAGATACTCATTATCAAAACATTAAACCCAACATTCTTCCCCTTTTTGATGATGACCCAATTATAAAATATTATAAACAATTTGAGCATGATGGGAAGATTTAGAAAACAAGCAACTATCAAGTCATATGTCTTATGAATTATCAAGTCATATGTCCTATGTTCAATAATAATCAGAGTTGGTAGCATTATCATCATAATAAAATATATTTGAAGAAATTAAAGATTAAAAGTCTAAAGAAGGCTCCCTCTTAGTTCATGAGTTCTTTAATTTTTGAGGACTTATTATGCTCCCCCTCAATCCATGACTCTATTCTTGATCTTTGACAAGTCGTTGTATTCCCCTTTAATCCATGAAGAGCTTGCTCTTAAATAAATTCCTTTAAGGTCATGCTCCAATATGGTTAACCTATCCTTTCTACCCCTTCAGCATCAAAAAGGTCAAGTGTAATATACCACTAATTCATAATAACATGATCATGATAATATACAAAATTATATAAGGTGAAGGCCATATCAATTTTTAAATATTCACTTAAAAAAAATACATCTCACATCAAAACTTTCTCTTTGAGAATATCTTTTGACTCTTGTAAAAACATTAATGCCAATAGACAAGACACATATTTAGTCCAAAGAAAAAAGATCCATATTAAGAACATTGTGCTAACAGAATAAGCAAATCCACTGGAACAATTACCCAAATGTTGAAACAAGGATGTGGAAATTTTAAACCATTTAAGCATCATATACTCATAGCTAGAGTCACAAAAAATAGATGCATCAATCTTCAAATTTTTCTAGCAACTCATATCAATAACTAGAATGTGTTTATAATAAAAGAAGAAAAAAATAGATTAAAAACCAATGAAAAGCTTCCAAATCACAACTCAGACAACATTTCAAACTAATTTCAAATTATAAGAAGGCATGTCTGAAGTTTCACCAAGTTTCTAATTCTCAGACCACATCACAAAGGTTCAATAAGAAAGAAAAGGCAAATCAAAACAAGGATTTTTATTGTGAACCACCACTCATGTTAGGACATGTAGGTATCTAAAAAAATAGACCAAGAAAAGTTATTCTAAAACTGTCAAATAAAAATTGATAGCATATTAAAGAACTAGACAGTAACATTTCAATATCTAATATACTCATGTCAAAGATAACCAAGATACTTAGGACAAATTCAGATCACAAAATTTTGATAAATATCCATATCAGGCTAACAATCACAAACCCAAGAACGAGGTCGTGATAGGATTGAAGCTTAGGAGTTAATGAACAAATGGAGCAACACGAAACCCATCAACAGAGAAGACACTTGCGATGGTTATAGGCTGGTCTGAAGTTGCTGTGGTAGCTGGGATGAATGCTTGTAAGGGCCATGACAATGAATCAAATAGCGTTGTACATTGTTTTGGGTGTGGGCTGTAACGTCCCGATTTCCGGCCTCCTTACCCAGATTTTCCGATTTTCGACTTAAGCATGGACTGGCTTGACTTTCCCGATTTCTGACGTTATGCGACTTCATGGTTGATTGTTCAACCAGAATAAGACACGATTCCCGACCTACGAGTTAATGTACGTGAGATCGGATCGCTGAGTTGGTCTCCAAGTTCGACAAAGTTATACGGGTTTCGACCTCATACTTCATTCCAAAGCTTCACATAACAATGGACATCTGACTTCACCTTCAAGTTCCCCTGAATTCCGACTTCATCTTCGAATTTGATATAAATTGGATTATTTCCTACTTCCCGACTTAACCTTCAAGTCCAAACAACACGAACGTGATTCTCGATATCCGACTTCATGTCTCAAAGACAACGTACCTGGTTTCCGATCTCATAGTTTATCTCCTAGTTTCAGCAAGATGTACCTGATCTCCGACCTAAGGCCTCATGTTTCAAAATAGTGTACATGGTTTCCGACCTCCGAAGTTATAGTTTAACACAATAAAGAGTTCCCGCCTTAGAGTTGAACTCAATGGACATGAGTTCAAATGTTTGGTTTGATTTCCAGTCATGCGCGATTTCCGATATCCGAGATTATTCCCAGGAGACTTCCATTTCGGTTGGTGTTCCCGAGTTTGAATTGGGAGTTCCAAAATTATGTGATTGTAAGTTGTCAACTTCCGACATCCGACCTTGCTTCCAAGTTTCAAATAAACAAGACAAGTTTTCCTCAAGTCACAAATAAGATGGGATGATTTCTAACATCTGACTTCAGCTCAAATGGTACGAGTTCCGACTTCAAGCATAATAGAGACGAGTTCCGATTTCAGGTAGAACGGAAGCGTATTCCACTTTTGGGATGACGTGGAGAGCAATTTGTGGGACGACGTGGAAAGCAATTTGGCCACAACAGTGGGAAACATGGCCGAACTTCAATCACAAACTCTCAACCAATCAACACTCATAATCCCCATTACCTCCATGTATTTAAGTTAGACTTCTCTTCTCATTTGAGGCTGATTTACGCCTCTTTCTCTCCCTCTTGTTCCAGCCTGCTTCTTCCTTTCTCTTAATCAACTCCATCACTCCTTCAAGCTTAGCAAGGTTCTAACACTTCATGTTTCAGCACTTAGCTCAAATCATACTCCAAAGAGGTAAGATTCTATTTCTATTATTGAATTACTTGCACTATGATTGCATGAAATTGTACTCTTCTCCATGTATTTGATGAATTATTGGATGTATTATGATGGATTATGATTGTATTTATAGGAGATCTTGAGTTAGAATTATGGTTAGAAGGAGAAAATTTGAAGGAGTGGAGAAGTAGGATGCTATCTTAGTAAAGAAGTCCATGGCTGTCCGTACGGTGGAGTGTACGGCGCCATCTACAACTGGTTAAATCCAATGAAACTATTTTTAAATAAAAGTAGACATTCAGAGCTTTCCATAGACGTATCATATAAGGTCATTGGATTAGTATTGAGAGAGATATGAATTTTTGAAGTTTGACCTAGGAATTAGGACTTTCATCCGGGCAGGGTGACTTGAGGAGGGTATAACTCACACTATATAACTCCAAATTGAGTGAAACTAACTTTGTTAGAAAGCTTACATATAGAGGAACATCCCAATATGAAATTCCAAGTTTGTTATGACCCCAACTAATCCCAGTGGCTCGAGGAAATTTCCCTACGTCCAATCTAGGCCAAAATAGGGTAGTTCAAGAAGGTCGACTTTCAGGACATATAACTTGAGGTATACTGAAGCAAATCAAGTGAAACTTGCTGGAAATGAAAGGTTGTCCTGTTAGCTTTGATATGGCACCAATTTTGTATGATTTAAGGTTAGTTTCGATTTTTAGTGTATTTATACTTCCAAGTGTGTAATTCAGGCTAGTGACCAAACAGGCTAAGGCAAAAGTTAGATATCTTGAGTTATATAAATCAAAATGATATGGGACCAAAGAGGTTAGAAAGGAGACAAATAGAGCTATGACATATCCAAAATTTAGGTTTAAATGAGTTGAATAGAGGTAAAGGTGACTTATGCATAATTCGGTCAGAACTGGATAGGATTGGCGGAATGACCGAATTGATAGATTCACAAGTGTCAGTGGACATATAAGGTTTGAGTTGAGGATTGCAAATTTTATCCTGATCGATATGTTAAGAATTATTATACTGCTGTGATTGATTTGTCCGTGAGAGCTGGCACTATTAATGGGGAAATGGAGCTGATCCGTTATGCTGCCAAATTTACGACAGAAGTCTATGAAACTAGGAATGTTTGTATACAAGAATGGTATAAGTATGATATGAGAATTAAATCATGAAGTAGTATGATATGAGGTATATGAAAATAAAACATGTAGCATATGTATGAGTGCCGGTAGAATGGTAAAGAGGCTACCGGCCTTTATAAGTTATGAATATGCACGTGAAGATCATGTGTGCAATGATATATGAAAATAGATGAAGCATATGTATGAGTACATTCAGCATGCCTATGCATGACCATGTATGAGAATGAAAAGACATGAGTATGATAACATATGAATCCCTTCACTCGAAGGCACTTAATTAAGATCCCTCCCTGTGAAGGCAGTTAAATGATAAAATGTGAATCCCTTCACCTGGAGGCAGTTGCACTTTGAATCCCTCCCGGTGAAGGCAGTTAAAAGATAAAGATATGAATCTCTTCACTTGGAGGTAGTTGCACTTTGAATCCCTCCCTGTGAAGGTAGCTACCCTCTACCTTGGAGGCACGTGGTCAGATGAGATCTCTCTATATTGAAGGCACGTGGTCAGATGAGATCCCTCAATTTTGAGGCACGTGACTAGAAGAGATCCCTTCAATTAGAGACACGTGACCAGAATGAGATCCCTCCAAGACTAGAGGCATGTGAATCTCCTTGTGGGTGAGTCGATGTGACGACGGTCACGGGTGGAGCTGACAAGCTCACTCCAAGGCTAGGCTACCTAAGGGCAGTAAAGGTTCAAAACTAAAGACTAAAGACTAAAGATTAAAGCATATGCAAGCACCCTACTCACATGAGGCATGGCATCGACCCAGCTAGTGTGAGTATAAGGGATAGAACTTACATGAGGCATGGCATGACCTAGCTAGTGTAAGTACCAAAGGAAGATCCCATATTCCTAAGAAATGTGATATGGCGACCATCCTCTGATGAGGTATGACATGGAGATCATACTCTAGAATGTGGCACGTAAAGATTTTATGATGAAAAGAAAGGTGAAGAAAGGAAAGTAAATTTTATGTGCATGCATAAATTCAAGTACAGATAAAGTTATGTGCAGTTATTATCCATGATATATTCATAAATTTATTTTTATGGGTTCTCCCAAATGCCAAGTGTATGATTAAAATAAGCTTTGCTTCGGACATTATATTTTCAAACTATAAAATTAAATAGTATGTACAGCATGTTCACCTTTTTCAAAATAAACCGAAGCAAACTAGAGATGACAGCGATGACATTATGTATGATAATTAGAGAATCCTACTGAGAATTTATAATTCTCACTCCTATTTCCGTGTTGTCTCCAGATAGTTTTAGAAGTTTCCGAAGATGGTTGAAGTTGCTGTCAGACAAGGTCCGCTCAGGTAATAGTAACAACTCCAGGGTATGGTACTATGACTTAAGCATAGTACTGTACTTGGGAGGGTGTTACATGGGCAGCGCAGACCGTTGCACACCGTCCGTGAAGCTACTGGAGGCATCGATGTTGCTGCTACTTGCTAGAGAAGGAAACCCACCATTGGTGCAAAGTTGCCGTTGTGCTTCACCGATGAGAGGCGTGGTGGTGGTCTGTTGGAGAAGAGCATGTGGCAGTGGCTGAGAGGTATGTTTCCTGTCTGAAAATTTTGGGTGCTAGGTTTTGAATGAGAAAGAGATGAGAGCAGAAAGAGAGGTAGACGTGAGAGAGTAATGAGTGAGGGAGACGTACAAGAGTCACCCTACTTCCCCTTTTCCTTTTTTTTTTAAATTAAAATATAGAAAGACAGAGTTGCCCTTAATTATTGGAGATTAGAATCGTGAGGCATCATATAAAAATTAGAGAAGAGTAGCAACTATATACAGCAAGTACAGAGTAGTTGCTGGTTTACCCAGTGAAAAGGAACTAGTTGCTGTTTTTGACAGCAAAACAAAAACATGAAAACTACATATATAGCACTTCATAGAGTCTTAGATATGGTTCCAATCAGTAGGTATTTGCACAAATATCACAAAAATTAATCATTTCGTATAGTTTAACACATAAAATAGGAATTCATAAATTATGGATAAAAAGCACATAATTTTGTAAGATAAGTTTATATTAATTTTACCAACTCCAAAACTTATCCTTCTTTTAATTATCTCCAATTTGATATTTCTTCATTGTTGAGCTTGTGTAAGATGAAATTGACTAGCTCCTTTTATGTAAGCATCCAACTATTAAGGAGCCATTTTCTTTGACACCTACAAAACAGATTTTCCTTTTGCTACCCAAATTCTTTTGGGTCCTTGGGGGTTAGAGCTTAGAGATAATTCCTTAGTAGTCTTAGGAACCCATATCATATTAGAACCATTTTTCTTAATAGCACATGTATGTAATATGTGTCCCTTTTGTCCACAATAACTACATGTCATATAAGGGGTCGTAGAACACTTGATTTCACAAAAAAGTTCTTATAGTATTTTTGCCTTTCAAATTGATTAAAACCAAGCCCAGCTTTATCAAGTGAGCATTTTTGTGATCCCAAAAGAGTATCCAAATTCTCTTTTCCTTTCACAAATTTTGCAAGGTCTTTAGTTAGCTCATCAATCTTTTCTTTTAAAGAGACATTCTCATAAACCAATTTTTGCTCATTTTCTTTTGAAGTACTTTCTAACTTTGAAAGAGCAACTTCCTTTCTCAATTTATCAATTTCAACTAAAGCATCATCATATTTGGATATTAGAGCAAACTATAATTTAGACAACTTCATAGAATCATTAAGTAATTGTTGAAAATCTTCATATAACTCATCATACAAAGTGTCAAGATTACTTACCTCATCATCTTCTTGCTCACTTTTTGCCATGAAGCACATGTTAACTATCTCCTCCTTTTCTTCTTCTTCACTTTCCGATGAGGATTCATCACTATCACTCCAAGTGGAGTTCGCAATCATAATTTTCTTCTTCTTTTTGAATTTTTGTTTTCTCTTTAGCTTATACTTTTTCTTGTTGAGCTCATAGAGTCTTTTGGTTAAGAAGGCTATCTCTTCATCTCTACTCATGTGACCTCCTTCATCATCTTCTTCCTCTTGGTTGGAGCTTATAGTGGCTTTTAATGCAACTCCTTTCTTGTTCCTATTTTCATTATGCAATTTGTTAAGAAAAGTAGTTTCATAAGTAATGAGGTTACCTCTTAAGTCATCATATGACATGGAGTTGAGGTCATGTCCTTCTTAGATTGCAGCCACTTTTGATTGCCATTCTTTGGTGAGGCTTCGTAGAATTTTTCTTACCAATTCTCTATTCGTGTACACCTTCCCAAGGTGATGAGGACACAAAGGCCAAGGCCCAAGTCCAGACTCAAGCCCAAAAAGAAGCCCAAGATCCAATACAAGGCCTAGGAGGACCCATGACAAGAGCTAGAGCAAAGAAGGCCCAAGAAGCTGTCAAACATGCGATTATCTCTTTGTTGGAAGCCCAAACAAAATTTGAAGCCCAATATCCAAATGAAGCCTAACACATGAATCTGAGGGTTTACACATGCATAGCCCACTTGGAATGAGAGGAAAAGAGCCCAAAGAGTCAATCTGAATTAGCAAGACTTTAGTTGTTTATTTTATTTTTCTATTGTTATACTGTGATAAAAAAAATACAAATTATCTGTAGCAGGATTAGAACCCAAGCACTTGAGGCTGAATATGTCTCCTTAACCACTGGAACATATCAGTAATGCTTATGCTAAGGGGTTTTGCTTTTAGTTTTGTTAAGTCTCAGGGGCAAACTTTTAAACTGATTTGTATTAAAACATTTGGAGATCAATAGACAGCAGAATACGTATATTTCAGAAATTGTGAGTTTTTCTCTGCTAGGGTTCTTCCTTGCATCATTTGATCTTATCAAGAATCCTCCAATTCTTGTGGCGATCCTTCTTGGCTTATCAAACTAGGTTTGTGGCGCCATTGTTTTCTTGTTTCTTTTTTCATCAATTTCGCGTCAATTTTCCCAGAATTTGTCTCAATTATCTCTTGGTCATATATCGAGTTATACGCATCCTTTTTCGGTGATTCTTGAGTCTAAATTGTGTTTCAAAACGCCAGCTTTCTTCTCGTTTTTGAATTGTTCAATTCTGAGGTCTGTAGCATGAGATACGAAACCTTTTTAACAAGATGTCTGGAGCCCTATTTTCTGCGTGAACTTATTTTTGATTTGATCATATTTCTTGTGTCCAAGCCCTAGATAGATCCTAATTCAAGAAGCTTAAGATACAAATCTCATCATTTGGTAATCAGAGCTAGTCACTAGGGCTAGTTGTGGAAGTGAATTCAGAGGAAAAAGGGGCTGTTTAGGTGATCACAGAAATTTGATTACTTGTAGGCTGCAAGGAGGCATTGCATTGGCTGGCAAGTAGGTACTCATAAAACCCTAATTTTGATTGCTTGTTTGAAGCCTAATTTGAAGGAATTCAAATTCTGAATTGGAACTGTTTGGAGGTTAATTTGGTGCTGAAATTTGCATCAAGTGTGGTTGGGATTTGTTGAACAATTGTTAGTGATTTGAAGGATAAAATTCTGCATTCATATTTTTAAAAAAAAAAAAAAGGGAAAAGAAGGAAAACAAAATTGAAGTTAAAAAAAAAAAAAGGGAGTAAAGTGGAAGTGACTGAAGTTGACATGGGAAACTTGAGTTGGTAAAAAAAAAAAAAAAATTGAGTTCTTGAGCTATCTTGAAATTCTGGATTTAGAAGGCTTGAAATTTCTTTTAACTAAGTTTCTTTGATCTATTTCTTGTTTCTAAGTTGATATCCTTGTTCCTTTGGTTCATAATCTTTTGTTTGTAGTAATTTGTGTTCCTTTGTTCTTCTTAGTTGAAGTTTGCACCTTTGCTGTCTTAAACTTGTGAGTTTGTTTTTCTTTTCATTTTCTTAAGTTGTGCCTTGTGTCTTGTCTCATATTTGTTTTCCATAGAGTCCATGTTGATGTTTCTTGCCTTGTGTTTTGTCTTGTCTTGATAATTGATTGTTTGATCTTGTAAGAACCTTAAGCTAGAGGAGGAGTGGAAAAAGGCAAGAGAGTTACATTACATAAAAGCCAATTTTGAGTGCAACAAACATGAGTGATACATCTTTAAGAGTGTAAACACGTGAGACATGTGGTGAGGCCCTATTGCTTTCACTGTTGTTTTCTTTTTACTTGAATTATGGCAGGAACAGGTGGTGATGGTAAACCTCATCTTGAGGGAAACAGCAGATTGTTAGTGGAGGCTATTACAGCTCAAATGGAAAGGATGATGAGGGAGCATACAGAGGAGTTATATGAGAGAATTGACCGCTTAGAAAATCAAGGACATCATGATGATGATGGAGGTAGAAGGAGGCTTACTGGAAGGAGGAGAGAAAATGAGGAAGAACCAAGAGGAAACTGAGATGAGGGAGTAAGAGTTACCATTCCACCATTTAGGGGTAAAAGTGATCCTGAAGCTTATGTAGAGTGGGAGATGAAGATAGAACAAATTTTTTCTTGTCATACCCTGACTGAAGAGAGAAAAATTAAATTGGCTACCTTAGAGTTCACAGCTTATGCCTTGGTATGGTGGGATCAATTTCAAAAGGAAAGAAGGAGGTATGGAGAGCCTATGTTGCAAACTTGGGAGGAGTTGAAAAGAGTCTTGAGAAGGAGATATGTGCCATCTCATTATCACAAGGAATTACATAATAAGCTGCAAAGACTTACCCAAGGTAATAGGAGTGTGGATGAGTATTATAAGGAGCTAGAGATAGCCATGATCCGAGCCAATGTTGAGGAGGAAAGGGAGTCTACTATGGCAAGGTTTCTTAATGGGTAGAATGAAGAAATAAGGGATGTAGTGGAGCTTCAAAATTATGTTGAGATTGAGGACCTAGTCCATCAGGTCATGAAAGTGGAGCAACAATTAAAAAGAAAAAGTGTGAGGAAAAGTGCTTCAAACTATGATAACTCTAGATGGAAGGAGAGGTTTAAGAAGGAGGGAACTTCATCTAGTAGGACCCCAAGGGCAGCATCACAACCAACCCAAAACAAGGGCAAAGAAGTGGCCAACAAGTCTCGGTCTAGAGACATAAAGTGTTTTATGTGTTTGGGTAGAGGACACATAGCTTCTGAGTGTCCTACTAAGAAAGTTATGGTGTTGAAAGATGATGGGGAAATCACAAGTGAGACTTCTCAATCTGAACCATCTAGTAAGGAAGAGAGTGAGGAAGAGGAGGAGGTTCTTAAGGGAGATTTATTCATTGTGAGGAGGATGCTAGGAGGGATAGCTAAAGAAGATAAGGAAAGCCAAAGAGAGAATATTTTCCATACTAGATGCCTTATCCAAGGGAAGTTGTGTTCTTTGATTATAGATGGAGGGAGTTGCACAAATGTGGCTAGTGCTAGGATGGTGACAAAGATGAACTTGAAGACCAAACCCCACCCTAGACCTTATAAGTTACAATGGTTAAGTGAGCAAGGTGAGATGAAGGTGGATAAGTAAGTAGAAATTGAGTTTTCCATTGGAAGGTATGTGGATAAGATCATTTGTGATGTAGTTCCTATGGAGGCTAGTCATTTGTTGCTTGAGAGACCATGGCAATTTGATAAGAAAGCTCACCATGATGGACACACCAACAAGTACACCTTTGTGCATAATGACCGCAAGGTCACTCTTGTTTCATTGTCTCCTAGAGAGGTTTGTGAGGATCAAAATACAATGAGAAAAAAAAGAGAGCAAGAGAGAAAAGAAAGAAAAGAAAATCAAAATGAAGGTGAAAAGAGTGGCCGAGAGCTAAAAGAGAAAAAGAAAGAAAAGAAAGAGAGAAAAGAAAGTAGAGAAAAGAAAGAGAGGAAAAATGCTCTGTTTGTGAAAAGTGGAGAGGTGAGGAGAGTCCTTTTGGCAAGAAAATCCATGTATATTCTATATAGTAAGGAAGTCACTTCACCTACTCATAATTCTGTTTCTAACCTTGATCTGCCAAGTGGTGTTGAATCTATTTTGCAGGACTTTCAAGATGTATTTCCTGAAGAGATACCACCAGGACTTCCACCATTGAGAGGCATTGAACATCAGATTGATTTGGTTCCAGGAGCTGTGTTGCCTAATAGGCCAGCATACAGGAGTAATCCCCAGGAGACCCAGGAAATTCAAAGGCAAGTTGCTGACTTGATTAGCAAAGGTTGGGTTGAGGAGAGCTTGAGCCCTTGTGCTGTACCTGTTATATTGGTGCCCAAAAAGGATGGGAGCTGGAGGATGTGTTCTGATTGCAGAGCCATCAACAACATCACCATCAAGTACAGGCATCCCATTCCCAGGTTAGATGATCTTCTTGATGAGCTGTATGGTTCTTGTTATTTCTCTAAGATTGATTTGAAAAGTGGATATAATCAGATTAGGATTAGAGAAGGTGATGAGTGGAAAACAGCTTTTAAAACCAAGTATGGCTTGTATGAGTGGAAAGTAATGCCATTTGGTTTGACAAATGCCCCTAGTACCTTCATGAGATTGATGAACCATGTTTTGAGAAAGTTTTTAGGGAAATTTGTGGTTGTTTACTTTGATGATATTCTTGTATATAGTAAAAATTTAGATGAGCATTTGCATCATTTGAAATCTGTTTTGCATATGCTTAGAAAAGAAAGATTGTATGCTAATTTGGAAAAGTGCACGTTTTGTAAGGACCATGTTGTGTTCTTAGGATTTATGGTTAATTCTAGTGGAGTGCATGTAGATAAAGAGAAAATAAAAGCAATCCAAGAATGGCCAACTCCTAAAAGTGTAAGTGAGATAAGAAGTTTCCATGGGCTTGCTAGTTTCTATAGGAGGTTTGTTAAGGATTTTAGTACCATTGCTGCACCTCTAAATGAGCTGGTCAAGAAGCATGTGGAATTTAAATGGGGAGAGAAACAAGAGAAAGCATTTGCTGCCCTAAAAGAGAAATTAACACATGCACCCATACTTGCTTTGCCTAACTTTGCAAAATCCTTTGAATTGGAGTGTGATGCATCTGGGGTAGGCATTGGAGCTATTTTAATGTAAGAAGGACATCCCATTGCATATTTTAGTGAAAAATTGAGTGGGGCTGCCCTTAACTACCCTACATATGATAAGGAATTGTATGCTTTAGTTAGGGCTTTGCAAACTTGGCAACATTATCTTCTGCCTAAAGAATTTATCATTCATAGTGATCATGAATCCTTGAAGTATTTGAAAGGGCAGGGAAAGTTGAACAAGAGGCATGTCAAGTGGGTGGAATTCCTTGAACAATTCCCATATATGATCAAGCACAAGAAAGGTAAGTCCAATATGGTAGCTGATGCTTTGTCACGCAGGTATGCTTTATTGTCTACTCTTGAAACTAAGTTTCTTGGTTTTGTGTGCATTAAGGAATTATATGAGCATGATGCTGATTTTTCTCATATTTATCAAACATGTTCTCATACTGCATTTGATGGGTTTTTTAAGCATGATGGTTATTTAATGAAGGATAAGAGACTTTGTGTGCCTAAGAGTTCAATTAGGGAAATGCTTGTTCAGGAGGCACATGAAGGGGGCTTAATGGGGCACTTTGGGGTGCAAAAGACATATGACATCTTGCATGACCATTTCTACTGGCCTCACATGAAGCATGATGTACATAAGTTGTGTGATAAGTGTCTTGTTTGTAAAAAGGCTAAGTCTAAGGTCATGCCACATGGTTTGTACACTCCATTGCCTATTCCTGAACACCCTTGGATTGATATTTCTATGGATTTTGTTTTAGGTTTACCTCGGTCCAAGGGAGGAAAGGACTCAATTTTTGTGGTGGTTGACAGGTTTTCTAAAATGGCTCACTTTATACCTTGCAAGAAGGTGGATCATGCATGTCATGTAGCTGACTTATTCTTCAAAGAGGTGGTAAGATTGCATGGTCTGCCTAGGAATATTGTGAGTGATCGAGACTCTAAATTCCTTAGTCATTTTTGGAGGACCTTGTGGGGAAAGATTGGCACTAAACTCTTGTTTTCACCATTTGAAATTGTTTGTGGTTTTAATCCTTTGACTCCTTTGGATTTATTGCCTTTACCTAACATTTCTCAATTGAAAGATAGTCTGGCCAGGAAAAAGCTGATTATGTCAAGAAGTTGCATGAGAAGATCAAGGCCCAAATTGAGAAGAAAATGGAAGGGTATGCTAAACATGCAAACAAAGGAAGGACGAAGGTAACTTTTGAACTAGGTGATTGGGTATGGGTACACTTCAGGAAGGAAAGATTTCCATCTCAACAGAAGTCTAAGCTGATGCCAAGGGGAGATGGACCTTTCCAAGTATTGGCCAAGATCAATGATAATGCCTATAAGATTGGTTTGCCAGGTGAGTATGGTGTGAATGCTACTTTTAATGTGGCTGACTTGTCCCTCTATGATGCAGGTGATGACTTACAAGATTTGAGGACAAATGCTTCTCAAGAAGGAGGGAATGATGAGGATACAAAGGCCCAAGCCCAAGTCCAGACTCAAGCCCAAAAAGAAGCCCAAGATCCAATACAAGGCCTAGGAGGACCCATGATAAGAGCTAGAGCAAAGAAGGCCCAAGAAGCTGTCAAACATGCCATTATCTCTTTGTTGGAAGCCCAAATAAAATTTGAAGCCCAATATCCAAATGAAGCCCAACACATGAATCTGAGGGTTTACACATGCGTAGCCCACTTGGAATGAGAGGAAAAGAGCCCAAAGAGTCAATCTGAATTAGCAAGACTTTAGTTGTTCATTTTGTTTTTCTATTGTTATGTTGTGATAAAAAAAATACAAATTATCTGTAGCAGGATTAGAACCCAAGCACTTGAGGCTGAATATGTCTCCTTAACCACTGGAACATATCAGTAATGCTTATGCTAAGGGGTTTTGCTTTTAGTTTTGTTAAGTCTCAGGGGCAAACTTTTAAACTAATTTGTATTAAAACATTTGGAGATCAATAGACAGCAGAATACGTATGTTTCAGAAATTGTGAGTTTTTCTCTGCTAGGATTCTTCCTTGCATCATTTGATCTTATCAAGAATCCTTCAATTCTTGTGGCAATCCTTCTTGGCTTATCAAACTAGGTTTGTGGCACCATTATTTTCTTGTTTCTTTTTTCATCAATTTCGCGTCAATTTTCCCAGAATTCGTCTCAATTATCTCTTGGTCATATCTCGAGTTATATGCATCCTTCTTCGGTGATTCTTAAGTCTAAATTGTGTTTCAAAATGCCAGCTTTCTTCTCGTTTTTGAATCGTTCAATTCTGAGGTCTGTAGCGTGAGATACGAAACCTTTTTAACAAGACGTCTGGAGCCCTATTTTTTGCGTGAACTTGTTTTTGATTTGATCATATTTCTTGTCCAAGTCCTAGATAGATCCTAATTCAAGAAGCTTAAGATACAAATCTCATCACAAGGGCATCAAGTGTGTTGACAATGTTTGAGAACCTCTCAAACATCCCATCAATGTTTTCCTCCTCTTTTATGGTGAATAATTCATACTCATGTACTAGCATATCAATTTTTGCCTCTTTTACTTGCCTAGTACCTTCATAGGTGACTTCCAATTTGTCCCATATTTGTTTGGCAGTTTGGCACCTTGAGATTTTTCTAAAGTCATCCGGGTTCATGGCACAATAGAAGATATTCTTTGCCTTTGCATTTTGTTCAATCTTCTTCATGTCTTGATCATTGAAATCCTTTTCTAATTTCTCCACCTCTTTGCCATCGACTACTTTCTTTGGAATGCTTGGTCCATTCTTGATCACGAGCCAAAGCTTTTAGTCTACGGATTGAATGAATATCTTCATCTGCTCTTTCCAATGGGTGTAGTTGCTCCCATCAAAATATGGTGCCCTTACGATTAATTGTCCTTCAATGATGGTTGAGTTCATCAAATGTCCTGCCATTGAACCTACTGTGACACCCTTTATTATATAAGCCATGCTCAAGTCATGGAGTTATATTAAAAGGTTGTCACTATGCTAAGAAATCTTTAAAATATGGAAAAATATAATACATGGCCCTTTAACTGCTCACTTTATTACTGACTAATAGTCTCTGATACATAGATAATAAAATAATTACACTTTAAAGGAAATTGTGACTGACATAATACATAGCGTTTACTTCTGACTAGTCGTTAGCTAGCTTCAATAGTCTCTTGGTCTAGCTTACGCCCGATTCTTACTCAATGGATGGCCCTGTACTCTGCCTCACACTTGATTTCCAACTTGGGTGCTAGAATATTTACGGAAAAGAGAAACATACAAGTAGGCAGTGAGAACCTAAGGTTCTCAGTAGGTAAACTCAAACCACTCTTACAGTGCCATCATAAATATTCCAACCGCTTCGGTTTATTATGAAAATATGAGCACATATAAACAAATAGTGGTTCAATTTTAAGTTGAAAACACCTTTCTCGAAGCGGGTTATATTTTAACAACCACTTGCCATATCATATGACAGACATAGAAATACGGATAGTATAATATGCTTCAACAAAGATCATAATAGCATTATGACTTAACTAGATAATTGAAGATGCACATATAAATGCGTATACTTGAATATATGCAAGTGCACTTGACTTAATTTATCTCTTCTTTAACTTGCAACTTAACCTTGCCATTCTGTACTTGGTCCCCCGGAGGTGAATGGCCTCTCTCACCCCTGGGTGATAGCCTGCTTTTCAGGTCCGAGCTCATACCTATACATGAGTGACGGGTTTACTTTTCCCGACCCTCACACCGATCTATTCCCCTTAAATCTGGTCGAGGGTTGGCACAAGTCTTAGACAGTACCACTCTGTCCCACGCTAGCTGAGTCTATACCATGCCTCATATGGTAGCTTAGTACGTCTTTCTTGCAAGTTCTCATAAATCTTATTCTTCTTTGGACATGATTATACATGCATATGCTACATGCCCATTCATATACTTCATATTATACTTAAATCATTCTTGCAAATATGAATCTAATGAGCATAACATATAAATGTTCATAACAGTCACATAATTCACATATTTCTGCCGGAATTTCGGCAGCATAACGGATCGAGTCCGCTTCCCCATGAATAGTGCCAGACTACCAGAAGGATCAATCAAGCAACAAAACTAACATAGAGCATCAAGTTTTATAACAACAATATCAATCATATAACATGTCAACATGAATACAAAACTTAGGTTTCCTGCTCATTCTACTCAATTCTGCCCGATTTTATAAAATTCACCATAATTTTTATTCAATTCAGTTGGACCTAAATTTTGAATATGTTATAGATCTATGTGTCTAGTTTCCAACTCTTTTAGTCCCATCTCATTTTGATTTATGTAGCTCAAGTTATTCAAAGTTTACTTCTGTCATCCCTACAACTAACCAGAATTACATTCTTAAAAGTAAAAATTCACTAAAAATGCAAAACTAAGTGAAATCATATGAAATTTATATCAAATTAAAGATAACAGGACAAGCTTTCGAATGAAATAAGTTTCATCTCATTTGCATAAGTATATTTTGAGATATAAGCTCCAAAACTTGACCCTACTGGACTACCTTGTTCCAGCCCGATTTGAACTTATGTCAACTTCATTTTTGTGCTGGGAATAAGTGGCAATGAATTTGACTCTAAAATTTATATGGGATGTTTCTTACATGTTATCTTTCAAACAGCATTAGTTGCACTCAATTTGGAGTTGTGTAGGGTGAGTTATACCCTTCTCAACTCATACTGCCTAGATGAGAATCTAGATTTCTAGGTCAAATTTTAAAAATTCATAACTAATTCTATACTAATCCAATGGCCTTATATTTTATATGTATGGAAATCCCTGAATATCTAGTTTCATATAAAAATAGTTTCATCAAATTTAATCAGTTGTAGGTAGAGCCATACACTCCGCCGTACGGACTGTCGAGGGAAAAACCCTAACAAGTTCTTGAATTCTTCTTGGATTCATGTTCTTCTCTAATCAATCCATCCAATCTTCAATTCAAACTCACATATACACCTTAAACCAACCTTAATTCATCATCCCCATCTATCACAACATCAGAATCATGGATGAATAAGGGACTCTAAGCAGCCCCAATTCAAAGAAAAGAAGGAGAAAGTTGAGATTCCTACCTTGGTGGTGTGAAATCTTGATGGAACTTGATCTTGGAGTGAAGTTGATGGTTTGGGCTTGAGCTTGGGGATGAGAGGAAGTGGAAGAAGATGAAGGAAAGTGGGAAAATGAGGGCTGGTCTGCAACTCTCATGGGGAGGCCGAAAATATAAAGGGGGAAGGAAGAAAAAAAATAAAAACTTATGAAGGAAGTTGGCTCTTGATTGGTGGATTTCAACCCTCATTCAAACTTGGCTTGGCTTCCCTCTTTTATGGCTGATTTGTGCGCCACTTGTGAGGAGTGTTGGCTGAATCTTGGCCATCCATCATAGGGTTTTCACAGTATAATTTCTATTGGTCCGGTTCCAACAGTTTAAAATACCGAAATCTTACCGATTTCCTTTAAATCGGTAAACCGGTTTTAGAAAAATCCTATGAAGTTTCCTATGGTTCTAATCTAATTCCATTATATTTAATCATTCTAAACCACACTCAATTGGCTTTAAGTGAATGCCTAATCGAATCCTAATTAATCCTAATTATTCAGTAAAAATCGAAAACTCGATTAATAACGATAGAATTTTTTGGATGTTACACTCTCCACTCACTTGACAGCCAATTGGTGCCATCCATTAGGGTAGAAGTGGCTCAATTTTCAACCACTTAAACTAGTGGTGTTAGTGTGAAATTCTACTGATTAGGTTCTGGCGGTTTAAAATATCGAATCTTCGCCGATTTTCTTCAAATCGGCAAAACTTTACTAAATGACTCTGAGAGAATTTCTATATCTCTATTCTAATTGTTCCTAAGCCTAATCCCTCTAATTAATATCTAATTAACTTCTAATTAACCCTACTTAGTCAATAAGATCGAATAAATTGCTTGTTAACATGAAATAATTGTTCTTGCAAATTTAGAGCTTTTCTATTTTCTATTTTTCGTGGCTAATGGCATATCTGTAATTTTGAGCAAGTCCAGGGACACCCCACATCATTTCACACCAGACTGCCTCCATGGCCTAATCGGTAGAGATTTAAACTTCCACGGTTTTACCACGTGATTCTACTTCGTTTAAAACTCCATTCTGCTAATTCTACCAATGTGGGGACATAAAAGTCTTTTTATGAAAAGTTATAGGGTTATTGTGAAAATATCCACTTGGGGTTAAAGTATAATTTCTAAAACTTTTGGGCAAGATTGTAATTAACAAAAGTTGACAGGGGCACTTTTGTCGTTTCTTAATTTTTAGCATATGGCAGTGCCATATTTTTAACGGCAGTGTTATACTACCCTATATTTCTGAGTGTGAAGATTTTTGGGGTGTACCCCTGCCTGAGAGATTCCCATGCTGCCTAAAAGAAATAATTCAAAATTTTTATTATATTCTACTTAAGAAAATGGGGAATGTTACACCTACAAAGATCGTCTTCTCAAGCGGTTAAGCCTTAAAGAGAATTAGTGTAACGTCATCCTCTGTACAGTACTATGCTTAAGTCATAGTACGACACCCTGGAGTTGTTACTGTTACTTGAGTAGACCTTATCTGACAGCAACTTCGACCGTCTTTGAAACTTTTCGGACTATCTGGAGATAACACGGAAACAGGAGTGAGAATTTTAAATTCTTAGTAGGATTCACTAAGAAATTTCATACCGTGTCATCGTTATTATCTCCAGTTGCTTCGATGCATTATGAAAAAGGTGGACATGTTATATAAATTGTTTAATTTTATAGTTCAAAAACATATTGTTCGAAGCAGAATTCATTTTATTCATACACTTGTCATTTGGGTGAGCCAATACAAAATAAATTCATGAATTATACTATGAATAATAACTGAAATGTATTAAAATATAATACCATTCATATACTGAAAACATAAAATCTGCACATGCCTTTACTTGTACTTGAATTTTATGTAGATACACAAAGTTTTCTTTTTTTCCTTTATCTTCCTTTACTTGTTATACATATTCCAGAGTACGACCACCATGTCATACTCTATAGGGGTGTGATCACCATGTCGCACTCCTTAGGAATATGTTCATCCTGCCACGTCCCAGAGTATGATCGCCATGTCATGCTCTATTAGGGTGTGATCACTATGTCACATTCCTTAGGGTGTAGGATCATTATGCCATATTCTAGAGTATGATCACCCTGTCATACCCCATTGGAGCATGATCGGCATGTCATGTTCTTTCGAAATATGGGCTCATCATCATATCTTTCATCATAGAATTAATCATAATCATGAATGCATATATATCAAAGTGTATTTCATAACCTAGGTATAGGCTTTGCCAAAATTTCGGCATCATGACGGATCAAGTCCGTTTCCCCATAAATAGTGCCAGACTACCAGAAAGATCAATCAAGCAATAAAACCAACCTAGAGCATCAAGTTTTATAATAATAATATCAATCATATAATATGTCAACATAAATACATATCTTAGGTTTTCTGCTCATTCTACTCAATTCTGCCTGTAAAATTCACCTTTACTCTTATTCAACTCATTTAAACCTAAATTTTGGATATGTTATAACTCTATGTGTCTAGTTTCCAACTCTTTTCGTCCCATCTCATTTTGATTTGTATAGCTCAAGTTATTTGTATTTTACCTCAGACTGCCCTACAATAAGATAGAATTGCACCCTTATAAATGAAAATTCACTAAAAATAGGAATCTGGGTGAAATCATACAAAAATTATACCAAATTAAAGCTAACAGAACAAGATTTTAAATGAAAGAATTTTCATATCATTTTCATAAGTCTATCTTGAGATATAAGCCCTGTAAATTGACCCTACTAGACTACCTTGTTTCAGCCGGGTTTGAACTTAAGGCAACTTCATTGATGTGCTGGGGACAAATGGCAATGAATCTAACTCTAAAATTTTTATGTGATGTTTCCTTACATGTTAGCTTTCAAACAGCATTAGTTTCACTCAATTTAGAGTTGTGTAGGGTGATTTATGCCCTTCTTAACTCACACTACCCAGATGAGAATCCAGATTTCTAGGTCAAACTTCAAAAATTCATAACTAATTCTATACTAATCCAATGGCCTTATATTTTATATGTTTCGAAAGCCCTAGATGTCTAGTTTCGTATAAAAATAGATTCAGCAAGTTTTGATTGTTAGATTTTGTCCATACAAGATAGACGTACGGACGTCATAGGGTTTTAACCCAACAGCTCCTAGCTTCTTTCAAATTTCAAGTTCTTTTATTCCAATTGCTATTCTAATCATAACATACATGCAACATCAACCCTAACTCATCATCATCACTCAAGATAACATCAGAATCATGCAATAAAGTGGGAAGAAAGTAGAGTCTCAATCAGCCCAATTCAAAGAAAACAAGAAGCTAGATTGAATTCCCACCTTTCTAAGGTGAGATCTTGTTGGATTGGTGTTTTGGATTGAAGAAACTCTTGATAAAGCTTGAAGGACTGATGAAGATGGAGTGAATATGAGTGTGAATAGAAGAAAAAGAATAAGTGTTCTGCCCCTTTTGATTGCCAAAAATGCAAAAGGGTAGGAAAGGAAAAATTTAAAAACTTTGGAGAGAAGCTATCATATGATTGGTGGATTTTATCTCTCCTTCAAATTTGGCTTGGTTGCCTTCTTCATGGCTGATTGAGGCGCCACTTCTAGGGATGTTTTGGCTAAATCTTGGCCATCCATCCCAAAGTTCTCACAGTATAATTTCTATTGATCTGGTTCCGACAGTTTAAAATACCTAAATCTTACCGATTTTTTTTAAATCGGTAAATCGGTTTTTAGAAAAATCCTATGAGGTTTCCTATGTTCCTAATTTAATTCCATCAAAGCTAATCCTTCTAAATATTACTTAATTGGCTTTGGGTAAATACTTAATTGAATTCCAATTTGTAACACCCTCCCAAGTACAGTACTATGCTTAAGTCATAGTACCATACCTGAGTTATTATCATACTGAGCGGACCTTATCTCGACAAAGAACTTCACTAGTCTTCTAAGCTTTTAAAATTATTTGGAGACAACACAGAAATAGAAGTGAGAATTATAAATTCTCAGTAGGATTCTCTAATTATCATATATAATGTCATCATTATCATCTCCAGTTTGCCTCGGTTTATTATGAAAAAGGTGAACATATACTGTTTAATATTATAGTTCGAAGATATGTTATCCGAAGCAAAGTTTATTTTAATCACACACTTGGCATCTAAGAGAACCCATAAAAATCAAGGCATGAATTATATTAGGACTAATAACTGAAATGCAATAAAGTACGATAGCATCAATGTACTAGAGGCGTAACTTCTACATATACTTTACTGGAACTACAGCATATTAAGACATCCACATAACGTCAATATGCTGAGAACGTAACATCTGCACATAACTTAACTTGCATTTAAATTCATACATAGACATAAAACTTGCTTTTCTTTCTTTATCTCTCTTTTCATCATAAAATCTTTACGTGCCACATTCCAGAGTATGATCGCCATGTCATACCCCATCAGAGCATGATTGCCATGGCACGTTCCTTAGGAATATGGGATCTTCATTTGGTACTTATACTAGCTGGGTCATGCCATGCCTTGTGTAAGTTCTATCCCCTGTATTCACACTAGCTAGGTCGATGCCATGCCTCATATGAGTGGGGTGCTTGCATATGCCTTAGTCTTTAGTCTTTAGTCTTTAGCTTTTACTTGGCACACCAAGGCGTTACGTATCGCCCTCCCTAGGGTGCTTTTACTGCCCTTGGGTAGCCTGGCTTTGGAGTGAGCTCGTCAGCTTCACCCATAACCGTCGTCACACCGACTCACCCGCAAGGGGACCCATTGCCTCTAGGTTGGAGGAACCCAATGTGCAATTGCCTCCAACATAGAGGGACCCAAGTTTTAGCTGCCTTCACAAGGAGGGATTCAATGTGCAACTGCCTCCAAGTGAAAGGACTCATATCTTTATCATTTATCTGCCTTCACAGGGAAGGACCTCAAATAGCTGCCTTCGAGTGAAGGGACCCACATTCAATATATTAAACATTTAATATATTCATGTCTTTTCATTCTCATACATGATCAAGCGTAGGCATGCTAAATGTACTCTTACATATGCTTCATCATTTATTTTCATATATGTCATTGCACACATGATCTTCACGTGTATATTCAGAACACATAAAGGCCTGTAGCCTCTTTACCATTCTAACGGCACTCATACATATACTACATCATTTACCTTCATATACCTCATATCATACTTATGTCATTCTTGAATATAGGGTTTCCATATACCTATTCACACTTAGATTCATCCTTGCATATAAACATTCATAGACTTCTGCCATAAATTTGGCAGTATAACAGATCAGATCTGTTTTCCCATGAATAGTATCAATCCTCACAAACAAATCAGTCATAGTAATATAATCAACTTAACATATCTATCAATATAAAACTTGCAATCCTCCACTCAAACCTTATATGTCCGCTACCACTTGTGAAACTATCAATTTGGTCATTCCGCCAATTCTATCCAGTTTCTGCCCGAATTGTGCATAAGTCAACTTTACCTCTATTCACCTTATTTATACTTGAATTTTGGATATGTCATAGCTCTATGTGTCTAACTTTTAACCTTTTTGGTCCCATATCATTTTGATCTATATAACTCAGGATATTCAAATTTTATCTCAGCCTATTCAGTCACTGGCCTAAATTACACTCCTAGAAGTATAAATTCACTAAAAATCGAAACTAAGCTTAATTCATACGAAATTGGTCTCAAATTGAAGCTGACAGGACAACCTTTCATTTGCAATAAGTTTCATTTGATTTTCTTAAGTATACCTTGAGTTATAAGTCCTAAAAATCAACCTTCCTGAACTACCCTATTTTAGCCTGGATTGGACATAGGGCAACTTCCTTGAATCACTGGAGACAGTTGGGATCATAACAAACTCGAGATTTCATATTGGGATGTTCCCCTATGTGTAAGCTTTGCAAAAAAGTTAGTTTCACTCAATTTGGAGTTATATAGGGTGAGATATACCCTCCTCAATTCACCCTGCCCGGATGAAAGTTCTGATTCCTAGGTCAAACTTCAAAAATTGATATCTCTCTCAATGCTAATCCAATAACCTTATATGATACATGGATGGAAAGCCCTGGATGTCTACGTTCATCTAAAAATAGTTTCATCAGATTTAACCAGTTGTAGGCGGCGCCGTACACTCCGCCGTACGGGCTGCCGTGGAACTTCTCCCTAAAATAGCATTCCAATCCTTCACTTCTCCTAGTTTTCTTCTTCTAACCTTAATTCCAACTCATTATTTCATATTAATCCAACCATAATTCATCATATACATCCAATATATCATCAATTATATATAGAAGAGTAATCTTTCATGTATCCTCAGTTTAGAGAAATTAAGATTAGAGAGTGAATCCTACCTCTTTAGAGTGTGATCTTGCTGAATTTAAATTTGAATGAATGGAGCCTTGACCAAGCTTAGAGATTTGATGGAGTTGGTTGAGAGAGGAAAGGAAGAAGAAGAAGGCTGGAGAGCAAGAGGAAAGGAATGTAAATCAGACCAAAATGGAGAGAAGAGTCTGATTTAAATACATGAAAGTTGTGGTGTTGATTGGTTGGAGTTTTGTGGTTGAAGTTCGGCCATGTCTCTCACTTTTGTGGCCAAATTGCTCTCCACGTCGTCCCTCAAACTGAGACTCGCTTCCACTTTATCTGAGCTCGGAACTCGTCTTTAACACGCTTAAGATCGGAACTCGTGACAATTTGCTTGAGCTTGGGCTGAAGCCGGATGTTGGAACTCATCCCTCTTGTTGGTGACTTGAGGAAATCCCATCTAGTTTTATTCGAAACTTGGAAGCAAGGTCAGATGTCGGAAGTCATACAGCTCGCAATCATATAATCTCGGAACTCCCTATTTTAACTCGGGAATATCAATGCTGGATATAAACTCGGATATCGGAACTCGTGTATGAATTGGAAATCAACCCAAAGATTTGAACTCATGTCCTTTAAGTTCAACTCTAAGGCCGAAACTCGGGAATTCAGAATCACAACATCAAACCCAAATGCTTGAACCCGGACGTCGGGATTTTTAAACATAAAAATGGAAGTCGGTACATGAATAGGAAACCTTATGCCCGAATTCAGGAAGTCGGAAACTATGTACAGTATTTTGATCCCATAAGGTATGAAGTCGGAGCTCGCATACATCTTGCTTAAAACTTGGAGATAAATTATGAGATCGTAAATGGGTCAAGGCATGAAATCGGACATCGGGAATCACTCCACGTTGTTCGGATTCGGAAGTCGTGGAAATAATCCAGATGAAATCGGAAGTCGTAGACTGACGTGAGCCGAACTCGGAAATATCACCAACTTGCTGAGATGAGGTCGGAAGTCGGAAAAGTTAAGTCAGTCCATTAACAAAGTCGAAAATCGGAAATTCTAGGTAAAAGGTCGGAAATCGGGATGTTACACAATTAATCCCAATTATTCGCTAAAAATCGAACAACTCGGTTAAAAACGATAAATTTTTTTGGATATTACATTACTACCCTTCTAAAAAACATTTTGTCCTCAAAATTTGATTATAAAACTAACTAGTTATAATCATAACAGTTTAAATAAAGTTCATACATAAGCACACAGTAGATGTAAAACCACTTAGCATAATAAGATCGACTAAAACTAAATTAGCTAATTCCTTATTCTGGTTTATCCCTAATTCTCGCTTTGGCTCCTCTGGGGTGTAGTCCTCTCTGAGTTTATAGTGAAAACTCTTCCCGAACGTTGCGGTTTAGGAGTCGGTGGTTGGTTCTTAGGGCATTCTCTGATCATACGTTCTGGCTTGCCAAATCTGAAACACACATACTGTTTAACCAGGCAAGGCTTATTTCCATGATTTTTCCCATACTTCAGACATTGTTGCTTGACCACTGATTCTTGCAGCTACTTGCCCTCATATTTGCTAAGGTGAAATTGCTTCTTTGGTGGTGAGGCATATTCAAGTTCCTAGTTTTCAAGTGCCGGCCTCTTTCCATAAGCATTAGACTGGGCAATTTCCAATTTCTTATTATAGTCTTCTATAAGTCTGCACTTGTTTACCAAGGTAGGAAAATCCCTGATCTTCATAGGGCCTACTGCTGCGAGGATATCTTCCCTCAATCCGCCTTCAAATTTGACACACTTCCATGCCTTATCTAGATTCCGCTGATAGATTGTGGAAAACTTGCATAGCTCCTCAAACTTAGCGATGTACTCTGACATGCTACTGCTTCCCTGGCAAGTTGCATAAATTCCAACTCCTTGGCATTCCGAACTGATGGAGGAAAGTATTTCTGGTAAAAAGCATCCTTGAACACAATCCAGGTGATCTCCATCTAGGACTCTTCTAATAGCCGTTTCACACCATTCCACCAGAATTCTGCGTCTGCTTTGAGCATATAAGTGGTGAAGGCCACTTTTTGGTTGTTAGTACAGTCCAGAGCGGAGAAGGCTATGAACTTTTTGGATTATTTTTATTAAAACTTATTTTCAAAAGTTTTTTTATGATTATTTTAACTATCACTAAATTATTTTTTTTATCATTGTAAAACTATAATGGAAAAGGCTTTGAAGCATTATGTATCTACAAAATCAAATTCATAACAGTAATGTGTTGATCACCTTTGACCATAATTGGGTATACTCCTTGGTTCTAGTATGTCCCAATTGATGAAATCCTTAGGGGTATCAAGGCCATCATGTTTGTAATATGCTAATTGCATCATTTGTGACAACATATCTCCCTATTTCACAAAAAAATTTCTGGTCATTGATAATGTCGAATTTGAAGAGCAGTAACTTGTAGATATTAGTAGCATTTGTAAAGATTACCAGTGTCTTTATTATTTCTCTCTGTGGCTCAATTGCATCTAGTCCTAGATAGGAATTGAAGTCGTAAATTACTTGTTCCTCAATGCACATGACCATGAGAAACCAGTGAGCATTATCTTTAATTGGTACATAAATCTGTAATAGAAATTGGCAGTTTATTAATGAAATGTATTATTGGGCTTATTAAGTATGTCTCTTAATAAGCATGTCTTTTACATAAACTACAATATTAGCATATTTGGTTGAGAATGTTATAACATGCTCCTTATAGAGGGAAATTGAACTAACTAAAGTTAGTAGGTTATCAAATTAGTTGGGAAAATGGTTTTGAACATTTGGTTGGTTTATTGATATGCAAATTGTTTGTGTAATGTATGCAAAAATGTAAACAATCACATATTTAAGGCTAGGGGTAGGTTGCATGAAACTGTTGACATAACTAAAAAGTAATTCTTCAAGTGTGTGGCCTTCATACACATCCTTCTGCAATTAATGATTGATTTAGTGATCAAGTATTTTGCATACCATATGTAGAAAATAATTAGTCACTAAATCGGTCACTAATATTAATTTTGTGATCGATTGTTTAATACCAAGAAAAATCCATTTTTAAAAATATCAGCCACTAAAATGGTTTATAATTTTTCAATTAGTGATCGATCTCATAAGACAAGATCAAAACCTTTCTTATGAGAATCGATCACTAATTGAAGAATTAGTAATCAATTTAGTGACTGACAATGAAGCCATAAATTTTTCACCTATCAAAAAATCAGTCACTAAATCGGTCCCTAATTTAGAAATTAGCAACCGATTTAGTGACTAACAAATAATATTAGAAGCTTCAACAATTATTAAAATTGGTCACTAAATAGGTCATTAATTTCCAATTAGTGATTGGTTTAGTGGCTGATTTTGATAGATATAAACTGATTTTGATAGAGGAGAGCAAGTTATATATCTCTCAAAATCAGTTACTAAATCAATTACTGATGGCAACATTAGTGACTGATTTTGATAAAGGAGAGCAACACATTTGGTAAACAAATCGGTCACTAATTATATAATTAGTGATCGATTTCATGATCATTTTTTTAATATATTAGTTTTTTCTTATATCACTAAATCGATCTAAAAGTAATGCATTTGGTAAGCAAATCGGTCACTAATTGCATAATCAGTAACCGATTTAGTGACCATTTTTTTAATATATTAGTTTTCTCTAATTATTAAAATTGATCACTAAATCAATCTCTAATTTTACAATTAGGACCTATTTAGTGATCAATAAACCGGTCACAAATTTTTAAACTTTTACACTAAAAAAAAAAATATGTGAGAGTTATGGCTGCCCTAGTATTTCACCTTTCCCTTTCCAACTTTCACCCAAGATCGCCTCCCACCTAGGAGCACATCCACTTCAACTTCTGCCTGACTAAGACTGCTGGCAACTAGCACGATTTTCGACCTCCCAGCATGTACACCCACCTCAACCTGAGACCGCCACATCATATTGCATCACATCCTATAGATCTATGCAAATCCAAATTTCATTCAAGTCGAGCACCTCAAACCCGCCATTGCACAAGCCCAACTCCACTACATCACAATCCAGCCACCGTCACCTTGCTCAGGTTTGGTTTCACTAGTCCAACCAGTACGAGTTTGTAAATAGCTTCATGGATTTTCATTTTTCTTTTTGGTTTTGCTTTATGAAATTCAAAATAGTCAATTTTTTCATGTGGTTAGAAAATTAAAAAAATATATTGAAATAATTCTACGAGCAACAAACTTATAAAACATAGGCATAGTTGATACAATTGAGGTCATCATTTGTTTTTCTTCTTGTACATAGCATATTGTGCAATGTTAGTGTGTCCAATTGGCTTATGTCATCATTTTGTTTTTTTATTTGTGGCCTTACACTTAATGTTTAGATTCATGAATAATGTTGCATTATTATTATTATTATTATTATTATTATTATTTGGTTATCTTGGTTAGTCAGTGTGAACCCAAATTTGAGCACTCTACAGCTCTACCAACTTGTATGTGTTAATGCAATTTCTCCTTGGATGTCATTATTATTGTGCTCTAGGGTTGATATGATTTGCATAGGGATAATTCCATCAAGGAATGGACACCTTGAAAGGTTGAGCTCTCGTCGTTGAATTACGTTTTCACAACAAAACTTCGCAACATCTTATTGTTTAAATTTGTTTATGTTTTTCACTTACTCAAATAATTAGATGCATCTCACTATGGAAAAGCTTTTCTTTTGAGAGTTTTATCGTCTGCCTCTCAATTAGGAGTAGTACACTTGCATAATTCCCACAATAATTTTATTTCTCTAAATTTTTTCTCCGACAATGCAATTGTATACAACAAAGATTTCCTTTGTTAATATTTCATCTATACTAATGTTTCTCCTTCCTTTATTCTACCCATCAAATTTCTAATTGTTAGGTGCTAACCTCTTAATCCAGTGATTTTGTGTGCTCAAATCTCTTGTAAGATTACCTACACCTTCTTTGAAACTCCATTTTTAGTGTAAATAGAAAATATTGAATTTGATCAAACAATTTTTGAAAATATAGTCATTATAAGAGGCCTGTGCAAATAGCAATCATTGTGGATAAGTGGCTAGTTTCATTGCTCCATTTGTTTTTAGGATTTGTTCATAAGTCATAATTTAAAATCTAAACTTCTCCCAATAAATTTGATGCTATGTGATTGAAAAGCTCATGTTTATGATGCAAGTCTGCTAAGTACTATACAAAAAGAATATTTAAGTATTGTGAATTATTGAGCATTGCTTTTAATTGTTTTGGTAATCGTGTTGATCAATTGTTACATGTTTAGTCAGTTATTTTTCACCAAGAGTTTCTAATTATTAAAACCCACTTGTTATTTCCTCATGATTCAACTCTTTCCAAGTATGTAAATCACTTGCAATATAAACTTTTTTCCCTCAAACTCCTGCCTATTATATTTTGTAGATCAATTTATTGTTTGATTTTCTTGTTATGGTGGCAAGCATGGAAATTAGATTCGTTCATATTATGGCCTCATGTTCTATCTAATGTAGTGACTAGAATAGGACCGAGTGTAGGCATGTTTACAAGTTCCTTAGGTCATAGGATTTTGTATCTTCATATGATATTGCTCATCAATATACTGACAATGATGCATATGCTCACAAGGTCAAATATCTACTATTACAGTTTTAATCATATACTTGCTCAATCTTAAATGCATTCAATTAACAAATTTTTTTCTTGGATTTTTCTCCCCATTAATTTGGTAGGTGGTTTGTAATATCCACTGGATTTTATCGAATAATTGAGGTTAATTAAAATATGAATAAATATTTATTTAAAGTTAATTAATTAGCAATTAGAGAGATTAGATATGAGGGAATTAGATTAGAAGCATAAAAGATTTCATAGAAATTTTCCTAAACCGATTTACCGATTTAAATGAAATCGGTAAAATTTTGGTATTTTAAGCTATCAAAATCGAATCAATAGAATTACACACCCAAATTCTATTATTCCATGGCTGAATACTCAGCCACTTAATCATCCCTTGGTGGCGCAAAAAAAGCCACAAAGTGGGGGAGATATGGTTGAAATGTGGCCACAAAATTTCAACCAATGATAACACAAGTGACCAACTACTTATTAATTGTTTTGGGTCAGATTTTCTTTCTCCTTCTTTACAAGCAGATTGCGCCCTCTCCTTTCCCCTTCCAGCCTCCTTCTTCTCTTTTCCTTTCAACCTACTCCATCAACCTTCAAGCTTTGATAAAATTCCATCCATCTAAACTCATATCTAACGAGATTACATTCAAAGGAGGTAGAGATTCAACCTCTTTTCTTGTTTCCTTGGTTATGGAAGCTTTTGGGGTTTTAATTTTCTTCACTTCTTGATGTGTTATTTGGATATATATGATGATTATTGGTTGGTTTGATAGCTATTTTTGTGTTTAAATTGAAGAGGAAGTGAAAAGGGATAAGAATAGAAAGAAGTGAAAGGCTGGATGATCAAAAACCCTACGATGAAATGCCGGTACATCAAAGTGTATGGCATCACCTACAGCCATTTAAATTTAATGAAACTATTTTTATGTGAAACTAGACATCTAAGGATTTCCAACTATATAAATTATAAGGCCATTGGATTAGTATTTAGGAAGATATGAATTTTGGAAATTTGACCTAGGTTTTGAGTTTGATTCTGGGCAGACAAGGTTGTTTAGGGCAAAACTTGCCCTATACAACTTGGAATTGAATAAAACTAACGTTGTTAGGAAGCTTACACATAGGAGAACATTCCATAAAAATTTCAAAGTTAGATTATGTAACATCCACCACGAGTTCCGACTTCACCTTCAAGTTTCCACGATTTCTGACTTCATCTTCAAGTTCGGATTATTTCTGATTTCCACCTTTATCTTCAAGTTTCAAATTAAATGGAGTGGTTTCTGAGTTCCAACCTCCAACTTCGAGTTTCAAATATATTGTACATAATTTCTGACTTCCGACTTCATGGGTCAAAATAAAGAGAACATGGTTTCCGACATTCGAGTTGATAGTTTAATAGAATGGTCATAAGTACCGACCTTCGGGTTGAATATAATGAGTTCTGACCTTAGAGTTGAACTCAACAAGAATGGACACGAGTTTAGATCTTTGAGTTGACCTCCAAGTTCGATCAAAATTTACACGAGTTTCGATCTCCTACTTTATTCCTAAGCTTCAAGTAAAACGATTATGATTTCCTATCTCCGAATTTATTTCCAAGTCTCAAATAAGATGGACACAAGTTTCGACATCCGACTTCAGCTCGAAGTTCAAATAAAATGGACTCGAGTTCCAATTCTACACAGAATAGAGACGAGTTCCGATTTCAGATAGAATGAAAATGAGTTCCACTTTTAGGCGACGTGGAGAACAATTTAGCTATAAAAGAGGGAGACATGGCTAAATTTTACCCACAAGCAATTTAGACAATCAACACTCACAATTCTAACTACCCTCGTTATGTTTAAGTCAGATTTTCCTCCTTACTTCTTGCTGACTTGCGCCTCCCTCTCCCTCTTGTTCCAGCCTTCTTCTTCTCTTCCTCTCTCAACCTACTCCATCAAATCTCCAAGCTTTGTCAAGGTTCCATCCATCCAAATTCAAATTCAGCAAGATCACACCTAAAGAGGTAGGATTCAATTTCTGCTTTTAATATTCCTAAACTGTGGCTGTATGAAATTTCACTTTTCTTCATGTATTTGATGATACATTGGATGTATATGATAGATTATGGTTGGATTAATATGAAATCTTGAGTTGGAATTAAGGTTGGAAGAAGAAAACTAGGAGAAGTGGAGGATGGGGATGCTGTCTAAGTGAGAAGCCCATAGTAGTCCATATGGCGGAGTGTATGGCTCTGCCTACAGCCATTCAAATTCGATGGAACTATTTTTATATGAAACTAGACATTCAAGGATTTCCATATATATCATATAAGGCCATTGGATTAGTATGGAGAGAGATATGAACTTTTGAAGTTTGACCTAGGAATCAGGACTTTCATCCGAGCAATGTGACTTGAGAAAGGTGTAACTCACCCTACACAACTCCAAATTGAGTGCAACTAACTTTGTTAGAAAGCTTACACATAGCAAACATTTTAAAATGAAATTCCAAGTTTTTTACAATCTCATTTGTTCCCAGTGGTTCGAGGAAGTTGCCTTATGTCAAAACTAGGCCAAAATAGGGTAGTTCAGGAAGGTTAAATTTCAGGACGTATAACTTAAGTTTTACTAAAGCAAATGAAATGAAACTTATTGCAAATGAAAGCTTGTCCTGTTAGCTTTGATATGACACCAATTTTGTATGATTTGGACTTGTTTTTTTATTTTTACTAGATTTTTACTTTTAGGTGTGTAATCTTGGCCAGTCACAGGGCAGGCCGAGTTAAAACATAAATAACTTGAGTTATATTTATCAAAATTAGATGGGACCAAAGAGGTTAGAAAATAGACACATAACACTTCAACATATCCAAAATTCAGGTCCAAATGAGCTAAGATAAATTTAAGACTTAATTTCTAAAAATGGGCAGAGTTGAAGAATATGAGCAGGATTCCCAAAGTTAAAGGATTTTGCACCTTAATTCACATATGAGATCAAGTAAAGCCTAAGCGTTGCAATTCCATATTGGTGCTTGAAAGATTAATGCATTATATTTGATCTCTTATTGTAATTGACTGTCTACTGCATTGGCACTATTCATGGGGAAGTGGACTCGATCCGTTATGCTGCTGAATTTTCGGTAGAACAGTAAGGAAGCTATGAGCATTTATATGTTATGAATATTTATGATATGAATATGAAATTCTATATGCAAGGATACATGAAAGTAAATGATGAAGCATATGTGTGAGTGCATTCAACATGTCTATGCATGATTATATATGAAGATGAAAGGATATGAACATATTAAACGTGAATCCCTTCACCTGGAGGCAGTTATGAGATCCCTCCTTGTGAAGGCAGTTAAATAAGATAAGATGTGGGTCCTTTCACTTGGAGGCAGTTGCACATTGAATCCCTCCCTGTGGAAGGCAAAGATAAAACTATGAGATCCCTCTACCTTGGAGGCACATGGTCAGATGAGATCCCTCTATTCTTGAGGCACATGACCAAAAGAGATCCCTTCAATTTAGAGGCACGTGGCCAAAATGAGATCCCTCCAAGACTAGAGGCACGTGGGTCCCCTTGTAGGTTAGTACTCTATGATGACGGTCACGAGTTGAGCTGACGAACTCACTCCTATATCAAACTACCCAAGGGTAGTAAAGATTAAAGATTAAAGATTAAAACATATGCAAGCACCCCACTCACATGAGACATGGCATCGACTCAGCTAGTGTGAGTATAGGGATAGGGCTTACATGAGGCATGGCATGACCCAGCTAGTGTAAGTACCATAAATCTATGATGATGAGTCCATATTTCTAAGGAACGTGGCATGGCGATCACGATCTGATGGGGTATGACATGGCAATCATACTCTAGGACGTGGCAAGAAGAACATATTCCTAAGGAGTGTGCATGATGATCACACCCCGATGGAGTATGACATAGTGATCGTACTCTGGAATATGTGTAACAAGTAAGGGAAGATAAAGGAAGAAAAGAAAATTATGTGTATCTGCATAAATTCAAGTACAAGTAAAGGCATATGCAGATTTTATGTGTTCAATATATTGGTGCTATTGTATTTCAATACGTTTCAATTATTATTCATAGTATAATTCATGAATTGACTTTGTATTGGCTCGCCCAAATGCAAGTGTATGAATAAAATGAACCTCGCTTGAACAAGATGTTTTCAAAACTATAAAATTGAATAGTTTGTATAATATGTTCACCTTTTTCATAATAAACCGAAGCAACTAGAGATGACAATGATGACATGTATAATAGTTAAAGAATCCTGCTAAGAATTTAAGATTCTCCCTTCTATTTCCGTGTTATCTCTAGATAGCTTGAAAGTTCCGAAGACAGCTGAAGTTGCTATCAGAAGAGGTCCACTCAGGTAATAGTAACAAGCCCTGAGCATGGTACTATGACTTAAGCATAGTATTGTATTTCGGGAGGATGTAATGTGATTCGGTCCCGCTTGCTTCCAGTGATTCAAGGAAATCACCCTAAGTCCAAACTGGGCTAGAACAGGGCAACCCAGAAGGGTCAAACAGCAGAGCTTATAACTCAAGCTCTACTCAAGAAAATAAAATGGGACTTATTGCAAATGAAATCTTGTCCTGTTAGCTTTAATATGATACAAATTTCGTACAATTTGAACTTGTTTTCGATTTTTAGGGAATTATTACTTTTTAGTGAGAAATTCGCGGCGCCACTAGTAAGTGCCAAGATAGAACCCTAATAACTTGAGCTGCATTTATCAAAATCAGATGGAACCAAAGAGGTTAAAAAATAGACACACAACACTACAATATATCCAAAATTTAGGTCTAAATGAGTTAAATAGAAATTATGGCTTATTTTACAAAAATTGGGTTGAATGAAAGTACTAAGATAGCAACTATGCTTTAAATGCAACTAATGTTACTATGAAACTGATGTTGAATTGTGAATGAAGTGTTGTCATTTTTCTATAAAATTGGTTGTCTAAGTACTAGCACTATTCATGGGGAAGCGGACATGTTCCATCATGCTACCGAAATTTTGGCCATCATAGAATTAATCATAATCATGAATGCCTTATATATCAAAGTGTATTTCATAACCTAGGTATAGGCTTTGCCAAAATTTCGGCATCAAGGACGGATCAAGTCCGCTTCCCCATAAATAGTGCCCGGACTACCGTAAAGATCAATCAAGCAAATAAAACCAACCTAGAGCATCAAGATTTTATAATAATCAATATCAATCATATAACATGTCAACAAACATAAATACATATCTTAGGTTTTCTACTCATTCTACTCAATTCTGCCTTTTGTAAAATTCACCTTTACTCTTTATTCAACTCCATTTAAACCTAAATTTTGGATATGTAACTATAACTCTATGTGTCTAGTTTCCAACTCTTTTCTAAATCCCATCTCATTTTGATTTGTATAGCTCAAGATTATTTGTATTTTACCTCAGATCGCTTCATACAAATAAGATGTAATTGCACCCTTATAAAACTGAAGGAAATTCACTACCAAAATAGGAATCTGGGTGAGAATCATACAAATTATACCAAATTAAAGCTAACAGAACAAGATTTTAAATAGAAAAGAATTTTCATATATCATTTTCCATAAGTCTATATCTTGAGATACTGGCCCATAGTGAAATTGACCACTGCACTAGACTACCTTGTTTCAGCCAGTAAGGTTTGAACTTAAGAGCAACTTCATTGATGTGCTGGGGACAAATGGCAATGAATCTAACTCTAAAATTTTTATGTGATGTTCTCATACATATTGAAGCTTTCAAACAGCATTAGTTTCACTCAATTCTAGAGTTGTGTAAGAGTGATTTATGCCCTTCTTAACTCACACTACCCAGGATGAGAATCCAGATTTCTAGGTCAAAACTTCAAGAAATTCATTAACTAATTTCTATACTAATCCCAATGGCCTTATATTTCATATATGTTCTCAAGAAAGCCCTAGATGTCTAGTTTCGTATATAAAATAGATTCAGCAAGTTTTGATTGTTAGATTTGTCACTATCCGCCACAAGATAGACGTACTGAGGGGACGTCATAGGGTTTTAACCCAACAGCTCCTAGCTTAACTTTCAAATTTCAAGTTCTTTTTATTCCAATTATGCCTATTCTTAATCATAACATACATGCAACATCAACCCCTAACTCCCATCATCATCACTCAAGATAACATCGTAACTACGCATGCAGCTGATAAAGTGGGAAAAGTAGGAGTCTCAATCAGCCCAATTTAACCAAAGAAAACATGTTGTTTCAGATTGAATTCCCACCTTTCCTACAGGTGCAGATTCTTGTTGGATTGGTGTTTTGGATCAAGAAGGAAACTCTTAGATAAAGCTTGGAAGGACTGATGAAGACTTGGAGTTGATAGTGTGTGAATACAAGGACTGTAATAAAAGAATAAGTGTTCTTGCCCCTTTCGATTTACCCAAAGGAAGCTACACAAACGGTAGTGCTTATGAGTTTAAAGATTTAAAAACTTTTTGGAAGGAAGCTTACTATCGTATGATTGGTGGATTTTATCTCTCCTTCAAATTTGGCATTATTGGCTTTCTTCATGGCTGATTTGAGTATGCCACTTCTAGGGATGTTTTGGCTAAATCTCTAGCCTATCCATCCCAAAGTTCTCATACAAAGTATAATTTCTATTGATCTTGATTCAAACAGCTTTAAAAATATTTCCTAAATCTTAATTGGATTTTTTTAATCGTAAATCTGTTTCTTTAGAAAAATCCTATATGAGGAGTTTCCTATATGTTCCTAATTTAATCTCCATCAAAGCTAATCCTTCTAAACTATTACTTAATTGGCTTTGAGTAAATACATTAATCGGCTCCAATTTGTAACACCCTCCTAAATGTCACAAGATTACTATGCTTAGAGTTCATAAGACTATACCTGGAGTTATTATCATACCTGCAAGCGGACCTTATCCGTGACAAAGAATCTCCAAATTGATTTTCGGAAGCTTTTAAATTATTTGGAGACAACCACAGAATAGAAGTTGGTAATTATAAATTCTCGCAGTAGGATTCTCTAATTATCATATATAATGTCATCGTTATCATCTCCATTAGTACCTCGGATTTGCTTATTATGAAAAAGGTGAACATATATCGTACTTAATATTATAGTTCGAAGATAATATTTATCAGGAAAGACAAAGCTTTATTTTAATCACACACTTGGCATCTAAAGAGAACCCATAAAAATCAAGGCATGAATTATAATAGGACTAATAACTGAAATGCAATAAGTTAATGCGATAGCATCAATGTACTGTAGAGCCAGAATTACCACATATACTTTATCGGAACTACAAAGGCATATTAAGACATCCACATAACGTCGATATGTCGAGAACGTAACTATCTCGCACACATAACTTAACTTGCATTTAAATTCATACATAGACATAGAAACTTGCTTTTCTTTCTTTATCTACTCTTTTCATCATGTCCAGCCGGAAATCTTTCAGATACAGCATTCCGTAGCATGATCGCTAAGGCCATACCCCAGGCCGAGCTTATGATTGCCATGGCAATCGCCTTTAGGAATATGGGATCTTCAGGTTTTGAGTACTTATACTAGGCTGGGTCGCCTGCCATGCCTGTGTGTAAGTTCTATCCCCTGTATTCACATGGCTAGCTAGGTCGATGCCATGCCTCATATGAGCCGGAGTGCTTGCATATGCCTTAGATCTTTGGCCTTGGGCCTTAAACACCTGCTTATCAGACACTTGGCGTTACATGCAGACTCGCCTCCACTAGGGTGCTTTTATTGCTGCTCTCGTAGCACTTCGCTTTGGAGCCGAGCCTGCCAGGCTTCACTACCATAACCGTCATCACACTTTCGAGCTACCCGCACACTTGAGGGGATCTATTGCCTCTGGGTTGGAGTGAAACTTTAATGTGCAACGTCTGCCTCCCAAACATGGAGTGACGGCGCTTAGGTCATTTTCATTGCACGCCCATGGGAGTGGATTCTAACTGCAACCGCCTCTCCTGCCGAAGTGAAAGTGACTTCATATTCTTTATCATTTATCCGTCACAGTGGAAGGACCTCAAGATACGCTACTTTCGAAAGTAGAAGGGACCCAATATTCAATATATTAAACGATTTAATATGGCTAATTCATGTCTAAATTCATTCTCATACATTGCAGTCAAGCGTAGAGCATGCTAAATGTCTTCTTATACATATACTTCATCATTTATTTTCAAGTATATGCTTATTTGCACACATGATCTTCACGTATTAATATCGTAACACATAAAGGCACTGTAGCCTCTTTTACCATCTCTAACAGCACTCATACATACTAAGCATCATTTACAGCTTCATATCACACTCATACTCCATACTGCATATGTAATGTCTTGAATATAGGGTTTCCATATACCTATTCACACTTAGATTCATCCTTGCATATAAACATTCATAGACTCGCCATACCCTTATAAGTTTGTAAGATATATAATGAATCAGACTGTTTCCCATGAATAGTTATCAATCCTCTGACAAACAAATCAGTCATAGTAATATAATCAACTTAACATATCTATCAATATAAAACTTGCAATCCTCATCCACTCAAACCTTATATGCTCCGGGGCTTACCACTTGTGAAACTATCAATTTGGTCATTCACACCAATTCTATCCAGCTTTCTGCCCGAATTGTGCATAAGTCAACTTTTTACCTCTATTCACCTTTATTTATACTTGAATTTTGGATATGTCATAGCTCTATGTGTCCTAACTTTTTAACCTTTTGGTCCCATATCATTTTGATCCTATATAACTCAGGATATTCAAATTTTATCTACAGCTGCCTATTCCAGTCACTGGCCTAAATTACACTCCTAGAAGTATAAATTCACTAAAAATCAGAAACTAAGCTTAATTCATACGAAAATTGGTCTCAAATTAGGAAGCTGACAGGACAATCCTTTCATTTGCAATAAGTTTTCATTTGATTTTCTTAAGTATACCTTGAGTTATAAGTCCTAAAAATCAACCTTCCTGAACTACTCCTATTTTGTGCCTGGATTGGACATAGAGCAAATTTCCTTTGAATCACTGGAGACAGTTGCAGGATCATAACAAACTCGAGATTTTCATATTAGGATGTTCCCCTATGTGTAAGCTTTTGCAAAAAAATTAGTTTCACTCAATTTGGAGTTATATAGGTGAGATATACCCTCCTCTAATTCACTCCTGCCCGGATGAGGAAGTTTGATCCGAGTTCCTAGGTCAAAACTTCAAAGATTGAGTATTCCTCTCAATGCTGAAATCCAATAACCTTGTATATGATACATGGATGGAGAAGCCCTGGATGTCTACGTTCACTCTAAAAATAGTTTCATCAGATTTAACCAGTTGTAAGTAGTATGCCGTACCACTCCATGGCACGGGCTGCCGTGGAACTTCTCTCTTAAAATAGCATTCCAATCCTTCACTTCTCCTTGTTTTCTTCTTCTAACCTGTAATTCCAACTCATTTATTTTCATATTAATCCAACCATAATTCATCATATACATCCAATATATCATCAATTATATATAGAAGAGTAATCTTTTTCCATGTATCCTCCAGTTTAGAGAAATTAAGATTAGAGAGTGAATCCTACACTCTTTAGAGTGTGATCTTTGCTGAATTTAAATTTGGAATGAGATGGAGCCTTGACCAAGCTTAGAGATTTGATGGAGTTGGTTGAGAGGGAGAGGAAAGGAAGAAGAAAGAAGATTTGGGAGAGCAAGAGAGGAAAGGAATGTAAATCAGACCAAAATGGAGGAGAGAAGAGTCTGATTTAAATACATGAAAAGTTGTGGTGTTGATTGGTTGGAGTTTTATGCCACTGGTTGAAGTTCAGCCATGTCTCTCACTTTCCCATACTTTGTATTGCGTCTGCTCTCCAATCGCCCTCAAACCGAGACTCGCCCACTTTATACAATTTGAGCTCGGAACTTCGCCTTTGCTAACACGCTTAAGATCGGAACTTCGTGACAATTTGCTTGAGCTTGAAAATTTCTGAAGTCGGGATGTTGGAACTTCATCCCTCATTGTTAAGATTTAGGGAAATCCCATCTAGTTTTATTCGAAACTTGGAAGCAAAGGTCGGAATGTCGGAAGTCATGCAGCTACCGCAATCCATATAACTCTAAGGAACTCCCTATTTTAACTTTCGGGAATATCAATGCTGCGGATATAAACTTCCTGATATCTCCCGGAACTCGTGTATGAATTGGAAATCAACCCAAAGATTTGAACTCATGTCCTTTAAGTTCAACTCTAAGGCCGAAACTCGGGAATTCAGAATCACAACATCAAACCCAAATGCTTGAACCCCACGCCAAAGGATTTTTAAACATAAATGGAATGGAAGCTCTGTACATGAATAGGGAAACCTTATGCCCGAATTGTGAAGGTCGGAAACCAGGTATGTGTGATTTCTTGATCCCATATGAGTATGAAGTCGGGCTTGAGTCAGATATGATTCTTGGTTTTAAACTTGGAGATAAATTATGAGATACGTGAAACGTAGGTCAAGGCATGAAATCGGACATCGGGAATCACTCCACGCTTGTTCGGATTCGGAAGTCGTGGAAATAATCCCAGTGATGAAATCGAAGATCGAGACTGACGGAGCCGAACTTCGGAAATATCACGCAACTTGCCGTGAGATGAGGTCGAAGTCGGAAAAGTTAAGTTTACGGTCCATTAACAAAGTCGTAAAATCGGAAATTCTAGGTAAAAGGTCTAAATCGGGATGTTACACAATTAATCCCAATTATTCGCTAAAATCTAACAACTCGGTTAAAAACGATAAATTTTTTTGGATATTACATTACTACATCTCTTCTAAAAACATTTTGTCCTCAAAATTTGATTATCAAAACTAACTAGTTATAATCATAACAAATTAAATAAAGTTCATACATAAGCACACAAAGATGAATGTAAAACCACTTCAGCATAATAAGATCGACTAAAACTAAAATTAGCTAATTCCTTATTCTGTTTATCCCCTAATTCCTCGCTTTGGCTCCTTCCGGGGTGTAGTCCTCTCGAAGTTTATAGTGAAAACTCTTCCTAACGCTATGCGGTTTAGGAGTCGGTGGTTGGTTCTTAGGGCATTCTCTGGAGTCATACGCTCGCTTAAGCACCAAATCTGGAAACACACATATCAAGCTTAACTGTGCAAGCGCTTATTTCCATGATTTTTCTATACTTCAGACATTGTTGCTTGACCATCGATTCTTTGCGCCTACTTGCCCTCATATTTGCTAAGGTGAAATTGCTTCTTTGAGTGGTGAGGCATATTCAAGTTCCTAGTTTTCAAGTGTGGCCTACTTCTTTCCATAAGCATTAGACTTACAGGCAAGTACCTTCCAATTTCTTATTATAGTCTTCTATAAGTCCGCACTTGTTTACCAAGGTAGAAAATCCCGATCTTCATAGTGGCCTATCACAATGCAGGATATCTTCCTCAATCCCAGCCTTCAAATTTGACACACTTCATGCCTTATCTAGATTCCGCTGATAGATTGTGGAAAACTTGCATAGCTCCTCAAACTTAGCGATGTACTCTGACATGCTACTGCTTCCCTGGCAAGTTGCATAAATTCCAACTCCTTGGCATTCCGAACTGATGGAGGAAAGTATTTACGGTAAAAGCATCCTTGAACACAATCCAGGTGATCTCCATCTAGGACTCTTCTAATAGCCAGCCACACCATTCCACCAGAATTCTGCGTCTGCTTTGAGCATATAAGTGGTGAAGGCCACTTTTTGGTTGTTAGTACAAATTCGCAGTTTAGAAGGCTATGAACTTTTGGATTATTTTTATTAAAACTTATTTTCAAAGTTTTTTTATGATTATTTTAACTATCACTAAATTATTTTTTTTATCATTGTAAAACTATAATGGAAAAGGCTTTGAAGCATTATGTATCTACAAAATCAAATTCATAACAGTAATGTGTTGATCACCTTTGACCATAATTGGGTATACTCCTTGGTTCTAGTATGTCCCAATTGATGAAATCCTTAGGGGTATCAAGGCCATCATGTTTGTAATATGCTAATTGCATCATTTGTGACAACATATCTCCCTATTTCACAAAATAATTTCTGGTCATTGATAATGTCGAATTTGAAGAAGCGATAACTTGTAGATATTAGTAGCATTTGTAAAGATTACGGTGTCTTTATTATTTCTCTCTCGTGGCTCAATTGCTGCATCTAGTCCTAGATAGGAATTAGTCGTGAATTACTTGTTCCTCAATGCACATGACCATGAGAAACCAGTGAGCATTATCTTTAATTGGTACATAAATCTGTAATAGAAATTGGCAGTTTATTAATGAAATGTATTATTGGGCTTATTAAGTATGTCTCTTAATAAGCATGTCTTTTACATAAACTACAATATTAGCATATTTGGTTGAGAATGTTATAACATGCTCCTTATAGAGGGAAATTGAACTAACTAAAGTTAGTAGGTTATCAAATTAGTTGGGAAAATGGTTTTGAACATTTGGTTGGTTTATTGATATGCAAATTGTTTGTGTAATGTATGCAAAAATGTAAACAATCACATATTTAAGGCTAGGGGTAGGTTGCATGAAACTGTTGACATAACTAAAAAGTAATTCTTCAAGTGTGTGGCCTTCATACACATCCTTCTGCAATTAATGATTGATTTAGTGATCAAGTATTTTGCATACCATATGTAGAAAATAATTAGTCACTAAATCGGTCACTAATATTAATTTTGTGATCGATTGTTTAATACCAAGAAAAATCCATTTTTAGTAATATCAGCCACTAAAATGGTTTATAATTTTTCAATTAGTGATCGATCTCTACAAGAGACAAGATCAAAACCTTTCTTATGAGAATCGATCACTAATTGAAGAATTAGTAATCAATTTAGTGACTGACAATGAAGCCATAAATTTTTCACCTATCAAAAAATCAGTCACTAAATCGGTCCCTTTAATTTAGAAATTAGCAACCGATTTAGTGACTAACAAATAATATTAGAAGCTTCAACAATTATTAAAATTGGTCACTAAATAGGTCATTAATTTCCAATTAGTGATTGGTTTAGCTACTGATTTTGATAGATATAAACTGATTTTGATAGAGGAGAGCAAGTTATATATCTCTCAAAATCAGTTACTAAATCAATTACTGATGGCAACATTAGTGACTGATTTTGATAAAGGAGAGCAACACATTTGGTAAACAAATCGGTCACTAATTATATAATTAGTGATCGATTTCATGATCATTTTTTTAATATATTAGTTTTTTCTTATATCACTAAATCGATCTAAAAGTAATGCATTTGGTAAGCAAATCGGTCACTAATTGCATAATCAGTAACCGATTTAGTGACCATTTTTTTAATATATTAGTTTTCTCTAATTATTAAAATTGATCACTAAATCAATCTCTAATTTTACAATTAGGACCTATTTAGTGATCAATAAACCGGTCACAAATTTTTAAACTTTTACACTAAAAAAAAAAATATGTGAGAGTTATGGCTGCCCTAGTATTTCACCTTTCCCTTTCCAACTTTCACCCAAGATCGCCTCCCACCTAGGAGCACATCCACTTCAACTTCTCTCGACTACTGCACCGGGCCGCAACTAGCACGATTTTCGACCTCCCAGCATGTACACCCACCTCAACCTGAGACCGCCACATCATATTGCATCACATCCTATAGATCTATGCAAATCCAGCTCATTCAAGCTGAGCACCTCAGCTCTGCCATTGCACAAGCCCAACTCCACTACATCACAATCCAGCCACCGTCACCTTGCTCAGGTTTGGTTTCACTAGTCCAACCAGTACGAGTTTGTAAATAGCTTCATGGATTTTCATTTTTCTTTTTGGTTTTGCTTTATGAAATTCAAAATAGTCAATTTTTTCATGTGGTTAGAAAATTAAAAAAATATATTGAAATAATTCTACGAGCAACAAACTTATAAAACATAGGCATAGTTGATACAATTGAGGTCATCATTTGTTTTTCTTCTTGTACATAGCATATTGTGCAATGTTAGTGTGTCCAATTGGCTTATGTCATCATTTTGTTTTTTTATTTGTGGCCTTACACTTAATGTTTAGATTCATGAATAATGTTGCATTATTATTATTATTATTATTATTATTATTATTTGGTTATCTTGGTTAGTCAGTGTGAACCCAAATTTGAGCACTCTACAGCTCTACCAACTTGTATGTGTTAATGCAATTTCTCCTTGGATGTCATTATTATTGTGCTCTAGGGTTGATATGATTTGCATAGGGATAATTCCATCAAGGAATGGACACCTTGAAAGGTTGAGCTCTCGTCGTTGAATTACGTTTTCACAACAAAACTTCGCAACATCTTATTGTTTAAATTTGTTTATGTTTTTCACTTACTCAAATAATTAGATGCATCTCACTATGGAAAAGACTTTCTTTTGAGAGTTTTGTAAATGCACGCCTTCTCAATTAGGAGTAGTACACTTGCATAATTCCCACAATAATTTTATTTCTCTAAATTTTTTCTCCGACAATGCAATTGTATACAACAAAGATTTCCTTTGTTAATATTTCATCTATACTAATGTTTCTCCTTCCTTTATTCTACCCATCAAATTTCTAATTGTTAGGTGCTAACCTCTTAATCCAGTGATTTTGTGTGCTCAATTCTCTTGTAAGATTACCTACACCTTCCTTGAAACTCCATTTTTAGTGTAAATAGATAATATTGAATTTGATCAAACAATTTTTGAAAATATAGTCATTATAAGAGTCTGTGCAAATAGCAATCATTGTGGATAAGTGGCTAGTTTCATTGCTCCATTTGTTTTTAGGATTTGTTCATAAGTCATAATTTAAAATCTAAACTTCTCCCAATAAATTTGATGCTATGTGATTGAAAAGCTCATGTTTATGATGCAAGTCCTGCTAAGTACTATACAAAAAGAATATTTAAGTATTGTGAATTATTGCGCATTGCTTTTAATTGTTTTGGTAATCGTGTTGATCAATTGTTACATGTTTAGTCAGTTATTTTTCACCAAGAGTTTCTAATTATTAAAACCCACTTGTTATTTCCTCATGATTCAACTCTTTCCAAGTATGTAAATCACTTGCAATATAAACTTTTTTCCCTCAAACTCCTGCCTATTATATTTTGTAGATCAATTTATTGTTTGATTTTCTTGTTATGGTGGCAAGCATGGAAATTAGATTCGTTCATATTATGGCCTCATGTTCTATCTAATGTAGTGACTAGAATAGGACCGAGTGTAGGCATGTTTACAAGTTCCTTAGGTCATAGGATTTTGTATCTTCATATGATATTGCTCATCAATATACTGACAATGATGCATATGCTCACAAGGTCAAATATCTACTATTACAGTTTTAATCATATACTTGCTCAATCTTAAATGCATTCAATTAACAAATTTTTTTCTTGGATTTTTCTCCCCATTAATTTGGTAGGTGGTTTGTAATATCCACTGGATTTTATCGAATAATTGAGGTTAATTAAAATATGAATAAATATTTATTTAAAGTTAATTAATTAGCAATTAGAGAGATTAGATATGAGGGAATTAGATTAGAAGCATAAAAGATTTCATAGAAATTTTCCTAAACCGATTTACCGATTTAAATGAAATCGGTAAAATTTTGGTATTTTAAGCTATCAAAATCGAATCAATAGAATTACACACCCAAATTCTATTATTCCATGGCTGAATACTCAGCCACTTAATCATCCCTTGGTGGCGCAAAAAAAGCCACAAAGTGGGGGAGATATGGTTGAAATGTGGCCACAAAATTTCAACCAATGATAACACAAGTGACCAACTACTTATTAATTGTTTTGGGTCAGATTTTCTTTCTCCTTCTTTACAAGCAGATTGCGCCCTCTCCTTTCCCCTTCCAGCCTCCTTCTTCTCTTTTCCTTTCAACCTACTCCATCAACCTTCAAGCTTTGATAAAATTCCATCCATCTAAACTCATATCTAACGAGATTACATTCAAAGGAGGTAGAGATTCAACCTCTTTTCTTGTTTCCTTGGTTATGGAAGCTTTTGGGGTTTTAATTTTCTTCACTTCTTGATGTGTTATTTGGATATATATGATGATTATTGGTTGGTTTGATAGCTATTTTTGTGTTTAAATTGAAGAGGAAGTGAAAAGGGATAAGAATAGAAAGAAGTGAAAGGCTGGATGATCAAAAACCCTACGATAGCCGGTACATCAAAGTGTATGGCTTCACCTACAGCCATTTAAATTTAATGAAACTATTTTTATGTGAAACTAGACATCTAAGGATTTCCAACTATATAAATTATAAGGCCATTGGATTAGTATTTAGGAAGATATGAATTTTGGAAATTTGACCTAGGTTTTGAGTTTGATTCTGGGCAGACAAGGTTGTTTAGGGCAAAACTTGCCCTATACAACTTGGAATTGAATAAAACTAACGTTGTTAGGAAGCTTACACATAGGAGAACATTCCATAAAAATTTCAAAGTTAGATTATGTAACATCCACCACGAGTTCCGACTTCACCTTCAAGTTTCCACGATTTCTGACTTCATCTTCAAGTTCGGATTATTTCTGATTTCCACCTTTATCTTCAAGTTTCAAATTAAATGGAGTGGTTTCTGAGTTCCAACCTCCAACTTCGAGTTTCAAATATATTGTACATAATTTCTGACTTCCGACTTCATGGGTCAAAATAAAGAGAACATGGTTTCCGACATTCGAGTTGATAGTTTAATAGAATGGTCATAAGTACCGACCTTCGGGTTGAATATAATGAGTTCTGACCTTAGAGTTGAACTCAACAAGAATGGACACGAGTTTAGATCTTTGAGTTGACCTCCAAGTTCGATCAAAATTTACACGAGTTTCGATCTCCTACTTTATTCCTAAGCTTCAAGTAAAACGATTATGATTTCCTATCTCCGAATTTATTTCCAAGTCTCAAATAAGATGGACACAAGTTTCGACATCCGACTTCAGCTCGAAGTTCAAATAAAATGGACTCGAGTTCCAATTCTACACAGAATAGAGACGAGTTCCGATTTCAGATAGAATGAAAATGAGTTCCACTTTTAGGCGACGTGGAGAACAATTTAGCTATAAAAGAGGGAGACATGGCTAAATTTTACCCACAAGCAATTTAGACAATCAACACTCACAATTCTAACTACCCTCGTTATGTTTAAGTCAGATTTTCCTCCTTACTTCTTGCTGACTTGCGCCTCCCTCTCCCTCTTGTTCCAGCCTTCTTCTTCTCTTCCTCTCTCAACCTACTCCATCAAATCTCCAAGCTTTGTCAAGGTTCCATCCATCCAAATTCAAATTCAGCAAGATCACACCTAAAGAGGTAGGATTCAATTTCTGTTCTTAATATTCCTAAACTGTGGCTGTATGAAATTTCACTTTTCTTCATGTATTTGATGATACATTGGATGTATATGATAGATTATGGTTGGATTAATATGAAATCTTGAGTTGGAATTAAGGTTGGAAGAAGAAAACTAGGAGAAGTGGAGGATGGGGATGCTGTCTAAGTGAGAAGCCCATAGTAGTCCATATGGCGGAGTGTATGGCTCTGCCTACAGCCATTCAAATTCGATGGAACTATTTTTATATGAAACTAGACATTCAAGGATTTCCATATATATCATATAAGGCCATTGGATTAGTATGGAGAGAGATATGAACTTTTGAAGTTTGACCTAGGAATCAGGACTTTCATCCGAGCAATGTGACTTGAGAAAGGTGTAACTCACCCTACACAACTCCAAATTGAGTGCAACTAACTTTGTTAGAAAGCTTACACATAGCAAACATTTTAAAATGAAATTCCAAGTTTTTTACAATCTCATTTGTTCCCAGTGGTTCGAGGAAGTTGCCTTATGTCAAAACTAGGCCAAAATAGGGTAGTTCAGGAAGGTTAAATTTCAGGACGTATAACTTAAGTTTTACTAAAGCAAATGAAATGAAACTTATTGCAAATGAAAGCTTGTCCTGTTAGCTTTGATATGACACCAATTTTGTATGATTTGGACTTGTTTTTTTATTTTTACTAGATTTTTACTTTTAGGTGTGTAATCTTGGCCAGTCACAGGGCAGGCCGAGTTAAAACATAAATAACTTGAGTTATATTTATCAAAATTAGATGGGACCAAAGAGGTTAGAAAATAGACACATAACACTTCAACATATCCAAAATTCAGGTCCAAATGAGCTAAGATAAATTTAAGACTTAATTTCTAAAAATGGGCAGAGTTGAAGAATATGAGCAGGATTCCCAAAGTTAAAGGATTTTGCACCTTAATTCACATATGAGATCAAGTAAAGCCTAAGCGTTGCAATTCCATATTGGTGCTTGAAAGATTAATGCATTATATTTGATCTCTTATTGTAATTGGTATCGCTCACTGCATTGGCACTATTCATGGGGAAGTGGACTCGATCCGTTATGCTGCTGAATTTTCGGTAGAACAGTAAGGAAGCTATGAGCATTTATATGTTATGAATATTTATGATATGAATATGAAATTCTATATGCAAGGATACATGAAAGTAAATGATGAAGCATATGTGTGAGTGCATTCAACATGTCTATGCATGATTATATATGAAGATGAAAGGATATGAACATATTAAACGTGAATCCCTTCACCTGGAGGCAAAGCGCTTATGAGATCCCTCCTTGTGAAGGCAGTTAAATAAGATAAGATGTGGGTCCTTTCACTTGGAGGCAGTTGCACATTGAATCCCTCCCTGTGAAGGCAGTATAAAACTATGAGATCCCTCTACCTTGGAGGCACATGGTCAGATGAGATCCCTCTATTCTTGAGGCACATGACCAAAAGAGATCCCTTCAATTTAGAGGCACGTGGACAAAATGAGATCCCTCCAAGACTAGAGGCATGTAGGTCCCCTTGTGGGTTAGTATTGGGTGATGATGGTCACGAGTTGAGCTGATGAGCTCACTCCTAGATCAAACTACCCAAGGGTAGTAAAAATTAAAGATTAAAGATTAAAACATATGCAAGCACCCCACTCACATGAGACATGGCATCGACTCAGCTAGTGTGAGTATAGAGGATAGGGCTTACATGAGGCATGGCATGACCCAGCTAGTGTAAGTATCGTAAATCTATGATGATGAGTCCATATTCCGAAGGAACGTGGCATGGCGATCACGATCTGATGGGGTATGACATGGCAATCATACTCTAGGACGTGGCAAGAAGAACATATTCCTAAGGAGTGTGCATGATGATCACACCCCGATGGAGTATGACATAGTGATCGTACTCTGGAATATGTGTAACAAGTAAGGGAAGATAAAGGAAGAAAAGAAAATTATGTGTATCTGCATAAATTCAAGTACAAGTAAAGGCATATGCAGATTTTATGTGTTCAATATATTGGTGCTATTGTATTTCAATACGTTTCAATTATTATTCATAGTATAATTCATGAATTGACTTTGTATTGGCTCGCCCAAATGCAAGTGTATGAATAAAATGAACCTTGCTTCGAACAGTATGTTTTCAAACTATAAAATTGAATAGTTTGTATAATATGTTCACCTTTTTCATAATAAACCGAAGCAACTAGAGATGACAATGATGACATGTATAATAGTTAAAGAATCCTGCTAAGAATTTAAGATTCTCCCTTCTATTTCCGTGTTATCTCTAGATAGCTTGAAAGTTCCGAAGACAGCTGAAGTTGCTATCAGAAGAGGTCCACTCAGGTAATAGTAACAAGCCCTGAGCATGGTACTATGACTTAAGCATAGTATTGTATTTCGGGAGGATGTAACAGATTCGGTCTCAGTTGCTCCCAATGATTCAAGGAAATCGCTCTAAGTCCAAACTGGGCTAGAACAGGGCAACCCAGAAGGGTCAAATAGCAGAGCTTATAACTCAAGCTCTACTCAAGAAAATAAAATGGGACTTATTGCAAATGAAATCTTGTCCTGTTAGCTTTAATATGATACAAATTTCGTACAATTTGAACTTGTTTTCGATTTTTAGGGAATTTTTACTTTTAAGTGAGAAATTCTGGCCAGCTACAGGGCAGGCCAAGATAGAACCCTAATAACTTGAGCTGCATTTATCAAAATCAGATGGAACCAAAGAGGTTAAAAAATAGACACACAACACTACAATATATCCAAAATTTAGGTCTAAATGAGTTAAATAGAAATTATGGCTTATTTTACAAAAATTGGGTTGAATGAAAGTACTAAGATAGCAACTATGCTTTAAATGCAACTAATGTTACTATGAAACTGATGTTGAATTGTGAATGAAGTGTTGTCATTTTTCTATAAAATTGGTTGTCTAAGTACTAGCACTATTCATGGGGAAGCGGACATGTTCCATCATGCTACCGAAATTTTGGCAAAGCCTATGCATGAGTTATAAGATACATTCAGATACATGTGCATTTTGCAAGAAATTCATAAAGGTTATATTATGATAAAAGTTCTACCATACTTGGGCCAGCCCCGGATTAAAGTTAAGGGGAATAAATCGGTGGAAAGGTTGAAAAAAGTAAACCCGGCATTCCTATATAAGAACGAGCTCGATCTTGATAAGCGGACTATTACCCAGAAGTTGAATGGCCAAGAACTCCCAGGGGACAGAGTAACGGAAAAGTTTATGATACTAAGTTTAAGAATGAGTATTTGCATGGTTGCATTGCATAGTCATTGTAAGTTGTTTATAGAATGATTATTATGTTCACTTTCTGCTATCTGTTCATTTATTTTGCTCATTATTCTGTGTATTGCTATTTAGTAGCTTATTCTGTTTCTTTTGCTATCTCAAGTAAAATTGAACTTTGCCTCAGACCAGGTATTTTCTTAAACTTGTTAAATGTGAATAGTTCACTTTGATGCCATTTTTTTTATATAATTAAATGAAAATCGAGGCAACTGAGAATGAATGTGACATCAGTTTAATACAGTACTCAAATCTGACTAAAAATTTCTTCAAATTCTCATCTCGCTTTATGTTTCCACGTCATTCTCAAACTTTGGCGATCGATACAACGACCATACTATTCATTGAGATTCCTGACATGCAGCTCCATTATGACCCTATGTTCGACTTGTTGCACATAGTTGGTGCCACTTCCGTCTTTATCTCTTTAGTAATAGGAATTTTGTTGCTCTTCTATTTCACCCTACATTCGACCTTGCCATCCCCTACTTTGCTATCCCATTACATGTGGCACACCCTACACCTCCTTCAAAGACTGCAGACTCCAACTCCTACAACCCCTCTACCAACATCACCTTCGCAGGTAGTCCCAGATATCCTGCTTAATCCTGAGAGCGACCCGTCTGAGGCTTCCAGTTCATCCTTCTCCTCTTTTGGATCTGATACTAATTACTCCCTAGCTGGGCCTGGTATGGCCAACGGCTATCTGACCGAGTAGGCTCTGACTATAGGCTACATTGTACAGTATGGTCCTCTTTTAGTAGTGTACAGCATTGGACTATAGACTTAGCCAAGTGTACATAGTTTCTTAGACCAGCTAGTTTGAAATGTCCTCTAAGGACCTTGTAGGATTGCTTTTCACTGACACTAGCCTTGTGTCTTTTTGGTGTATATTGGCCCCAAATATGTATCCTCTTTTGAACCTGTACATAAACTGAAGCATTAGTTTCCAATATATATATATATATATATATATATAATGTACTTTTTATTAATTTTTACTATTCTTTGATACCAATCACATTTATTAGATACCAAGCATCGTATCTTTTGTTTATATATATTTTCTGCGCCCCAAGGTATATTTCATAAAAAAAAAAGTGTATAATATAATAAATAAATAATAAACAGAGTATTAACACAGTAATGCAACTACTAAATTTCATACTATGATTTAAGCATAACATTAAATTAGTAGGGTGTTACATGGTTAGTCACTGCAATCATAAAGGAAATATGTGGTGTTGACTTCATTTGGATATGCAATCCTAATCAAGCACGAAAACCCTTAAAGACAAGTTGGGTTGAAGTCAGATTTGGTATTTTAAAGGTGAGAACTCATCTATTCTAATATATTTTTAATTGTCTTTGTATTTCTCTTGCCCTTTTCAAGAAAAGATAAAATATGCAACCAAAGGGATGCTAGACATATGTCGTGTGGATAAAATCTCCATAATAGATTAAATAATCTACATGGCTACACCCTATACTTATTATCAAATGGTAGTTGATTAATTGAAGTGGATTGGTTGAGATGGCAAGCTATGCTGTCATAAAAAATTTATGGCCTTGAGTGGGTGCAAAGAATAAAGCATGAAGAAATGCTAAACAAAATGCAAGATGAAATTAGTGCACTTATGGATAGGTTGGAAAGAACTAAGACTCAAGTTCAATAAAATAATAAGTTGCTACAAGAAATAATAAAGCAGATGAATTTTTTGATTCCTGATTTCCAACCTCCAGCTGGAGACACAACTCAAAGGGAAGAGGAGGGTGATGAGGAGGAAGATGAAGATGATGAGGAGAACTAGAGGAGGACTAGAGTTATTGAGAACTAGAGGAGGACTAGGTATTAAGACTAAAGTAGGATTAGTTATTATTTAGTTTTTCATTTGTAATTTAATGAATATTGTATGATGTTTAATACTTGTTTAGTATTTTGACTATTTTAAGAGTTTATTTGGTTGGATTGATATACTAAATTTTTGTTTTTTTGGTGGTGAAACTGTTTGAATATTAGCTATCAAAAATTGGCATTTCAAAAATTCAGAATTTTTTTTTTTTTACATTATCAGATGTTAGCGACTGATTTATTGACCAATTTAGTGATTAATGACAGAATTTGAGATTGATTTAGCAACCAAAAACTCAATCATAATATTAATGACCACTTTTGTTATAGATTTAGAGACTAATTTTGTTACTGATAATCTAGCCACAAACTAGTAATCGAATTTGTGACTGAAAAAATGTCAATCACAAATTAGAGACTGATTTAGTAACCAATTTAGTGGCCAAACTAGTGACCAAAATATTACTCATAAAATTATCGATTGAATTAGTCACTGGCTTGTATTGGTTAAAAATTAGAGACAAATTTAGAAATCAACTTAGTGACTGATATAGTGACCAAAAAATCAATCTCTATTTTAGTGATTGATTTATCAATCGCTAATGCTTGAATAGGCCACTGGTCAAAATTGATTATGGATGCTTGTGAATCAATCGCTAAACTGGTGTCTAAATTTACCTATTGAAAAATCGGTCACTACCTACTTTAGCAACCAATTTTCTGACTTTAGCAACCGATTTTCTGAATTTTTTTTGTAGTGTCCTACTGCAACACAAAGGTTTATGGGAACTTTTCCCATATTGTATACCAATGCACTTTATACCAACCTAATAACGGCAAATATGCTATAATTTGGGGCACAAGTCTTTATTTATATTTTCTATAGGGCCATTGACAATGGGAATATTAGGAAGTGCAGCAGCTACAATTCTTGTTAATGCTACTGAAAGTACTTCTGCCCAAAATGAGATCATGTTTAGGAGTTTGATAATGTCATGAAAGGTAGAAATTAAATCCCACTACACCTTGTTACATCTATATTATGACAGTTACCTAAAGTTTATTATGAAAATTAAATAACAATTTTGACAAATTTTATGTTTTACTTAAAATAAATATTAAAGTTTAACAACTATTTACAATAAAAAAAGGAAAAACAAAAATTTTTAAGAAAATTAATGTCAAAAAAAAAGAAAGAAAAACAAAGAAAGGGAAAAAAATAAAATCCCAAGTCATGCACAAAAAAATCCTAATTTTAATCAGCAAAATTCAACAAAAGAAAAGAAAAAAAAATCAAAATTCCAATCAAAAATAGAAATGGAAAAGAAACCATAATAGCATATTATGAAACACAAAAATAGGAAATTGGCTAAGGTTTGGAAATTAGTTGGTGGTCGGTGCAGTAATGCAATGGCAGTTATTCTAGCAATCATGGTGGTGTGGTTGTGGCTAGGTGTGATGACAGTAAGACAGGTGTAGGGTGATGGTGGTGTGTGGTCAGAAGATAGTTCCTGAGAAGGTCATAGTGGTTAGATTTTTGTTTTTTTTCACAATTGTAAGGAAAAGGGATGGGCACTAGTTTGCATTGGTTAAGCAGAGATGGTGAATCTCTGGTGAGATATTGGCAACAGCAAGGTGAACGCAATAAGCTCCAGGGATGAAACGGTGGCGATTTCATGGGCATGGGTGCATGATGGCTCCCAATGGAGGAGGTAATGGGTATGGTCTGAAGGTGGTTATGACTACTATTTTAGCGTGTATTTCTGGTCGTTCAGTAATGTATTAAAAATTTCGTCTGAATGTATTATTAAACTGATGAAATGGGACACAAATTTTCTAATTAATTACCTATAGATTTTAATTAATATTCTATCGATAATGACATAAATCATTATCAACGAATTTTCATATCCAACAACAACTTTTCACTGACATGTGAATTATCATCATCCATAATCCATCGGTAAATTTGTTAGTAAAATTTTTCCTGTTAGTAATTCCATCGGTTTTGCGCGTGTTTTTTCTAGTGACATGGCATTATTTGGTTGGGCCTTCCAAATTTCCAAAACAATCCGCTTTGCCTTCATATTACCAATGTACATAGCACACATCAGGGTGTTTGTATGGATTCCTATGCATGTAGCAATCCTACCATATTTTTTTCACAAAACTACCATATATTTTTCATAAAAATACCCTGAAACCCTAGCTGCATCCATCCTTCTTTACAGCTCCAACTCCATCCTTCTTTGCCTCATATCTCCTCCTCCCTCGGCTCTGATGTCTCCACTTCCTCTACCTTCTCCCTTTCTCACCTCACCATGTTCTCTATGCTAATTTAATTTATTGGAGAAAGTTATAACTTATATATATTAATTTCTTTGTTGTCTTTTTCTTTTATATTGTATCCATTATTTTTTTCTTTTTGATATTATTTATTCCTAGTTTATGTCTAGTCATTTTAAAAAAAAAAAAAAATTCTTGGTTCATACGTAGTAATTTATAAAAAATAATTATAAGATCAAACATTAATTTTATTTATAAGTTTATTTAGTAAAAATTCTTAGTTTACATGTAGTCATCTTTAAAAAATTAAATACTAAGACTAGATATTATTTTTATTTTTATGAGTTCAATTTTTTTTTTAAAATTATTCTTAGTTGAATTTGTAGTCATTTTTTAGAAAAAAAATTATAAGATGAGACATTAATTTTATTTATCAATTTAGTTCTATAAAAATATTCTTAGTTTATATGTATTCATTTAAAAGAAATTACAAGACTAGGCATTATTTTTATTTACAAGTTCAGTTAAAGAAAAAATTAAACAACCGTTAACACATGCACCTTCAATTAAATATTATAATAAACACTCAAAAAAATTTATCAAATATTTAAAATAATTAATACAGATATCTTCAATTAATATTTTTTTATATTTTCTTAACATTTGTAACAAATACATCATTGAAGATATTATATTATTTAATACATTGAATGCATTAAAAATTTTAAAATTTTTCTTTTTTTATTTCTTGTAACAAAGCCCCTCTGAAGCATGGATGCGCTGAAATTGGGAAAGTATCCGTATCAGGTATATTTTGGGTATGAGAACATCCGAGTAAGTATCTATTTATTTTTTTTATTTTGAAAAAAAAATTGGATACGGCAGGATGCAGCTTGGGTAGGTTGAGTGGGGCTAGGTCCGACTCAGGTACGCAGCTAATATAAAACTATGTCATTTTTGCTTTCTTTTTTTTTTCTTGTCGTTCTTAAACAGAGCATAACACCCAATTCCCCGTCTTTTTTCCCTTTCTTCTTTCCCAAAAGCGATCCCTAACCCTTCTTTCTTCCCAAATCGCTCAAGTCACCCCACCAATCACCACTGCTCAACTGATCAACCACCGGCGGCGGCCCCACTCCCCACCACGTGCTCCCCAGTCCTCAGTCCCAGTGGCACTGCTCGTCCCACTCCGAACAAAAAAGCATGTAGCACTCCTAGTCCTGTCATGACAGTGAGTTCTTCTTCTTCTACTTATTTTTCTTTTGTTCTATACTATTGATATTTTTCTTTTGCAGGAATTATTGTTGAAAATTTTGAACTTTCATTTTTGTTGTTCCTACATTGATCTCGGTGATTTTTGCTGTTCTTACATTGGCCTTGGTCTAAGTAAATGGAACAATAATTTTTAGGAAGAATTTAACAGTAAGAAGAGAGAAGGATAATAAAAAAGGAAGAGGAATTACTTTAGCATTCATCATGCTTGCTCAACAAGTTAATAAGAAGAATTACTTTATCATTTTTTTCACTTTTTCATGTTATGATAATTGCTCTAATTAAATTTGATAATTGTCCTTATTTATAATATGAAATTTTAGTTTTTATTTTATAAAATTTGTAATATATATATATATATTGACGCGGACCCGAAACGGATACTGTACCCGTGTCCGTCCTACGTAGAAAAACCCTTGATGGAAATTATGAAGTCGAAGTAGCCGCAGTTTACCAAAATGCAGAGACGACCTCGAAGTTTGGAGCACAGTACAGTGTTCTTAAATGCCTAAATTGATTGTTATGTTCTCGCAGATCGAAGTCTTCAACTAAAACCTCATGTCCTTGATTATTGAATACTTTGCTGCATGCGTTGCATCTGGTGAAATCTGAGTCCTTGCCAACTCCTAAATTGAAGACTTTTTCGTTAAAAAAATGATTGTAGTTCCTGCAAATCACCAAGCTTGCAATCCTTCCGTTTGTCTATGGAGTACATGAAGTATGACAAGGCACAGTTTCTTCTATTTAACTACATCGGCCTAAGTATCATATTTTGATGATCTGACTTTAGTTTGTAGCATGAGCCTTAGCAAGGCAGGGTATTGCCATTTTGGGAATCGAACTTGTGACATGGTTGACTAATCCATGTTATTAGCAGAGCGTGGTCATGGTTTGGTGTTTTCTATTAGATGGTTGATTACTCTATTCAGTTTGCTGACTCATCGGAAAAACCTCCTCAGATATGGTTTCTTATTGAGAAATTATTGGGTGGTGCCGGAACACATGTACGTGTTCACCTCACTTATTGGGAGATATTTTATTTTCAGTAGGGGATAAGACCACTACTAATTTATCTATTTGTTGTTTTAATCATGTTTATTAAGTTTAATATAAATAAAAAATAGTAAATGCATTCCATCAAATAATAATAATGAATGCATAGATTAGTTGGTGGTCCGAGTGTCAATTGGAGTTGAGATGTCATTTTATATGTGAAGTGAGCACAGTCGTACCTAGTCTTCTAAGTGCATCTAGTAATTTCCCCTTGTTATTTTATAATAATTATCGTTTATGTATTCTTTTAGAAAATAGACCATTTTTTCCCCACCATTTTTTTGCAAATAAGTGATGATATATGCAGTCAATTTGTCATAGGATAAATTTTTGGTGCATGCTTTGGTGGAGATGCTATTAAAATCTTCACCTAAAGATTCAACATAGTTGTAATAAGAAGAGGATAAGTGTAGGACCCGCATTTATTGTCCAAGTTCTAGGTCATATGTCCAAGCTCTGAGTTCACTTATCGTAATAGAGTTTACTTGTTCTATGTTTCCGAGTTCCAATTTTCGATATGGTGAACTCTCTCTCATTAAGTGAACTTGGAACTCAGAACTTGGACATCAGAAACATGGTGATGGAGTGAGGGAGGATGCACCTAGTGGACTTCACAGAAAACATATGTCATCTTCTTGTAACAATTATATTGGATCTTTAGATGAAGATATTAATAGCATCTCCACCTGAATATGAGCCTAAATTCTTTTAAGTACCATTTTATTGTTGAAAGGAAAAAATTATGTATTTGTTTTGTCACAGCTGCAAAGCTGCCACTTCTTTGAATCACTTTCTTTTGTCCTCAAAAAACTGCAACAGTGAAATTATAATTACAAATTGTCCAAAATTTACATAATATATTGAATAATTACTGTTTAGTAACTGAAAGTTGGCTGCAAAATGTTATATATTACTGGCATTTCATTAATTTGAACTTCGAACCGCCACTTCTAGTGCAGAAGTCCCGGTCACAGGTTTGTGGCATTGTTACTTCAAATTCCCTTCTTTATTTGCACACTTATATTACTCATAAGCAGCATATGTCAATTACCTAATATAGCTGTCTCTTTGTAGCTGTGGAATCGAAGCTTGTTGGAACCACAACCAGAAGACCCTGATAATTCTAAGATGTCGAGTGAGATTACAATTTACCTATTCCTTTTTCCACTTATTAACCTCCACACAGTTTGGAGAAAGTTTTCAGCAATGAATAAAATGAACTTGCAGCTTCATTCACTATTTTCTGCCTTACTTTTTCAGGTTATAGCAGTTTGGCCTTCACAAAGAAGAGGAGGATGATGCAGATTTTTTCCAGCTAGATGGCGGAACCTTTGGGACAACTGGCAGCTCCGTGTAATGGTTCTGTTGAGCCTCACCTTACAAATCATCCTCATCCTGCTTGGGAACAAGAGAAAGCACAGCACCAGAATCTGGCTCAGAGTCATACTATGGCGTGCCTACTTGTCAGCAGATTGGCGTGTAACAATCTCACTAGGTGCTATTTCAAGTAAAGAAGGACAACAAAAAGGTGATTTTGTGGAGCCAAAATGTGTCATCATGGGTTTGTGGGCCCCACTTCTTCTCCTTCTGCTTGGTGCCCCAGATAACATTACAGCTTAATGCGTATTTACTTTTGTTTTTATAAAATTGATTTGGTTGAAATTAATTTTAAGGTAAAATGATTTATATTTAGTAATTCTTCTAAAAGTGATTCTGACAGAAAATAAAAATTTTTTACATTTTCCAGAATCAATTCTAGAAACAAAAATTAATTTTGAATAATAAAAATTAAACATCATCAAATTTTGCAAGAATCAATTCTAGGGTGTCAGAATTGATTCTAAAGACTGCAAATGGGTTTCCAAACATGCCATTACTCAATGGAAGATAATGAACTGTAGGGCAAGAAATTATTTACTTTTGTTGTTTAGGTTGGGGTGGCCATCTATATCTTCCTTAAGTAGTGTTTGAAATGATTTAAAATAGAATTTGATTTGACTTATAAGTTAAATATTATATTTAAAATGATTATATAAAATAGGATTTGAATTGATTTAGAAATCCTCTTTTATATTTAAAATACATTAGATAGTATTTAAAATGATTAATAATAGAATTAATTTAATTTAATTTAAACTTAAAGTTTAAAATCAAATTAATTCCTATCAAATCATTTCAATTTTGATAGGATTTTAAACACAAAGCAATTAAATCCATGGAATTTGACAAATAAAATTATTTCTTATTTTTAAAATATTCAAACATAAAATTTGATATACAAATCAAATTAATTCCTATTTTTTTCCATTCCAAACACCCACATCTAAATGTTTTGGCAATACCAATATTCACTGCTGGCATTATCAAAATTGGAGAGAGGATTTGGGTTTTGAGGTCTGCAAGCAGCCAGCATTTCCAAGAGTCCTTGTTTCCTGAGCCTGATCCAGGGCCCAATTATGCTAGACTCATGGAAGCATACATGGCAGCATGCCATGAGGGTTTCACAGTTAATGTAGAAAGCCTAATTGAATGTCCCTTTGTTAGTGGTGATCATACTTGTTAGAGTCCCACATCGCTTAAGGATATGGCATAGATAGCCTTTATAAGCACTCGGGCAACCCTCCCCTCATGAGCTAGCTTTTGGGGTTGAGTTAGGCCCACTCAATTCTAAGATGATATCAGCGCCTATCCTGTGATTGTTATTGGGCCACCCGTAGATGTCTAGTCCTGCAAACTTCACACTCCAGATGTCCAGTCCTGGGGTGAGGGGGGTGTGTTAGAGTCCCACATCGCTTAAGGATATGGCATAGATAGTCTTTATAAGCACTCGGGCAACCCTCCCCTCATAAGCTAGGGGTTGAAGCAAGCCCACTTTCGATTAGAATACTCAAGCTGCTGCAGAAGGCAACATTATCCCACCACCAGAAACAGACACAATTGGACCTCAAGTTTTGACCACTGCACACAAGTTCTTGAAGACTTTCAAGCTACTATTTGCGGATCTCATCCTGTCGGCCCATGATGTTCTAGAAAGCAGATTGTCTTTGCAAAATGGAGAAAGCAAGCATGTGTTTGAAGTGATGGAAGTTGATCTTGGATTCATGTATGATCTGTTCTACACAAAGGCAGCAGTGATGTATTCTTTCACGGGTAGTTTTCGCTGTTTCATCACCTTGTCTTGAGATGTTGGTGTGCTATGTGCCTTCTATGTCATAGAGAAGAATCAATATCCGACAGCGGACTTGATTATCACACATGTGCTGCCGCATGGAGCTATCATCCTAGAGTTATATTCAGCAATTTCAATATTGTCCTCAGATTGGACAATGCTATGGCTGAGTAAGCACAAGAATTGGGTGACTAGTCTGATGGCGTGCCATTTCGAAACTCCAATTTGCCAAAAACAAGAGGTGGCCAGGAAGCATTGGTCAGTTCAACCTCATAAGCTTTTGTTTGAAAGCTAAGGGACAAAGATGCAGTATCCTTCACAATATTTCATGCCTCAAAGTTGGCCTCAAGTATAGAAAAGCTTTTAAAAAGAAAGTAGCCAAGTGTTGTCTTCCTCAAATGATTATAGGTGTTTTATCAGGACTATCAGAAGTACAAGCACAATGATACCAAGATTGTCACCGGTGACCTGAAGAAGATCATATTTGAAAACTTCATAAATGAAATAAAAGAGGTCAAGGCCAATGGAGAGATCAAGGATGAGCAGAGAGGCTGCAAATGAAATAAAGAAACTTTGTGATCATAGGGGTGGTAATGTGCTGGAAAGCTTAAATTATTACACGCAATCAGGATGGAGCGTTGAGGTAGGACTTGACCAAAGCATTCTTCTATGACACATTGCAACTGATCTATGTTATATCTCTGTCTCTTGTGAAGATACAAATGATGCTACCAGCGGTCCAAATTTTAGAGAAGCAGGCAAATTGTTGTCAGATTATATGTTGCATCTTCTAGTTATGAGACCATTCATGCTGGGTTTTAAATATGACTCAATTCATGTATTCAATTAACGATGTGGTGTTTTAAGCGTGTTTTGATATGATCCAGATATGTTGAAGGGTAGATGTTGTTCTTTGGTTGTAAACTTACTTGTCGATCTTCTTGTCCTCATGTAACTTCCCCTTGTAACTTGTATCTCATGTCTTGCCTACGTCAATTACAAAAATTCATCATGTTATAATTTCTTGAGGCTAAACTCTAATTTTTCTTTGAACGTAAAATGTCAGAAAGCTGACAAAGCTTATTGCAATCATTAAAGATTTTGATAGAAGCATGGTTGACATAATAGTGACAAGATTAAAGATTGTGTTATGTTTACGAGTAGAAATAGGCTTGGTTATGCTAAGTTTTGCCTAAATAAGCCTAAGCCTTTAGCAAAACCATGACCTAAACTTCATAGATTCTTTCTAAGGCTTAGTTTGGCTTATTTGTGAAGGCATAAAAGCATGGGCATAACCCTATTCATAAAAGTGGCATGTTAGTCAATATTTATACGATTAAAATTTACATTTATTTAAATTGTAATTAACACATGTCTATTACTAAAAGTAATATATTAATTCAACATTTATATAACTAAAATCAATATTTATTTGAATTGCACCATTGAATGTCGATTAAAGTGTCTAATTCATTATGTACAAATAACATAATTTATAGTTAAATTATTTAAACTCTAAAAGATCTAAAGTTTAAGGGGTGGATACATATATATTTATAATATTCTAAGATTTTTTTTACTGTGCCTAAATAATATATTTTTCATTGACTTGCATAGACAATGTTAAATCAAGAGATGCAATAAAGAAGACGATAAAGTTTGAACTATAGATATATAATTTAAGCTTTTGTATGAAAGAAATTTTTGAAAAATAACTTATAAATAAGTTATTTTGTATTTAGATGTGTCATAATAAAAGTGCTTATTTTGAATATTTTAAAAAGTGTTTTATGATAATCTTGATATTTTAATTTCTCAAAAAACACTAAAAATAACTTTTTAAAAAATAATATATTGTATAACCAAACAGGACAAAAAATTAAAATTGTGACTTAATTTTTAAAAAGCTAAAAAAAAAAAATCATAAGTACTATTACTCGAACGGATCTTTAATCATAGGGATCCTAATATCTTCTCTAAAAACTTGAGCTATTAAGTGGAAATGACTTATATCTAACTATGACCCGGTTGTAGCAAGACTAGATGCTCTTCAATGTAAAATAGCATCATATACAGTTACCACCATTGTTGATCATAAGTTACTTGAGAAATTCTAATCTCCGAAGAAAAAATAGCTGCGTCAATTCCTTTGCCATTTAGTTATGAAATATACCAAGAAGAATAAGGGAAGTCATCTACGGTGAAAGTGAAAGTGAAAGTGAAGTTACCAGCAACCATTCAGACCCATGTTTACTGTCCCCTACGATAACTAAGAGTCTTCTGTGGGATTGGCTACATGGATCATCCAAATGCCAATATCTTATTGTAAACCATGTTTATAGGCTAACTAGTTTAATCTACGATTTTTCTTGATTTTTCTCTACAACTAATTGTTAGAGTACTCTCTATCTTATCTACTCTCTTTATTAGGGCTTTTATAGGTTTTTGCTATATATGCCAAAACTACTTAAAGTGAGATTCTATCATCTTTTTCATAATAAGTGTTACCCTAACTTCTTCTCTAATACATTAGCTAGTAATTCCATCTGTCTAATGCATTCACTCATCTACTACAACATTATCATTTATGCAACATTGAGCTTATTCTCTCATTGAACTTTTACTTTTCCTGCTCAACACTCACTTCCACACTCCCTGGTCACTGTCACCGTGAGAAAATAAATATTTACCTAATTGCATGGAAAACAAACTAAATTATAGCTAGAAATCTCTTTCGCATGTAACAGGAAGTGCATTGGCCACTAGTGAAATAGCTGACCCACCAATACTCAAGTCAACGGATCATGGTATAGAGGAAAAAAAAAAAAAAGAGAATTTGAATCCTGGCATCAATCCCAAAATTATGAAAATATTACTAGAGATAACGAAACAAATTTAAGAACGCGTAGACTTATCGTTACGTGTGCATCGATCCACTAGTTATCTGTTGAATACTTTTCTCTTGTAGATAGAAATACTGCCATGTTCACAAAGAAAAGGAGAGGATCCATAAACAAAGCCTAAAATAACTGGCTGACCTGAAATAGAAAAATGATGTCACTTGTCAGCCTAGCAGATCCTGCAGACATCAAAGAGACAAATGCACACATACTGCTATCTCCCACCCTTTTTCCATACTATGTTATCTGCGAAGTTGACACCTTGAATAGTTTTGCAAAAGCTTCACCAGAAATTCATTTCCAAACTTTCCAACTTCCGCGAGTAACACTTTTTGAAGATGGTCAATCACTCAAATACTTCGGTTTGCCTTCATCAAGGAAAAGAGAGCAGCATTTTCAACACTCAGGTTTTTCTCTGGCTTGGAATAACTATTGTGTTGGCTACTTCTGTGTTACGTGATTGTGCTCTCATCTACTATGAAGATAAGGTTAACTGGATAAAGAAAAAATTGGTGTTACTAGAAGCTCTAATAAAGGACCATGATCAACTTCTGAAGGAAGAGGGACAATTAAAATTGCAAGCCCGCGACTTCTGCTGCTTCCACTGCATGCCTTCACGAAGGATTTGAGTCAGCTTCGGCTGAAAACTGAAACGGAAAAGCTCGGGAAAAGAGAAGCAGAAGAGCTAATTCCTGAAGCAGAGGTCCTCATCAGCAACTACTCATGGTGGGTTTCAAGTATCAGCAGCATATGCATATTATAGAAAAACTTCAAAAACATTCCCATAGTAACACCTCTATTCAGAGAGGACATGCAGTGCATTGTCAATGCATTTGATGACCTGCTTGACAGAAAGAACAAGTACAGATTTGATTTTATTGATAGAGCTGCAACGAAGTCTGTACTCCCATACCAGAATACAGATGATGATGCAATCAAGCCTGGTGTAAGAAGCATCCGCAGCAAGCTGGACCAAACTGTCTCAAAACAAGCGGCTAAAATGAAATCACTGTGTGATGCATTGGAAGGAATGCATAATAAGCTCCAGAGAAGGAAAGAAACAACTGGAAGAAAAGCTTGTTGGAGCAGTTAAAGTCCTTTGCTCAGTAGGTAGACCATTCCTTGTCCAATTTTCTGGTAAAGCAAATTAATAAACCTGAGTTCAACCATCTTGAACAAATCAAAAAGGCCACGGATCTGCTTCAGAAAATACTGAAAACTTTGTTACATCGAAAGAAAGGAGTCAACCCAAGTAGTTGGTCTAAAAAATGCTGTACGAGAATTGGTCTCCAAGCTGACCACAAGCAGTGATAATCTTTTGACACTTTCCACTGTGGGGAAGAAAACTCTGGCAGAGACAATATATTACAATAAAGATGTTGTCAACCACTTCCTCATCCGTGTCCGGGTGACTGAAGGATCTGCTTCCAAAGTGCATGTTCTTCTGATGAAACAGGATGGGACCAAAGACCAGACATTGTCCATTACAGAGGTACGTGATCACTTTGAAAGGGAAGATATCCCTTATTGTTCTACATAACGTCTCAAAAACAGAAGATTTTGAGAAACTTAGGAAAGAACTAATATCTGAGAATGAAATGGCAAATGGAAGCAGAATAGTGCTCACAACACGCTTTAAGAATGTCGCTTTGCATGCTGACACAAGTGGCAACCCTCACCAAATTCGACTACCAACAAAAAAAAGAAAGTTGGGCATTGTTTGAGAAGGTGACCAAGGATGTAAAGCCCAAAGCAAATTCAAAACAGTAAAATCTTGCAAAAAAAAGTAGTGGGAAGATGTGGGGGCTTACCACGTGCAATCGTATCTGTTGGGCTTCTCATGACAGTGAAAGGCAGCATGACTGAAGATGACTTGTGGAGGGTGCTTGACCAAATCAATCACGGCCATAACAAAGATCCATGGCTACAAGCTTGGAAAAATACAGAAACAAGAACTGAGTGAAACTTTGAGTGACTGTCTCAATTACTTGACACTCTTCCCTGTAGACTTTGAGATCCCAGTGAGGAGACTAGTCAATCTATGGGAAGCAGAAGGATTGGTGAAACAAAATGAGGGGTTTGATGACAACCAAGAAACTTCCGAATACACCGCAGAAAGGTATTTGGAAGAGTTGAGAGACCGCAGCATGATTCAAGCAGTGGCACTGCAGTCCAATGGGAAGATTAAGACACGTCGCTTGCCAATTCTACTGAGAGAAATCATCTTGCAAGATAGCAACAGAACAAGCCACAGCCAGTACTCGGGTACGCACCTACAGTGGTGATTTGCCTACCGCTTTGATAATCGTGGTCTTGATGCAAATTCAGCAAGAAAAGAATTCCTCTATCTGTTTTTTTCTTTGACATGCGAGAGGGAAGTAAGCCAGGGGAACACATAGAGAGGATCCTTTCAACAGGCATTGCAAGTGAGCAGTTCATGGAGATTACAGTTCTCGATCTTGAATGCGTATTCAGTCCTCAGTTGCCTGAGACTTTAGGTAAATTGTTTCATCTCAAGTATATTGGCTTAAGGTAGACTTATTTGGAGGATTTCCCAGCATTCGTAGGCAAACTTCAGAACCTGGAAACACCTTGATGCAAAGCATACATGCATCCGCGTCTTCCCTAGCTCTATCTGGAAATTGAAGAAACTGAAGAACTTATATCTGAACCAAGACTATCGCAGTAGACTTAAGGGCAAGCCAAGTGGAAACTTGCAGCAAAATCTTCTCAGATTATGGGGTGTGTTCATATATGGGGGTTGCCCTCTTCTTCGTGAACTTGAAAGGCTGAAGAACCTTAGGAAATTGAAATAGTCCTTCCAGTTAACAGCAGAAGAACAAGAGACACTTGCCAAGAAGATTGCGCAGCTGAACCACCTTCAGTCACTGAGACTTAGATGAATAAATGAAATGGGCAATCCCCAAAAACTAATATTGAGAAATATGACAAAGCTGGAGAAGCTTTCATCACTACGACTGTATGGGAAGTTAGAATACGGACTACGCATGAGTCACGTCCCACTGGGACGTGGTCCCACAAAATCTTATTGATCTCACATTGTCTGCTTCAAAACTGCCAGATGATCATGACCTATGCAACTGTTGCAGAACCTGCTCAAGCTTGAGTCATTGTGTTTACATGCTGACTCTTGTAAAGGGAGAGGCATGGTTTGTAACCCAGGCAGCTTTCCAATACTTCTAGTGCTAAGATTTTGGAATTTAAGGAATCTGGAAAAATGGAATGTGAAAGAAGGAGCACTGCCTAGCCTCAAGGAATTCGAAGCCTGGTCCTGCGAAAAAATGGCAGTTCCCACAGGGTTGAAGTATTTGAAGAATCTTGGCTTGATAAAGTTACAAGAAATGCCAAAGACATTCATGAGAGAAATCTTAAATAGTAAGAAGACATTACCGGCTCACGTTCAGGATTCCCCACTTTGAAATCTGCTATCTTTCCTAATGATACATAGCTTCTTTTGACTGCAACTTGTCACAGGATTCCCCTCATTTTTGTTATTTGGATGTGCATCAGACTAGATCAGACAAAGAAAGACTATGGTGTTGGTGAATTAATATTTTCAGTTTTCCATGTTGTTCCACGTCCTTCCCAAGCTTTCCTAGCTTTAAGAATAAGTGAAGGCTTTTTCAGTTACGAAGGCTTTCCATGTACTTCTCAAACTGCTGCACTGTTATTTCTGTTTGTTCTTGATTGATTCGGTTGTTATTTTGGAAGTGTTGATTTACATCACCACTTCATTGTCAAAAACTCATTGAATAATTTGTGTTATTGAATGATTGCATTGCTATGTTGGAAGAGTTAGGGATTCTTCGTTTACTACTTTAAATTTTCATACTGATGAAGTTACTAGAGGAATGGAGAATAATCTTGGACTGCATTGTTTACAAGTGAATTATTGAAAAATACTTATGACAATTATCGGCAACTCAAATCTTAATATGTTTGTTTGAAAGTTTATAAAGAGAAGAAAGAACAGGGAAGAGGAGGGAACGAGGGAAAAGTTACCAAAATCATTCTTTTTATTTATAAAAACCAAGCTTTATTCACCATAATAATTTTCTTGGAAGAGAGACAGCACCAAACAGAAGATTTCACAAGTACTTGTATATGAATTACAGAAATTCATTTACATTGTATTTTATATCCTTCAGAATTTGAAAATATTCTATCCAAACACACTCTTAGACTTCTTCTATGGAGCTTCATTATTTTTGTTACGCAAGGCATACCCGCAAGAGAGACAAAGAGAGAGAGAGAGAGAGTGGCAGTTTAACTTTGAAATTGAAGAAAGGAGGGAAAGAATGTGAATGAGCAAACTTGATAGGCTTGTAAATAAATGATATTTCATTATAATGGACATGAGAACACACATACCAAGGAGAGAGGAGAGAAAATACGAACGTTGCTTTTAAAACAAATAGTGCGCGCCTTTCACCCACCTCTGAGCAGAAGATCAGCCAGAACGCGGCGGTTTCTGGCGACACGCACCACCGGCCCCGAGTCCCCACCAGTGGTCCGGCTGACCACCGGAGTTTTGTTTCTAGCGAAAGCTTGACGTCCTCTCACTCGTCGTTCTGCCATCCGGCACTTTCGTCGCACGCACCGCGCGTGGAAGCACGTCTCCATCTCCAATTGCTTCCCTCTCCTCCGGCGGTCTTCTCCAATGATTTTCTGTTGACATCCATCTTCTAGATTCGACCCATTGCTACTGTCTTGACTCTCTGTGAAGCCCTTCTCTCTCTCTTGGCTAGTGTGGAGTCTGGACAGTATTATTCCCATTTCTTCTCAAGGATATGCTGATTTCTCTTCCTTTTTCTTCTGCTCTTCTCAATGGGGGGAGTTAAATTAATTGCCATTAAGGCCAAGTGCTCGATTTTAATCTTGAGGATGGCAGGAAGGCCTTCCTTTTCCGGATAATGGAAAGGGGTCGAGGTTTCATAAAATCACTACTGCTGGATAGAGACGCCTCCTATTGGCTCCTGTCTACTTTCAAAGATGAAGCTTTGTTCGCTTGTCCCTCCTTCATAAGGCATTTTGAAGACAATGGCAAGGTGTTTGTTGTATACCATGGTCATAACCACAAAGGGCGTTATGTGTTAGTGACTGAATTTTTCGGCAATGGGAGGAGGAGTTTGATAATTGTTCTTGAAGGTCGCTCTTTTGCAGGTTGGAATCACTTTGGTAGGCCTTATTGGATTTATTGGTGGTAAATCCTTCAAAAGGAATTTCTTTGAATCAAGAACAACCTTATTGTCAACTAAGAAGAAGTTTGGTCCAGGGATTATCTTATTCAGAAGTGATGAAAAAGGGAGTTGAGAAGGAGAAACAGTCTTTAAGAATTAAGATTAGTCTTGATGGGAAAAGATTGGTTAGATGGGTTAGTCAAAGTAATGCTTCTAAAACATCGAAAGGCAATGTCTTTTCAAGATTGGGACCCAAGTTAAGTGTATTTTCAAGATTGGGTCTAGGTTCTTCTTCTCAGGTTCCGCCTTCATCAACCTCTTTTACAAGAAAGGGGAAGAAGAAGGGGTTTACTAGACAAATTTGGGTACCCAAGGTGAAGGGGAAAAGCCCACCAACTGCCCCCTTAGGCATTCATTCCAACCCCTCCTCTTGCTTGGTAGTTCATGCTTCGAACAAGATAGTATCCTCTCCATTTTGTCTGAAGGGTGCCTCTCAAGTTAAGCGTTACACAACTGATCCTCCCATCTCACCTCCTTTAGAGAAGAATTTACAAATGGGGAACATAGATGTAGAAGAAAAGGTGGCAGAAACTCAAGCTTCTAAGGATATTTGCTCGACCTCCGCTTCGGATTCCTCATCTCAAGATGAAGACTCAGATATTGATCTTAGCTATGTTTCAGAAGATTAGGATGAGGAAGGCTTATTCACTCACAATTTGCAAAAACTTGAGCAGGAATTACTAAAACTTGATCAGGAGGTTCCAGAACATGACCGAAGCCATTGCCAACCAAAAATGGAGACGGAAGGAGTTGCAGAACTTTTTGATCAGAAAGGAGGAGTAGAGGATGAGAGCCTTCTACAACCTTTTGAGCAGAAAGGAGGAACAAAGGATGAGAGCCTTTCTTCTGGTACAGAAGTTGGTGTTAATCCTAGTAAGAATATAGGCGATCAAAGTTCTGTTTTGCCTTACACAGGGAGTGATCCTCTTTCTTCTTTTCTTGAACCTTCCAAAACTCCATGTTGATGATCGGAATTTCGCCTTTTCTTCATCTGGTTTTCAAAACTTGTGTAATGTTTTAGGTGACAAAGGTGAGAGCTCAGCTCAAGGAGATGGTCTCCTCCCCATTCAAGAGTCAAACCCTTCTTTGAATTTACATGATGCACCCATAGGGAACAAAGTCGAGGAAACTGTTGAAGCCACTAGCTACCATGAAATGGCTCAAAATAATCTTTGTTCTCATCCCTTAATTCAAGAGTTGGGGGTTAAAGTTGTCAACCCAATAGGTCTCTCTAGTCCTCTAGTTGATTCCCCGACAACTTATACTAGAAAGAAAAAGAGGTTGATTAAAGAGTTAGGTCGGTTGGCTTCTAATATTAATTATGGAGGTAAGGTTAGTAAGCGGCTGGGCAATGATACTAAAGAAGATTCTTTATTGGAACGTTAGAATGTTGGGTAGTAGGGTGAAGCGCAAACGAGTGAGGGAGACTATCATTAAAGCTTCCCCTGATGTAGTGTTGTTACAAGAAATTAAGTTGGAGGTTTTGGATGATCCAGTTGTTAGGGATCTTTGGGAGTCTAGATTTAAGGGTTGGGAATGTTTACCTTCAATTGGGGCATCGGGTGGTTTGTTGGTCATTTGGGATACTAGGTTTGCTTCTAAGGTTGATTCTATTTATGGAGTTTTTTCCGTTTCTATTTTGTTAAATATTCAAGGGAGAGGCCAATGGTGGGTCTCATCAATGTGTGGTCCTAATAGCCCTAGATTGCGATCTCTCCTGTGGGACGAATTGGGTTTTTTGTGTGGATTTTGTGGTTTGCATTGGTGCTTAGGGGGTGATTTCAATGTTGTTAGGTCTCCAACTGAAAAGTTGAATGGGGATCGTCTTACTTCTTCCATGAGAGATTTTGGCAGTCTCATTAGGGAGTGTAACGTAAGGGATATTCCTCGCTCTAATGCTAGGTTCACTTGGTCAACAAGAAGACACTATTCAATTGCTTCTCGGTTGGATAGGTTCCTTTTCTCCCTGGCATGGGAGGATGTTTTTCCTGACCTTGTCCAAGAAAGTCTTCCCCGTCATGGATCTGATCACTTCCCTATTGTTTTGGAATCATGTAAGGTGTCATGGAGTCCTACCCTTTTTAGATTTGAAAACATGTGGTGCAACCATCACTCTTTTTTCCCTTTTGTTAGGGAAGTTTGGAACTCTACTTCTGTTGAGGGGTGAGAAGGATTCAAATTTATGAGGAAATTAAAGGTTCTTAAGGATAATTTGAAAGAGTGGAACAAATCGATTTTTGGAGATATTCGTGTTAGAAAAGATAGGATCTTGAAAGAGATTGCTTTTCTGGATAGTTTGGAGATAGAAGGAAATCTTTTAGAGGATCTTAATGAAAAGCTGAAGAAGTTAAGATTGGATCTTGATGATATCTTGGCAAAGGAAGAAATTAGTTGGAGGCAAAAGATGAAGCTTCAATGGGCAAAGGATGGGGATGCCAATTCAAGATTATTTCATAGGGTGGCTTCTGGTAGGCATAGGAAAAGCCTCATTAAAGAGTTGGAGCTTGAGGGTGGCGGTATTTCTAGAGATATGGAGGTAATTTCTTCTGAGATCTCTAGCTTTTATGCTAAGTTTTTCACAGAAGATTTGCCTAGCAAACCTTTCATTGAGGACTTGGATTGGTGCCCTATTTCTCTAGACAAAGCATCTTGGTTAGAGAGGCCTTTTAAAGGGGACGAGATTTGTAAGGTTGTTTTTAGTCTGGGGAGAGAAAAAGCACCTGGTCTTGATGCTTTTACCTTTGCGTTCTTTCAGGATTGTTGGGAAATTGTTAAGAATGATCTCCTAAAGGTGTTCACTGAATTCTTCATTAATGGTAAAATTGGAGTCTGCATGTATTCTACCTTCATCTCCCTTATCCCTAAAAAAGATAAATCCATTAAGGTAAGGATTTCGTCCCATTAGTTTGGTGTCTATTGTTTACAAGATAATTACGAAAATGCTTGATACTAGACTTAGTAAGGTTCTTTCTGATACCATTTCTGAAAACCAAAGTGCTTTTATCCCTAGTAGGCAAATTCTAGATGCAGCGCTTATTGCTAATGAGGTGGTGGAAGACATTAGATCTCAAGGGAATCTCGACCTTGTTTTTAAATTGGACTTTGAGAAAGCTTATAATGATCAAGTCTGTTGGGGTTTTTTGGACAAAGTTTTGGACAGGAAAGGGTTTGGAAAGAGATGGAGAAATTGGATTTCAAGATGCCTGCCCTCTTCTTCTTTTGCAGTTATTGTTAATGGTAAACCTAGATCCTGGTTCAAAGGTCAAAGAGGTTTGAGACAAGGAGATCCTCTATCTCCTTTTCTTTTCACCTTGGTAGATGTTCTTAGTCGTTTAGTTTCAAGAGCTGTTGATAATAGGCTGGTGAAGGATCTAACTATTGGCAAGGAGAAGGTGTTAGTCTCCTATCTCCAATTTGCTGATAACACAATTTTCTTTTTGGAACCTGAAAGAGATTCTTTTGTCAACATTTTAAATATTTTAAGTTTCTTTGAAGCTATCTCAGGCCTTAAGATTAACTTAGCCAAAAGTAGTTTAGCAAGCATTAATCTTGATAGTCAAACTATGAATGCTTTCGCTTCTTTGGCAGGGTGTCAGGTGCTTTAATGGCCCCTCACTTATCTAGGTATTCCTTTAGGAGGTAATCCCTATGCTATTTCATTTGGGATCCTGTGGTGCGTAAGATCTCTAAGAGGTTAGATTGTTGGAAAGGTGCTTATTTCTCTTTGAGAGGCAAGATAACCCTCATTCATTCTTGTTTATCTAGCATTCCCTTATATTTCCTCTCCCTCTTTCGTATTCCTACGGCGGTAGCCGATAATATTGAGAAACTCAAGAGGAATTTCTTGTGGTCAGGGGCTAGGGAATCTAGAAAAGATCACCTCGTTAGTTGGAAGATTTGTCGTAAACCTAAGAAGGAAGGGGGTTTGGGCTTGGGTAATATTGTTTCTAAGAACAAATCATTGGCAGCTAAGTGGCTTTGGCACTTTCCTCTACATTCTAATTCTTTATGGCACCAAGTCATTCGAAGTAAGTATGGTTTGCACTCGAATGGTTGGGACACCAAATGCGCAAGTAGAGTAACTCACAGTTGTCCTTGGAAATTCATCTCTCAAGGGTTACCCTCCTTTTGTTCTCTCTTATCCTTCCGCTTAGGTAATGGTTCTCGTGTTAAATTTTGGGAAGACATATGGGTTGGCAATGACCCCTTTTCTGCTACCTTTCCTCGACTTTTTCGATTATCTTCCCTACACAATGCCCCTCTTTGTCAATTTTTTTCTCATGATGATCGCTCTTGGAACTTCCATTTTATTTGAAACTTGAATGATAAAGAGGTTAATGAATTAGAGTCCCTTCTTCCTTTGCTCAATCCTTTTCATCTATCCAAAACCCATGACACTAGGATTTGGACTCTCAACTCTTCTAGTATTTTCTCTTGTAAATCCTATTTTTAATTCCCGACTTCCTCTGCTAACATAGACAAGTTTCTCTTGGATAAATCCATTTGGAAATCTAAATTTCCCTCTAAGGTCAAAGCTTTTGTTTGGACGGTTGTTCTTAATTGGATTAACACAAACAACATGCTCCAGAAGCATAGGCCCCTCATGGCTTTGTCCCCTAATACGTGTATAATGTGCGGTTTAGATTCCGAATCTGGGGCTCATCTTTTTTGGCATTGCCCTATGGCGAGATCTCTTTGGATCAAGCTTTTTGGGATCTTTGGAGAATCATGGGTTTGCTCTAAAGATATTCATTAGTTTCTTCTCACTAGGTTCAGAGGTTTTGATTCGCGTAACGAAACTAAGATTCTATGGCAGAACTCAGTCTTTGCTATGCTTTGGTATATTTGGTTAGAAAGGAATTCTAGGGTCTTTAATAAATCCTTTTCATCTATTGATTTTATTTGGGATAGGATTACTTTTTTGGCCTCTCTTTGGTGCTTAGCTCATGGTTTGTTTAGGGGTGTTCCTTTAGCTGACATTCAAATAGATTGGCATGCTTTACTACATGATTTATTCAATTAAGTCTTAGCCATACCTTTTGTATGAGGATAACTCATCCTTTTTTGTACATTTTTTCCTCTTCTAATAAAATTTCTTTTTCTATCAAAAAAAAAAAAAAAAAAAGAATGTGAATGAGTGAATGACAAAACAGGGGAATGAGAACAAGAAGGACAAAATTTGAAACAAGTTCCTCACATTCATTTCAATCAATTCTTAAATTAAATAATAATATGTGGACAATTTTTATTTTTAAATGAGTAATTAATAGTTAAAAGTGTACACTTATCTTAAGAAAAATATCAACATGTCATTCTCTGATATTAACATTTTTTTTTTTCCCCAAAGGAAGAATAGGATAGAATCTGGTGGGTAAAAGACAAAAGGGCCATGCTACAGTGGTTACAACTATCAAGCGTTTTATTTATTATGCATATAAATCACATATGCATCTCTTTTATTATTTGAAAAATACATTATGCTCTCTTATTTTAAAAATTTAGCATAACCTAAAGGGAAGATTTACTACATGCTGCGTTTAAAACTTAGAGTCATTGGTGCATAACTGTTATAAAACAGAAGCAGGCTTTCTTTTATGCTAAAATTTTAAATAGCTTTTGATAAATGAAAAATGAAGAGATTCTTTTTATATTATCAAAAGCAAAGAAGATGAATGTAATTTCACATTTAAGTTTACGGCCTACTTTTCCTATTTTGGGATCACAATTTATAAGCATCCATAACATTTCATATGCAGCTTTGATATATCACTATCACATCAGCCCATGTTATCAATCTACATCTTTTTCTTTTCTAATCAATTTTTATGTTGCTCACTCCTTCGAAAAATAATTATGCAGCATTTCAACTCCTGATTGATAAACTAAACAATAATATGATACAACCTGGAGAGGCTTTTCATTTTTTTTCCATCCATGCAGATATTCCATTTCAATGATCATCTAGACGAGAACAAAAGATGCCAATTTAATAGCAAGCGTTTAAGCATTTAAGGTCAATGCAAAAGCAGTGTAGAAAAGCAATTCTATTTTTTATGAGAAAATGCAAGTGCAGAACATGAAGCACTTTTAGGAGATTATCTATACGACATTTTCTTGATTAGGCAAAAATAATGCAGAGTCAAATGAATTTCGCATACTGGCACTGCTATCTGAGTCCTAATAGAGAGAATGAAACTCTTCTCTTAAAGCCTGGACTTTGGACTTTGAGGTTCCTTAGACCATGTTGGAGGAATTATCTTGTATTCTTGGGTTGGCTCTGACTCCTTGCTTTCATCTTCGCCTAGCGTGTCTTTAGAGAATGCATTTGGATTGGCCTTGATGCAGCTCTGCAGAGCAACAAATGGACGTACGCAGTCTGAGCCCTACAAAATAGGATTGAATTTCATATGTCAAACCTTGTCAAGAATATAGAAATTCAAAATATTTGAATTTTGACCACTTTGGTTGCTGGTAGGCACAGAGTATAGATGATGACTTGGTAATACAGACTTGCATGTTACCGCAAAACTCTACTAATCATACCAATGTTGAAACACGAAGAATTTCATGTCAACAAAGAGCCAAATGATGGCATGGAATGAAATAAGAAAAAAAAAATCAAAACTGGTAAACTGCTAGATCTGTTAGTGAGCTATTTGATTCATACAAGAAAAATCATTTTGAAGAGTTCTCACATGTCAGTTTAAATTGCAAGTGCTCTCCTAGGAAGTTGGAAGAAATAGTAGATGAAAATAGTTTAGACTCACACAATTCATGATTCAAATCGATGATCCAATTCATAGCATGTGGTGAATTTGCAGATGGCTGGGTCGTGTAATACATGCATGAATTGCTCAGATTCTGTGTCACCAATATGTATCACACGTTTCAGCTATTAGAATTGACAACTTATCAGTTTTGCATGAGTTTGCTTAAAATCACACATGTTTGGCAAAAAGAGGGTTTGTATGTGACAAGTTAACTTGTTTGTGCGCAAGGATTGTTGTAAGAGTTTAAAGTTAACTCCGGAGTTCAGCAACTATCCATGTACTGTGTTACAGTCCATGAACCTCACATGACATCGGTTATGTTAAGAGCCTGATCTAGGTAGATATACCCTTGAGTTCAGACTCACTTCTCACCTACTAACAGCAAAAGCATTATATATCACACTTGTGCCTACCTCTTACTGTTTCATAAAACCAAAAATCAAAATTGAAGCAATACAGCTATTTGTTCAACTTGAACTAATTCTATTCAAATCCAATGAAGAACTACAAATATATACCTACAGCAACTGACTCTGAGCGAGTCATGCTCTTACTTCATAGTTTAGCTTTGGAATGTATCCTCTCATGATCTCACAAATTTTAAGAGGAATCTTAATGAAAGCATTTGTCTCTATCTCTCTCCACATAACCTTATTATGTGAAAACCACACATTAGACGATCCATCTCAAAACAACCCCAATATTCTCATACAAAAGTTTACACAGGTTTTACACTTATTGAATGACATACAAAATGCCTGGTTAACAAAGTGTGTTGTGTGGCTAACACAATGATATTGATTATCATCGCATTAACCATAAATTATATGTCATTAATGAATTATATTATGATAATTAATTATTGTTATGTTAACCACAACACACACATGTTAATTAGAAATCTCTACATCCTTAACCAATGTAAATTCCATTTCCAAACTAAACTATGAAGTAACAACATTATTACATGCTAGGCATGGCCAAGCTCAGAGTTGGCTACTATATCTATAAGCATACAAATTATGACAGATATGATTGGAGCTTACCTTTTCTTCAGCAGTGCTCTTGAGAAAACAGAGGAATGCCTCAGAGAACTGGAACCCGCAAGGACCACTTCGCAAGTCAGCAATGCAAGGACATTCGAGAGCTTTCTGCGCCTTTGCCTCAATAGACTGAACACACACACGCATGCAAACACACGCACGCACGCATGCAAAAAATAAAATAAATAAATAAATAAAACTTTGCATAATTTTAAAAAATTATGTTCAATCATCAGCGAGTCGATTCATAAGAATATGAAAACGAGCAAACCTCCTCAGTGTCTTGGCTGTTTCCATACGCCGCAGCTTCTGTAACAAAACGAACGAAGACAAAGCTTAGACATTTATACAAACAATTGAAGGGCGTAATAAAAAGGGGGGGGGGGAAGCGTAGGAAATGAAAGAGAAAAAGAACCTGCGAGAACTGAATCGAGGGAAGTGGAATTAGATTTGTTGGTGGTTGAGGTTTGGGTTTGGGTTTGGGTTTGGGTGTGGGTGTGGGTGTGGACAACGCTGGCGGCAGCTTCGGCGCTTTGAGTTAGACCCATGGTTGGGGTGGTGGTGACAGGTGAGCGTAGTTTGTGGCTTAGTCTGTCTAAAGAAGTTGTTACGGTATGAAAATTGATTGATGGCGGAAGGTGATGCAGCCAGTGAAAGCTCGCGTAGTGATTAGTGATTGCACTTCAAACTTGGAAGGCCCCTCCTCCTTGTTAATTGCCACAGGGAGTGTTTCCCTTCGCATTCCTTGCAAATGCAACCACTCCCCCTGCCTTTTTTTCTTTGGTTTTTGGTCAACATGATTCCGCTGCCTCGAAACCCCCATTTTTCTTAGGCTAGTACAAAGGACGCCCAAAAGTCAAATATTCTTGTCCAACTTTTATATATGTTTTAGGATTTAATAAAACGATTACTTTTGAATATTTTATATTAAAAGTAAATTACACTCGCCTTGGAGAAATTTTTGGATATTCTTATAATGTCACATAAATTATATGCATAACTAATAATAAAATAATATTTTAGATAAAAAATATAAATTAATGGTGAGTTTTATTTTAAAATATTATTTTGTTATTGATTGTAAGTATATTCATAAAGTACTATATTAAGTATCTAAGAATTTCTCTTCCTCAAAGGTGTGTTCGTATATATTATTTTGGAGGGAAAAATATTTGAAGAATAGTTGTGAATCTATTTTACTCTTAACTCCTGAAATTCTTTTCCTTCTCTCCCTTTTCCTCGAAAATCAAAACTCACAAATATACCTTAAAGAAGCCCCTATTACATAACTTTCCCTTCTATTTTTAAAAGAGATTTGGATCCCTTAAAGCAAAAATTATTATAAAGTGAGGAAGTAAGAGGTTATCTATATTTAGATTATTTGGTAGGACCCATATATAATGAAAGTTATTGATCCATTTGTAAATAACTCCTCTCAATAAGTAAGAGGATGATACAAGATGGTGGCAAATCACCCATTCTCTTTCTAAGGCTTTTTGACCAACAATTGTGCTTTTACAAACTAAATACCACAATATAGTGGTTTTGAAACTATTTTCATGTCTGATGTTGTTTTTGCCACAATGGAGGTTGCAAGCTTTTTTTATTTTTTGTGATAGGATCGTGGCACAAAAACAAGCTGCGCCATCAATCAATTCTGTTAGCGCTACCAAAGCGACAAGACAAGCCAATCATGGGCCAGCTAGGTGGAGCTGTTTCAAGTTGCACCATCCACCACGTAGTGCCATGTGTCTTGGGCTAGCTAGGTGGAGCTATTTGACGTTGCGCCACCCACCACACAGCGCCATGTGTCCTAGACGGTCAGATGGTGCTGGTTAACAATACGCCAACCTTGCACCACGTGACTTCACCTTTATATACCCCTCTCTAGTCATTCCTCCATTTGTAGTCTCAACACATTAGTAAGACTTGTCCCGACTCATTCCTTCACTTGTAGTCTCAATTTTTCAATCTCTAAACACTATACTAATTTACTCTCTCATTTTTTTAACTCCCTTACAAAACTCTTACTTTATTCTTTGCAGTCTTTGAATTTTTAGCTTCTATTTTTTGGTCAAATTCTTTTTCTTTAATTTACTTCAAAAAGATGAGTACTTTTATTGTGTTTATATACTGGAATGGTAGAAAATTTGATAGGTCATAAGGATGTACTTTTGAAGGTGATAAAAAAGCAATTAAAATAGAAAAAAGGTCTCGGTTATCATGCACTAAAGAAGAAGATTGCTACCAAATTTAAGCTTCAATCTCATCAAACAATTTCAAGTCTCACTTATAGATTTCCAATTGCTCAAGATAGTGGTGCTTATACTGCTCTTAAGATAGTTGATGATGATGATGTTGATTGCATGATCAGCACCTTTGAGCAATAATCTCTGTTAACGGTGCTTGAACTATATGTTGAGATTGATGTTGCAGGCAATTCATTCTTTCCTATTGTACCTTCTATTCACTTTGTTGTTGCATTTGGCGATTATTATAGTGCTAATGTATGCTTGTTAGATGAAGATGAAGATTGCATCAAGGATCTATCATCAGATGAAAATGAAGATGATGATGAAGGTGAGATTCTCGATGGCAATTCTTCTGAGTCTGAGGCTGAATTGGATTCTTCGACTATTGCAGTTTCTCTAGTTGCATCCTCATTGCATATTAGAGAACAATTTCCATAACAAGGCGGTTAGTTTTCCTATATTTATTTGGATATATTGTGATTTTACTAGCACCCTTAAATGACTTGATGATATTTTTATAGATGTAACACATTTGATGGAGAATCCTTTCTGGAATGTGTCTCCACATTATAATTATATCAATTAGGACCACCCTGATCAAGAGACAGATGAATTTCCTGGGTTAGATGTGCCTGATTGCTGACGTCTTGGAGATGAGCTATATGTTGGTTTATGACTTGATAGCAAAGAAGTTATATAGATGGCTGTCAGACATTACTCTATGAAGGTCCATCAAACATATATTGTGGTCGAATCAACACCGATAATTTTCTACACAAAGTGCACAAGACACAAAGAAGGTTTCCCTTGACGAATGAGGCTAATTTTAGGAAAGAAGACAAACAAATGGCAAATCACTAAATGGGGTGGTCGTCACATCTGTCTTAATCCAATGCTATCTCAAGACCACTGGAAATTAGATTCAAATTTTATTTGCTCAAATATACTAGGTATGTCACTGAGCTATATATCAATTATGCACTTTATGGTTATTAAGTTCATTTATTGATAATAATTTAATTGCTTAATTTATGCTAGGGTTGGTTAAATTGGAACCATCGATTCCAATTTCTTAGATCAAAGGAAAAATTAATAGCCAATATGGATTTCAAGTATCATACCGAGAAGCTTGGATGGGTAAGCAAAAGGCAATAACAAAGGTGTTTGGTGATTAGGATGAATCATTTGCATAGCTACCTCAATGGCTTGCATATATGCATATGTTTGCATCGAATTCTGTCTACAAAATTGAGACAACTGAATTTGTCATAAATAATCAAGTAGACAATTGATTTCGCACATTTCATCTGGTGTTTTGGACATTCAAGCAATGTTATGATCCCTTCAATTTTCGCAAACCGATTGTCCAAGTTGATGGCATATTTCTGTATGGAAAGTATTATGGTACACTTTTAATTGCCACTACACAAGGTGGCAACAGTTGCGTTTTACCGATTGCTTTTGCTATTGTCGAAGGAGAAACCCTAGACGCTTGGTGGTGGTACTTGAGAAACATCCGGCAACATGTGACAAGAAAAAGAGCTGTGGCAAATCAAAACCTCGGTTAGCAACCTCCATATGCGTATCATGTGTATTGTATTCACCACATTGCCAGCAATTTCAACCACAAGTTCAAGAATACGAAATTGAAGCAAGATCCTTTGAAACTTGGTAAGAAGCACATTTTCATAATTTTAATATTAGATATTAGATATATGAATTTTGTTTCTTTTCAAAATTAACAATTAGTTTGTGTTATTTATATAGGGTATATGACTTGCATGCACCAGTTTGACAAGAATTTGGAAAAATTTCATCACACTAGTCTTGAAATTCAGAAATGAATTAATAGTATACCAAAGGAGAAATGGAGTTAGGTGTTTGATATAGAAGGACATAGATACGGGCACATGACAACAAACTTATCAGAGGCTGTCAATAAAGACATGAAGGGTGCAAGAAATCTTCCAATAACTGTGTTGTTAAGTTCACATATGGGAGGATGGTAGAGTATTTTGTGCAAAGAGGGGCAGAGGCTGGGGTGGAGTTGAGTGCTGGAAATAGGTTTTGTAAGAAATTAATCGATGCTATTAGGAAGAATTAAGAGAATGCATGTTCCCACCAAGTTTGCAAACATGACATGGCGACCACAAGGTTTGAGGTTGAAGAGGCATTCAACCCTGTGACACAAAGTGACGGTCATACATGGGCCGTAAACTTAAGAAGGGATACATGTCAGTGTGGAAAATTTCAGACATATAAATATTTATGCTTTTATGCCGTTGCTGCTTATGCTTCTATAATTATAGACTTCTACAATTTAGTTTATCATGTTTATTCCATCCAAAATATTATCAATATATATAGTGGACAGTATAACATCCCCACTTTCGTAAATAGAACGTAATGGAAATTTTGAATTATTTCCCCTAGGCAATGTGAGAAATTCTCAGGTAGCACTATGCTATGACGATCCTCACACTTGAAATTATAGGGTAGTGTAAAATTGTCGTTGAGAATATGGTGCTGCCATATGTTTAAAAATAGAAAATGACAAAAGTGCCCCTGCAAACTTTTGTTAATCATAGTGATACCCTGGATTTCTAGAAATTATGTTTTGATCCCAAAGAATTATTTTCACAACAACCCTTGAATTTTTTATAAAATGACCTTTGTGTCCACCCTATAACTTTTCATAAAATGACCCTTATGTCCCCACATCTATAGGATTAGTAGAATAGGGTTCTAAATGGAGCAGAATCGCGTGGTGAAAGCATAGAAGTTTAAATCTTTGCCGATTGGGCCATGGAAGCAGTCGAGTGTGAAATGACGTGGGGTGCCCTTGGACTTGCTCAAAATTACGGATATGCCATTAGCTATAGAAAACAGAAAACAGAAAGGTTCGAAATTTGCAAAACATTTAATCTACGCTATTAATCGATCTATTCGATCTTATTGATTAGGTAAGGCTAATTCGAAATTAATTAAAGGATAATTAGAGGTTAATTAGAGAGATTAGGCTTAAGATAAATTAAAATGAATATGTAGACATCTCACAAAACTATTAAGTAACGTTTTACCGATTTGGAGGAAATCGGCAAATATTCGGTGCTCTAGACCGCCAGAACCGAATCAATAGAATTTCACTAGTTTGAGTGTGGTTTAGAATGATTAGGTATAATGGAATTAGATTAGGGCTATAGGAAACTTCATAGGATTCTTCTAAAACCGTTTTACTGATTTAAAGGAAATCGGTAAAATTACGGTATTTTAAACTGTCGGAACCGGATTAGTAGAAATCATGCCATGGGTGCCCGAGGATCAATGGCCAAGATTTAGCCAAATACCTCCCTCAAGTGGCGCCTAGACAGCCCTTGATGAGGGGAAGCAAACCAAGTTGCATGACTAAATAGGATCCACCAATCAAAACCAAGATAGCTTCAAATATCTTCACCTTTTCCTCCTTTTCTCCTTATCCATTTTCGGCCTCTCATCCACCTGCTGAAGCTCTCCTCTTTCTCTCCTCCTTGCTCTCATTTCTACTCCATTCTCATCCATCTTCAAGTCTCATCCCAAGTCACCACCATCAAAGACACAAAATCAGCACAAATTTCATAAGGCAAGGTAAGAAATCCTACTTCTCCTCTTGTTTCTCTTATTTGGGACTGCATGTTGGGCATGCATAATTTGAGATGTTGGTGTTTTATAGAGTGATGATGATGTTTTATGACTGATTTTGCATGTATGTTATGATTGAAATTGGATTTGAGGGCAAATAGTTTGAAGGAGGAAGACAAATCTAGAGGCTGTTAGGGTTTTCCCTCGACGGTCCGTACGGCTCCACCTACTGCCATTTAAATTGGATGAAACTATGTTTATATGAAACTAGACATCCAGGGCTTTCCATACATATAAAATATAAGGCCATTGGATTAGTATAGAATTAGTTATGAATTTTTGAATTTAGACCTAGAAATCTGGGTTCTCACTTGGGCAGCATGGGTTGAGAAAGGTGTAGCTCACCCTATACAACCTCAAATTGAGTGCAACCAAAGTTGTTTGAAATCTAACACATAAAAGAACATCCAATAAAAATTTTAGAATTTAATTCGTTGTCATTTGTTCCCAGCACATCAATGAAGTTGGTTTAGGTTTAAACTGGCCTAGAACAGGATAACCCAATAGGGTAATGTTTCGAGACTCATAACTCAAAATCTACTTAGGAAATGACATGAAACTTAACTCATTTTAAAGCTTGTTATGTTAGCTTTAGTTTGATGTAAAATTTGCATGATTTCACCTAGTTTTCGATTTTTAATGAATTTTCTTTTATAGGAACCCAATTCTAGCTAAGAACAGGGCATGTTGAGGTAAAATGGTTATATCTTGAGCTATACAACTTAAAATGAGATGGGACTAAAAGGGTTAGAAACTAGACATATAAGGCTACAACATATCCAAAAATTAGGTTTAAATAAGTTGAATTGAAATAAGGGTGAAGCATACAAAACTCGGGCAGGACAGGGAAGAGTAAACTAAGGCCATATCAATGCTGAGTTGAAACTAATGAATGAATTTATGAATGTATATGTATAATTGCTGGTTTATATTGAGTTGTAAGTTTGTATAATTGTACTAGTTGTCTGGCACTATTCACGGGGAAGTGGACTCGATCCGTTATGCTGCCGAATTTTCGGCAGGGATTTATGAGAACTTATGCTATGGGTGATTATGCCTTGAACATATTTATATGTCATGTCCATGTACGTCATGCATGCAAGCATAATTAGAATATGATTTGAGAAGTAAGGCAATAGACATATCCATGAATGCTCAAAGCATCCGCATGCATGATAAGATATGGAAAGAAAAGGATAATAAGAACTTACAAGAGGGACGTACCAAGCTACCATGTGAGGCATGGCATAGACCCAGCTAGCGTGGGCCAGAGCGGTACTATCTAAGACTTGGGCCAGCCCCCGACCAGATTTAAGGGGAATAGACCGGTGTGAGGGTCGGGGAAAGTAAAGCCGTCACTCATGTATAGGTACGAGCTCGGACCTGAGAAGCAGGCTATCACCCAGGGGTGAGAGAGGCCAGTCACCTCCGGGGGACCAATTACAGAATGGCAAGGTTACATTGCAAGTTAAAGAAGAGATAAGTTAAGTCAAGTGCACTTGCATACATTCGAGTATAAGCATATATATGTGCATTTTCAATCATCTAGTTAAGTCATAATGCTATTATGACCTTTATTGAAGCATATTATATTATCCGTATTTCTACGTCTGTTATATGACATGGCAAGTGGTTGTTAAAATATAACCCGCTTCGAGAAAGGTGTTTTCAACTTAAAATTGAACCACTATTTGTTTATATGTGCTCTTATTTTCATAATAAACTGAAGCGGCTGGAATATTTATAATGACACTGTAAGATTGGTTTGAGTTTACATACTGAGAACTTTAGGTTCTTATTGCCTACTTGTATGTTTCTCTTTTCCATAAATATTCCAGCTCCTAAGTTGGAAATCAAGTATGAGGCAGAGTACAGGGCCATTCATTGAGCAAGAATAGGGCACGAGCAAGACCAAGAGACTATTGGAGCTAGCTAACGACTAGTCGGAAGTAAACGCTATGTATTATGCCAGTCACAATTTCCTTTAAAGTGTAATTTTTTTTTTTAACTATGTATCAGAGACTATTAGTCAGTAATAAAGTGAGCAGTTAAAGGGCCATGTATTCTATTTTCCATATTTTAAAGATTTCTTAGCACAGTGACAACCTTTTAATGTAACTCCATGACTCGAGCATAGCTTATATAATAAAGGGTGTTACAGACAGTGGTGGCCAAATAGCAATGAGGATTGCATTACAGCCACATCAGACTGGATATTGGTTCTAGATTTGTCAACTTTTCGCGCCAAAGGTAGGCTGAAGTCTACAGGCATAAGGAATGAAATGAATTTGAGAGAGTCACAGTGTAGGCAATGGTGTGGAATATGTAAAAGGGAAGGTCATAATTGACGTCTTTGCCCTCATCTTACTGCAAGTCAAAACTCTTAGCATGATACCGACACTATAGATGATGAAGATATTTAAATCGTGCTAAATTTGTCCTCAGTCAACTAGTGTGATTAATTTATAATTTGAAAAAAAAAGGTTTCATTTGGTTATTAATTATTCTCTTGCTATTATAATTCTCTAAATTACCTTGTTCATTTAGTGGTCATTCCCTAAATTACCCTTACCTAAATAAACTCTACTCAAATTAAGATTAAGTCATTACATTACTCTTAATTTATGTATTTATACTTTTAAATGATATTAGCAAACATTAAATTATTAAATAATTGATGGATTAATGAAAATATCATACTTAAAGAAAATTAAATTATTAACTTAACATATTATTGAATAATTTATGCTTTAAATAATAACAATTTGGGCTTTTTTTAAGTTTTTTTAAGAAGAAAACCCTTTATAATTAAAAGGTATGTATAAAAATTATAAGATCGATAGATTAATTTGTTTTTAAAGAAAATTAAAACTAAAATAGGTTTTAGTATTTTTATATATACATATTGAAGAGAACAATGCATCTTGAATATATCGTTTGTAATTATTTTCACCTAGAGTATAGAAGATAAATTAGTCGAATAAAAGTAATGTCATACATACACCAATAACATAAATAGTTTTCATTAATAAATAAGGATATACATCCATAATCAATCATGTGGAAAGTTAGGTGATAATATATAACTACATTGCCTATCTCTCGCTCTATGATGCGGATTTCTTCTGACGTTAGCTGGATCATCCTCAAGGTCAGCTATAGCTAAAAAATCAATGCCTTGTGGTGAAACAACATTTACACTACGTAGATTATAAAGGGTCTCATGTGATAAGAAATCCATAAATCTCATAGGTGCATTAGGTGTGAACTCTGGTGGCACATATGTAGGTGGTGTAAATTGTGATGAACTTGGTGTAGAAGGGACGTATGCCTCATCTGGGTGAATGATATGCAATGTGGGAAGAGGATGCTCCTATTGAATGATATGCAGCATGGGAAGAGGATCCTCTTGTTATTTGAACTTGTGGTGGCTAATAATAAGTTTTTTCCCGGACCTGAATCCATGGAGTTGGCTAATGATGTCGATGGAACATAATATTGGCTGTGACCACATTCAGGAAGTGAAGGAAGGGTATGAACCTCCGTTACCTCTCACCTTCTACATCACTGAAGTCCTCGACCTTCCACCCAAGTCAGACGTATTGCCACATTCACATCAGTTTGTGGAAGAGGCTGCTATTGAACACGAGCTACTGCAGGTTTAGTGACCCTGTCTCATTCCTCCAATTGCTGCAATAATTCTGTTATCACGTCTCTAACATCCTCCATCAAAAAGCTTGAGTCATTGATAGAGGATAAATAGTGCATCCACTCTAGTTGCTTGTGCTATTCAAATAGACACAAACATTATGTAAAGGTGCTAATAACACAAAGTAATTTAATCAACAAAAGTAACAATACTTACTATCTGCCTTCTGCATGCACCATCTCTACTAATCCAATGACGACTGTATCTTGAATACCACCTCATGTAAGGATCATTCTCACTTAATAATCCTATTTATTGATCGCTGATTACCACATATTATGTCCTATCATTCCATATTTGGATAGCTGAAGCACATAAGAGTGTCCAATCATCACTCTCTTTGCCATGCAGTGTAAGATCATGGAGTTTTTCAAGTTGACGCGGTAGGTTTGGAATACCCTACTATGAGCCAAATTGACACATCATTCAATTCGATTAATGCCACTCCACGATGTGAAAAAATACCAGTGGCACAACAGCTCTCTAAACATGAGAGCCTTTAAGGCATATAGGTAGGAATGACCCATAAACTTCAAGATAGGGTCCCCACACAATCTAAAAAATTAAAATAATTAATATTAAAATTTCTACAGAGTTAACATGATCAAAATTATAGAGACATCGATAAGAGATTCTTACATATTTTTGCTTTAACCGATCAAGCTTGTGACGATAGTACGACAAGTCTTGTCATACAGCCATAAAAGTTTTACCACCTATCCATCTATTATTTCACATATTCAACCAAATATATTATAAACATGTAATGATTATCTAAATAGAAATTTTTTTTTAAAAAAAAAGAAGGAAAAAAGCCAAACCAAGCACTGTGTGGGGCATTGGTGGTCTTCATTAGAGGAGTTAGGGCAATTGATGGGAATTTATCCCACGCCCACAGCTGAACCAACACAGTCATGCCTCCAATCTCATGCTAATTATAATATGTATACTTGCAAAGCTCATAATATAAATAAGAGAGCACCACTGATCCCTAACTGTATTGTCTAGCCTTAACAAAATCCTCTAAAAATGGTAAAAGTCTTAACGGTATCAAGTTTCCAGAATGATCTGGAAACAAAAATAAACCCATTAATCGCAAAATATATGCTCGAGCAAATCGCTAAAGCTGGACCTCATTGCTAAAATGATTATTTATATCACTAAAGTGAGTATTTGACCACCCCATTTTCAATCAATGACCCATGGAAAGCATTTTGCAGGAGAGTTATGTCTAGCAGTTGCTGGAGATAGGGTTGCCATGGACCAGAAGTATTGCCAATAATTGGTCTCCCATTAATACGAAGACCCGTTTGGATAGTCATACCTTGTAGTGTAATCGTGTATTCCCCTGGAGGCATATGAAATGTATGTATCTCCGATCTCCGGCACTCTATTAAAGTAGATACCAATGTGTGCTCAATGTGGAAAAATTCAAGCTTTGCAACTTTAAGAAACCCTGATTGCTCCAAGTACGGAATAATCTCGATAGGAATTTGCTCGCCCTTGCTATAAATAGATGATTTTCCTTTAACAACTAATACCCGATCGGGATGTCTATTACAAATATATTGTGAAACATGTGTCTCTTGCAACAATGATAGATCATTTCGCTTAGGATGAATAACACATAATGAAGAAGAAGAACTAGATGCCATCTGTTAAAAAAAAAAGTAATAATTATCAAATTATTTATATGCTTTCCTATATAAATAATAATATAATCATTTCTATTTAATAGTCTTCTTACTACTTTATTTGTTTATTAATATAATTTAAACTTTGTTACACTTTCCACAAAAATTAAAAAATATTATGCCAAGATACATATAAAAAAATGTTACTTAAGTTATATAGAAAGAATGAATGTGAATAGTTGTTTTGATCACTGAGTTAAATTAGTTTATATACAATGGTGAGTTCCATAACTAAATACCGCTATCCAACAAATCTATAACTAACAAATAACAAACTGTAACAGACTAATAGAATTCTACTACTGCCTAATACTCCCCCTCAAGATGGAAGGAAGATGTTCTTGATTGCCATCTTGGACAATAAGTACCCAAATTGGGGAAAGGGAAGAGCTTTGGTGAGAAGATCAACAACTTGATGGTGTGTGCAAACATGAACCAGTTGGATAATACCCTGAATGACTTTTTCACGAAGGAAGTGACAATCCACCTCGATGTGCTTGGTCCATTCATGATAAGTAGGATTGGAGGCAATATGTATAATAGCTTGGCTGTCATAGAAGACAGCAACTGAGCCAACAGAGTGTCCAAAAATCCTTGAGAAGAGAAGGCATCCATGTTAGCTCACTAGCTACAAAAGCTAATGCCCTATACTCGGATTCTGCAGAAGATTGGGAAATAGTGTTTTGCTTCTTAGATTTCCATGATACGAGGGAATTGCCAATGAAGACATAGAATCCAGTGACAGACCTTCGAGTGTCAACACAAGAAGCATAATCAGCATCAGCATATGCCTGAAGATTCAAAGAGGAGCTAGCTGAGAAGAAGAAACCTTATCCCGGAGACTGCTTTATGTAGAGAAGTAAGTGATGTGTTGCTTGTAAGTGGGGCATATGAGGTTTTGAAACATATTGACTCAATTTGTTCACTACAAAGGCTATGTCAGGTCTGGAGATAGTCAGATAGAGTAATCTACCAATCAACCTTCTATATTGGTAGATATCAGGTAGTAACTCACCATTTTCATTATTGAGTTTAACATGGGGATCCATGGGTAAGAGGGCTGGTTTGGAGGCTAAGAAACCTATGTCCTCCAGTAAGGAGAGTGTATATTTGCACTGAGAAAAGAAAATCCCATGCTTAGATCTAGCAATTTCCAAACCTAAGAAATATTTCAGTGACCCTAAGTCTTTGAGCATGAAATGCCCTTGAATAAAATTTTTGACATCCTGCAGCAACTTTGGGTCTAAGCCAGCAATGATGATGTCATCTACATAGACAAGTAATGCTACAAATAAAGCGCTAGAGCCCTTAACAAATAGGGAATAATCATTGCAGAACTGAGAGAAACCATGTTTGAGCAAGGCTGCAGCAAAAGTAGAGAACCATTGCCTTGAGGCCTGCCTTAAGCCATATATCGACTTGTTCAAACAGCATACAAGATTCTCCCCTTTACTCTTATAACCGAGGGGGAAAGTCCATGTAAATTTCCTCTGACAGTTCCCCATTCAAAAAAGCATTATTAGTTGCAAGTTGAAGAAGACTCTAACCGTGAATAGCAGCTAGGGATAAAAGAACCCGAATGGTGGGCAGTTTAGCAACAGGTGAGAAGGTATCAACAAAATCCAACCCAAATTGTTGAGTGTAGCCCTTGGCCACTAACCACACTTTGTATTTGTCACAGTCCTATCAGGGTGGTATTTGAGTTTGTACACCTACTTATAGCCAATAGTGTGTTTACTGGAGGTAAAGGGACAAGAGTCTAGGTACTATTGTCCTCCATGGCTTGAAGTTTTACCTTCATGGCATTTTGCCATTAAGGCAGCCTGGTGATAGAACTGGGGTTCAAAAATAGAAGAGACTTGCATGACAAAATGATGGTAAGTTAGGCTAAGTTTATGGTAAGATAAGTAATCAGAAATGAGGTAGGCACAGGAAGTCTCAGCTACGTTATTATAATGATAATCTTGCAAATAAAAAGGCGTGAGGTCGGCTAGATCATCTAATTATTGGTAAATTAGTAACAGAAGAGGGGGCTAAAGAGACCATAGGAATGGGTGTAGAGGTAGAATCAGGGTAAGGAGGAACAATAATGTCAGAGAAAGGTTTGGGTAGGATAAGGTTGGGGAATAGATCTATAAGTGGCCTCTTTGGGTGATTGGACTGGAAAGGGAGCACATCCTCATGGAACACCACATCTCTAAATATGAAAACTACTTTCTTTGTCAAATCATATAAGCAATAGCCCTTGTAACCAGGTGGATAACCAATGGACACAGTAGGTACTGCCCTGGGACTGAACTTGTGTCTGTGAAAGGGTAGTGTGGCAGCAAAATAGAGGTAACCAAAGACCCTCATGGACTCATAGTCTGGAACTTTACCAAATAGCTTTCATACGGAGACTGGTTACTCAAGATTCGGGAGGGTGTACGGTTAATGATGAAAGTAGTAGCTGAGACACACTCACCCCAAAATGCAAAAGGAACTTGAGACTGAAAAAATAATGCTCTAGCCACCTCTAACAAGTGCCTATGCTTCCTCTCCACAACTGAGTTATACTGAGCAGTTTCCAAAAAGAGAATTGGTGAAAGGTTCCTTTGTTCAACAAGAAATTAGTGAGTGCCAATTCCTTGGCATTATCAGTCCGAATGCACTTGATAGCTGTTTGAAATTGAGTTTCCACCATAGCAACGAATTGCTGCACTCGAGTGGTAGCCTCGGACTTGGTTTTCAGCAAGCACAACCAAGTGTATCTACTGTGATCATCTACAATTGTTAGGAAATAATGATGCCCTGCATAGGTTTCCTCATGGAAAAGGCCCCATACATCACAATGAACAAGATCAAAAGGTTTATTGGAAAAATGATTGTTAGATATGAAAGGTAAGCGAGTTTGCTTAGGTAAAGGACACACATAGCAAGCACCAATATTAGAATCAAAATAATGAAACAAATTTTTATTCAATAAAGAATGTAAAAATGCATTGGATAAATGCCCAAGTCTAGAGTGCCAAACATAAGAACACACTTTATGAGAAACTACATGATTACAAGTATTAACATGAAGTGAATTAAATGTAGGGAAGGTGCTTGGTTGAGCAGGATGGCGAAGATATAGTCCCTTGTCCACCTTAGCTTTGCCAATCATCCTCAAAGACTAGTTGTCCTGGATAAAAGCAAAGTTAGCAAGAAAGGTCACAGAAAAATGATTAGAATGCAAAAAGGTACTCATTGACAACAAGTTAAAAGTGAAAACTGGAATGTAAAAAACTTGATGCAGGACAAGATCTGTAGAAAGGGAGACAGAACCAATCCCCAAAACCGATATGTGAACACTATTGGGGAGAGTAACACAGGAATCAATCAAAGGTGTATAATCAGTGAATCTATGCAAAGAGTGACAAATATGATTGGTAGCTTCGAAATCCAATAGCTAACAATCATTATCCAAATTTGAAAGAGACATAGCAGATAACAAAATACCTTCAGCATTAGAGGCTGAGGCATCAATCTGCTCAATGGAAACCTTTGAGGCCGAAGCAAGTTGAGTGGACAACATGCTCAAAAGATGCTGATATTGTGATTGTATGATAGGAGCCGAAGGGTCAAGAGAGGTGGTGGAACCATCAGGTAATGAGATGAACAGATCCTTTGGCAATGGAACCTTTGTTCTTGAATTTGTAGCCTAGAGGGTAACCATGGAGTTTGAAGCATTTGTCAATTGTGTGTCCCAAGACACCATAGTAACCATATAGTGGCCTATCTTTCTTGGCTTGTTTTGAGTCAGACTTATCAACAAACACCATAGATACATCAGTTGTTCGGGATTTGATGCCAACTTCACATTGCTTTTCTTCTTGAATGACCAGGGATAGAACCTTGTTAATCAGAAGGAGTGGCTCAATCAGCAACAATTGACCATGTAACGTCCGAAAAATTATATCGTTTTTAATCGATTTGTTTGGTTCTACTGAATAAGCAAGACTAATTAGAAATTGATTAAGTATTTATTTAAAGCCAATTAAGTATCATTTAGAGAGATTAGATTTGAGGGAATTAGATTAGAAGCAAAGAAGACCTCATAGAATTTTTCCAAAATCGTTTTGCCTATTTAAAGGAAATCGATAAGATTTCGGTATTTTAAACCATCGGAACTGAAACAATAGAATTTCACAAATCAAAACCTAAATTGAGAAGCTAAAAATTCAGCCACCTTACCTTTAATTGTGGTGCCACTTGCTATGAGAGTCTGTGGAGAAACTTGGGTTTTTAACCACCACAAATTCAATCCACCAATCACCTTTCAAGCTTCCCCCAATAAAACACCAAAATTCCTTCTCACTCTTTGAAATTTCGGCCCTAAATCTGCAGCCCACACTTCCCATTTTCTTTGCTTTTCATCTCATCTTCACTCCATTTTCATCATACTTTCAAGCTCCTAACCAATTTCTTCAACCCAAGACCTAAATCTAACAAGTTCTACACTTAGAAAAGTTAGGATTCCAAATCTGTTCTTGTTTCTTATGGATTGTAGCTGTATGAGATTTCATCTTTCTTCATTTTTTTGATGCTATATTGGGTTTATATGATGGTCTATGGTTGGTTTAACTTGGGTCTTTGAGTTAGAATTGAAGTTGGAAGGGGAGAATTAGGAAATAGGAAGAAGCAGAATGCTGTTTGGGGTGAAAATGTTACAGCATCCATACATTCATCCTAGACAGACCAAAATCTAGCCATCAAAACTTGATTAGCCTATTTTTATATGAAACTAGACATTTAGGGATTTCTAACCATATAAAATATAAGGCCATGGCATTAATATTGAGTGAGTTATGAATTTTTAAAGTTTACCTAAGAATTCGATATTCTCTACTGCGCAGTACGAGTTTTGAAGGGTGTAACTCACACCACATAACTCTAAATTATGTAAAACAAACTTTGTTAGAAAGCTTACACATAGAGAAATATTCCATAAAAATTTCAATGTTAGATTTGGTCCCAATTTCTCCCAGTAATTCAATGAAATCATCCTAAGTCTAACCCGGGCTAGAATAGGGTAGCCTAGATTTGTCAACTTCAAGAGCTTATAACTCAAGCTCTACTTATGAAAATCAAATGAAACTTGTTGGAAATAAAAAGGTCCTGTTGCCTTTAATTTGGTAGAAGTTTCATATGATTTCACATAGATTCCTATTTTTTTGTGAATTTTTACTTTTTAGGGTGCATTTCTGGCTAGTTGTAGGGCAGACCGAGGTAAATTTCAATTAACTTGAGCTACATATATCAAAATGAGATGGGACTAAAAGGATTGAAAACTAGATAAATAGAACTCTAACATATCCAAAATTTAAGTCTAAATGAATTAAATAGAAATTATGGTGGAATTTACAAAATCAGGTAGAATTGGGTAAAGGTAGCAGAAAATCCAATTTATGTTGGAATGTCATATTATTAGTATAAATGTTAAAGGCTTGAGGCTTTATATTGGTACTGTTGCCTAATTGATTTTTCTAGTAGCCTGGCACTATTCATGAGGAAGCGAACTTGATCGGTTATGCTACCGAAATTCAGGCAGAGATTTCACATACTATGTGACATATTTATATGTACACGTGATATTCAGGGTAAATTAGTTGTGCAGGTAATTTATGAGGATTATAAATGATTCCAATTATTTGGGCTAGCCCCTAAATAAGGTTAAGGGGAATAGATCAGTAGAAAAGTCAGGGAAAGTAAACCCGGCAATCTTGTATAGAAGCGAGCTTAGTCTTGAGAAGCAGACTATTACCCAGGAGTGTATGGCCAAAAACTCCCACGAGACCAAGTGTAGAAAAATATAAGTCACATGAGTTGCATCAGAGCTAAGTGCATTTCCATTTATGTATATATATGCTCTGTTTGCTAAATCTTAAGCTAATTGCATGGTTATCTGTATATTCATTGTGTTTGTATTACTGTTTACATTATGGTTATTGCTTTAACTATGTTAGAATACGTGTCTGGTTATACTTCTTGTTACATTAATTTAAATTCAGTTTTGTTTCAGGTTATGTTTTCCATCATTAATTGAATAGAATATTGTAGTTATGTTATGCCTTTTTAAATTAAGAAAATCGAAACAACTGGGAATGACGGTGATGTCAGATTAGCATAGTACTGGATTTCCTGCTGAGAATTTCTTTAAATTCTCACCCTACTGTGTATTGCCGTGTCATTCTCAGATCATGGAGCACGCGGTGATAGGCATTCTTTTTCTTGAGTTCCCTGATCTGCACTTTCACCTCAACCCTGTTCTGGACTCTGTATATATTACTGATAGTTGTCATTTCCATTTTTATTTCTTCTTTCACAGAGACTTCGCGGTCCCACTCACTTACCCACTATTTGATCCTACCACACCCTATGTCGCTATTCCGATATATATCGCACCCCCTCCTACCTCCATCTGTAACTGCAGCTCCTGCTGCACCATTGGCGGCATCACCCAAGCAAGTCCCTTCTATTTCCCTCGATGACGATGATGACCTGTCAAAGGCTATGAGTTCATCTTCTTCATCCTCTTACCCGGAGACGGTTATGATTCAGTGGACGCTAGCATGGCGAATGGGTTCCTTTCTTCGAAATCCATTTAGAGGAGTATCTAACCCTAACAGTTGGTGGTGTATAGTGTAGCCCTCTTTTGGCACTTTTGGGCCATAGGCTTAGTTTTGTTAGTACATGGAATGTCCCAGAGGGACCAGCTAGGGTTCTGCTTTGTAGAAATAAGTCAATTTATTTTGTTCTAGTGACTTCATCTTTATACCATGTACTGTTTTATATGTTTTTTTTTAGTAAACTCTAATAATGGATACCTCCATGTATATATACGATGTAGTTTTCTATAGTTCCATCTGTTCTGCAGATTTTTCTATTATGACATTAAATCCATTTGTTCGTTCTACGACCAAAATGAATAAATAAATGAACAGCTAATTCTTCTATGGGTAATTAACATTGGATTAGAATGGAATTAATTAGACACCCACGCGTGATAACTTATCGGCTAATATATTATGACTTAAGCATAGTATTTTGTCCGATAAGATATAACCTTTTTGGTATCAGAGCAGTTCATCCTAGTATAGGTTAGAGGATTGGACTGACTATTCTTCACATATGCTTTGTGTTTCTTAGGCACTACCATGCACTGAGTCTTGTCTATCTGGATAAGATATAGGGATGCATGTGAAAGAATTGCCTGACTATATGCTGTTATTTACTAGCACACTGGACTTAGTATTGAGCCTGATCAACTCAATAACTCTTGTTTTGTGTGTTCAGAATTTGATGGCTTCCGGAAGGCAAGGTAGGCAATGAATGGTGCCAGCTCAAGAGGAATCTACTGAGTTCATGGACACGATACAGGAGATGGCGTATGCCATGCAAGAACAAGTAGCTGCAGCACATCAGATGATGGACCAACTAGGTAGGCACCCTAAGGTTGGTCATGAAGGGAATCCTAATGGTTCAGGAGTGGACTTAGTGTACCTCAAATTTTTCGAGTCAGAAAGGCTAACCTGCCCAGCTTCAGGGGAGCCTTCGACCTTGATAAGACCGATGAGTGGGTTCAAGTTATGGAGAAAGTCTTCTTCATCTTAGACTACACAGACTGCCAGAAGGTGGCCTTTGCCACCTACATGCTGGAAGTGGATGTAGAGTTCTAGTGGAATGGTGTACGATGGTTGCTAGAGGAATCCTAAATGGAGATCACTTGGGATGTATTTAGAGATGCATTTTATTAGAAGTATTTTCCTGCCTCTGTCTGCAATGCCAAGGAGCTAGAGTTTATGCACCTCCGTCAAGGGAACAGTAGCATATCAAAGTACATTGCTAAATTTGAGGAGTTGTGTAAATTTTCCATAATCTATCAACGGAACCTCGATGAGGTTTGGAAGTGCATGAAGTTTGAAGGTAGGCTACGAGAGCATATTCTCACCACCATAGGACCGATGGAGATCAGAGATTTCCCAACTCTGGTGAACAAGTGCCGATTGGTGGAAGATTATAATAGAAAGCTGACTGCTGCTAGATCAATTGGCAGTAACTTTAAGAGAGGATTGGCACTGCAAGGCCCAAGGTTTAAATCTAACTCTCAGCAATAGAGAAAGTTTTAGTCAACATGCAGTAAGAGCAAGCAACCCTAGAGGCCTTTTGGAAACCAAACCTGCAGCCAATATAGAAAGAATCATGACAATCGCCCGTGCCTGGCAAGTCAAAATGTCTATTTCGAATGTGACAAGCCAGGCCACAAGATCTATGAATGCCCGGTTAGAGACCCTCAACTGACTCCCAAGCCGCAATGCCAAGGAAAAGTTTTCACCATGGATGCACAAGAAGTTGAAAGATCTAAAGATTTGATTGAAGATACATGTAAAGTGAATTGTAAGATCTTGACTGTTTTATATGATTCAGGTGCTTCACACTCTTTTATTTCTCTTGATCGCATATCAGTTTTGCAATTGCCTATCTTTGAATTACACTATGAATTGTTAGTTTCTACCCCTACAAATAAGCCCGTTAAGACCAATCACATTTGTATGAATGTCTCCCTTCATATAGGAGGTCGAAATTTTACAGCCAATTTAGTCCGTCTTCCCTTGTCCAGACTTGACATTATTCTGGGTATGGACTGGCTCTCTGTCAACCAAGTCATGTTAAATTATTCTGATAGAGCCATTATGTTTCCCTCTGTTTCATCTCCTGAATCAGTAACCTCGATAAACCTTTAACTAAGCTCCCTAGTAGTTTGCCACTATGGGGATAGGAGTCAAGGGTACATTCTCCTATCAAAGTAACAGAGGTTGATCAGAAATTAGATGATATTCCAGTTGTTAAGGAATATCCCGATGTATTTCTTGAAGATATCCTTGAATTTCCTCCTGAGAGAAAAATCAAGCTTGCCATTTAATTGGTACTAGGAACGGGACCGATATTTATAGTGCTGTACCGAATGTCACCCCTGGAGCTAACTGAACTTAAAAAGTAGATTGAAAAACTCCTGGAAAAGAGATTTGTTAGACCAAATGCATCACCATGGGGAGCCACAGATATGTTAGTTAAGAAGAAAGATGGGGGCATGCGACTATGTGTAGATTATAGGCAGCTAAATAAGGTAACAATTAAGAAAAAATTATCCGCTACCAAGGATTGATGACCTCATAGATCAACTGCAAGGGGCAATTGTATTTTCCAAGATTGATTTACGGTTTGGATATCATATTTGGGTTCGAGAGGAGGATATTCTTAAAACGGCCTTTCAAACTTGCTATGGACATTATGAATACACTGTGATGTCTTTCGAATTAACGAATGCGCCAGCAATATTCATGGATTATATGAATCGGATATTTCGACCATGTCTAGACAAATTTGTGGTGGTATTCATTGATGATATATTTGTCTACTTGAAGACAGAGCGAGAGCATGCAGAATATTTGTGGCTGGTTCTACAAATTCTAAGAGAGAAGAAACTCTATGCCAAGCTATCCAAATGTGAATTTTGAATGAAAGAAGTAAAATTTCTTGGCCATGTGGTATTCCATGGAGAAATTTCTGTAGACCCCTTTAAGGTGGAAGCAGTATTGAATTAGGAACGACCAATGATAGTTATAGAAGTCAGGAGTTTCCTGGATCTGGTGGGATATTACAGGAGATATGTCAACAACTTCTCCTAGATAGCTTTACCTCTAATGAAGTTAATCGGCAAGAATGCTCCATTTGAATGGACGCCCGAATACGAACAAAGTTTCCAAGATCTACAAGAAAAGTTGACAACAGCCGCGGTGCTCACTTTGCCAAATCGTCATGGACTGTTCAAAATTTACTGTGATGCCTCCAAGAAAGGGTTAGGATGCGTGTTAATGCAGAGTAAGAATGTGGTCACGTATGCCTCTAGATAATTGAAAACTCATGAAAGAAATTACCCGATGCATGACCTCGAGTTAGCGGCGGTAGTATTTGCTCTGAAGGTATGGAGACACCATCTCTACAAAGTGAAGTTTGAATTCTTTTCTAATCATAAGATTCTGAAATACCTCTTTGATCAGAAAGAATTAAATATGAGGGAACGAAGATGGATGAAATTTCTTAAAGATTACGAGTTTGAGCTAAAATACCATCTTGGCAAGGCAAACATGGTGGTAGGAGCCCTAAGTAGAAAATCTTTAATTGTGGTGTGGATGATGATCAAGGAGACGAAACTATAAAGAGTTTCCGAGACCTTAACTTGAGAATCTCTATAACCCCTCATGCTAATCAGTTAAACCAAATTAAGATAACTAGTGACTTTAAAAACCAAATCTGATAAGCACAACAAGGGACGTCAATTTTCAACATATGGTGCATCTGGGGCAATCAGGACAACTGATAGGCTTTGCTCTAGATAAAGAAGGCGTATGGAAACATCAAGGATGAATATGTGTACCTGAGGAGAGCGACTTCGGAAAAGGATCTTGGAAGAAGCCCACAAAAGTGAGTTCACTATACATCCTAGCATCAATAAGATGTATCAAGACCTCAAGAAAATGTTTTGGCGGCCAAGTCTTAAGACAGATGTGGCAAGTCTTGTGAACAAATGTCTAATCTCCCAGAAAGTAAAAATAGAGCATCATAAATCAGTAGGGACACTGTAACCCTTGGAGATTCTGGAATGGAAATGGGAAAGCATTTCTATGGATTTCGTGATGGGCTTGCCAAGGACACCTTCTGGATATGATGCTATATGGGTCATAGTGGATAAAATAACTAAGTCTGCTCACTTTTTACCCACTTGAGCAAATTATCCTTTGGAGAAGTTAGCTCAATTGTATATTCAGGAAATGGTGAGATTACATGGCATTCCTTCCACTATCATCTCAGATTGAGATATAAGATTTACCTCACGATTTTGGGGAGCATTTCAGAAAACGTTCGGTATTAGACTATGTCTAAGTATTGCATATCATCCCTAAACGGATGGTCAGACCGAACGAACTATTCAGACTTTGGAGGATATGTTGTGAGCTTATATCTTAGAGTAGCACAGAAACTGGGATCGATATTTACCACTAGTCGAGTTCGCATATAACAATAGTTATCAAGTGAGTATCGGCATGGCTCCGTACAAAGCATTATACGGACGATAATGTCAATCTCTGCTATGTTGGTACAAATCAGGAGAGCAGAGTCTATTAGGACTGGAACTAGTCAGGCAAACTACAGAGCAAATTAAAAGATCTGTAGCAAGATACTTGCAGCCTAGAGTTGTCAGAAAAGCTACACAGATGTCAGGAGAAAGCCATTAGGGTTTCGAGAGGGAGACCACGTGTTTCTAAAGATCACGCCCACAATTGGAGTTGGTAAAGCCATTAAGTTAGAAAGCTAAGCCCTCGCTTTATGGGTCCTTTTCAAATCCTAAAGCAAATCGAACTAGTTGCATAATGAGTCACTTTACCTCTACATCTGTCAAACCTTCATTAAAGTTAGAAAGCTAAGCCTTCGGTTTATGAGTCCTTTTCAAATCCTGAAGCAAATCGAACCGGTTGCATAATGAGTCACTTTACCTCTACATCTGTCAAACCTTCATGATGTTTTCCAAGTTTCTCAACTCAGAAAATATCAATCTGACCCCATACATTTCTTAGAACCTGAATCAATTCAGCTAAGGAATGATTTAACTTTTCGTGTACCCCTAGCACAGACAGTAGATAGGAGCACCAAACATCTTCGGAATAAAGCTGTACAATTAGTGAAGGTAGCATGGGAAAATAAAGACTCAACGGATTGTATGTAGGAATTAGAGTTAGATATGAGAAAAAAGTATCCTGAATTATTCTCAGGTACTAAATTTTGAGGACAATTTTTTTTAGGGAGGTAGTAATGTAACGTCCGAAAAATTTTATCATTTTTAATCTATTTGTTCAGTTTTACTGAATAAGTGAGACTAATTAGAAATTGATTAAGTATTTATTTAAGGGCAATTAAGTATCATTTAGAGAGATTAGATTTGAGGGAATTATATTAGAAGCATAGAAGACCTCATAGAATTTTTCCAAAACCGTTTTGTTGATTTAAAGGAAATAGGTAAGATTTCGGTATTTTAAACCATCGGAACCGAAACAATAGAATTTTGCAAATTAGAACCTAAATTGAGAGGCTGAAAATTCAGCCACCTTACCTTTAATTGTGGCGTTACTTGCTATGAGAGTGAGTGGAGAAACTTGGGTTTTTAACCACCACAAATTCAATCCACCAATCCCCTTTCAAGCTTCCTCCAATAAAACACCAAAATTCCTTCTTACTCCTTGAAATTTCAGCCTTGAATCTACAGCCCACACTTCCCATTTTCTTTCCTTTTTGTCTCACCTTCACTCCATCTTCATCGTACCTTCACACTCCCAACCAATTTCTTCAACCCAAGACCTAAATCTAACAAGTTCTACACTTAGAAAAGGTAAGATTCCAATTCTGCTCTTGATTCTTATGGATTGTAGCTGTATGGGATTTCATCTTTCTTCATTTATTTGATGCTATATTGGGTGTACATGATGGTTTGTGGTTGGTTTAACTTGGGTCTTTGAGTTAGAATTGAAGTTGGAAGGAGAGAATTGGGAAATAGGAAGAAGCATAATGTTGTTTGGGGTGAAAATCCTATAACATCCGTACGTTTGTCCTACACGGACCAAAATCTAGCTATCAAAACTTGATGAACCTATTCTTATATTAAGCTAGACATTTAGGTCTTTCCAACCGTATAAAATATAAGGCCATTGGGTTAGTATTGAGTGAGTTATGAATTTTTAAAATTTACCTAAGAATCTGTATTCTCTACTAAGCAGTACAAGTTTTGAAGGTTGTAACTCCCTCCACATAACTCTAAATTGTGTGCAACAAACTTTGTTAGAAAGCTTACACATAGGCAAATATCCATAAAAATTTCAGAGTTAGATTTGGTCCAACTGCTCCCAATAATTCAAGGAAATCGCCCTAAGTCCAACCCGGGCTAAAATAGGGTAGCCCAAATTTGTCAACTTCAAGAGCTTATAGTTCAAGCTCTACTTTTGAAAATGAGATGAAACTTGCTGGGAATAAAAACTTGTCCTGTCAGCTTTAATTTGGTAGAAGTTTCATATGATTTCATGTAGATTCCTATTTTTTTTTTTTATGAATTTTTACTTTTTAGAGTGCATTTCTGGCTTATTGTAGAGCAGACCGAGGTAAATTTCAATTGACTTCAGCTATATATATCAAAATGAGATGGGACCAAAAGGGTTGAAAACTAGACAAATAGCACTCTAACATATCCAAAATTTATGTCTAAATGAATTAAATATAAATTATGGTGGAATTTACAAAATTAGGAAGAATTGGATAGAGGTAGCAAAAAATCCAATTTATGTTAGAATGTCATATTATTGGTATAAATGTTAAAGGCTTGAGGCTTTATATTGGTATTGTTGCCTGATTGATCTTTCTGGTAGCCTAGCACTATTCATGGAGAAGCGGACTCAATCCGTTATGCTGCTGAAATTCCGACAGAGATTTCACATACTATGTCACATATTTATATGTACATGTTATATTCAAGGTAAATTAGTTGTGCATGTAATTTATGAGGATTATAAATGATTCCATATTACTTGGCCCAGCCCCTAAATAAGGTTAAAGGGAATAGCTCAGTGTGAAAGTCGGGGAAAGTAAACCCAACGATCCTGTATAGAAGCGAGCTCGGTCCTGAGAAGCAAACTGTTACTCAGAAGTATATGGCCAAAAACTCCCAGGGGACCAAGTGTGGAAAAATATAAGTCACATGACTTGAAAGATCCCTAGAGCTAAGTGCATTTCCATTTATGTATATATACGCTCTATTTGCTAAATCTTAAGCTAAGTGCATGGTTATCTATATATTCCTTGTGTTTGTATTACTGTTTACATTTTGGTTATTGCTCTAACTATGTTAGAATATGTGTCTGGTTATACTTCTTATTACATTAATTTAAATTAATTTTTGTTTCGGGTTATGTTTTCCATCATTTATCGAATAGAATATTGTAGTTATGTTATGCCTTTTAAAATTAAGTAAACCGAAATAACTGGGAATGACGGTGATGTCAGATTAGCATAGTATTGGATATCCTACTGAGAATTTCTTTTAATTTTCACCCCACTGTGTATTGCCGCATCATTCTCAGATCATGGAGCACGCGGCGATGGGCGTTCTTTTCCTTGAGTTCCCCAATCTGCACTTTCACCTCGATCCTGTTTTGGACTTTGTATATATTGCTAGTAGTTGTCATTTCTGTTTTATTTCTTTTTCCATAGAGACTTTGCGGTCCCACTCACTTACCCACTGTTTGATCCTACTACACCCTACGTTACTACTCCAATATATATGGCACACCCTTTCCCACCTCCATCCATAGTAGTAGCAATAGCAGCAGCTCCAGTTGCACCAACGGCGGCATCACCCCAGCAGGTCCCTTCTTTTTCCCTTGATGACGATGATGACCTGTTAGAGGCTATGAGTTCATCTTCTTTATCCTCTGCACTAGGCGACGGTAATGCTCCGGTGGACGCCAGAATGGCGAATGAGTTCCTTTCTTCGGAATCCATTTAGAGGAGTATCTAGACCCAGCAGGTGGTGGTGTATAGTATGGCCCTCTTTTGGCACTTTTGGGCCATAGGTTTAGTTTAGTTAGTACATGGAATGCCCTGTGGAGACCATCTAGGGTTCTGCTTTATAGAGACAGGTCGATTTATTTTATTCTAGCGGCCTCATCTTTATACCCTGTACTGTTTTGTGTGTTTTTTTTTAGTAAACTCTAATAATGGATATCTCCATGTATATATACGATGTAGTTTTCTATAGTTCCATCTGTTTCGCGGATTTTTCTGTTATGACTTTAAATCCATTTGTTCATTCTACAACCAAAATAAATAAATATATGAACAACTAATTCTTCTATGGGTAAATAACATTTGATTAGAATGAAATTAATTAGACACCTACGCGTGATAACTTATTGGGTAATATATTATGACTTAATCATAGTATTTTGTTAGGTAAGGTATTACAGACCATGGATCGAAGAGAAGTGATCATAGAGGCCCATGAGAAAAGACATAACATATTCGGCATCATGATTATCAAGCCAAGGGCTCAAACCTCCACAAGTACATGTTGCAATTGGCTTATACGCCGACAATTCATCCCAGATTGTCTTAAGTTTGGTGAAATAAGCACTAACAGAATCATTACCTTGGGAAAGACTCATGAGATTGTGACAAAGCTCAAAAATACGAGGACCATTTTTTTGTTGGTACCTTTCGCGAAGATCCTTCCAGATCTCAGCCGCGATCTTCGATCACATGATACTGCCAACAATATTCTTGGAAACAGCATTGAAGATCCAAGAAACCACAATGTTGTTGCTATGAGTCCGTAACCCGAGCATTTGAGGATCATCTTCAGCAAGACGAAGTAGAGATCCGTCAATGAATCTAAGCTTGTTCTTGATGGAAAGAGCATGCTCCATAGCACAGCTCCATGAGGCATAGTTGTCACCGGTGGAGGCTGTGAAACAAGCACCAAGCCGGGATTGTCTGATTGGTAAAGAAAGTAAGGGTTTGCAAGATCATCCATGGAGAATGAATGACAAGAGAGGAAAAGATTTTTTGAGAAAGTGAGGGAAAATGAAAGAAAGAGGGAAAACGAAATTCAGATATCAGAGAGAAGCATTGTGTCTCATGATACCATATAGAAAGAATGAATGTGAATAGTTGTTTTGATCACTGAGTTAAATTAGTTTATATCCAATGGTGAGTTCGATAACTAACAACTGCTATCCAACGAATCTATAACTAATTAATAACAAACTTTAGCAGACTAACAGACTTCTACTACTACTACAACTGCCTAATAAGTTATAATAATCATATTATAGTAATTAATGTTTAGTCTAATAAATTTTTTATTAGACACAACACTACATATATCCTAATAAATTAACTAGATGCTCTTATATTTTTTCGTAAAAAAAATTAATAATATTTTTTCAAATTGAACTCATTGATAAAATTAAAGCCTAATCTTTAAAACAAAAGATCTAAAAACATAAATAAATAGAATATTTTTTAACACAATAATTTTAATAAAAAAAAACTCATGAAGAAAATTAAAGCCTAATATTCAAAACTAAATATATCCTAATAACCTCTTTGATAAATTTTTTATTAAATACCCTAATGTTTCTAATAAACTTTTTATCAAGATTATATATATCCTAATAAAATTTTTTATATCTAAACTCATAAAAAAATTCAGTAAAAGCTCTTAAAAAAATTAACAATATCTTTTACAAATTGAACTCATGATAACATTAGAGTATAATATTAAAAAAAGAAAAATAAACATAAATAGAATATTTTAACACAATAATTTTTACAAAATTGAACTCATTAAAAAATTAACACCTAATATTTAGCAAAATTATTATATTTATGAATTGAAAATAAATTAATTAAAAATTATAAGTAAGAAATAAATATAATTACCTTTACTGAAGTTGCTAAATTACATAAAATCACTAAATAAATTTTATATCTATGAACCACACAAGATCACTCAATTTATATGGTATATAAGACATTGGAAGGCAAAAAAATAATGGGTGAAGGGAGGAGGAGAGAACAAAGGGATTTATAGGGAGCCAATGGTGGACACATGGCGGAATCCCAGGGTGGCGCATGTTCAAGCTGCTCTATCTGCATGCATTGCGCCATGTGTCCGAAGGCTGGGTGTGGCACATCTTCATTCTGCGCCAACAGTATGACCCATGCTTAAGCTATCTCGTCATTCCAAGAGTGATGCATCTTGATTCTGCGCCAACTATTGAGCCATGCTCGAGCTGTCTTGTCTCGCAAAGAGAAAATTTCTAACATCAAGTTGGCGCGGATTGCTTTTGCGCCATTGGTTTGGCCAAAAAAATATAATAAAAAAAGCTTGCAACTTCCACGATGGCAGAAACAACAGCAGACATAAAAATGGTTTGTAAATAGCTACACTTCCGGAAATTGTTTGTTAAAGTACTGGTATGGTTTAAAAAGCCTTCTTTTTGTCACATTTGTGCCTTTCTTTGTCTTATTATGTCCACACTTCTATTTCATAGGTACAAATAATATTCTTCTTTCGAAAATATATGCTTTTCTTCCTTAAAAATGAAAATGTTCTGGAGTTTAATCCATTTTTATATTTTCTATTTATTTTTTGTTTTCTTATATTTATTACTATATTTTTTAGACCAAAATACTCTGTATTAACATCTATATATATTGAAATTATTTTTACAAAGTAAAAAATATGTATGACCAAAAAACGATAAAAATTATGTGCAGATAATAAAATGAAAATATTGATCTCTCTAAGAAAATTTTTAATTGTCATTATATTGAAAGAACAAATTATAAACAATAATAATAATTTATGATAATTTTTAAAAAAAGTAAGAAATACGTACTTTTTTCAAATTTTTCCAATATTTTTATACTGTAATATGTGATATTTATTTATGAATGTTAATAAAATATTTTTTGTTTTAACTTATTGAAACGAAAATAAAATTTTCAATTTTGTAATATTAAAAATATTAAATAAGGATAATTATAAAAAATAATATATAATTAAAATAATAATAAATATTTTTAAAAATATATTAATGCTAGTTAATAAACTACTTTGTATAATGGGTAGTTTAGTAAATTCTATGTTTTGTATGACTTCTAATGTAGGTATGATAAAAGTCAAATAATTTTAATGATATGTGTAATACTCTCCCTACCATGGTATCATGCTTAAGTCATAGCACCATATTTAGGAGTTATTCCTATTACCTGAACGGATCTTGTCGTATAACAGCCTTTGGCCGTCTTCAATATTCTTGAACTATCTGAAGATAATACAGAAATAAACATAAGAATGAGAATTTTGAAATTCTCAGTAGGATTCACTAAATTATCACATACCGTGTCATTGTTATTATCTCCAACTACTTTAGTTTATTATGAAGAGGTGAGCATGCTATATAACTTGTTTAATTTTATAGCTTGAAAACATATTTTCTGAAATAGAGTTTGTAACACCTTAATAAACCCATACTACGCTTAAGTCATATTACGACGTTTTATTAGTAGTTACTTATACTCGTGGAAAACTAAACTTCATTTATAAATTAAGTTATGCGGAAAATATGATAAACTTTCTTTTTTGAAACACGTCGTCGCTTTGCAGTATTTTGGAAGGTAAAGCCTTGAGCGAGAAGATAGATATAGAAATAGCGTGCCGCACGAGAATCCGTAACACAATATCATAAAATGTGAGAAAGATAAATAATTAGTAATCACAAATACATCATATTACATAGCTAATCATTACATCTATATGGGTTCATAATATATATATACATACATATATATAAACATTACATCGAGGGAGGTTCATGGATGTGCCATGACCCAAATACTAGATACTAAATACAAACTTAAATTGACATAGTTCGTCACAAAAAGAAATGTATGAAGGTGCAAAGCTACGGCAACTACAAGTCCAAATCAGCTTCGTCTGGCATCCCTCATCATACATCCGCTTACAGTGTGGGGGATCCATGCTCCACTCCATTAGATGCGCCATCGGATTCTAGTGACGATATAGAAAAATAACTAGAGTGAGAAATAAGATTTCTCAGTAGGACTCGAACTTGACACTAAAGTGTTATCGTCATCGTCCCAGCCACTTCGGTTTTATAAATGAAAACAGTGAGCATTCATAAGGTCTAATTCTTAGGTTTTCGAAATTGTAAATATCCGAAGCGGATTCAATTTTAAGTACATATTTTCATTATAATAACAACATCATGGTATACATAAGAGCTTATATGACAATTTGTATCATGCATGAACATCTTGAGAGTTTCATTCTTTACTTGGGTCGGACCAAAGTCCCTTTCTTTTCTTAACTTGACTTTATCTTAAGTCTTTTTCTTTTCATCCACTAAACATAAGTGGTAATGAGTTCATACCGTGGCCGTCACCACCATAAATTTTCGGTACTTACACTAGTTGGGTCATGCTGTGCCTCATGTAAGCCCTATCCCCTATACTCACACTAACTGGGTCGATGCCATGCCTTGTGTGAGTCGTGGGTGAGAGGAGCTTCTTATTACAGGTCACCTTCCTTTTTGAAGGATCACATCCTTAGTTTAATCTCTTTTTATTAAAGCTTATGATGAAAAATTATTCTACGTCCACAATTTCTACGGAATTTCAGCAGCATAACGACTGAACTGAAGCTTCCCAAAATTTTGCCAAATAGAGAATCCAATATCACATATCATTAAGCATCATATCATCATCATATCATATTCATATCATCATCATATCATTATCATATCAGCCTCATATCATCATCATATCATTATCATCATATTGATACGTAGAGGCATACATAACACACAAAGTCTTATGAGCTTAGCTTAGTAAACTTGTGTATAAGCTTTTAATTGATTTGCATCTTGTGTTGATTTTTTTATTAGGCATAGGGCCAATTTCATCTATTATTCTTTTTGGAGCTTTTAAGTTGACTTATGAAGGTTTCCAATATCTTAATGTAAGGGCCTTAAAACTTATTTCTCATTAACCTTTAAACTTAACCATAACCAGATTTACCTTTACAGTGGGGTAGTAACTTTAGAAATTCGCCATAATTTCATCTTTTACTCTTTTGATTTGAATTTTGGTATGATTATACTTTTCTGAGTCTATTTTTAAACAAAATAAACCCCACTCAAAAGTTCATTTTGTAACTTGAGATATGTATGTTTTATTCTAACTATTTGGCTTCTAAGTTTATTTTTAGAACTGTGACTTTTAAACTTTACTGGGAGTTCCTCACAAGCAATCTAACAAAACTATTTTAAGGGGATGTTCATCTATATCTTAGATTTTTAACAAACTTGGTCCCACTGAAAAAAGTTTTGTATAGCTCGAGTTATTAAGATTTTATCACATGCTGCCCGAACAGAAACACATCTGGGGACAACACACTTTGAAAATTCATATCTCTCTCATTTTAATGCCAAGTTTACGTATTTTATATGTATAAAAATATCTACGAGTTTATTTTCATTTAAAATTAGTTTCATTGCATTTGAAGTTGTATTGGGTGAGTTATGAATCACATCATACAGACTGCTAGAATTTTTTAGCTTCAATAGTTTTGGTTTCAATGAGTTTTCTTGTAAAAATATTAAGTCTTTTAAGTGATCACTTTTGTCTTCTGAACCACTTTTAATCTTTGAGATCTTGATATTAACTCAATGTTTTAGATTCTAAAAATTTGGTTCATTAACAATAGATATACCAACCAAAAATTTCGTGCCAAAGAGAAGGACACAACACATGAAAACTCATCATATCAACAAGCATGGCCATAAGGCCTTGGAAACAAGTCCTAGAACCACCTAGCTATAGAGAGCTTAGGAGTTCAAGAGCTTGGAGAACACATAAAAGAGAAGGGTTAGAGTTACTACCAGAAAGATCCTCTTGAAAGCTTGAAGGAAAAGAAAGGTGTTGGAGATGACCTCCTTTTTATTGAGCTTGATAATGTGGCTAAGTGAATATTTGTTTTGCTTCCTCAAGAACCAAAGAGGGTGGTCTTTGAAGGGCTTGTGAGGGTGGTTAAAGGAAACAGGATTGGATGGCGTGTGAAAGTGGGAAGAAGAACAAGTGGAATTGGAAGAGTAGAAGAGTTAAAATGAAGCTTAGAGAGAGTGAGAGCTTTTGCTTTGAAGTGAGAGGATGAAAGTCACAAATGGGAGAGTGAGGGGGCTAATTTGGGCACAAATTTGGGGGTGAGGTGCTGATGGGTTTTGCTTCTCCAATAAGTAAGGGGGAAGTAGGTGAGTTTAGCTTTTTTTTCAAGCAAGAAGGCTAGAAACCTTGGGGTAAAAGGGTGGATTTGTATTTTCTTTGAGTCTTGGTGCATGCTATGGACTATTTTGTATTTTCTCAAGTGATTAAAGGAAGGCACTACTCTTGGGATTGGCTTGATTGAATAAGATCACTCCATGTGGCATAATCCTAATGGAGGAAAGTACTTCTCTTGTCTTGACTAAAGAGATACTACTACCGTTGACCCTTAATCTAAGAGTGCATGATGAGAAGGCAAATGGATAGTTGGATTTGCCCTTGTCTTGGCCAAAATTTCTATGCAACCATTAGGAGGAATTTTGAATTTTCAAAGCTATTAGAATTACCCAAATTGTTAATTAATTTTTAATTGCTCTTCAACCGATTTTGGTTAATTACACTTTTAAGAGATTTTTCCTCTAAAAGAATTGATCTTATGAATTATGTAATTAGGGTGTAAAAATTAATCTATCTCAATTTATTAAGGTAGAACAATCATCTTGTACTTAATTAATAAGATTGGATTAGCTTAACTATATTTCTAAGTTATAAATTAATTAGGTTTGAATAATCAGGTTTTAATTAAAACGTTTAGTTCGTTATAATTCAATTATTGACTTGACTCAATTTACTAAGCTCTTGCTCATCGAGATTAGCCGATTAGTCCTTAGTTAATCGTTAACTTCTCTAATTAGCCAAGATCACTAAGTTAATTAGCTTAGACAAAATTGGGGATGTTACAGAGTTCATTTTAGTCATCCACTTCGTAAACAGTGAAGAAATTCAAACAATTAACTTATCAACATGAAGGACAATTAAATATGATGTATCGATTCATAATAAGATACGACACAATTGAATAACATGCAGAAATGGATGTGAATAACTTCATGATGTGAGTGCACTCATCTATTTGTAGTTTTCTTTACTTTATTTTCTTAGCACACCTAAGCGTTATGTATTGCCGTCTCTAGGGTGCAAGCTTAGACATGTCTCTAATTGGAGGGATCTTATCTGGCTACGCGCCTCCAAGTAGAGGGATCTCATCTTGTCTTTCATACTCTTTCATGATTTAGTCGCTCGTATATTCATACATGGACATGCTGGAGAAACTTATACATTTCTTTACTTGTTATATACATTCCAAAGTATGATCGCCATGTCATATGCCATTGGGGTATGATTGCCATGTCATATTCTAGAATATGATCGCCATGTCACACTCCTTAGGAATATAGGACCCTCATCACATATTTAATTATAGAATCATGAATGCAAATGTTTCATACTTTACTTTTAAATATTCATAGTTGTATGATAGTGATTTACACATCATGTAAACATTCATAGGGATAATCTTGATCATGTCATCATAAAATGCTCATACCTTCATAACATTCTGTCGAAAATTCGGCAGCATAACGGCTTAAGTCCACTTCCCTATGAATAGTACCAATCAGCCAGGTAATCATTCATACAGAAAATCAATACAAGGCATCTACCTTTCAATATAAACAAAATTTATAATCTTGACCTTGAATTAGGTTTTTGCCACTTTCTTTTAGTTCTGCCTGGTATTGTAAATTAAGCCATAAATTCTATTTAACTCGTTTGGACCTAAATTTTGGATATGTTAAAGTGTTATTGTCTAGTTTCTAACCTTTTTGGTCCCATTAAGTTTTGATATATATAACTCAAGTTATTGAAGATTTACCTAGGCCTATCCTGTACTACATAGATTTAAGTCCTAAAAAGTAAAAATTCATTAAAAATGGAAAAATAGATGAAACTATACTAAACCTATATGATTTTAAAGCTAATTAAACAAACTTTCATTTCCAACAATTTCATTGCTTTTGAATAAGCAGAACTCAAGTTATGAGCTCTTGAAGTTGGTTAACTTGAACTGCCCTACTCTAGCCTGGTTACGACTTAGGGGCAAATTTCATGAATTACTAGGAACAACAGAGATTGAATTTGGTTCTAAAATTTTAATGGAATGCTACGATATGTCTTAGATTTCTAAAAAAATAGGTTGCACTCAATTTGAAGGAGTACAGCCTTACTTAACCTACTCTGGTTAGATCCAGAGATAAAAACATAGAGTAAACTTCAAAAATTCATATCTCCGTCAATACTTATCTAATGGTCTTATAATTTATATAGTTGGAAAGCTAAATGTCTAGTTTCATATAAAAATAGGTTCATCCAGTTTTGGTGGTTTTAGGCGGAGTCGTACAGTCTGAAAGTACGGATGCTATGAAGTTTTCTAGGTTTTCAGATTCTGATTTGCTACGTTTCTTGTTTTTCATGCAAGATTTAATCCCAATCCAACCAAATACTTGCTAAACCAGCCATAAGTCATCATAATCACATCATTCATCTTCAATTAGATGAGTACAACAAAATTTCTCAATAACCACAATTTCACTAAAATCAAATAAGAACTTGAACCCTACCTTTAGTTGGATAAGTAGCTTGATTAAGTTGAAGTTCTTGATGTAGAAGATGATTGGAGCTTAAAGATGGAGTAAAATGGAGAGGATATAGAAGAAAAGAAAATGGAGAAATGGCTACTGTTTAGGGTGCAAAATGAAGGGCATAAGGGGAAAATGAAGTTTTTATGATGCAAGGTAGTTGACTATCTTGATTCTCATTGGGTGTTTGTTTGGGTGGTTAAGAAGTAAGCCAAATCTCCCCATTTTGTGTGGCTGAATGGAACCAATTGTGGGGGTAAGGTGGCTGAGTTTTTGCCTACTTGTTTTAGCATTTTTAAGGTGTAATTCCATTGTTCTGGCGGTTTAAAATGCCGAATTTTTACCGAATTCCTTCAAATTGGCAAAATGATTCTAGGAAATTTTATGGGGTTCTTCTATGTCTCTAATCTAGTTGCTCCTAATCCTAATCACTCTAATTAATATCTCTAATTAACTTTTAATTGCTCTTACATAACTATCAGAACCGAATAAATCGATTAACAGCGTAAATTAATCGTTTTGCAAATTCAGGGCTTTCTATTTTTTGTTTTTCATAGCTACTGACATTTTCATAATTTTGAGCAAATCTAGGGGCATCCTATGTCATTTCACATGTAGACACCTCCGTGGCCCAATTGTCCAAGAATTAGGTTCTTACATTTTCGTTACGTGATTCTGTTTCGTTTAAAACCTTATTCTACTAACTCTACAGAGGCAAGGACCTCAATGTCATTTTCTAAAAAGTTTAAGACTCTTAAGCCTTATGTGTTCTATTATATACTTATTCATGAATGTTTGCGTCTTATGGTTGTGCTTACTCACGTTTATTTATGTTCCTATTGCATAATTATAGCATGTCAAGAATGTATGATTAAAAGAAACCCACTTCGGTTAAAGTATATTTTCGAACTAATTAAAAATTGAACCCTATGTATGTTCACCCTTTTATAAGAAACCTGAAGTGGCTAAGGATGATAATGTTGACACTAGGTTGTCTAATTAGAGTGCTACTGAGAAATTTTACATTTCTCACCCCCCACTTTTCATGTCATCTTCAAATGGAGTTGATGGCACCCATGACAATGCTTCTGATGGTACTTGACTAGACATGGCGAAGAGTGGTCATTACGCATCTTTAGCTAATAAGAGCTAAGATAGTAACATAGCATTTTTATTTTCTTAAGAGTCCTAGTCAAGCAGTTTATATGTAATTAAGAGCATGGAAAAGTCCAGCTACTTAATTTGACCTATTATGTATATGATAAATATTATGTGTGATTATGATTCCTGTTTTATCTATAGTTATGTTATTATATTTGAAGTTGGCTGCCATGTTATTTCTATTTCATTGTATGCCTATCAGTAATGCCACAGTATGAGGAACAACGTCCGTGTTTATTTAAGTAAGTAAGTGCTTAAAGACTCAATTTTCAAGAATAAATGATTTTATGAAAAGAAAATTTTAAATGCTATTTTCATATATTCTGCTAATATCATTTAAAAAGAACTTTCATTAGTTAAGAGTAACAATTAATAATGCCACAAAATTAAAATGACTTAAGCACAGTATGGTATGATTAGGGTATTATAGTAAAAACATGCATTAATGACACTACCAGTGCTTAAGTGCCAGCTGATGGACGCTTAAGTGCCAGCTGATGGACGCTTAAGTGTGGTTAAGTGCTAGAACATCAAAAAGCTACTCCATGTAATTTGCTAGCACTTAAGCGCTAGATACTTGGTGCTTAAGTGCTAGCATATTAGAATGTAGAATTCTTCACTTCAACAAATCATAAGTGTTCTAGAACCTGAAAATGCAATCAATAATCCATGCTTAGACTACACTAAACCCAAAAATAAATTTAGTAACATGCAAAACCTAAACACAAAAATCTTGGCAACAAACACTCATTAATAGTTTAATTCAAAGGGATTTTGTCTGACATGCAACTCTAAAAATCTCAACAAAATATGGAATATCACCCTCAAAAAAATCATCTATAAAATTCATCGACTAAATGCTAAAAAAGACATAATGAAGTATCAAGTAACAATTCATGCAAGTAGCTTAGATGGAGTGAAGGGAAAGCGTGGAGATGTATGAGTAAAGGAGGCAAGCACAAAGATGCATGGGAAAACTAAGAGAGAGACAAAGAGAGAAAACTTCAAGGGAAAGGGGGAAAGGCAAAGATGTGTAGGAGTTTGAGGGTAACAATTGTTTTACCACATAAGCTAATTCATTGTTTAAATTAAAATCATTGTATTTGATTTTATGTTGATATCAGGGGAAAGGGAGAGGGAAACAATCGTGTGAAATTAGTGGAAGGTGAGAAGGTAACAATTTTTACCAAGAAAAGTATGTTATCATTTATTTGTTTTTAACAAAAGTCAATATTATTTTATTTTATGGTCAAAATGAAAATAAATAAATGAAAATAAAATTACAGAAGTTTCTTAAAGTAGAAAATTTTAGGTTTTGGAAGGAAAGAGTCCACTTATGAATGACACTTGACAAAGACGTTCCTTGAAATGACCTTTGAAATATTTACAATATGGATATAAATTTCAATATCTTTTTACTCAATAACAATGAATACAATTGACAATTTCTATATTGTTAATATGAAGATAATGCTCCATATATCAGTAAATATATAAATTTATCAATTAGATATAAGTCGAAGTTAGTGTTTTATGTTTATATATATATATATAGGAGAGAGAGAGAGTAAATTCACTTGCATCATAGCATTTATTGTAGGAAGATAACAATTAATACACATATAGGAAAAATTAGTAAGTAAAATTTTTGTGAAGTTAAATGTGAAAAAAAATATTAATATATTAATTAATTACAAAATATTTTAGTCAAATGGTGAAAAAAAAATGAAGATGTATTATTTCAAAAACTTAGTAATGACAGATCAAAAACTTATATAAGTTCTTTTATGTAAAAAAAAAATGCAACCCAAAAAAATTTAAATTACTTTTGAGAACCTAAAGTATTATATTATTTTATATTAACTATAAAATGTGTAATTTCTTTTGCAAATAAAATTCATAAAAATTTTCACTAAGATACTAGATTGAACAAATTTGCTAAGCCTTAGAGCTCAATCCAAGAGAAGCTTAGCAAGGGCTTTCTAGAAAGAATGCTCCTCGAGTATGCTCAAACTAAGTCAATGCCACCAAGCATGGAGGAATTCCACGGGAATACAAGATATGGAATCATCGAGGAATGGAGGAATACGAATTTGAATTTGGATATAAGAATAGGCTCCTAAGAGCCCAGGTGAGTAACTAATCTTTTTTCACTTACGCTTGAGTGGAATGAAGTTTTGACTTGAGTATCAAAGTCCCTTGTAAGTTCCCCACTGCAGGAGTGAATGAAAGGTCAAACTTGTAGAGGACAATGTTAGATGACCTCATAAACAAGTCATAACATTGGCGCCCACTATGGGGCCAAAAACTAACCCCACAAAAGGCAAATGGTCACTACAAGGAGTTAGAGTGTGAACATAGCTGAACATGTTGGCAATAACCAACATAATCATCACAATGGGAATGAGGCAAACAACATTCCCTAGCCTCTTACTATGTAAGGGTTGTATCAGATGATCCAACAACTTAAGGATCAAAATAGGAAGCCATCAACTCAAATGGTAGCAATGAATTAGGAAAATAATAGGAAAAGGAATGAGGCTAGCAACCGTCAAAATAATGATGATCCCAACAGAGACAAAGAAGAGAACAATACCTATAATACTTGTGAAAGAGAGGAAACTAATCAGACAACCATTACACAAGGCTTGTCTGGTATACTCAGGGCTATTTTCAGGATTTATCATGTCTATGGCCCTGTTGAGGAATTTCAAGCTGCTAACCATATTGAAACCTTATAGCAAAACTGGAGATCCTCAGGTCCATGTGACCATGCTCAAATCAATGATGCTGGTTAATGGGGTGAGTGATCTATTTCTTTGCTAAACATTTCCTACCTTCTTGTAAAAGATAGTTTTCATCACTACTATAAGGGTAAATCCATGACTTTGCCAAGCTTTCACAAGCATTTGTGAATCGATTCTCCTTGAGCGGGGTTTATAGGAAAAACATTGGATTCTCTAAACACTATATGGCAAGGACAACAAGAACTACTGAAGGACTACCTAGATCGGTTCAATACCATGGCTATGCAGATACAAGATCTCGATCCTGCAGTGGAATTACACTTCATCAAAAGAGGCTTACGAGCGGGTCCTTTTGCCAACTCATTAGCAATTAATCCACTGAGATCTTTGGCAAAATTCAGGGATTGAGTAGTGTAGTAGATCAACATGGAAGATGTAACACCTTACCAGACAAAATATTATGCTTATTCATAATATATTATCTGATAAGTTATTATGTGTGGCGAATTAATTAAATTCCATTTTCTGTCTCATTATTAATTACCCATATAGGGTTAACCGTTTACTTCAATATATTTCAGGTTGACGGCAGAATAAATACTAGATAGTCGTTGTACCGGAAATAAATTAACATAAATAAAAATGCGAAATGGACAGAACTACTGCAAATTTCATCATATTTACATATATATAGATGTCTGTTTTCAAAATTGACAAACGATATAGGGTAATAAAATGAGGCCACTTACACAAAATAAATTAGCCTGTCGACATGAACAGTACCCTAACTGGTCCCCACGGGACATTTCATGTGCTAGACAACATATACTCATCTACTGTCTATGACCTAATACTGTCAAAAGAGGACCATTCTATACACATCCTATGACTACGTTGCACAGGTACTCTAGGTGGATTCTGAGGAGAGGAATCCGTTCGCCCTGCCGGCATCCCCGGGAGTATAGTCCATGCTCGGAGCAGAGGACGAGGAGGATGAACTCATTGCTTCAGACGGATCCTTCTCAGATATCGAGACGGAGGTGATTTGCTGGTGTGGTGAGGCTGGAAGATCCATGGCTGGTACTAGTGCTGGTACTGCTGCTGCTGTTGCTACGAGTGGTGGTGGAAAGGGATGGGCCATGTGGTACGGAATGGCCATATAAGGGACAGTAGGGTCAAAAAATGGGTGCACGAGTGGTACTGCGAAGTCTCTCTGGAAGAAGAAATAAAAGCGAAACTGATATCTACCCGATATCTACATGGAGTCTAAAAATGGATCGAGGTGGATATGGAGTTCAGGGAACTCAATAAACAAGACATTGGTGGCCGCATTCTCCATGATCTAAGAATGGTGCAGAAATGTAACGTCCGCGACTTCCGACTTCCGAGCCCATCAGTATTCCCGACCTCCGAATTCATCTTCAAGGCTGGACAGACAATGATTTCCGATTTCCGACCTCAGTGAATTTTTAAAATTCCGATTTCCGACTTTAGGAAGGCTCAAACGGATTGCCTTGCATTTTCCGATTTCCAACCTTATGTAAGCGTGTATGAATTCCGACCTCATCAGTAATAAATTTCGATTTCCGATTTCATTTCAAGTGGCTGATGTTTCCAATTTCTGATCTTAAGATTTCCGACATAACATGAAATCCGACATCCAATTTTATCTCAACCAGAAATGGACGCGAGATCAGATTTTTGAACTTGTCTCCAAGTCCGAGTCAAATTTTCACGAATTCCGATCTCGAGTTTAATACCAAGAGCTCTCATTTCTCTATCCTCCCGAGTTCCGAGATCGAGGTCCTATAATTCCCGACTTCCGACTTTAAGTGCTTGGCTTCACATCAGGCTTTGCTTTCAAGTTTCGAATAAACTGGATATGTTTCCCGGGTTTCGACTTCATATGCAAGATGTGCACGAGTTCCGACTTTATAAAGAGTACGAGTTCCGATTTCATTTTTAGAATATACTGGAAACTAGTCCCACTTTAGGCGACGTGGAAAGCAATTCTGCCACACAAAGAGGATGACGTGGAGAGTATTTTGGTCACGAAAAGAGAGCAAGGTTGGCTGAAACTCAGCCTTATGTTTTGAGGCCAATCAAAACCTTCCAAGTTAACTACCACTCATGCTTATATAACACATTCTCCTCCTCTTCTTCAGACTCTTCTCTCACGTTGGCTACTTCACTCCAGCTCTCTCTTTTCTTTTCTTCACTCACCCAACTCCACCACACTTTGAAATTCCACCAAGTTCCAGCTACAAACTTAAGCCAAATCATTCATAGTAAGAGGTAGAGGTTCTAAATTCTTACTTGATTTTTTAATTCTTGAAGGATTGATGGTGGTATAATTTCTTAATTTTGATATGTTGATTAAATGATTATGATGAATTATAGCTGGGTTATGGGCTGTTTATGAGGTTAAAATTTGAATTGGAAGTGAGAAAGGATGAAGATATGAAGAAGTTGAGAGGCTGGAAAACTCAAACTCTCGGCAGTCTGTACGGCGGAGTGTATGGCTCTACCTCCCACCATTTAAAATTAATGAGACCATTTTTATGTGAAACTAGACATCCAGGGCTTTCTATACATATATCATATAAGACCATTGGAGTAGTATTGAGAGAGATATGAATTTTTGAAGTTCGACCTAGGAATTAAGACATTCACCCGGGCAGTATGGGTTGAGAAGGGTATAACTTGCCCTATACAACTCCAAATTGAGTGAAACTAATTTTGTTGGAAAGCTTACACTCAAAAATTCAGAGTTTGTTGCCACACTATTTGTCCCCAGTGATTCAGAGAAGTTACCCTATGTCCACACCGAGCCAAAATAGAGTAGTTCAGGAAGGTTATGTTTCGGGGCTCATAACTCGAGCCTTACTAAGTCAAATGAAATGGAACTTTTTGTAAATGAAACTTTACCTTGTTAAATTTAATATGAGTCCAATTTCGTATCATTTGAATCAGTTTTCGATTTTTAGTAGATTTTTACTTTTAGGTGTCTGATTCTGGCTAGCCATCAAGGCAGTCGAAGTAAAATTTGAATATCTTGAGCTATAGATATTGAAATTAGATGGGACTAAAGAGGTTAGAAACTAGACACATAACACTTTAACATACCCAAATTTGAGGTCCAAATGAGTTAAATAGAAATAATGGCTTGAATTATAAAAACCGTTATGCTAGGGAAGAAACTCTGCCTTAATGAATTTGATGTTGATATGAGTTCAATATTGGGATATGTATGTGATGTTGGGTTCTTTGTTATAAATTGATGTTTTGGTATGCTGGCACTATTCATGGGGAAGCGGACACATTCCGTTATGCTGTCAAAATTTCGGTAGAATCCACGCACAAGTTATGAGTTACATGTTAATGCATATGCAACTTCAAGTAAGTCATGAAAGTTATGATAAAGATTATGTCACTATGAAAGTTCCATGCTACTTGGGCCAGCCCCGGATAAGAAGTTAAGGGGAATAGATCGGTGGGGAGGTCAGGGAAAGTAAACCCGGCATTCCTATATAGGAACGAGCTCGATCCTGATAAGCAGACTATTACCCAGGAGTCTAAATGGCCAAGAACTCCCAGGGGACCAAGAGTTGGAAAATGATGAAAAGTGATGCAAAAGGCATATGAAGAAAGGTTTATGATGAAGTCTACATGATCACATGACTGCATGGTTACATGGAATAATTATGTCAAAATGCTTACAGTTGTCTATTATGTTTGCTTACTGCTGTTTATTAATAGCTTTGTCTATTATTCTATGCATTATTATTAGCAATCTATCTTGTTTCTTGTGCCGTCTAAAGTAAAAATGAATCTTGCCTCGGGCCAGGTATTTTCTTGAACTCATTAAAATGGATATTTCAGTTTGAAAACATGTTTTTATAATTAAATAAAACCCGAGGCAACTGAGAATGTATGTGACGTCAGTTAACTAGTATACCCGAACCCTACTGAGAATTTCTTGAAATTTTCACCCTGTTTTATATCTTCTGCATCATTCTCAGACACTGGCGATGGACTCCACCGCTACCCTCTTCATTGTGATTCTAGCTTTATAGCTTCACCACGACCTAGAGTTGGATTCCCTGTATATAGCTGGCTCGTGTAACTTCCGTCTCTACCTCTTCAGCAACAGGAACTTTGATGCTCCTTTACATCATCCCATTTTCGACCCTGCTAGTCCTTACATTACCATCCCACTGCACATGGTGCATCCACCTTTTGGATGTTCCACTGAGTTCAAATAGTGATCCTTCAGAGGCCACCGGCTCATCACCCTCTTCCTCCTCGGGACCCAGCGCAGACTACTCACCAGCCGAGCCTGGCATGGCTAACGGCTATCTGACGGAGTAGCTTAGCAGCAGGAGATATTGTACAGTATGACCCTCTTTTGGACAGCACGTAGCTCTGGGTCATAGACTTGACTGTCGGATTAGCAGTAGGTTACGAAATGTCCTCTAAGGACCATAGGATGTTCAGACTGATACGGGCATTATTATCTTTTTGGTATACCAGCCCGCTTATGTATTTTCCTTGAAACTTTGTACTTAAACTAAAGCAGAGGCTCCTGATATATACATATATCTACATGTATACAGTAATGCTATTGTACTATTCTTATCCTTAGTGATATTTGTTAAATTCATTTCGCTTTTAGTATAGTAGCGCGCCGTTTCGTTTGTTTGTTCAAAAAAAAAAAAAGATGACAGTTAAAGAAGAATAAATCAGGAAAGGTAACTATAGTGTTAATACAGTAACACAATCTACCTAATTTCATGCTATGACTTAAGCATAACATCAAATTAGTAGGGTGTTACAGGAAACATATAGTGCGGTGAGAAATAAAGATTTCTCAGTAGGGATCCTAAGTTCATATATATCTGTCATTTCTGTCATTATCAGTTTTTAGTTAATTAAAAGAAAATGTTGCAGCCAATAGGATGTCCTACTCAATTAGTTATAGAAATCATAGCCCGAAACACAACTTTTTTTTACTTAAGGAAATAAACGAAATTAAACAGAGAAATAAATTACCAGACCTGTGTTTCTGACATAGTTAAGTGACAGCCATAAAGTGAACAATAATAAATATATGTATATATAATATCCAATGGTGCAATTAACTCAATGCTTGATAATAGAAATTGTGGATATGCATAAGAAATAATGCACTTGACTTTAACTCATATTTTTCCATACTTGGTCCCCTGGGAGTATATTGACCATAAAACTCTGGGTAATAGTCCGCTTTTCAGGATTGAGCTCATTCTTATACAGGGTCATCGGGTTTAATTTCCTTGACTTTCCCACTGATCTATTCCCCTTAACTTTGTTCAGGGGCTGGCCTAAGTCATATGGAAATCCTTCCTTATTCTTATAAGGGTAGCATTGCTCATCTTATACTTTGATCAATGCATGCATAACTTGTAAAGTCATGTTAATTGCAATCTTTGCCGAAATTTTGGTAGCATCACAGATCATGTCCGCTTCTCTATGAATAGTGCCAAACAACCAGGAAATTTTAATTAAACAGCAAACCCAATATAGAACATCATAATCATATCAAGAATATAACAATATCAATAGGAACAAGTCTTAAAATACTTAATCTATCTTGCAAGCTTTTAACTTCTATTGATGTTCCCGAGTTCGACTTGCAAGATTGAATTGGGTCCGAGTTGTAAGATTATATAAGTTCCGACTTCTGGGGTTATGTTCGATCTCCTAGATTATATAAGTTTCGGCTTCCGGGATTATGTTTGATCTTCGAGATTAGTCCATAATTGGTCTTCCCAAAATTTTTATGAATGTGTTTCCTAAGTTCCAAGTTCCAACATTATTTTTACCAATCTACTTTTCTATTCGCTTAGTTCCAATTTTGTGTATTAAGTATACCCGATCTAACTCTCTGTTTGCTAAGTCCCAAGTTCAACATTAAGTATACCTGATCTTGCTCTCTATTTGCTAATTTCTGAGTTCAACATTAAGTATACCTGATCTAGTTCTCTGTTTGCTAAGTTCTGAGTTCAACATTAAGTATACCTGATCTAGCTGAGTTCCGTGTTCCGATATCCACTAAACTTGATCTAGTATGCATACATGTCTCTACCTAGAATTGCACTCTTATAAGAAAAAATTCACCAAAAATAGAAATTTGGGTGAAATCATACAAAATTTATATCATTGTAAAGCTAACAGAACAAGCTTTCATATGAAATAAGTTACATATTATTTGAATGAGTATAATTTGAGATATAAGCCCTAAAACTTGACCCTACTGGACTACCCTGTTCTAGCCCGGGTTGAACTTAAGGTGAATTCATTGATGTACTGGGGATAGTTGGCAACAATCTGACTCTAAAATTTTTATGAGATGTTCCTTCATATGTTAGCTTTCAAACAACGTTGAATTCACTCAATTTGGAGTTGTGTAGAGTGAGTTACACCCTATCAACTCACACTGCCCAGATGAAAGTCCTGATTTCTAGGTCAAACTTAAAAAATTCATAACTACTTCTATACTGATCCAATGGCCTTATATTATATATTTATGGAAAGCCCTGAATGTCTAGTTTCTCATAAAAATAGATTCATGAAATTTAAATGGCTGTAGCCAGAGCCGTACACTCTGCCGTACGGACCGCTGAGGAAAAACCCTAATAGCTTCTTGAGTTTTCTCTTCTCTTCAAGTTCTTTTATACCAATTCCAACTCTAATCATAACACACATGCAAATTCAGTCATAAATCATCATCATCACTCCAAATCACATCAATATCATGAGGAAAACAAGATCCCCACATAGCCACAAATCAAGAAAAATAAGAAGGGAAGTTGGATTCCTATCTTGTCTAGGTGTGATTCTTGTTAGATTTGTTGTTGGAGTTGAAGAAATCTTGTTGTGGCTTAAAGGTTTGTGTGAGGGGAAGATGATATGAGTTGAGATGAGATGAGAAGATGGAGAAAAGAATGGGGAAGGGTTAGCATATATGGACTTAATTTTGCAAGGCCAGAAAAGGAAAAATTTAAAAACTTCTAAAGCAAGTTACATGTGATTGGTGGATTTGAGTAGGTTATTCAACTTGGTTTGGCAGCCCATATAGAGGACTGAAATGGCGCCACTTGCATGGGTAAGTTGGCTAAATCTTGGCCATCCATTCTAGGGTTCTCACAATATAATCCCTATTGATCCGGTTCCGACAGTTTAAATTACCAAAATCTTATTTCTCTTAAATCGGCAAGCCAATTTTAGAAAAATTTTGTGAGGTTTTCTATGTTCCTAATCTAATTCCATCAAGTCTAATCACTTCTAAATCATACTTAATTGGCTTTAAGTAATTGCTTAATCAAATTCTGATTAAACCCACTTATTCGATAAAAACCGAACAACTCGATTATTAACGATAAAATTTTTCGGATGTTACAGAAGAAGTTCGGGAAACAAGGAAAATGAGAGCTTGAATAGAGAATGGAGAGGTTGAGGACTCGAGGCAAAGCCGAAGACAGGAGAAAAGGCATCAGAGGAGGCTTGAACCGGTCCAAAGGGAAAAAGGCCGAGATGATGGAAGGCCTAACTTTTACTTGCCTCAATCTTGCTTTGATGAATATACACCTCTTAATGCTAAGAGGGAAACTATTCTCAAGGAAGTGTACAACTCTCGGCTAATCTACTTACCACCCAATGTAGGGAGACAACAAATCCCTCTAGGAGCAGATAAGAACAAACAATGTGAGTTCCATAGGAATATGGCTACAATATAGAGGATTGCACCATCTTGAAGGACCAGATTGAGCAACTAGTGAGATAGGGATTATTAGATAAATATATTGCTCGACGAAGAATAAGCTAAAGCCGAGAAAGGGATACGAGGAAAAGATGATGAAGTTGAAGTCAAAGAAGCTAAACACCTGAGACCATTAATGAGGAGGAGCCCAAAAGCCGATAACCATAGTACATACTAAGAGTGATAGATTTTATTGTTGGAGGATTTGTAGGAGGAGAAGAGTCAAGCTTGGCTAAGAAGAGGAATCTACTCCTGCTTAATTAACAAAGACATCAAACACGATAATCTCGTTTTTTGACCTTGACTTTAAAGGAACTAATCAGAATCTACATGATCTCGTGCTTATTTCTGTGGTTCAGGAAATTACATAATATAGAAGGTATTAGTCAACCAATGAAGCTTGACCTACATTTTGTATGCCTCCGCTCTTAGGAAAATGTGGATACCCGAATCCAGCCTTAGCCCATACAATGAAGATCTAGTGGGTTTCTTTAGAGAATATGTTAATGTCTTAGGAGTCATTGAGCTAAGAACCACCTTTGGATCCGAGCCGAACATTAAAATAATTAATGTTCGATTGTTGGTAATTGATTCTCAAGCCCTATATTATATGATACTGGGGAGGTCATCGTTGATCGCCTTTGAAGCCATAGTGTCAACCCCCTACTTGACACTAAAGTTCCCAATCTCATCCATTGAAGTTGAAGTCATACATGTCGATAAAAGGAAGCTTGGCGATGTTATTATGAGTCTTTAGGGAAGAAAGGAAAAGAAGCAGGAAGTAAAGGAGCAAGGAGATACATATTGTGGAAATTGAATAGAGCAGGAATATGAGCATGAAGGATCTTGATCCACGATTGGAAGGAAGGGCGAGACTTGAGCCCACTGCTGAGCTCCAGAAAATCCATATTGGAGCAGTAACTGAGAAATTTACATTTATTGGACGAGGACTTTCAGAGGCCATGAAGGCTGAGCTGAAAAGTTTGTTGATAATAAACTTGGATCTCTTTGCAAGGGCACTCGAGGATATGCTTGGAGTAGATCTAAGGGTCATTTGCCATAGACTAGCAATAGATCCAAAGATCTGACATGTGGCAAACAAAAAAAAAAAGAAATCTTGAAAAAGAAAAACAAAAGGCAATAATGTAGGAAATGACGAAATTGTTGAAGGCCATATTCATTAAGGAGATACACTTCACCACCTAGTTGGCCAATGTAGTTATGGTCCCCAAGTCCTTGGGAAAGTAGAGGATGTGTATGGATTTCACAAATTTGAACAAAGCCTACCCAAAAGATGCCTACATGTTGGTAAGTCTAGATAAGTTGGTTGATGGAGGCTCAAAAGTGAAGTTCCTCAACTTCATGGATGCTATTCTGGCTACAACTAGATTAAGATGCGTTCTCTGGATAAGGAAAAGACAGCCTTTATAATAGAAAATGCAAATTACTATTATAAGGTCATGCCTTTTGGGTTAAAGAATACCGCAGCCATATTCCAAAGACTGATAAATAAAGCTTTTGCTGAACAGATTAGAAGAATTATGGAAGTTTATGTGGATGACGTGGTTGCTAAGACTATGGGAGATTGAGATCATTTTAAGGATGTACCGGAAATTTTTTCCCAAATTAGGAAGTTCAACATGCATTTGAACTTGAAAAAGTAGGCATTTAGGGTATGAAGAGGGAAATTCCTTAGATTTTTGCTTACCAATCAAGGAATAGAGGCAAACCCACAGAAATGCCAAGCAATACTAGAAATGAGGAGTTCGAGTACTCTCAAGGAAGTGCAGCAATTGATGGGGAACATAGTCGCCCTCTCCAGGTTCTTAGCAAGATTGGCTAAGAGAGCATACCCATTTTTCCGCCTTTTGAAGAAGCAAGTAGATTTCGAATGGATCAAGGAATGTGAAAGAGCCTTCCAAGACTTGAAGAGATTATTGGTGGAAGCCCCAATGCTGAGCAAGCATAAGGATGGGAAGCCACTTTACATATAATTATCAGTAACTGAGAAAGCTATAAGTATGGTATTGGTAAGAGAGGAATAGAACCAATAGAAGCCAATGTATTGTGTGAGAAAAGCATTGCAATGAGCCAAGGTTAGATACTAGAAGATCGAGAAACTAGCATTTGATCTAGTTATTAGTGCTAGGAGGCTACGACCTTATTCTTAGGGCCAACATATCAATATTATGACTAACTACCCCATCAAGCAAGTATTGAGGAAGCCAAATTTGGCTGGAAGGATGATAACTTAGTCGGTGGAACTCTTAGAGTTTAACTTGGAATATAGACCTCAAAGGCTGATCAAGGCCTAAGTCCTCACCGACTTTATTATGGAATAGTCAGAGCCCATGGTCGAAGATGACAAGGAGAGGAAATGGACACTGTATGCTGACGGCTCATCCAATAACAAGGGAAGTGGAGCTAGAGTAATTCTGGAAGATGTGAATAGAGTATCCATTGAACAATCCCTATGATTTATGTTGAAAACCAGTAACAACCAAGCCAAATATGAGGCTTTATTAGCCGGCTTAAAACTAGCCAAGGAGTTAGGAGTTCGAAAGCTAGTTCCCAAAGGAGATTCTTAACTTGTGATCGGCCAAACAAGAGGCAAATTTCAGGCTAAGGAACCCTAACTGCATCAATATCTTCCTAAAGTTAAGGAAATTGTAGAAGAGATTGAAGAATGTACCATTGAGTATATTCCCAGGGAACAAAATTCCCGAGCTAACCTATTATCAAAACTTGCCAGCAACAAAACAGTGGCAAATAATATGTCAGCCTTTCAGGAGGTAATGGATGAGCCGAGCATATAAGGGACAAACCCCCTAGATGCATCCTCCACAGAATAGGAATAGGTTTGGTAGCAACCTATCATGGAATACTTAACTGCTGGAAAGCTATTTGGAGGAGAAAAAAAAAAAAAAGCCAAGGCAATGAGGCGAATGGTGAGCTTTTACATTATAATGGCAGGAGAACTCTACCATCGAGGATATTCTCAGCCATTATTGAAGTGTGTGAATGGAAGGCATGCCCAAGTAATTATACAAGAAATGCATGAGGATATATATGGAAACCTTATTGGAAGTAGGGCTCTAACAACCAAGATACTTTGGGCTGGCTACTTTTGGCCTACTATGAAGCAAGACTGTTTGAAATTTGCGAAAAAATGTGACAAGTGTCAAAGATTTGGAGAGCTAAAACATACACCATCCAAGGAATTGCATTGCTCAGAGATTAGCTAGCCATTCCATAAGTTATATATCCTCGGACCAATCCTACTCGCCCCGGGTAATTCATATATTTGGTGGTAGCTATTGGCTACTTCACAAATGGATTGAGGCCGAGCCATTGCCTATAATCACCATGAAGAAAGTGAGGAAGTTTTTGTGGAAGCAAATAATATGCAGATATGGAATACTTGGCCAATTAGTGAATGATAATGGAACACAGTTTATTGACTGGAGATTTGAGGACTTTTGCATAGAGCTAGGAATAACTTAATTATTTTCATCACTAGAACACCCATAGACTAATGGGTTGGCAGAAGCTGCCAATAAGGTCATTTTAGTAAGACTAAGGAAAAGACTAGAACAAGTCAAAGGATTGTGAGCTAATGAGTTATATGTTATGTTATGGGCTTATCACACTACGCCCTATTCCTTAACATAGGAAACACCATATAGATTGGTGTATGGAGCAGAAGCTATGATCTCCATAAAATTATGGGATCAAAGTCCAAGGACAATGACCATGACTGAGGAATCTAATGAGCTTGCTCTGAGAGTCGAGCTAGATCTAATCGAGGAAGATAGGGGAAAGCCAGAGTGAAGGAGGAAGCCATTTAACAACAAATGGTGAGAAAATATATCAAGAAAGTGAATCCATAAGTTTTTGAGGAAGGAGACTTGGTCCTGAGAAAAGTAGAGCTTCAAAGAAAGCCCTAAGGAAAAGGAAAGCTAGTGCCTAATTGGGAAGGACCCTGTCGAGTCATCTGGAATATATGCAAAGGAGCTTGCAAAATAGCCGAGTAAGGAGGAAGTGACTGTCCATGATGTGGAATCTGTCCTCCCTCTAAAGATATTTTAATTGAGTTAGAAATTCTTAAACTATATAGGTGGGCGCACTCCTTTTCCTCTTATATATATATATATATATATATATATATATATATATATATATATATATATATATATATATATATTTTCACAGGGTTTTTTTATATATAAGAGGTTTTAATAAGGCATGAGCTATATAAGCTGAGCATGTGCAAGGCTCAATGGTATGAATAAAAGCGAGCATTTCTCAAAAGCTCACCATTATAAACTTTTCAGTTCAATAAAGTTTACTCAAATTATTGGAATTCTTTGCTTTTACACAATGGAACAACTTCTAGAAAATAAAATGGAATGGAAATAAGTCTAGAGAAGGACTTAAACTCCTCACCTGTAAATGAGGACCTCTCAAAAAAATGGAATGAAAATAAATCCAGAGAAGGATTTAAACTCCTCGCCTGAAAGCGAGAACCTCTTGGGAAAAATTAAATGGAAATAAGTCCAGAGAAGGAGTTAAACTCCTTGTTTGTAGGTAAGGAGCTCTTGGAAAATTTATAACCTTACTTGTCGGCTTAGGTCCTATACAATCCGTGGAAAGGATTAGGAAAGGAAACAATCTTACTTGAAAGATAGAAGTCTTACTCATGTGAGATGGAAGTTAAGGTTACTAAGTTAAACGTGGAAATTGTTGAAAATATGCAAAGCAAATATCCAAAATTTACATGGAAAAGAAAAATATTGTTCAACTACAATCAAAATAAAAACCAAGATACAGGAGGAAAGTTATCTTCCCCATCTTCGCCCCTGGCCGCAAGGTCGGTGGAGCCCTCGGAAGTCTTCGTCTGCTCCCTTCCTTCACCCTCAGTAGCATTTGTACTAGGAAGGGGCTTGTTCACCAACTACCTATCTCGGATCTCCTTAAAGTAGCCACAGGAGGAAACGTCCAAGTTAGCATAGAGGAACTTGACTTGATTTATGGCCTCATTAAATCCCTCAGTATATTGCTCAGCTGCCTCCCCATCAATGTTCTAAGCTTCTCTCCCTTTAGCGACTAGTGCTTCTTTGAGTTCAGCCACCTCGGTGGCATAGGAGTCCTCCTGCTCCTTCACCTTGCCCTCCAAGGTGGTGATCTGGTCTTGAAAGGATTTTTCTTTAATCTTACACTCGTTTTCCTTAGCCAAGCACTTGTCCTCGACCTTTCAGAGCTTGTTCTCCAATTAGCAAATCTCCCTAGAAAAAGCCTCCGTGAGCTTGGAAATCTCTTTCTTCAGCTTTGTGATAGCCTTGCCATTAGAGCACTCCCTCAGCTCTAAGTGGTGAGCTATTGTGCATGCTCATTGCTTGGATCCACTTGTACATTTCAAGAGCCCCAGCAAATCCAAACATATTGTAGTCATAGTCTAACTTGAGGAGATCATCCATTTTTGGTATATTAGAAAACTGGGGCGCTATAGAAAGAAGGGAGGGGCATTAGATAGGAAATCATTTAGTAGATGAGAGTCTTTGGAAGAGGAGAAGTAGACCCTTTTCAGCCAAAAGGGTGTATTTACAGCGTGGAAAGGAGTGGATTAGCGCACAGAAGTGATCTCTAGGTCAGCCATATCATTAGCAAGCCTCTTTTTACCCCGTTTGGGAAAGGCGTAGTATCAAAAGCCATCTCCAAGCTATCTTCGGCAGGCTTGGAGCTAGTCGCCAGAGCACCATCCTAAGTAGCTTAAGCACGGTGATGAGCAAAAGCAGCCTAGAGAGAGTCCTTGGATAGCTTAGGGGCCATTTCCCCTACAAAATGCAAGGAAACAATGTTAAGGAAAATAATCATTATAAAGGGTAGGAAAGCAAAAACTACAAGGAACTTACTATGGTGTTTGAGCACTTCAGCCTCTTTGGAATCCCATTTCAATAGATTGGTACAGGAAAGCACTCTCTTCTTCTTTGTCAAGTGCTCGGAAAGAAAGTCAAGCATAACTTGATCATAGGAAGGGAGGTTCTGACAGTCAACACTGAAAACCTTCTTTGGAAACCTATTCCAATAGAGGGGAAACTTTGCATGACCTTTCTCATCCAAGAAAAATGGAAACTCATGCTTAGAAGCCAAGACATTAAAAGATTAATCCTTAAATCGCTTGAAGTTGGAGGTGAAGAGCTCAAACCTTCTTCTTGGGCTGGCTACTAAAGGAAATCCATTTTCCCTTCTCAATGTCTTTGACTTGGAATAAGGAAAAGAGAACCCTAATGGTTGGTGGAGAATCCAAAAATTGCATAAGAATTTCAAAAGATCGGATGGATACCCATTGTTCAGTGGAGCAGGGAAAGGGCTACATTTATATAGTTAAGGCATCCAATCTCAAAATCCCTAAAAGGACCTAAGACCTAGGTTGGTGAAGAAAACATCATATACAAAGAAAAATTTTGGCAAGGAATCATCAGAAGCTTTATTTACGTGATAAGCTCAATTACTAGGCCTACAGGGCGAGCATATTACAAAATGCTCTTTCCTAGAGTAGGCTATTCTACAATCCCTAAGGAAATGGTTGAGAATGGTTTCGTTGGTATACAAGGAATAAGTGTTTTTATCCTCTTTAGCTACCTAGAAATATAAATCAAACTTCCCTTTTTTCTTGGAGGAATCTCCAACATTCTTAACATTTTCTTGAAGATTTCTTTCCATCTTTGATGACGAAGGAACCGAGGGCTCAAAACAACCTCTACAAATGAGAAAATAGAAAGAAAAACCAGTGAATGGAAGAAGGAGAGAGAAAGACCAATCGTTTACTATCCTAGGGTTTCAACAAAAAATTGCAGAAAACTTAAAGAATAAAAATAGAAGAAAGAAAAAAGAAATGAAATACTTACTTGAGAGCTTCTGGAAAAGGAAGGGAGTGATGTTGGAATATTGGAATTGAAATAAAGCTTGTGGTAGAGGAAGATTGGAAGACCCTAGTGATTCTAACATAGGCTTAAGTCGCATTTGAATTCTATTAGTTACCTTTTAGCTTTGCAAAAAACTTAACTTATTCTTCAAAATTATATTATTTGAAAATAGTGGGTAATTTAAAAAAAAAAAAAACTCTTTCGAAAACGTGAACCTTGATCGTGGAGTAGTATGTATATATAATGTGTTAAACATAAGAAAAGCATCGATGAAAACGTTGAGACGATAAACTTAAATAACAACACGTCATACTATAAAAATATAAATAGTTGATATTAATCGTAAACTTAACAATTCAATCCACTTGAACAAGTCAATAGTAAAAAGGAAAGCAAGGAAATAAACAATATAAATATCATAAGCATCCATAAATAAATAGTGCCACAATTATCAAAAAGCCAACCTAATCTATTCTTCCACTAAACTCATCCAGCATGAACTCAAAAACCACGTCCATGACGACCACGCCCCTGGGGAATGATCAAGGTACGTATCAATAAGGCCTAGAAGCACATCTATGTCTAGAACTACAACAGGAAACTCAACTGGCAGCAATAGATGTCATCTTAGATGGATCCAAATCAAACGAATCTGATGCCAAAAGAGGATCTGATGCCGGGACAGGAGAGTCAAACAAGCTTATCTTGATAACCAGCACTTTTGGAACAATGGGCCCCGAAGGTGATATATAACAATCTAATAATACCATACTACGCTTAAGTCCTTTTATGGCATTACGAGTTGTTACTCTTAACTAGCGGAAGTTCTTTTCATTGAAAATTAGAGTAATATGCGAAAATAGCTTGTAAATTTTTCTTCTTCATAAATCGTTTATATGTGAAAACTAAGCCTTTACACACTTACTTACGCGTATACATATGGAAGTTATTCCCCGTATCGCTAAGTTACTGATAAGACATATGACGAAGTTGAAATTACATAACACAATACCTCCAGATAATAATATAATCATCGATAATCAAGAGTCATAATCACACTTAATAATTATCACATATGTAATGGGTTAAATCAAGTAACATGACTTCCCACATGCTTTCAATTACATATAAATTGCTTAACTAGGGCTATTAAGAAAGTGAAAATACTATGCTACTATCTCGATCCTGCTTAGCTAGGTGAACTAACATGACAACTCCTCGTCTTATCTAGTCAAGTACCACCTAAAGTGCTGCCATGGATGCTATCAACTCTGTCTGAAGAGGACATGGAAACATAAGAGTGAGAAATAAAAGATTTCTCAGTAGAATTTCGACTAGACCATTAACATATCATCGTCATCGTCCCAGCCACTTTGGTTTTAATTATGAAAATAATTAGCATGGATAGATTCCATTTTTAAAGGGTTTGAAAAAATAGGTACCCAAATCGAGTTTCTTTTAATCTTCATCATATATACATAATATAAAGCGACACAGAGCCATAAGATATGAACATATATATGAGAACATAGTATAAACATTCATAACTATATATATAAGAGAATAAAGATGCATGCACATTCATGTAACTTCATGGCCTTGACCGGAATCTTTCTTTAACTTTACTTTCATTCTTAGCACATACTTAACATTACTTACTTTCCCTTCAAATAGACTACTATTGGACATGAACTCATTCAATGGCCATCACCACATAGTACTAATCTAAAATCAGACTAAGCTGACAAGGGTTCCTCTAGTTTTGGAGGGTTCAAGGCCCTCTTTCCTCCAAAGTAGAAGAGTCTTTTATAGGTCATCTTCCCTTACTTCCCTTATCGAAGTGACCGAAGGATCATGACCACTTATCTTGTCTTTGTAGATCACCTTCCCTTACTTCCCTTACTAAAGTGACCGAAAGATCATATCCAATTATTTCTTTTCTTTTCTCATAATTACATCTTACATGCATTGTAATTACTGACAAGATACATGTGGATATGCAATGATATGACTAAGTCTCAAATTTTGACAAAAATTCGGCAGCATAACGGCTAGATTGATGCTTTTCCAAAATGCCAAGCATAGAAATTTCAACCAACAACCAATTATATTTATCTCATATCATCATTTCCATAATCAACAATTATCTAATCATGAGTCAATGCTCAATCAAACTTTCCATACATCATTGCTAAATAGTATCACATATTCATGCCCTAAAGGGTTTTTATAATTGTATTATTCTTTGTGAGAAGTCTTATAAGTCATCATATAATTCCTCATGTTACTCATGAGAGAACCGCATAATTAAAATGAATATGGGCTATAGACTTTTAACCACTTGATTCTTACATGAAATTATACTTTGATTATGGGTTTTGAGCTTTTTTACATATCTTTGACTTAAAAGAGTTGTCTATTCACTTAGTCATACATCTTAGACTTTTATTACTCCAAATTTAGGTATAAAACACTTGTCCTTCCACTCCTTCCTTGTATGGCCGAAATATGTAAAGGAATTTTAGCCAAAGTTGTCTTCAAATTTTTTAATTTCCTTGAGATAGTGCACTAGTGATTCCAAGGTTCATGGTATGCTCAAAGACCCTAATCATACTTATGTTCCTAAAGGATTTTGAGATCCCTCTAGTTCCTTGGATCATGACAATGCATAACTGCACTCATGAATCCAACAAAACCATATACTTATCAACATCAAGGGGTGATTTTTTTTTTTATTATGAACAAATTACAAGATTCAAGCTTTATTAAATAAGATAACAAGATTTTACCTTTAAGATTATAAAGTTTCATTCTTTAAGAAAGTATGAACCTTTAAATTATATTCATGTCTTCAAGAACCAACTTTTATGAAATCATGATACAAGATGAAATTTTGTGGCTAAAAAGTCTTATTCCTTAAGAAAGTTGAAACTTTTAATCATTATTATGCCTTCAAGATTACGACTTTATAATTAGTGTTGCAAGTTTTGACTTTATAACTTAGAGTTTGCAAGATCTCAAATTTATAACGAAAAAAGTTCAAATCTTGAAGAAAGTTTGGAACTTTTCTCAATATTTTTAACTCAAGGTTCAATCTTTACAAGATAGACTAGCAAGTTTACATTTTTATAACCAAAAAGTTACATCCTTGAAGAAAGTTTAAAACTTTATGAAGTGTCTTGTTTTCAAGATCCAATATTTAAGATATGCAGTGACAAGTTATTACTTTTACTTTTAAAGAGCTTCATATCATAAGAAAGTTTGGACTTTTACACATATTCTTGTCTTCAAGAAGAACAAAATAAGACTTTATGAAATGTATATTATTAGTGCCACTTTTAGTGCATCAAGAAGCAAACTTTTTAAAGTTTTATGCTTTTAGAATGTTTTTAGTTTTATCAAAATCATGAAGAAGATGTAAAAAGAGGATCCCTTTAATTATAAGCTCTTCACAAAGAAGAAACGATCTTTAAACAAAATACCACCAAGAAACCATATTTCTTTTTCAACAACTCACAAAAATAATAAAACACATGCATTATAAGAGAAAAATGAAAACTTTTGAAGCATTCAAGAAGGGAAACAAACAAGATCTCATGAAAGAAACTCAAGAAATAAACTTTGCTAAAAATAGAAACTTTGCTCAAGAAGAGCATAGAGTTTTTCTCAAGTTGTCACTTGAAGTTCTTGGCCATGGTGAGAGCCAAGCTTCAAGCTTTCTTGAGTAACAAAAAGAAGAAGTAGAGATCACTACCTAAGACTGTGGGTGGCATCTTCTTGAAGAAGAGAATAAAGAAGATGATGGCTCCTCCAAGTGGTGAGTGTGGCAGTTTTGAATATAGAAGATGAGAGCTCTTGAGTTCTTAAAGAAATAGAGCTTGTAGTGTTTGAATCTTGTCTTCAAAGACCAAAAGATGTGATCTTTTAAGCACTTAGTGAGAAGGTTTGGTTATGGAATCTTGAAGATCATTGAAGAAGAAGATGAAGAAGAAGAAGAAAGTGTAGAGAGAAGTTGGAGGATTTGAGTGTTAAAGAGAGAATGAAAGTTGAAAAATGAAAATGAGTGTGGGTGTGTGCAAGTGTGAGGCCGTAGGTATTAAAGGCAAGGAGGAGAGATATTTTCTTAATTTTGTGCTAATTAAGGATTAAGGGGACAAATTGGATGATGGGGGAGACAAAGCATGGTCAACTCTTTCAAAGAGCAACTTTGTGTCATGCTTTTTGCTTTGATGATATCATCAAATGCTTTATTGTCTAGTTGACTAAATTTGAATTTTGATGATGTGATTAAGTGCTCTTGTATCTTAATTAACTTGATTAAGTGAAAATTAGTGATTAACTCATATGATCATGATTAACAAAGTTAAACTTTTAATTAAGCTTAATTACCCTTAATTAAACTCGATTAAGCTAATTATTAGTGATTAGTGCTTAATTAAACCATTAAGAGTTTGACTTGCTTAATTAGAGTTTTTTTCATCTTAATTAAGCATTCTCGCAGCTTGTCTCTCCATAATTACCTCATTAATCTCTTAATTAAATCATAATCCCTTAGTTTCTCATTAAGTGCTTAATTACTTAGGGTCACTGAGGTAATTTGGCATGAAAGAAAATTGAGGATGTTACATGATAGGTTAGGAGACATAGGCCCAAACTCCAGCAGGGGCTTGTACACTAGTAAGGGCTTAGGTTCTAGTAATAGGCTCAAACTCTAGCATAAGCTTCTATTCTAGTAAGGCAGGTGGAGGTTGAATAAACTCATGAAGGTCTGCAGGTGCAGGCATAGGAGAAACCTCAATTGCAGCATTAAGATGACCTAAGTATAGTACTATTTAAGCCTTAGTGGTGGTCGCAACCACTACAGCATCATGTGCCCCATCATAATACTACTCAATTATCGAGGGCAACACAAAATGCTCTACTGAGGACACCATCTACATCTAGAGATGACACGGAATGTAGGGGTGAGAAATAAAAGTTTCTCAGTAGAATTCTAACTCGATAACTAATGTGTCTTCATAATTATGCTAGCTACTTTGAGTTTATTATAAAAAGGTGTACATGTTCATTTAGTTATGTTTGAAAACATGATTAGCTGAAGTGGGTTCATTTTAAGCATACTTCTCTGTTTGAATAATAAGCAATAGAATAGTACTAGAATAATATAATAGATATCATACGTCAATGGTGCATAAAGGAATAACAATGCTATAACAACAATATGTGCACATGCTTAGATGCAACTTTTCTTAGCTTGATCTTAGGCCTTAGCCTCTTGACTTTCTCAACTTAACTTTATTAAAGTCTTTTACTTGGTCTATCCACCTAAACTTGGATGATAATGAGCTCATATCATGGCCGTTTGCCACCTTGGGGTTCCCTTAAGGGAGAGGGGGAAATAGGAGTCACCTTTCCATATAGAAGGATCATTGATGTAGCTCCGGAAAGTATACCGAGTCTCACAAGTAATAAACTAGTGAGAAGATATCATTCCCTCAAGAATAATTCAAGTACTGAGATTAACTAAATTGGGAGTTAAGTTGAGCAATGAAAATTATCAAAAGGTAATGAACAAATAAACAAAGAAAGCAATTTAAAGGAACAAAACAAACACAGGTAGGTACTCATTAACTTTGTTACCTTGAAGATCAGTTGTCCAATTACTATTTCTCTTTATTTATGGCTGGATTCTATTATTTAATTAGAAGTCTCTCTCAAGATCATATAATTCTCTCATAGTTAAAATGATTCCCTAATCTCTTAGCATAACCTAGATTAAGGGAGGATAGGTTCTATGGATTCCTGATAACTCCATTTGGTGAGTCATATTTTTAGTTAGTTTTTGTTGAAATTAAGTTGTGGTTGTTTAATTTAGCTTTTGTTTTGTTTCATTTTAGTATATAGTTTAGGTTAATTGGTATTTTTAGTTTTTTATTATTTTCTTATGTGTTTGGATACTTATGGCCAAGTTCATGTTGCACTATAGCGCAACCAAGTGCGCTATAGCACTTTCCCGTTTTGACAAATTCCCAAGGTTTTATGTTGCGCCATAGCACAACCGAGCATGCTATAGCGCATTTCCATGTTTGCAGACTTTGTCAACAAATTTTTGCTGTGCTATAGTTCAAACTAGCGCGCTATAGTGCGCCACCATTTTCGCAAATAAGCCAAGAGTTGGATATTGCGCTATAGCGCAAGCCCTTCTGCAGCAACTTAACAAGTCGAGCAGTGAGTTAAAAAAAGAGGATCCATGCACTATAAAAGGAGAAATATAGATCACAAGGGGATGGTTAGACACTTTTACATGCTTTCCAAGGTAGAAAACTTCTTCCAGAGAGATTGAAGGTGAAGATTCAAGGATTCCGGAGCTCAATCTCAACACGAAGAAGTCCAAATTTTTCTGAATTCCTTATCTCTAGCCAGAACTCTTGATGGCTCTTTGTTTTTCTATTTCCTCATCTTTATACTCTTTTATTGTTTTCTTTTCTTTAGACATGAACTAAATTTCTCTTGCTAGGGCATTAATGGACCCTTTTGTATGACAAATTTCCTTATGGATTAATGTTAATCTTGTTTCTATTTCAATTGCTTAGTGTTTTTGTTTGTGCTTAATGCTTTTGAGTGATTGGCCAACATTCAATTGATTCGTTGGTTTGTAATAACTAGACATAGGGTTTGTAAATAAAGCTTCTTAACATAAACACCGTGAGCTGAGGAAAACTATAGATAGACAAACGCAGTTCATGCGGTCAATATAGGAACCCATAGAGCTTCAACCTTTACCTGGATTAGTTTGTGTTAAGAGATTAGGTAATCAGTTTAGGATAAAGAGTATTGCTTGACCTTAAAAAAAGCTAGAAATAAATTAAGGTGACCCGACCATGATTCAATTAGGATAGAAATAGATTAACAGAAATTCATAATAAATACATCTACAATAGGTGAAATTAATTAGCCCTAGTGTTTATTCCATTGCATTTAATCAATCCTTTTGCATCCGTCCTGATTACTATTTTTTGTATTTATTAAATTTGTATTTTTATTTCAATTTCTCTACATCCATAATTTCATTTCTTCCAAATAGTCATCCTTTAAACTATTTGGTATTTGATCTATCCTCATAGGAACGATACTTTACTCATCACTTTATTACTTATACGATCTAGTATATTTGCCGAAGCCACATCAAGTTTTTGACACCATTGCCGAGGATAGTATCAATATCATTCTTAGTTGACGGCATACTAGATTGGATATTTTATTCTTATTTTATTTTTTGTTATTTATTTTAGTCCTTTCTTCACCTGATCTTGTGTTCTGTTTTGCAGTTTATGCGAAAGAGCCAATCTATTGAAGACTTGCTCTTTGATCCAGAGATCGAGCGTTCCTTGCATCAAATCAGGAGAGCACGGAGAGCAAATGAAGAAGTCCCTGAAGTCACCATGGCTAACGAAAATGAGCATGATGATAGAGTCATGAAGGACTACTTGGCACCTAGTCTTGAAGGGTGCTCACCAAGTATCATGAGACCGCCTGTCCAAGCAAACAACTTTAAGCTGAAGATGTCACTCATTCAATTCGTGCAACAAAATTGATAGTTTGCTGGACTACCTAGTGAGGATCAAAATGAACACCTTAACAACTTCTTGGAAATCTGTGACACCATAAAAATTAATGGTGCTACGGATGATGCTATTCGGTTGAGGTTGTTCCATTTTTCATTGAGGGACAAAGCCAGAGCTTGGTTGAAGTCTCTACCACAAAGGACACTCACTACTTGGGATATGGTGGCCAAGAAATTCTTAGAGAAGTACTTTCCTCCTGCCAAGTCTACCAAGATGATGAATGACATCATTCCTTCATCCAAGCAGATGGAGAATCCTTCTATGAGTCTTGGGAAAGGTATAAGGAATTATTGGCCAAGTGTCCACATCACGGCATCCCGCTCTGGATGCAAATCCAGACATTCTACAATGGTCTCTTCATATCCATCTAGATCATGGTTGATGCAGTAGCTGGTGGCTCTCTAAATAGTAAGACACTAGAGCTGTCATAAGAGCTATTTGAAACAATGGCTAGCAACAATTACCATAGGCCTAGTAAGAGAACTCAGAAGAGGGGAGTCCTAAAAGTTGACATTACCACTGCCCTTTTTGGCCTAGATGCAAGCCCTTTCTGTCCAGAATACAGCTATTCAGAAGCAATTGGATATGCTTAGCACCACTTCCCTAGTAGCGATCTTGTAGTGTGACTTCTACCAAGGGAATCATTATAATGGAGAGTATGCCACAGAGCCTACTTATGATGAACAAGTTAATTACATGAACAGTCAAAGGCACAATTTCCATTCCAATAGTTATGTTCCTGGATATAGAGACTATGGTCATTTCGGTCAGTATTGTGGAAATCAGGGTGCTCCCAAGCCTTCATACAACCCACTTGTTCAAGAGAAGAAGTCTAACCTGGAGGAAATGTTCCAATAATTCATGCAGACTTATTCCAATTTTTGTGGATAGAACTAAAGCACAGTTCAAGCACCAAGAGGCTTCCATTAGAAACCTTGAGGCTCAGCTAGGGCAGATATCCTAGCAACTAGCTAAGAGACCACAAGGTACTTTGCCCAGCAATACAGTGAAAAATCCAAGAGAGCAAGTTAAGATAATTACCCTACAAAGTGGGAAAGAACTAGAAGAACCTGAGATGCCAGAAGTGGAAGAAGAGCAACCTGCTGAGACTGAAGTGCAAACTACCAAAGGGAAGAAATATGAGATTCCTATGAGGTGTAACAAGGGTGTGGGAGAAGAAGAAAAGTCACTAGAGTGTATGGCACCACCTGCCTATGACCCTCCCATTCCCTATCCACAGAGGGTGAAGCAATTGAAGAAGGAGCAGCAAGATAAATAATTTGCAAAATTTCTGGAAGTATTGAAGAAGTTGAAATTAATATACCCTTCAAGGAGGCATTGACTCAAATGCCTAGTTATGCTAAATCTATGAAGGAAATCCTAAATCAGAGATGATAAGACTGTCCTACTTACTGAAGAGTGCAATGCTATCTTATAGAATAAGCTACCTTCAAAGCTTAAGGATCCAAGGAGTTTTACTATTCCATATGTTACTGGTGATATTTATTTTAATAAAGCTCTTTGTGATCTTGGTGCCAGTATTAATTTAATGCCCTTGTCTATTTTTAGGAAGTTTGGAGTTGGAGAAGTCAAGCCTATCATGATGTCTCTACAGCTGGCTGACAGATCAATCAAGCATCCAAAAGGCATTATTGAGGGTGTTCTGGTAAAGCTGGATAAACTCATATTCCCAGTGGATTTTGTAGTGCTTGACATGGAGGAAGATAGGGAATTCGTCCTCATTCTTGGGAGACCCTTCCTAGCCACAGGGAGAGCTCTGATAGATGTCTAAGAGGGAAAGTTAGAGTTGCGAGAACCAGATGAGAAGGTCACCTTCAATGTTTTTGATGCACATAAGTTTCCCTTTGAAGCTAATTCGTGCCATAGAGTTGATGTCATTGAAGAGGTGGTGACTTCCCCCTTTGGAGCTATTTTCACCACCATTCCCTTAAAGGCAAGCTTGGTAAACTCTAAGATGGTAGAAGAATTAGGGGACAGCAACTTGCAGCTGTGCCATGAACTTTTGGAAGCTTAACCTGTAGTTTCCTAGCCTTTTTCTGACACTTTGACACGGGATAAGGAACTACAACCAATGAGTAAGGAGCCACCAAAATTAGAGCTCAAGCAACTTCCTATCCATTTGAGATATGCATTCCTTGGTGAGGGTGACATATATCCTATTATTATTAGTGCCTCACCGAGTAGTGTATAAGAAGATAAGCTGCTAAGGGTACTCAAAGATCATAGAACAACTATTGTGTGGCAGATTTCAGACTTGAAGGGCATCAGTCCCACCTTTTGCATGCATAAAATCTTCATGAAAGATGACTTCAAGCCATTGGTCCAATCACAGAAGAGGCTAAACCCAACCATGAAAGAGGTTGTGAAGAAGGAAGTGGTGAAGCTCCTAGATGCAAGGATCATATATCTCATTTTAGATAGTGTTTAGGTAAGCCCAGTTCAAGTGGTACCAAAGAAAAGAGGAATTACAGTGGTGAATGAGAATAATGAGCTCATTCCAACTCGTACGGTCATTGGGTGGAGGATATGTATTGACTATTGGAAGCTTAATGATGCCACTCGTAAGGACCATTTCCCACTACTCTTCATAGACTAAATGTTGGAGAGGATAGCAGGCCATGCTTACTATTACTTCTTGGATAGCTACTCTGGTTACAACCAGATACACATTGCCCTAGAGGATCAGGAGATGACTACATTCACCTACCCATATGCGACATTTGCTTATAGGAGAATGCCATTTAGATTGTGCGATGCCCCAGCTACCTTCCAGAGATGCATGTTGGCCATTTTCCATGATATGGTGGAGAGGTTTTTATGGAAGATTTTTCAGTTTTTGGTTCTTCTTTTGATGATTGTTTGTATCATTTATCTTTGGTTTTGAAATAATATTAGGAAACTAACCTTGTTTTGAATTGGGAGGTGTCATTTCATGGTGCAGGAAGGCATAGTCCTTAGACATTAGATCTCAGCTAAGGGAATTGAAGTGAATAAAGCCAAAATTGAAGTCATTGAGAAGCTACCTCCACTAACTAATATAAAGGGAGTTAGAAGTTTCTTAAGCCATGCTAGATTCTATAGGAGATTTATTAGGGATTTCTCTAAAATTGCTAAGCCTTTGAGTAATTTTTTAGTTAGAGATGTTCCTTTTAATTTTGATAATGAATGCCTATATGCCTTTGAACTTTTGAAAAGCAAATTAGTTTCAGCTCCCATTCTTGTTGCACATAATTGGGATTTGCTATTTGAGCTCATGTGTGATGCTAGTGATTATGCCATAGGTGCTGTTTTAGGACAAAGGAAGAATAAGTTGTTGCATGTTATTTATTATACCATTAGAACTTTGAAAGATGCACAACTTAATTATGCCACCACTGAAAAAGAACTTTTGGCTATTGTATTTGCTTTTGACAAGTTCTGTTCTTATTTGATAGGTGCTAAGGTGATTGTCTACATGGACCATGTAGCCCTGAAGTTCTTGTTGGATAAGGTAGATGCCAAACCTAGGCTCCTTAGATGGATTCTACTGCTTCAAGAATTTGATTTGGAGATCATAGATAAAAAAGGAGCAGAGAATTTGGCAGTTGACCATATTTCCAGACTGACCTCTCCCTTTCTGCATGAGGAAGAAGATATTAGAGAGACATTTCTTGATGAACAGCTATGGGTAGCATAAGTAGCGCCATGGTTTGTAGACTATGCCAATTATTTGGTGAAGAGAATTCTGCCTGAGAGCCTCTCACACTCCCAGACGAGGAAATTCTTTTCTAACCTCAAATACTATTTCTGGGAGGAGCCATTTCTTTATAGACACAGCTCAGATCAGATTATCAGAAGATGTGTCCCTCAAGAAGAAGTGGCTAGCATTATTTACCATTGTCACATATCACTAATTGGGGGTCACTTTGAAGCCACCCGAATAGCTATTAAGGTCTTTTAGTGTGGGTTCTACTGGCCCACTATTTTTAGATATGCCAATGACTATATGAGAGGGTACAATGAGTGCCAAAGGACTGGGAATGTTTCTAGGAAGCATGAGATGCCACCGAATAACATTTTGGTGGTTGAGTTGTTTGATATTTGGGGTATTGACTTCATGGGCCCCTTTCACACTTCCTTTGGCAACAAATATGTATTGGTAGCAGTTGATTATGTGTCCAAATGGGTGGAAGCCATGGCATCTCCTACTAATAATGCTCAAGTTGTCACAAAGTTTCTAAAGAAGAATATTTTCTCAAGATTTGGCACCCCAAGAGCAATAATCAATGATAGAGGCATACACTTCTGCAACTGTCAATTTGAAGCCCTTCTTGCCAAATATGATGTAAATCATAAAGTTACCACTCCCTACCACCCTCAGACAAGTGGCCAAGTGGAGGTGTCCAATAAAGAGCTAAAAAGAATCCTTGAGAAGACTGTTAATTCCTTAAAGAAGGATTGGTCAGTTAAGTTGGATGATGCTCTTTGGGCTTACAGGACAGCTTTCAAGACTCTTATTGGGATGTCTACATATAGATTGGTCTTTGGGAAGGCTTGTCACTTGCCAGTTGAGTTAGAGCACAAGGCATATTGGGCAACAAAACTGCTCAATTTTGAGCTCAAGGAAGCAAGTGAGAAAAGATTGCTACAACTTAATGAGTTGGATGATTTTAGACAGGAAGCCTATGAAAATGTCAAGCTCTATAAGAAGAAAACCAAGAAGTGGCATGATAGGAATATTCTGAGAAGAGACTTCCATATAGGTCAGAAAGTGCTACTCTTCAATTCTGAATTGAAGCTATTCCCTAGGAAGTTGAGATCAAGGTGGTCAGGACCTTTTAAGATCACCAAAGTGTCCCTTTTTGGAGTTATTGAGGTCACACATCCTACAAAGGGCACTTTTAAAGTCAATGGCCAAAGGTTGAAGCCATATGTTGATGGGAACTATGACAAACTCAAGGCTTTCGCTCTTCTCTCTGATCCATGCTGATAGATAGAGCCATGTCCAACTTAGGGACATTAAACCAAAGTGCTTGTTGCAAGACAACCCAACTTTTTCTAACTTTTCTTTGATTTCTTTTAATTTTTCTTATTTGGAATCATTTTAGTTTTTTAGTTAGAATTTTGTTTGGAATCAATTTAATTTATTTAATTCTGGTTTGTTTTGTTTTGTAGGTTGATGGAGCAATTAGGAAGTTTATAAGTGGAGGAAAAGATGAGATTGGGCATGCAACAGAGAAAATGCAGAAGTTGCAGCAGCAACTATGCGCTATAGCGCTCTGTATTGCACTATAGCGCATTGTCGAAGGGAATATGCATTTTTTGAAAATTATGGTTGCGCTATAACATGCTGCCTTGCGTTATAGCGCAAGCTCGCATCAGCAGAAAGTGAAGAGAACATTTGGCTATGCTATAGTGTAAGCCCGTTTTAGTGATGCATCAAAGGGTATTTTGGCCGCTCTATAGCGTGCTAACTTGTGCTATAATGCAAGCCCATTTTCACAACAAGTTTAAAGATTGCATTGCAGCACAAACACAAACACACACACACACATAGTTCCCTTCCCTTCTCATTCCCTCATACACCCAAACACAAACATTCACTCTCCCACTCAATTTTTTCCACCTAAATCCATTCCCCACCTCAAAACTGCCCCTTAACCCTCACATTTTCACTCCCTCATGCCCATAGCCAATAATCTCCCCCTCTCTGAACCCTAACCAGCAAAAAAATTGGGATTTCTTAGGTAGAAGGCAACTTTCTCTCGATTCTTGAAAAAGTTTGCTTCCCTTAAGTTGTTAAGAGTCATCATACTTGGTTTGCATCTTCTTACTCTCTCAATTTTGATTTTTGATGTTGCATGTGATACCTACATTGCCATGTTTAGTTTTTACCTTGAATTTATCATAAATAACATGTGCTTTTGTTAAGGTAGAATGAATTGATGCTATTTCATTTGATTAAATGCAGTTACTTGAGTCAATTGTGATCATCATTGCTATATTATGCTATTGGCTCGAGTTATTAAGTGCTTGGCTCCAAATTGAGAATATGAGATGAGTTAGTTGGGTGCTTATGCATATTTGATTTAAGACAGTTGGGTTTTAAGTCCATGTTCTCATTGATTATTTTTAGAATCCTTGCATATGCTCTAATATGTTAGATGGAATTGTAGTGCATGGATTATGAGTTTCTTTATGGATTATTTCTTACTGTGCCAGTAAGTAAGTTTGGGGTCGTTATCTTGGAATATTCTGTTATGATTTGTTGATTACTGATTGGTTGCCTTTGGATTTTTGGTTGTTTTAATTGTGTTTCAAGACCATGGTATCCAGAAAGAGAACCAAGACTACTAGAGCCTCCTCTTCTTCGCAGCCCTCTCATGCCAATGTAGACTTTGATAAACATCGATTTATCCAGGCAAACTGTCAACATCGTTACATTTCCTCCCTCCACAAATGGGAGTTAGTGAAAGAGAAGGATGTTCAGCTGAGTTCTGGCACATTCCGAACACATGTGGAAGAGATATAGAGGAGAGGGTGGCACAGCTTATTAGATGAGCCACCATTGGGTTGTCTCAACTTAGTGAGAGAATTCTATGCCAACCTAATGGTGGTTAGTAGGGCCAACCAATTGAAAGCCATGTCTGGGTGAGAGGCCAATAGGTAGACATCTGTCCCTCCAGCATCAACTCATTCATGGGCACTCCTGATATCCAGTAGGACAATTTCTCAACATTGAGAGGGCAGAATGTAGATTAGCATGAGATTCTTCAGACCATAGCCCTGCCGAATGGCGAGTGGGCTTATTATGATACTCCGTCTACCAACTCAAAGCATTTGTTGAACAAGTATCTTAACCCAGCAGCCAGAGTGCGGGCCTAGATGATGTTCTCTCACCTCATGCCTAGCAGGCACACCCATTTTATCATTAGGGAGAGGTGCCTGCTACTATATCGCTTCATCACTCAGAAGGAGGTACACTTGGGGCAGTTGATCAAGGACCAAATGATGACTATACCAAGCAGCAACTATTCCTTGCCTTACCCATCCCTAATCACTACTTTAGCCCTGCAGGCGGATGTTATTGTATATCCTGCAGAGCACATGATAAACAAAGGTCCAAAGATCTCAGAAGAAAGTTTCTCTATGACATTGAACAAAGTGACTCGCAAGACTAGGAAGACCCGACAGGCTGAGAGGTAGGGAGATGCATCATCACCATTGTAACACCTTACCAACTTATGTTATGCTTAAGTCATAGCATGAAATTGGATAGGTTGTGTTACCGTTTTAGTTCTTCGTCTATAGCTGTATTTATTATATTATATTTTCTTTTTCTTTGACATATGCATATATATATGACAAAAATACCTACGAAATGGTGTGCTGTATAAAATAAACGTGATCAGTATTGTAGAACGTAATAGAATTGAACAACAAGCACTATAGAAAAGAACACAGATAGAATACCATTAGTAGTATACATACATATGTGAGTTGGAAGCCAACGCTTCCATTTATATATATGGGTTCAAAAGCAGGTGAAATAAAGAAACAGCAAAACTCCTATTACTGAAAAGGTAGAGACAGAAATGGCAGAAGCTAGCTATGTACAACGAGTCCACTGTTGGATCATCGTGTGGCTGCAGGTCCAGAAATCTCAATAAGCAGAGTGGCTATCGAATCCATCACCAGCGTCTGAGAATGATGCAGAAATACAAAGTGAGGTGAGAATTTAAAGAAATTCTTAGTAGGGTTCGAATACGGCATTCAACTGACATCACATTCATTCTCAGTTGCCTCGATTTTTATTTAATTGTAAAAAAACATGGGATCAAACTGACTATCCATATTCAATAAGTTTAAGAAAACGTCTGGTCCGAGGCAAGGTTCGATTTTACTTTAGACAGCATAAGAAATAGAATAAACTACTAACGGTAATAAACAGAATAAGGAGCAGAATAAATAAACATACAACAATATGTAAATATAATAGACAAACTGTAAACAACTTGCGATAACTGTTCAATGTAACCATGCGTTGAATGTACTCATGCAAAACTTATTCTTGAACCTTTCTTCATAAACTTTTTCCGTTACTTGGTCCCCTGAGAGTTCTTGGCTATTTTAGACTCCTGGATAATAGTCTGCTTTTCAAGATCGAGCTCGTTCCTATACAAGAATGCCAGGTTTGCTTTCCCCGACCTCCCCACCGATCTATTTCCCTTAACTTTATTCCGGGGCTAGTCCAAGTATCATGAAACTTTCATCATAACATAATCTTTAGGTTCATCATGATATCACTTTCATATCTTTCTTGAAAATGCATGTGTATCTACATGTATATCAGAACTCATACATATACTTTACCGAAATTTCGGTGGCATAACGGAACGTGTCCACTTTCCCATGAATAGTGCCAATACTCAAAGCCAATTTCTCATAGGAATCAACATAGTTCATTCATATTTCAAACATCAATTCTTGGCACAATTATTGAAATTAAAACATGGTTGCTGTCTCAATACTTGCATTCAATTCGATTTTTGTAAATCAGGCCATAATCTCTACTTAACCCATCTGGACCTCAATTTCGAATATCTTAAAGTGTTATGTGTCTATTTTCTAACCTCTTTAGTCCCATCTAATTTTGATAACCATAACTCAAGTTATTTAGGTTTTATCCCGGCCTGCCCTGTGGCTGGCCAAAATTGTACACTTAAAAGTAAAAATCTACTAAAAATTGAAAACTGGCTCAAATTATACAAAGTTGGTCTCATATTAAAACTAACAAGACATTATTTGATTTACAATTCCATTTCATTTGACTTAGTAGGCTCGAGTTATAAGCCCTGAAATCTGACCTTCCTGAACTACCTTGTTTTGGCTCGGTTTGGATGTAAGGCAACTTTCTTAGAGCACTGGGAGCAAACGGGATCTTATCTAACTCTGAAATTTTTATGGGAAATTATCCTATGTATAAGCTTTCTAAAAAAGTTAGTTTCATTCAATTCCAAGTAGTATAGGGTGAGATTTACCCTGAACAATCCAGTCTACCCAGAATCAAAATCAAAAACCTAGGTCGAACTTCAAAAATTCATATCTCCCTCAATACTAATCCAATGGCCTTATATGATATATGCATGGAAAGCCCTGAATGTTTAGTTTCATCTAAAATTGGTTTCATCAAATTTAAATGGTGGTAGACGGAGCCATACACTTTGCCGTACAGACTGTCAAGGGTTTTTGGTTCTCCAGCCCCTCAGCTCTTCCTAATTTCATCCTTTCTTGCTTCCAATTTGAATTTAACCTCACAAACAGCTGATAAACCAGCCATGTATCATCATAATCATTCAATCAATACATCAAAAATTGAGAAAATAAACCACCACCAGCCATCCAAGATCAGAAAATCAAGACAAGAATTAAACCTCTACCTCTTGTTATGTTGTGATTTGGCTTGATTTTGGAACTTTGATGAACAAAACTTGGTTGGGCTTGATGGTTTGATGGAGTTGAGTGAGGGAAGAAGAGAAGAAGAAAGTTGAGCAAGGGAGAGGAGAAAGTGGCGCAGAATTGGCTGAAGGAAAGAAAGGAATTCTATTATAAAGCATGGAGGAGGTAGGTAGAATGAAGGCTTTTGATTGGTCTAACCACACAAGGCTGAAATTCAGCCAGCCCTCTTCATTCTTTATGGCTTTCTTTGCGCCACTTTGAGGGATTAAGTGGTTGAGTTCTCAGCCACTTAAAGTAGGGTTAATGAGTTGAAATTCTATTAGTTCGGTTCTGACAGTTTAAAATACCGTAATCTTACCAATTTCCTTTAAATCGGTAAATCAGTTTCAAGAAAATTTTTATGAATACTTCTAACCTAATTAACTCATATCTAAACTCAATTAATTGATCCTAAATAATTATTTAGTCAATTTTAGTTAATCTCAAGCATTCGATAAAAATCGAACAATTGGACGAAAAATGATAAGAAAATTCCGGTGGATGTTACAACCATCACCACCACTATCACAGGTCAGAGGCACTGATGCATCCCAGCCGCCATGGCTTCAGCTTCAAGCCTAGATTGATAAGCTACGCCTAGACATGAGGAGCACATGGGCCAGTCTCCATAACAAAGTGAGTAGGCAATATTCCCCTATTTATAGAGGCATCCAGGGTTTGGAAGCACTTATGAGGCAACAGCTGTCACCAAAGCTCCTCCAGTAGATACCACCTCTACCTCTAACGGATCCAGAGCTTGAGCATCTCATTGATGAGGAGGCCTATGCACAGGAGGAGTCAGAGGAAGAAGCAGAAGAAGCAGCTGAGGATTCTGAGGAAGACTAGATTTGGGGAGTTCCTGTCCTTTCCTTTCCCTTTTTGATTTTATTTTGGTACATTGGGGACAATGCACAATTTTTCAGTTGGGGGTTAGGAAAGTCCATGAATATACTTTTGCTTTTTGCTGCTGTTTATTTTTCTTTAGTTATTGTTGGTTTTCTAGTCTTCTAGTTTTCTCACTTCTATTTCCAAAAAAAAAAAAAAGAAGAAGAAAAAACCAAAAAGATTTTCATTTTTAGTCTTTTTCTTAGTATTTTGTGTCAGTCAAATGGATGTAATGCCTATGCCTATGATATAAAAGACTGCTCTGTCTGTTAACTCTTAAGCAACTTTGAATCCTAATTTGAGTCTTGAAAATCTTCTTGTGCTTTTATTATTGAATTGAGAAGGATTATATTCTTGCACTTTGATGAGAGTTAGCAACTTAGGATAGATGATCTTTATGTCTTTATGCTTTATTTAAGTTGAGATGCATTCTTATTCATGTGAATTTTTCTTGAATTTTAGGTGAGTGAATCTTAGCCATAGAGATGATTTAAGCCATGTTGGGTAGCCATAATTGAGTCTTATTGCCCACCCTTTATCATTGACCCTTAGTCTGTCCATTTGAGCTTTAAGGCCTATTCTTGGACTGCACCATATTATGAGCTTAATGCCCTTCATTTCTTTCCTCTCTTTGATTCCTTAATTTACACTCAAGCCTTAGCTTCTAAATTCTTTTGAATAGGGTAATACCTCCACTACCACAAGCTCATGCTTGCTAAAGTAAAAGGTGGAGAGAAGAAAAAAAAAAAAGAGAAGAGAGAAAGGAGAAAAAGACTGAAAGAATGAAGGAAGAATGAAAAGTTAAGAAAGAAAAAGAGATAAGGATGGCAATAAAAGGAAAATATAATGCCAAGGTTCAAGAAGAAGAAAAGCATGAGGGTTACCAAGCAACTAAGTTGGGGGTACCCCAAGAAGAATGAATTAGGGGTGAGGGTTCCTTAAGTTGAGGGTAATATTGAGCTTAAATGACTATTCCAACATATTTTTTACCATGGCCTACCACTACAAGTTGAAAAAAAGTCCTTTTGATCTTTGGCTAAGTGATAATCATGTAGAAATAGAGAGAGCGAGGATTATGGATATTGTGATATTTTTGTCTTTTCTTAAACACTGCATATGCATAGGGTGAGTCAATTCTTCGTTGCTTTCTCCTTATACGCACACTAGATCGATTCTTTTAACAATGTGGTTGCACAATTAGATGGTCTTGGTACTTAGACTTGGATTCTTGTTAACTTTAAGTTAAGTTATGGAGCAGTGATAAGGAAGTTCACAGGCAATAACTTCTATTTTGACTATTTTGTTTAGTGAGTCCTTTTGTTTTAAGTGTTTTTGTTTAAGTCTTTTATTTTTCTATTGTTAGTCCTTGTTTTGAGTCTTACTTGGGGACAAGTAAGTTCTTAAGTTGGGGGTTATGATAACTTCATTTGGTGAGCCATATTTTTAGTTAGTTTTTGTTGAAATTGATTGTGGTTATTTAATTTAGCTTTTGTTTTGTTGCATTTTAGTATATATTTTGGGTTAATTGGTATTTTTAGTTTTTTATTATCTTCTTATGTGTTTGGATACTTATTTTGGGTTTATTTGATTCATCGTAGGCACAGGTGGGCTCGGAAGAAGTTGGAAGAGGCCAAGTAGTGAATTCAAACTCAGTACCTCGCACTATAGCACAAGCCAGTATGCTATAGCGCACAGCTGCAGAAGGAAGAAAATGGCCAAGTTCATGTTACGCCATAACGCGCTCCCATTTTGACAAATTCCCAAGGTTTTATGTTGTGCTATAGCGCAACCCAATGTGCTATAGCACGCCACCATTTTCACAAATAAGCCAAGAATTGTGCATTGCGCTATAGCGCAACCCTTTGCGCAATAGCGCAAGCCCGTCTGCAGCAACTTAACAGGTCGAGCAGTGAGTTAAAAAGAGGGGGTCCATGCACTATAAAAGGAGAAATACATATCACAAGGGGATGGTTAGACACTTTTACACACTTTCGAAGGCAGAAAACTTCTTCCAGAGAAATTGAAGGTGAAGATTCAAGGATTCCGGAGCTCAATTTCAACACGGAGAGATTCAAATTTTTTTGAATTCCTTGTCTCTAGCTAGAACTCTCGATACCTCTTTGTTTTTCTGTTTCCTCATCTTTATACTCTTTTATTATTTTCTTTTCTTTAGACATGAACTAAATTTCTCTTGCTAGGACGTTAATGGACCTTTTTGTATGACAAATTTCGTTATGGATTAATGTTAATCTTGTTTTTATTTCAATTGCTTAGTGTTTTTGTTTGTGCTTAATGCTTTTGAGTGATTGGCCACCATTCAATTGATTCATTGGTTTGCAATAGCTAGAGATAGTGTTTGTAAATGAAGCTTCTTAACATAAACACCGTGAGCTAAGCAAAAACTAGAGATGGACAAATGTGGTTCATGCGGTCAACATAGGAACCTATAGGGCTTTAACCAACCTTTACCTAGATTAGTTTGTGTTAAGAGATTAGGCAATCAGTTTAGGATAAAGAGTATTGCTTGACTGACTCAAGTGCCGAGCTCAATCAAATTACAATAAAGCCAAATTACACTAAATTCATAGCAAAGGGTGCAACCCGGGTCATTTCCCAGTGATGACAATGTTATATGATCAGGAAATTGGGGAGGATTTAGGAATTTAAAATACTGAAATGAATAGAAAAGAAATTAACAGAATTTGGAACATCCAATCCAAGAATCAAAAGGCAACAATCATCACTCAATCGTCAAATTCTAGACATATATTAACAATTCAACTCAATGCTTAATCATAAAATTAAATAAAACCTGAATCCAAAATTAGCATTCACACAAAAACCATCATGCATTTGACTAACACATAATCAACCAATGTTCAGAAATCTCTAAAACCTAGTTGAGTTATATCAATTTTAATCACCAATGCATTAACCTTAGAACTCAAACCTGAATTCTAATTCTTCTTCTTTCAACAATTGAATCAAACAATTACAAACTGGTACAAGACAATTGAACTCTTGATCAGAATTTTAGAATAAAAGAAACCTTCAATTCCAAAACTAAATTAAGATAAGAGAAAGGATAGAAGAAACCGAATGGAATAGTTGAACTTGTTAACTAATCCTCTTGAGTAATGATGCTCCTTGAATTCTTGGATTAGATAAAAGCTTACTCCTCCATGAATGGAGGAAAACGAATTGTAAGGTGGGGGGCCTGAGAGAAGAGAGAAGAAGAAGAAAAATCGAAAAAATTCTCTATTCCCAAAAATCTGTCTCCTCATACAAGTTTTGGCCCTTTCTAATTCAGCCAGCCAAAATAGAATCAAAATGTCTCCCATTCAATTCGTAACAGTTATTACATTAATCCCCATGTCTCCTAGATGAATTTGGACATCTTATTTGCTAAATTCTGAATTCTAGAGAGAAAATTATGCTAAAAACACTAAATTCAACTTTCCAATACAACTAGTAACATTTTCCATGGTTTTGGCTAGGGATATACAACTGTTTGGATTTGTATTCTGAAGAAGAATTGTAGCCTTGGATGTTAGCTTCAAAATGTCACTGGAATGGGCTTAATTGGGCTACTATGGACTAAGATATAGTCCAAATACTGCACCCAGTTCAGAAACCGCTAATGCATCAATTCAGTTCACTTCTAGGCCCGGTTTCAGCTTCTTATCATCAGAATTGGCCTTTGACTCTCATAGCAATTGTGGGTCTATCTCTCAGCTTTCCTATAAATCAAGAATCACAATAAAATGAGCTCTATAAATCAAGATATGCCCAAAAAACCAAAATAGGGTCAGAATTAGCTTAATGCTGGAAAAACTAAATCTAACCTAAGCAACACTCAATAAAACGCAAAATGGCCCAAGTTAATCCTATTAAGCACAAAGGAAGATTAATGAACTAAATATGAGAGAAAATAAATGTATAAAAATCCAATTAATCATTGACCTCGAGAGAGGCTAGGAATAAATTAAGGAGAACTGACCGTGAGTCAATTAGGATAGAAACGGATTAATGAAAATTCATAGTAAATGCATCTACAATAGGTGAAATTAATTAGCCCTAGCGTTCATCCCATTGCATTTAGTCAACCCTTTTGCATCCGTCCTGATTACTATTTTTCGTATTTATTAAATTTGTATTTTTATTTTAATTTCTCTACATCGATAATTTTATTCCTTCTAAATAGTCATCCGTTAAACTATTTGGTATTTGATCTATCCTCATAGGAACGATATTTTACTCATCACTTTATTACTTGTACGATCCAGTATACTTGCCGGAGCTGCATCAATTCCTAGCAAAGGCCACATAGGTTGCACTTATCTATCTCTAGTTTTCGCTCAACCTATGATGATTATGACACGAAGCTCTCTGCATAACTATTCTCTTGAGTGATTGTAAAGCAGCAAAACAATCAAGTGGTGATCAAGCACTCAAAAACATTAGGCATAGCCATAAACCTTAAACCATGAAGAAATAGAAAATTGATAACATCAAAACAAGAGTAATGTTGCCAAAAGTAGCTACATTAGTGCCCTAACATGAGGGATTTAGTTCATAATGAAAACAAACTCAGAAGATGCAGAGGAAAGTGCAGAGAACAATGTTAAAATCTTTTATATATGGCCTAGGATCTTCTCTCCATGAGATTGCTTCGCATAACCCCTAATTTAACGTTGCCATGGTTGAGCTTGCGATCCTGCACTTGAGCATTCTTACTTAATTCAAAATCTGGCTTCTCTGTCTCATGTCCATGCTCGAGCTTGCTAGGCTGTGCTCGAGCTTACTTCTAAAATGCTAAAGTCCTTCTTTTCTTCACTTGGGTTTTCATACCTTCAATTCAATAGACCAAAATGAGTAAGAAAGCTCTCGAAAACTTGTGAGATTCAATAGCAAGCAAGTACATAACTAAATTCCTAATATGAAACTACAATGATGCAAGACTTCTATCTATTATGCATGAGAGTCCTAAAAACTACAAGAAAAACACTAACAAATATAACTCTCATTTGAGAGTTTTCAAATGCCCCCAACTTAACCTCTTGCTTGTCCCAAGCAAGGATTAAAACAAAGCAAAGCAACCAAAACAAAGAAAAAGATTAAAAAAAAAAGTTTGTAGGACTTTAAACAAACACACAAAACAATATGTCTCCTAATTATGAGACCAATTCAAGAAGCTGTTAGGGTTTTCCTCAGTGGTCCGTACGGCAGAGTATACAATTCCGCCTACAGCCAATTAAATTTGATGAATCTATTTTTATATAAAATTAGACATTCAGAGATTTCCATACATATAAAATATAAGGCCATTGGATTAGTATAGAATTAGCTATAAATTTTTGAAGTTTGACCTAGAAATCTAGATTCTTATCCAAGCAGTATGAGTTTAGAAAGGTGTAACTCACCCTACACAACTCCAAATTGATTGAACTTATAGTTGTTTGAAAGCTAACATATAAGGGAATATCCCACAAAAATTTTAGAATCAGATTCATTGCCATTTTTTCCCAAAACATCAATGAAGTTGACTTAATTTTAAACCAGTCTAGAATAGGATAGTCCAGTAGGGTCAAGTTTCGGGGTTTATATCTCAAAATATACTCATGAAAATGACATGAAACTTATTTCATTTGAAATTTGTTTTGTTATCTTTAATTTGATATAAATTTCGTATGATTTCACCTAGATTTCTATTTTTAGTGAATTTTCAATTATAAGAGCATAATTTTGGCTAAGAACAGGGCAGTCTGAGGTAAAATACTTATAACTTGAGTTACACAAATCAAAATGAGATGGGACCAAAAGGGTTGAAAATTAGACACATAAGGCTATGATATATCCGAAAATTAGATTTAAATGAGTTGAATTGAATTAAGGGTGGAATATACCAAACTTAGGCAGAATAGGAGAGAATAAACCAAAAACCCTATTGATGCTTGAATTGAACTTGATGAATAATGCTATGAATATATATAATTACTGATCCATGTTGAATTGCAAGTTTGAGTAATTGTACTGGTTGTCTGGCACTATTCATGGGGAAGTGGACTCGATCCATTATACTGCCGAAATTCAGCAAGAAATTCATATGTTGTGTAAATTACAATGGCATGAACACATGATGTTTGAAAAAATAAAGTTAGTTGTGCATGCAATTTCAATTCATGGATATTGCAAAGGATTCCATATTATTTGGGCCAGCCCCTGAACAAATTTAAGGGGAATAGATCAGTGGGGAGGTCGAGAAAAGTAAACCCGACAATCCTGTATAGAAACGAGCTCGGTCCTGAAAAGCTGACTATTACCCAGGAGTATATGGCCAATAACTCCCAAGGAACCAAGGATGGAAATAAGTTTTAAGAGGTGAAAGCCTTCAAGGTTAAGATGCATTTTCCAGTTGCACATTAATATGTACAGTATGATACCCCTTAATTGATTGTTCTAGTTACCTGTTTATTTCTCTTGATATATTATTATTTACTTATAGTTACTATTTTAATTGCATTAGCATATCTGTTAACTAAATTGAGTTTGTTTCGGTGTATGTTTTATAATAAAAATTTAAGTTAAATATTACTATTATATCATACTATTTTAAATTACGAAAAAACTGAAACGACTGGAAATGACAGCGACGATAGATATGTAAAAACTAGGAATTCCTACTGAGAAATCTTTATTTCTCACCCTACTATATATTTCTGCATCATTCTCAGACCATGGAGAACGCGACAATCGGAGTTCTGTTCATTGAGTTCCCAAGCTTCATATCCGCCTCGACTCGTTCTTGGACTCTGTATATATATATATATATCTGGTAGATATCAGTTTCGTCTTTATTTCTTCTTCTAGAGAGATTTTGCTGTACCGCTCATGCATCCGCTTTTCGACCTCACCGTCCCTTATATTGCCATTCCCCTCTACATGGCCCATCCCTTTCCACTTCCACCAGCAGCAGCACCTCCCATGGCTCCTCCCGCCTCACCACCGCAGCAGATGCCCTCAATTTCGATATCTGAGGAGGATTCATCTAAGGCAGCAAGTTCATCTTCCTCGTCCTCTGCTCCAAGCGTAGACTACACTCCTGCAAATGCCAGCATGGCGAATGGATTTTTTTCCTCGAAATCCATTTAGATAGTGTGCATGTCATAGTAGTAGTAGATGTACAGAATGGCCCTCTTTTGGTAGTCTGGTTCATGGGCAGATGGGTAGAAATTAGGAGGTGTACATGAAATGTCCCATGGGGACCAACTAGGGTACTGTTCATAGAGACAGGCCAATTTATTTTGTGTTAACGGCCTCATTTTTTATTGCCCTGTGCCATTTTATGTATCGTTTGACAAACTTTAAACACAGACGTCTATGTATATATTTATGATGTAGTTTGCAGTAGTTCTGTCTATTTTGCATTTTTATTTTTGTTACATTACTTCCAGTACAACAATTATCTAGTATTTATTCCACCATCACACAGAAATTTTGTTATGCGAATAGTCATCTCTATGTGGGTAATTAATAATGAGACAAAAAATGGAATTTAATTAGCTTGCTACATATAATCACTTATGAGATAATATATTATGACTTAAGTATAGTACTTTGTCCGGTAAGGTGTTACAAAAGGCAACAATTAACCACAATTCACCATCCACCCTTTTTGCATCCATATGACTGTCAACTAGCTAAAGATCAATAGATCTCTCCTTTAAGCTGGTGATGTAAGGCCAAGGTTAAGGTATGATGGAAAGTTATTTAGGCTCTATATTACTCTCAACTTAAGGAATCCTTACTCCAATACCCATTCTTCTTGGGGTACCCAACTTAGTTGCTTTGCAACTCTCATGCTTTTCTTGTTGAACCTTTGGCCTTTTTTTTTTTTTTGTATTGCTATTCTTTTCTCCTTTCCTTTTCTTTCTTTGTCATTCCTCCTTCATTCTTTCACTCTTATTCTTTTCTTTTTCTTCTATTTTTTTTTTCACATATTCTCCTATTCCATTTTTTATTTTAGAAAGCATGAGGTTATGGTAGTGCAGATATTACCTTATTCAAATGAATTTAGTAGATAAGGGTTGAAGGCAAACCATAGGATCAAAAAGGGAGAAGAATGAAGGGCATTAAGCTCATAATATGGTTCAATCCAAGAAAAATAGGCTATTAGGCTCAAAAGAGGTAACAAGGGTTAAATATCACATGGTGGGCTATAGGTCTCAATGTGGGCTTCAAAAACATGGCCTAAATCCTTTCTAAAGATGGAATCCACTCATAACTATCTCAAAAGCGCTTCAAGTGCAAAGCTTGCATGTCTCAACCTAATCAAAGCATTAAAGAATGGTGATCACTACTCTTAAGCTGCTTATCCACAAAAGTGCAAAATAAGTGATTATTTCCCAATAATTATAAGAGCACAAGAGAATTTCAAACAAGTCCAAATCAAGATTGGTAGTCACTAAAAGGTTAAAATAAAGAGCAATATATCATATCATGGGAATAAAATCAAAAACTTAGAAGACATAGCAAAAACAGCGAAAACATGCGAAATACTATTCTAAAAGCACCTAAAAATAGAAACTTTTTTATTTTTTTTTTAAGCAACAAAATAAGAAAAATAGAAATGAAAAACTATACTAACGAAGAAAAAGAAAAACAAGAGCATGTATGCTTTCCCACACCCCCAACTTACGAATTTGTATTGTGACCAATGCATAAACAATAAGCATGGAAAGAGAGTGTGAAAAACTCCCCTATTCATCTTCATTATCCTCAAGGTCTTGGACCTCAAGATCCTTATCATGCTCGGCTAGTGGCATCTATGGCAATAAGTCCGGTGGAGCTTGCATCTACATAATTGCCCTAAGTTTCCTCATGTTAGTAGTAATTGAGGTTACTTGCTGAGAAAGGGCCCAAAACTCTTTGGTCGTGCCTACGCTCAAGTGTAATGTTGTGTGCTCGAGGTTGCCCAAAGAATTCGAATACTCCCTTTTCTAGATGAAGACCATGCTCGAGCTTACTACTTTGTGCTTAAGTGTGCTCTTTCTACTCTACAACTCCACCTTTTCTGCATAATTTGCGATTGTGCTCTTCCCTTTGGGTCTTTTACATTGCATTGCTCTACACTACCTATAAAAATCAAAGAGAAATAATGTCAAAATATTGAGACAAGTTAAACTAACAACTAATTATATGAATGAAATATTGAAAGGAAAAGAATGTCGGGTTGTCTCCCAATTAGCACTTTAGTTTAATGTCCCTAAGTTAGGCATGGCTCCTTTTAAATCAAGGTGGTTTCTTCATCTCCCTCTTAGGTTATTCTTCACAACATTGATGGCTGTTCCTTCAAAATTTCAAAGATATAGGCTTAGACATGAATAATAATGGTGGGGCTTCCAAAAGCTCATGGGTGATTTAGCTCATCATCCTCTATTTCTTCCACAACCTTAGAGTTTATCAAGCAAGCTTCCAATGGTAGAGTGTTGGAGGGTGCAATAAAAGAAGTATCCATGCACCACCTTCTTAGTGACATCGACTCTAAAGCATGATTCAATCTCCAAAGAGGGCTTAGTTGCTTCAAACACCTTAAATGTGACTTTATCATCTTGAACATGCAAGTTAGGTTTCCCTTCTTCTACATCAATTAAAGCTCTTCGGGTGGCTAAGAAAGGTCTTCCAAGGATAAGTAAGACTTCTTTATCTTCCTCCATATCAAAGGCAACAAAATCTATAGGGAAGATGAATTTATCCTTTTTCACTAGCATATTCTCCAATGCACCCCTTAAATGTTTAATAGACTTATCTACTAGTTGCAGAGACACTATAGTGGGCTAAACTTCTCTAATCCCAAGCTTGTTGAAAATAGACAATGGCATTAAATTAATGCTAGCACCTAGATCACAAAGAGCCTTATCAAAATGAATATCACCAATATCACATGGAATAGTAAAACTCCCTGGATCCTTCAACTTTGGAGGTAGCTTATTTTTCAATATGGCATTGCACTCCTCAATTAGCACTATACTCTCATCATGCTTGAGCTTCCTTTTGCGAGATAGGATATCCTTCATAAATTTGGCATAGCTTGGTATTTGCTAAAGAGCTTCTAAGCGGGGAATATTAATGTGCAGTTTCTTGAAGACTTCTAAGAATTTAGCAAGTTGGTTGTCCTGCTACTCCTTCTTTTGCTGCTTCACCCTTTGTGGGTAGGGAATGGGAGGGTCATAAGCAAGAGGTGCTGCTGCCACAGGAGTCTTCTCTTCATCTTTTTCACCTCTACCATGCCTTATAGGAATTTCATACTTCTGGCTTTTAATGCCTGTTTCTTGGTCTCAGCATATGGCTCCTCTTTTTTTGACTTCTCAAACTCTGCCAGCTCTTTTCCACTTCTTAGAGTAATTAAGTTTATTTGCTCTCTAGGATTTGTAACTGTGTTACTAGGCAAGGAACCTTGTGGTCTTTTTGACAGTTACTTAGAGATTTGTCCTAACTGAATCTCAATGTTCCTAATGGAGGCTTCGTTATTCTTGAGATGGGTATCATATTGCTTGAATTTTGCCTCAGTTATATCCACAAAATTAGGGTGGGTTTGCATTAGTTGCTAGAACATGTCTTCTGGGTTGGGCTTTGTCTCTTAAGCCGGTGGGTTATATGAGTTCCTGGGAGCACCTGGATTACCACGGTAATGCCTTGAGTTGTTGTGTTCTCTGTACCTAGGAGCATAATGGTTGAAATTAAAGTTATGCCTTTGGGAATTCATATAGTTTACTTGCTTTTTAGAGGATGGTTTCATGGAGCACTTAGGCAGGTGAAGAATTGGGGAGTATCCCTAACTTCTTCTGAATGGTTGTATTCTGGATAGTAAGGGCTTGCATCTGAGCAAGAAGAGTTGTAGTGGTATTAAACTCTAGGACTCCTCACTTTTGAGTCCTCTCACTTGGATTCTAGTAGCTGTTGCTAGCCATAAGTTCAAATAATTCTTGAGATTCTTTTGGTAACTTGTTGCTCAAAGAGCCACCTACAGATGCATTTGCCATGACTTGTGTGGAAATCAACAAACCATTGTAGAAGGTTTGAATTTGCATCCAAAAAGGATGCCATGGTGAAGACATCTCGCCAACAGGTCCTTTTACTGCTCCCAAGCCTCATAAAAAGATTCCCCTGCTGATTGAGCAAAAGAAGTAATGTCATTCCTCATCTTTGCTGACTTGGGAAGTGGGAAATACTTTTCCAAAAACTTTCTAGCCATCATGTCCCAGGTTGTGAGTGTCCCCTAGGGTAAGGACTTCAACCATGCTCTAGCCTTGTCCTTCAAAGAAAACTGGAATATTTTCAGCTGAATAGCATCATCAGTAGCTCCATTGATGGTATCACAAATCTCCAGGAATGTACTAAAATGCTCATTAGTATTTTCATTTGGCAACCTCAAAAATTAATAGTTGAGCTAGACAAATTGGATCAGTGAGGTCTTCAGTTCAAAGTTGTTGGCTTGAACTGGAAGTCTCACTAGGCTAGCGGTATAGCTATCTAGCGAGCGTGCCAGGTAATAGTTCATGGCTCTACAATTCTGATTGTTCTCTTCAGCCATGTTCCTTACTTGAAATTCTTTGTACTCTCTCCTTTCTCTTCTTAGTTGTCTTCAGGTGCATTCTATCTTTGGATCAAGAATGAATTCACCTGTTAAGCAACTCCTTTGCATTAACTGCATAAGCCAAGAAAAGAACGAGGATGAGTAATAAATAAAAATAGAAAATTAAGGTTAATGAAATCAAAATAAAGAATGGCCCAATCTAGAACCCAACTAGCTAAAAGGTGATATTGAAACCATCCCCGACAATGGCGCCAAAACTTTGATATGGCTTTAGCAAGTATACCCGGTTATACAAATAACAAAGTAGTGAGAAGATATCATTCCCTTGAGGATAATTCAAGTATCGAGGTTAACTAAATTGGGTGTCAAGTTGAGCAATGAAAATAATTAAAAGGTAATGAACAAATAAACAAAGAACGCAATTTAGAGGAACAAAACAAACAAGGACAGTTATAGATTAAACTCAATGACAAAAGGTGTTAAGGCTACTAATTTGACTTGCTCATTAGCTTTGTTACCTTGAAGATCAATTGTCCAATTACTATTTCTCTTAATTTATAGCTGAATTCTCTGATTTAACTACAAGTTTCTCTCAACATCACGTAATTCTCTCTTACTTAAAATGATTGCCTAATCTCTTAGCATAATCTAGATTAAGGGAGGATAGGTTCTATGGATCCCTAACAAGGGCCACACAAGTTATGTTTATCTATCTCTAGTTTTTGCTCAACTTATGGTGATTATGACATAAAGCTCTCTTCATAACTCCTCTCTTGAGTGATTATAAAGCAACAAAATAATCAAGTGGTGATCGGACACTCAAAAGGATTAAACATAGTCATAAACACTAAGCTATAAAGAAATAGAAAATTTGATAACATCAAAACAAGAGTAACATTATCAAGAGTGGCTACATTAATGCCCTACCATGAGGCACTTAGTTCATAATGAAAACAAACTCAGAAGATGTAGGAAAAAATGCAATAATAAAGAAACAATCCATTAAGAATAGACAAATTGCATAATTAAGATGAATATGGACTTCTCCAGCTTCTGTTATGCGCTTGGAACCTTCAATCATCATCTCCAATGCTCCAATGATTCTCCACAAGGATTAGGTTTGCAAAGTGGCTAAAAAAGTGTGGAGGACAATGTTAAAATCCTTTATATATGGCCCAGGATTGTCTCTCCATGAGATTACTTCACATAATAGAATTTCCAGATTTAACATCATCACGCTTAAGCTTGCAATCTTGTGCCCGAGCATGTTGACTTGATTCAAAATCTGGCTTCTCTATCTCATGTCCATGCTCGAGCTTGCTGGGCTGTGCTCGAGCATGCTTCCAAAATGCTGAAGTCCTTCTTTTCTTTACTTAGGTTTTCATACCTTCAATTCAAAGAACCAAAATGAATGAGAAAGCTCTAGAAAACATGCAAGATTTAGTAGCAAGCAATTACACAACTAAATTCCTAATATGAAACTAAAATGATGCAAGACTATTATCTATTATTCATGGGAGTTCTAAAAACCACAAGAAAAACACTAACAAATATAACTCTCATTGGAGAGTTATCAATCGTGCCAAAGCTTGGGGATCACCTTCCCTTACTAAAGAGTTATATCCATTAATCTGGTCTTTGAAGGCCACATTCCCTTATCAAAGGATCACACCCTATGTTCTTTCTTTTCTTGATTAATGCTCAATATGCATGACATGTAACTTAATTACTTCTTCTTACTTAACATGTGAATGTGTCACGATAAATAAAAGCATAAATTGTTCTAAGTTCTAAATTTTGACGAAAATCCAACAGTATAATGGCTATATTAGAGCTTTCCCAAAATTTAGCCAAACAGACAAAATAGTCAATATCACAATTTATTGTAAACAACACAACTTCATAAACTTTCATGAATAGCATTAAACAGCTATAATTCAAATTAACAGGTAACCCAAAAGGTCACATGACATCAAATTACTTGTAAGTTCAACATTATCAATTCATAGGTTCATTCATGTATTGGTAATTAGTTGCAAACTAACCACACAACCAAGTATTATGAGCAAAGCTTAGGTGATTAGGTGAAAGTTTTCTTCTTGGTAAATTACTTAAGCTGTGGCTTAATTTTCAAGTATCACTAATCTTTTAACTTTACTTTTCTTATAGTGAATTATCATTTCATCTTATTAAGTGTTTTAAAAGTGTATTTCATAACCAATACAAGATTAAGAGTTTTTCCGCTCCTTCTACATAACATGGCCGAAAACCACACTTAGTCTCTTTAACATATTTTTTCTTAATTTTTCTCTTAGCAACTCATCTTATTCACTTAGTTAAATGATGTAGAAGCATTATTACTCATCTTTACAAAATAAAAGCTTGTCATTTCTTTTTAAATTATTAGGGCTGCAAGCATATAGAAATTTTATGCAAATTTTGATTTTTATTTCTCCTTTTACTAACTCACCTAAAATTTTATGAGGAATCCAAATCTAATTAGTAAAATTTTAAACTCTTTGTCCCTCCCTATGAACCATGCATGACCGAAACCATGGTTCCTCCCCCACAACCAAATTTTTACCTTTCCTTTTTGTTACAAGATCTTTAGTTCATTGTTTTAGAGGCTTTTAATCGATTAAAAAATTAGGGGATGGATTCTACTAAGTAAAATTTGTTTAAAGACATGAACATGTGATTTTAAATCATAAACAAACTTTTGACAAAGGTAGGTGCTTTTAGCTATGGAAGGACTAGAGTCCCTACACTTGTGTCATGAAAAACTCAAACAAATAAAGAGAAAGCAAGAATCCTACCTTAAAGTGTGACCCTAACTATAACCTTTGAGCTTAAGGCCGCAAGTACGAGAGAGGGAGAAAGGAGTTTTTTGCTTTGAGAGTATTTCTGGAAATGATTAAGAAAGAGAAGATGAAAAATGGATGAGTGAGGAAGGATGGTGGTCGTGGCTATGTATAGGGTTTTTGAGGGGTTAGAATTGTTTTTCCTTGATTTTAGCCATTAGCATTTAATCACATAATGGTTATTCCAATTTTGTCTCAATTTGTCTCAAATTAACATAATTACCAAGGATTTGTAACTTATGCAAATTATGTGAGTAGTGGCGGTTACAGTTGAGTTTAAATGACGAGTTACAATTTGCAATTTAATTGTGATTGAGCGACACTGAGTATGATTAAGTGTGATGAATGTTATTCCATGATTAGCATGTTGATTATTTAAATTTTCATTGTTATTCCCCATAGCTTAGCTGTGGGTATCCCTATGGTTACACCATCATATTTTTAATTTTTAAATTTTAAATTTAGCAAACTTGTTGAGTAATTAAAGTTACCTTTTTTCTCCTCTCACAATTATATTGATTTTTTGTTGACTTTTTCCTAATTTCTAAGCTTTCACTCATTTAATTAGGGAACTAATTCTTGATTAATTTACTAATTATTCTAATCACTTATTAATAATAAAATAATTAGCTTAGAGAAATTGGGGATGTTACAAAGATTGAATGAAGCAATGGAGATTCAGAAAAAAAAAAATGAGAATAAGAGAAATAGGAATTTGAGGAAGTGTGTGAATGAGTTTGTAAGGAATTAAAAGGATCGAAGGAATGAGTTTTAAACCCATTCTCAGAACATTTGGAAATAATCCAACGGATTAAAATATTTCCCACCAATTAGGACAAATCTTAGCCGACCAAGGAATCAATGGTTGAGGATTTGATCTAACAACTGGAATTTAAAGCATGAATTGTAACAATAACTGCATAGTAACAACATGATTATGGGGGGATCCATAGCATGCCACATGTCCATGCATGTTTTCCATAGCCCCCAAGGGAGTTAACATATTTCCAAAACGTTGTCATCAATATAAGCTCGGAATGGAAGTCGAAAAACTTAAGCTCGGTCATAGGGCTCAAAAATAGGAGCTGGGGCTATAAGCTCTGTTTGATATTGATAATAACAATCGAGCTTTGGGGCTGGTGGTTTGAACAAATTTGTTGGGCCTTATAGCTCGGCTTAAGAGGAGCTCCACGAGGGCTTTCTAGAAGGAATCCTCGTTGGGTAAGTTCAAACTAAGTCAATGCCCGTAAATAGCTAATCCATTAAGAGTAGTTACCAAGCATGGGGGAATCCCACAAGAATAGTAGATATGGAATTATCGAGGAATCAGGGAATACGAATTTGAACTTAGATATAAGAGGAGGCTCCTAAGAACCCGAGGTAAGTAACTGATTTTTTTTCCACTTGCGCTTGAGTGGAACAGAGTTTTGACTTGAACGTCAGAATCCCTTGCAGGTCCCCCACTGAAGAAGTGAACGAAAGCTCAGACTTGCAGAGAACAACATCGGACATCCTCAAAAATTGATTAGAATAGATACATTATTTAGTAAATCATCAAAATTTGAATATATTGAGACAAAATTATTTATATATGACGTATGTGTATATATAATTTTAAATAGGTTCTGTATAAATATTAAGACAATAATTGTCAAAATTTAAAATTGAGTCAAAAAATTATTAATCAAAGATTTTATATATATATATATATATATATATATATATATATATATATATATATATATATATATACATATATATGTCACCAAAATCTCACAGAACATGATAACAAAATTAAATTACTTTTTAAGGTAGAAAACATTATATTATTATGTATTAACTATTAGATTTATAATTTTTTTTTATCTATACCATTACCTTAGAATTTTTATCATTTTATTTTGTTAGAAATTTGTCAATGAAAAACTCAAAGTGGTGCGTATTGTTTTATTATATATTAACTATTTGTTAACCTTTTTTTTTTATCTATGCCATTATATTAGCAATTTTGTCATTTTATTTTCTTAGAGATTTGTTAACAAAAGATTCAGTCGCATTTGTTTTGAGAAGAAAATAGTTCTTAATAATGGTATATTATGCAATAATAATAAACTAAAACCAAAGCCGAACATTGAACTATATTGAGTTATATTTGGCAAAACATGTATTTGTTATGCATAATTATATGTTGTATTGGCAAAAGTGACATCATCAAAAGGATTATGCATTATTATAGTTGACAAAGATAAGAAATACATAAATTATACTAAAAATGTTGCCTACAGTAAAGTATTTAATAAATCCAATATTCCTTTGATCTATTTTATTATGTAGAACAATTAAAATAAATCTTGATATATTATATTATATCTAATTTTTAATTACTAGCAAAATTATTTTTAAAAGTATTCTAATTAAAAATAATTATAAAAAATATAATCAAACCCATGCAACACACGGGTTTATATCTACTGTATTATCGGAGTTAACGAGTAGTACACAATTATTTCTGCTATCATTAATTGTATTTTAGTAGAACTATACACAATAAGCATATTATCATTTAGTGTTTATTCACTTTTGTAACAAGGCGTTAGTACTGTGACAATGACTTAACTAATTGAATGCTAACGATTGTGGTAATAGATGTGCTTCCTTTTCCCAACATCTGAAAAGACTTTAGTTATTCGTCATAATTAAGAAAGAAGTAGGCAACATTGAATAAAAAAATATTATGAAAAAGCAAAAGTTTTCCACACTCTTCGTTGGAAATAACTAGATACCTTAATGTTTTACTCTGTTCTCACTAATTATAATTTGTTATTGGTTAATCATTTCACAGTACTATAATTTCATTTGCAACTACTCTTCTTTTAAGTAATATCATATCACTTACTGATAGTTTAATCTACAACTTAATGATTATCTTGTACATAATTCATTGAATCTGCAATGTCTATATTTGACTTTTATTTCCCTTCCTTGTACTTTTGTTAAAAAAAATGGTGGGGAAGTAATATCAGTTACCATCACAATTAGAACACCTCACATTGGACTAGAATTAAGAAAACAAATTAGCATCTCTAACTTTTCAAAAAATAATTAGAAAAAAAAAAGAAAGATTGAATTACCCTTTGATCTATTGAATACTCTTTAATTTAAGAGTCACATTAATAAAATTATATTAATTAGAAAAGAAAAAAATCCTGATAGGCTAGCAAATAAGGTGACTGAGAGAAAGAAGAAGTTGCATAAATAAATGTTGAAAGATGTTAGGGATCAAGTAATTAATGGAGATAAAGATAAAATTGATATATTAATAAGAAAAGATAAAATTGATATAAAATAATAAATTCCTTGTTGGAATTCTAATACAAAATTGTTATATACAATTTTTTTTTAAGATTTAATTAATCAGTAGATTCCTATAGTTTGATTAAATTTTCAATTAGGCCTTTATAATTTAAAATTTTTTTATCAAGTCCTTATATTAAATAAATTTTTGTAATCAAATCTTTATAGCAATCTAATGTTACAAAAAATTTTAAAAATTTTATATAGTTTCATAAATTTTCACTCAATTTTGTAAGCTCAAACATAAAAAAATTTTTAATCTAACCAAAAGTTTATTACAATGGATTGCTTTAAGGACTTACAAAAGTTTATTTAATATAGAGACCTAATTAAAAATTTGGTCAAATTATAAAGACTTATAGATTAATTAAACTTTTTTTAAACGACATTTATCTATTTTTATTCACTAAAATTTAGATTGAGGGAAAACACACTCCAATCTAGGTCAAGGCAAATTTTTGGACTTATCAAACACTTACAAAGATATAAATAACTCACCCACCAACAAGGGAATCGAGGAATCAAATAAGCTACGGTAATGTATGGACGGAAGACCAACCAAATAAGTCAACCCTAGTTAACTTCAAACAACATTTTATTATGGAGTGAAGGGAGTATTATTTTGTTTTGCAACTGCATTGCGTAAAGGTTTTGTCTTATTACTAACATTGTGAATCAAGTCATAAAGAAATTAGAGTTAAGCAATTGAAAGGCCTAAATTTCTGATTAATTATAAGAAATTAGAGTTATAATATAACAAAGTATAACAAGTAATTACCTAGTATAAAGACAAATTATATTATACACTTAGTATTCCATACTAAATTTCTGATTATGACATTAGCATACCACATTGACAATTTTGAAAATTATTCTGCATATAAGGAATAACTTTTTTCGTTGAAACCATATTAAAAAATATTTATTTTGATACCTCATCAACATAGAGAGTTTTATATTTTTATCAATTTATATAATATTATATATGACTATTAAGATAGTGATTGAGAGACAATCACTCTTGATAATGTGTCAATATATGAATAGATAATTACATAAAAAACTTCTATAATGGTATAAATTCAACTAAAAATTTGTGTTACATATAAAAATTAAAGATATATTTTAACTAAATTTTTTTGTCTTATTGTAGTTTATTTTAACATTAATACTTTTAATTTAGAGTGATATGAACCCACAACACGGCAGCAGGATCTTGTTCTTTACGCCAATCGTCTTTTTGAGACAATAATAAATAATAATTTTTTTGTATCTATACAAAGTGAGATGAACAATAGCTACACATGTACCATACTATAATATTCAATAACTTTTCTTCAACGGTTATATTTCATATACTATGCTACAAGTAACAATTATACCTCAAGAAAATACTATTAATAGCAATAATTCCACAATGATGTCCGATTTAATCACCTGGAACAAGCATGTTGAAGGAAGAATGTACATGATTTGTTAATTCGTACTTTTCCCAGCAAGTCATGCAGGGTTTTAGCCCCAAGATAAGCTAGTAGATGGAAAAAGGTACATGCTTTATTTTTTATTTTGCTTTTGGAGCCCTATAACTATGAATTGAACAAAAGTTACTGCAAATAAGCTTTTGCTTCAAACCATGGTTTGAGGATCGCTAAAAGCAAAACCAAACAGTCATTCAGATTTTAAGCAAAAATAAACCAACATTTTCCTTTGATATCAATGACCCGTCAGTGGCTCGGCTTTTCTTTATCTGTGCGATTGTCATTGAATCAACAACTGAACAACGTGGGGAAAAAAATTGTTCAGACCTTGGAAAAACATTGAAATTTTAATTAGATTTCAGATGATACCCCACTTCCATACTTTAGGAGGAAAAATGAAAAATGAAAAATACAATACATAACAACAAAATACAGCACAAAAAGTTGTACAAGCCTTGCAAGACGCAAACTTTCCTTAAGAGTTTCCAATTAGTCAAACACTGTATGCCGGCTGTAGTTTTGAAAGAACCCATCACAATCCCTCAACCTCCCTAGAAATTCCTCTATCCAATCCTAAGCAGTAGATCTCGATCAGCACAATAATACAAAAGGATCAAGTTAACCACCCAACATAAAGAAAAGACATCATCGTCTCCTAGTTGCCTATGCAAGTCTTCATAAAAACCTTAATAAAACATCACATCCTCCAAACGAACAGCACACGAACAATTAGAAAATTCCCTCATTTGTCACTATTAGGCAACATCACTATCCTATGCTTTATTTTAAAAGAAATTGCAAAAACAAGAGATGAAGTTAAAAAAAGTCTTATGGTTCTACCCTCCTCCATTCAGTCAATGATCCAACAGTACTAGGCCCTTCAAGCCCTTCAATCTTTTTCTTCAGCATCTCATAGTTTCTTCCATTACAATGACCATGGAACCAAATCCAGCATCAGATGCTCTGGACTGGCTTGAAGGTTCTGCCTCTCTTTTCCCATCATTCTTGGATTATCCATATAACTCCAATGACATTCAAGATTATCAGTTGTGGGATCAAGGCCAAGACATCGGCCAGTACCAAACTGATGCCAATACCGGATCTCCCAATGCCACCAACACCGCCACCGCCATCACTGCTGCCACTAGTACCGCCAGCACCACACCCCCAGATCTTGATCCTTATAGTTATAACAACCTCCCACTTTCTGACTTGCCCAAGAAACGAAATGCCAGCGACGAATCAGCTCTAAAATCTTCACAAAACCAAAAATCCAAGAAATTCAAGGACCGTCCGACGAATGAAGCGGACAATGGAGTTGCAGTTGTTGAAGGGACAAGTGCCAGAAAATCTGGTGGGAGCAAGAAAGGTGGAGGTAAGTCCAACGGGAATAACTGCAACAATGGAAACAACAAGGAAGGTAGGTGGGCAGAACAGTTGCTCAACCCTTGTGCTTTAGCCATCACTGGTGGAAACCTGACTCGTGTGCAGCACCTCTTGTATGTACTCCATGAGCTAGCCTCACCTACAGGTGATGCCAATCACAGGCTTGCAGCACATGGTCTTCGAGCACTGACACACCATCTATCATCTTCTTCATCATCTGCAACCTCCTCAGGGACTATGGCTTTTGCATCAACAGAGCCACGGTTCTTCCAGAAGTCACTACTGAAGTTCTATGAGGTTAGCCCCTGGTTTTCTTTTCCTAATAACGTAGCAAATGCTTCCATCCTTCAAGTCCTTGCTGAAGAGCCAAATAGTTCACGTACCCTTCACATCCTTGACATTGGTGTCTCTCATGGTGTGCAATGGCCAACTTTGCTAGAGGCCTTGAGTCGCAGACCTGGCGGACCTCCTCCACTGGTTCGCCTCACGGTTGTTACTGCCTCCTCCACTGAAAATGAACCAAATATGGAGACCCCGTTTTCAGTAGGTCCACCTGGTGATAACTTCTCTTCTAGGCTCCTTGGTTTTGCTCAATCAATTAATGTCAATTTGCAAATAAACAGGCTTGATAATCTTCCATTACAGACACTAAATGCTCAGAGTATTGACACTTCCCCGGATGAAACCTTTATTGTCTGTGCACAGTTTAGGCTCCACTATTTGAATCATAACACTCCTGATGAAAAGAGTGAGTTTCTGAAGACTCTGAGAAACATGGAGCCTAAAGGGGTGATACTAACCGAGAACAACATGGAATGTTGCTGCAACAATTGCGGGAATTTCGCCACTGGATTCTCTCGAAGAGTGGAGTATTTGTGGAGGTTTTTGGATTCAACCAGCTCAGCATTCAAGGGTCGCGAGAGCGATGAGAGGAGAGTGATGGAAGGCGAGGCTGCTAAAGCATTGACCAACCAGCGTGAGATGAATGAAGGGAAAGAGAAATGGTGTCAAAGAATGAAAGAAGCAGGGTTTGTAGGGGAAATATTTGGAGAGGATACCATCGATGGAGCTCGAGCTTTGTTGAGGAAGTATGATAGTAACTGGGAGATGAAAGTAGAAGAGGACAATAAGGGTGTGGGACTACGGTGGAAGGGGCAGCCTGTTTCTTTCTGTTCTTTGTGGAAGGTTGATGGGGATGAGCATGGTAGATCAAGCCAACATTGACTTCTCAGCTTTAGGTGATTGGTTATGCCAAAGTAGCTTGGTCTGAGAGTTCTGCAGGAAGTTACATGTGCAATCATGGTGAAAGTTACTTAACAGTCTGTGCAAGTTCATATACAACTAGCTTTGTAAGGGATTGTCGATTGCATTTTATCCGCCAAGAAGTTTCAGAGCCAAAATGGTAGCACAGGCACTCAAAGTTCTTAAATTCTTTACCTGCAAGCTTTAACCAAAATGTATTACTTCTCTATGTGAAAATCTTGATTATAAACCTATTTGTAAGATAGAGTGGGTGTGCCCATTGTTTCATCTGCTGTGTAGTCGGTAATGTTTGATAGTTATAAAGGGAGACAGCCTTGCTTCAGAGTTGATATCCTGTCGCATTTCAGTTACAAAGCTTAAGTTATATCATAACCTGACTCATATTGCACTAAAATGTGAAAGGCCCGGTCCAGTATTCCATTTGCTAATCTGCATCGAGGATCTGCTAACTGCTGATTCTGGAGGTGCTTTAACAGGTCCAAAAACAGACCTGCCCTGACTTTAACACAAACATTAGTCCCATAATGTTCTGTCCAGGCCAAAATAGTACACTGAATACCGTGTTTTAATTGTTTGTATTTCGCACGTCAACCAAGAATCTAAGCTTTGCTAATAAAAGAGCATAAGTCTCACCAAATATTCCACAGGCTGGCTCCATACCAGGTTATCCCCGCAAAACATCTGCTTATTTTTCAAGTGGCATTATCAGGTGTATTCGCGACACAACTTTAATCTGGGAGTAGTATATGTAATAAGGAATACTCGTATAGTCTGGAAGTAAACATATATTCACAAGAAAATTTCAGGGTTCGTTCTATAGGTCAAATTATACATATGTACATTGCATCTGGGAAATTTGCAATCCTATAAATATATTCTACCAAAAATAATCCCTGTTAGAGGGAGCGAAAGGGAGGATATGAACCTCCAGCCTATTTAAACCAAATTCAAAGATCTACACCAGATAAGTTCATGTGTTCACAGAACAATCAGCAGTTAACAGAACTATCAGCCTCTGTCTAATCAAGATTCAAAAATCCGCACCGAATCCCGAATCTCCTGGCGACAAACTGGACACTTGGGAGCCAATTCACGTTCAACTGATATGGCACACCCTTGGCAACACACAAGATGCCCACAGGGGATGAAAACAGAGCGCCTTCTCCTCATCAAGCATATCACACATAATTGTCCATCTGGAACTTCTTCGTTCTCCTCATCCACCTGAGGATCAACATCATCAATGACCGCTTGCCTTTGTTGCTGGAGCTGCCGCTGTTGTTTCCACTGCTTCCACTTATTCCAGTTCCTAATAACAAGCAAAAAGGTCATATCATTGGTGAGACTTATTAATTTTATTTCAAACCATTTATACAATGTAAGTAATTTTATTTCAAACCATTTCTACAATTTTGATTATCATCAAGAGAAAAGGATATAATTGTATGTCAACTAAATTTAAAAATTCTCTATTTCACATAACCATCATGACAAAGGTAGGGCCATGATTCAAGAAACTAAGCTAGAGTATATTGATGCTTTGTTAGTAAGGGAGCTTTGGGATTCTAGATTTAAGGACTGGAGCTTTGGGACACTAGGTTTGCTCCTAGAGTTGAGATTCCATTCAAGGTAATTTCTTTGTGTCAGTTTTGCTGAATATTAAGGGAAGAGGTCTTTGGTGGATTACTTCGGTTCATGGTGTGAACAGTCCAAGGCAGAGTTCTTTCTTGTAGTAGGAATTAGATTTTCCGTCTAGTTTTGTGGTCTAATTCGGGCCTGGGAGGGGACTTTTTAGAACTCTTGCTGAAAGTCTGGTGTTTTTTTCATTTTATTTTACTTGATTTTATTTTTATTTTGTGTGTGTTCTTGTTTTTTTTTTTTGGGGGGGGGGGGGGGGGTGAGTGTTCATATTACTTCATCTACAAGGGGTCTGGAGAGTTTTATTAGGAATTGTGGTATTAGGGATATTCCCTCTCAAATGGCCATTTCACTTGGTCGGCTAGAAAGCCTTACACTGTTGTTTCTTGCTTAGATAAATTCCATTTTACATCTAGGAGGACACTTCCTGATCTAATTAATTTAAGAGAGCCTCTCTCAGCCTGCTTCAAATCACTTTCCTATTATTTTGGAATCTAGCAAGGTAAAATGGGGTCCAACACCTTCCAGATTTGAAAATATGTGCTTAGTCACTCTTGCATCCCTTTGGTTAAGGAAGTTTGGGATACAGCTCTGTTGATGGTTGGGAAGATTATAAATTCATGAAGAAATTGACAATTATAAAGGAAAATTGGAAAGAGTGACATAATCCCGTTTTCAGGGATACTAGGGTTAGGAAAGATGGCATTTTAAAATAGCTTAACTTTTTGGATAGATTGGATGTTGAGAGTAATTTCCCTGACAATCTGTCATAAGATTTGTACGTTGAAACTCAAATTAGAAGATGTTCGCTTTAGGGAGGAAATGAGCCATAGACAAAAAAAGAGACTTCATAAAGTGGCTTTCTTGAGATGGCAAAAAGTCCTTATAAAAGAGCTGGAACTTGAGACTGGTAGTGCCATTGGGGACATAAGGGTGACTGGCTCTGTTATTCCTAGGTTCTTTATTTATTTTCTGATCTGTTTGCCTGAGGACATGCCTTTTAAACCTTTCATTGAGGATTTGGTGTGGCACGAGGCTTGTTGGTTGGAAAAACCTTCTTGTAAGCACGATTTCCAAACAATTAGATAGTTGGAACAGTGCTTTTTATCCTCATTGGGAGGTCAAATTAGTCTTATTCAATCTTGTCTTTCCAGTGTTATTATATATATATAACAAATGATAAAAGGTAATAACATATATCAAGAACAATAACATTAGAAACATATTATAGGAAATGAAATTCATCAAATGTATCACAAAATTAAGGAAAAACATTGACATTGAATCAAGTGAAAAAGCATAATAAAAGGCATAATGTCATATGTCTCAACATTGGGATACCAGAAAGTAGGGTGTAGCAAATAACAACAAATTAACAAAAAATAAGACAAGGATAGATTAAAGGCCACTAATCTAGTCCTCATTCTCTTCCCCAGTGTAATCATCATTCTCATTGTCATCTAGTGAGACATCCCTCTTCTTCTCCTTCTGAATAGAGGGGAAGACAACTGAACTGAAAAAATAAAACAGAGAGAGAGAGAGGGCAGAACCTAGGCAACAATGAAACAGAGACAGAGATGAACTGAACTGACATTTTTTTAGAGAGAGAGAGAAGAGGAAGAGCAAAGCTGAACAGAAGGAGGGGGGACTAAACGAAAAACAAAGAAAAGAGAGAAACAGAGAAAAGAGGGCAGAACTAACACTTTTGGAAGTTAGAGTGGATGAGACTTGGGACTGCAGCTGCTTTGGTTCGATGGCAGTGAAGAGGGAATAGCGATAGGGGTTTGAAAACTCACTGACAATCATAAAAAATCCCCCCCCCCCTTCCTCCAACCACCCCCAAAAAAAAATATAAAAAAATGAAGAGAGTTCAAGCAGCTATTTCCATCATGACCGCCAATGGCCCCAATAGCCCACCATGCCAAAGCTGCTATACCACACATTTTCTGTGGCAGTTTGCTTCACAACTGTCATGTCATGGCAGGGTGGCATCACCATCGCTGCCATTTAAAACACTGTCATTCTAGCATGCCTTTATACTTTCTCTTCCTCTTTCATATACCCATGGTTGTTGCCAAAAGAATTGAAAGAAGTCAGTGGATTAGAGTCTCTTTTGCTTCACCTTCAATATGTTCATCTTTCCTCCAATAATGATAAAAGAATTTGGTATCTTGAATCCTCGGGTGTATTTTATTTTTTTGCAGATCTTATTTTCAGTTCTTGACTAAGTCTTATAATGCAGATAATTTTCTCGTGGACAAACCCATTTGTAAATCCGAAGCTCCTCCTAAGACCAAATCTTTAGTTTGGAATGATGTTCATAACATGATTAAGATTAATGACATGCCACAAAAGCATAGGCCTCTCACTGCTTTGTCTCCTACTGTGTGTGTGTGTGTGTGTGTGTGTGTGTGTGTGTGTGTGTGTGTTAGAGACCAGCCTTAAGTTACTTTAGGAGATGAAAAAATATCAAATAATGAGAGGGTGAGAATCAGGGGGAAGAAGAAAATAAGTTGGCCCCCACTAATGCCTAACTAACTTGCTGAGCTGTCTAGGTGTGAGTGTAGGGTAGAGGAATGTGTGAAATCTGGTGGGGAAAGGAAATATAGGTTTGGGAACGAGGAAAGGGTGAGGTAGGCAAGAATTGGATTAGGCAATTTGGGAGAGACTAAGGGTATGATCGTGAGTTTGATTTAGGAGGGAAAAAGAGGGAAGGGAAAGATACATGAGAGTTTTACCTTATTCATGAGTTTTACTCTTTGGAAGGGAAAGGCATTGGGGGTTTTAAGTTTTATCTAACGCCTCAAAACCTTCCAAAACCCCCCATTTCATGGTTCTACCAATTTGAGGGGTTTTTGTTGAGATTTGAATTAAATTTACTGTCCTATCCATACTGCAATATTAAAATACTATTTTTATCAATACATTCCAATTTTATTTAAGCTTTTCATAGAAATTAAATTTCCCTCCAAATTTTTTATCAACTTCCAACAAAATTTGTTCCGTCCTGAAAAAGTAATTGTAGAAAGAAAATATTTTTTTAAGAAAATAATTTTTAAATTTACAAAATATATTTTCAAAAATTTTTTAAAATTAATATTATTATGAAATATATTAGTTATACCCAAGTATTTTAATAAAGAATAAAATTATAAAAATACATTATAAGCCCTTTATTTCCACTCCTTTATCAATTTTAAACTCGCGAACAAGGGTGACTGAAATCCTCTAAACCCCTTACTTTCTTTACCCTTCCTTCCCCTTTGATACCTTTTCTTTCCTTTCTCTCATAACTCGCGAACACAGCCTAAGCCTCCCTAAAGCTCAATACTATCTTTTTCTTTTTCTGCACTTTCTTATACTGTCTTCCTTTCTCCTTGGCTGATTTCATACTAATCTCAGCTCAAGGGTGTGATTAATACAAGCATTTCACTTCATTATCAAGTCTCTGTTACCAGTTTCAATCAGTGTGTTCTGTGTTACTCTAGTTCAAAATTTATTTTTCCTTTTGATAAAAGAAGAATATCATTAAGGAGAAGAGAATAATAATATAAAATGGTGGGAGGACAAGAAATCCTCCTAACAAAAGTACTCCAGTTGAAAAATTATCTCATCTAATTTCGCATTGTTCTGCTATGACTTATCTTAATTTTGGAGATTTTTGGAGAGGAATGGGTTTGCCCAAAGGACTTGCATTAGTTTTTCGTGGCTTTGGGCTTCATAAGCAAGCTACAATTCTATAGCAAAATTTAGTTTTCGCCATTCTATGGCATCATTTGCTGGAAAGCAATGCTGGAATTTTCAAGGGAGCTTCATCTTTAGACAACATTTTGGATATGGTTTTCTTCTTCGCTTCTATGTGGAGTTTTGCAAATGCTCTTTTTAGATGTGTTTCTCTTAGGACTTACATGCTTTCTTTTGCTTTCTTCTTGTGAGGATATCTTATCCTCTTTCTTTGTACTCTTTTTCTTTCTCATTAATAAATTATTTTTCCACCCAAAAAAAATTTTTGAAAAATAAAAAATAAAAAATCATGACATAAACTTACTCCTTCAACAGCCAGCCACAATTAACAAAGTTCAAAAATCATGTAAATAATAAGAATAAATGGACAGACAAAGCAAATCAACATACCTCACAGCTGAATAGCCAAGAATCCCAATTGAAACGGAACCAAGAAGAATGCCACCCCAAAATAGTATTTTTGTTTTGAAGGAAAGATCTACAATCATCTGATCTTTACTCAACTCCGACCTACAAAAGGCATGACAATTGCCATAAGCAGCATTTCCACAAGGTTGAATAATTTCATAATTATCAAGCAGGTGCACACAAATATCCTACTTTAAAAAAAAAAAAAAAACCGCAAGAATTCAGTATTAGTCTTAATAATGTAGCAGAATAAAAATTTAAAAAGAAAAAAGTAGACTTGTCAAAGGATCCTTTATCCGGAACTACTTTACATATGGTACCTACTTATTGATGGATCTCAAATCACTTTTATGGTCACCTATATTTAAAAAAAAAATGCCATAATTATTCCGACATTTTCCTGTAGTATTTATCCTAATGGGACCACCATCAGATTAAAAAAGAAACAGTATTACACATTTACACTACCTTAAAATGAAACAATCCCCACTACTACCAAACTTATGGCAATGCAGAGGAGTTTTCCATGATGACCAATATAATAGTTGATTTCGAGGAAAAGAAACTCCAACTTATGGCAATGCAAAAGGGCTAGAGTTTTCCACAATGAACAATATAATAGTTCATTTCATGGAAAAGAAACTTACAGAAAATACGGGAGGTCTTTACATGACTTAATTTCAGCAATTCCATTTTTTAAACTGCAGATGCCAACTGCAGTAATATCCTTCCCCACAGGAAGAATTTTCTCTTCATCTAGTAGTCCAACCTTCAGAAAGAAACATAGAAACATTATATGAATATATGTTAAACTTTCTGCAAATATGGTATAACCAAGGTCAATAATCACACAAGAGCCATGCAGAAGCGAAGCTCCAAAACAGATGAATTCAAGAGTTTAACAGCACGAATATTGAGCTTGATCATAACTCAACTTTAAGTTATCCATGACAGGAGCACTGAGAATATTTACTCACCGGATATTCATGTCCAAAAAGTGCTTGCAAGAAAGTATAAGGAGAAGCATTTATGGGTTGCAGTTTATGATAAACTGTTGTCAGAGGTAATGGATGTCTTGAGCCATCCAAGTTGACAACAACATATTCAGTATTTGGCCGCCGTCCAACGTCAACGAGAACAAAAGGCACCTAAAACCAAAAAACACAAAAAAATAATAATAATATAAATCCTGGAGATTGGATCTCTCAAACAAATGACGATGAAAGGAGGAGGGAAAAATAGAAACCAAACACCACTCCATAATCCTCTCAAATAACCATAACAAATCAGCTCAGTCCATAAGCTTAAACACATAACCATCTACAAGAAATCTCTAAGGTTATCAGCTCATCTTCTAGCCATTACAACCAAAAGCAGCTCCAGTTCAAAAACGTTTGGCTGTTTCCACAAACCTGGCTTTTGCAAAGCTAAAGCAAATCCATGGCACACAATTTTTGTCCAACAATCAACATTCAAATATGACGAATCTTTATCCTACTCCGTTATAAAAACCAGTCTCAAGTTTTACCACATGAAATTCGTATATGTTGATAAGAAAGTTATACCGGAAATTTTGAGATGCAGTATGAACCTCGATACATTACACAGTTATACAGTACCTTTCTTAGCGATGTAGACTCTTGTTGTCTCCAAGATCTTGCAAATATAGCTCGAAGATCGGAAGTCCATCCAAATAAGCCCTTCCACTCATTGTATATACACTTCATGACATTCAAACAAGAAAAATATTTAGTCTTCTATGTTCTAACTCACTACTAGATTGCATGAAATATAAGTTGAAATCAAAATTCTTTGACAATGAAAATATGTTAATCCTCTAACACATGAAAACCATTTATTGTAAGGCCAAATATCATTGGAAAAAAAAATTATTTATTCAAATTCCTATGATACTGATCGCATGCCATTTTCTTACAGACCATCATCACCATAGTTACTCAGTAACAAGAGGACACATTACCAACTACACCTTATGGCCAAAACATCATTTATTTATTTATTTATTTATTTTTTCCGACAAAAGGCCGAAGGTCCAAAACACCATAATAAAGCTATCCATCAGGCAAAAGGGGGAGTCTACAGGTAACAATGCAGGGATCAGTGCAGCTGTAAAACAGACCGACTTGTAGTTTCTTTGGTTTATAGTTTGCAATCATGGTTTGGTACAAAGGAAAACCAACATTTTTTCACTTCTGCTCAAACAATATTTCGAGACTGAAAACCATGTTGAAATGTAAATCAATATAATTTTTCCAAAACTGAAATGAATTAAAATTCAGTTTGCATTCTTCAAACTATGGTTTGAGGTGTGCAAATTGAAATTCAGATGTGCTAACAATCAGCAGAGGTTCATTACATTATGCCCAGAGAAAATCAATCAATGAGAGAAAGAATGACTTTTTTGTAGATTAGGAGGCCTTGGTTGAATAGGTTAAAAAATGAGGAGTTGGAAATTTTAGGAACAACTTAAAATGATTCTCAAATTTCAACTAAAGTTGTGAACAGAGTGAAACCGATCTTCAAGATTTTCATTCCAAGATTTCCGCTTTTCTTCAACTTCCATGTCTAAACTATACAAACCCTAGCCACAAACTACACTTAAACTGAAATTCCCAAAACTCAATTAATCCCAAAATTCCGAATCAAACCCTAAAAATGGTGAATTAAGAAAAATCTCTAATCACAATTTTATATCAAAAAATCTAACAATTGCGAACCAAAGAAACAAAAAAAAATTAAAAAAAAAAAAAGACAAAAGAGGGTTACCGTTTGAGTTCTTTGAAGGACGACAGCTTTGTCGCCGGACTCGCGAGAGACCAAGACGCCGGCCCTCAAGGTTTTCCAGCTGCCGTCGACGGCAGACTTGGCGTCGACGGTGCCGCGGACAACTACGATTCTGCCATCGTCGGAATTCCCGCCGGCGTCGGAGGGGTCGTCGGAGAGGAGCAACCGGAGGTCGGATACGGAGACGGAGGGAGCGCGGCGGAGCTTGCGGAGGGCGGCGGAGGCGGCGGTGAATTTGAGGATGGAGCGGACAGCGGCGTAGGCCAAGGCGAGGCCCAAAACGGCGCCGTCGAAGGATAGTGCTAGCTGGGAGAGAAGGGACACTAGTGCTTGCTCCTGCGAGGACATTGCTACTGATTATGGTTCATGCTCGCATCTTTTCTCACCATCACATACAACCCGTCGCCTCTGGAACCAGCATCCCTATACTTCCTACGTAAATATGCAATTGTAAAATTCAGATGCGAGGCGAACCTGACTTTTCATTTGGCCTTATTAGTATTATTATTATTATTACTATTATTATTTTCCCTTTATTTGGTCCGCTTTCTAGAGTTCGGCGAAATTGTTTTGATAAAATTAATAAAAGCATATATATATATGTTTAATTAAATTTCTTTAGAAAAAAAATAGAATCATTAGAAAAATCTAAAAAAAAATTCAAAAACTGTAATATTATCTTCTAAAAAATACCTTTTTCATAATGTACATAAGACATTTAAATATTAAAAATCAAAACATAAATTAATTTTATATTTAAATATAAAATAATTTTTATTTTTTAAAATTTTTTTAATAAAATTTATCTAAAAAGGATAAAATAGATTTTTTGTTTCTTTATCTTTGTTTATTTTTTTTAATTTGATTTTTTATCTTTAACTTTTTTAATTTGGTCCCTTAGGTTACAAATAGTTTTTAATTCAATTCCTTATCACTTTTTTGGTCACTTAATTAACAAAAAAAGAAAAAAATGCTAACATAGCTCAGTTCATGTTAGATCCAAGTGCACAACCACATCAGCGCTATTTGTGCCTCATGAGAATAGTGGTTAATTATGAGAGTAGCATAAGTAACTTTTGATTATTAAATTTGATATAAATAGTCAAAATTAAAATATAAAATCATACAACTTATTTAAATGATTATATAATTTTTAAATAACTTTTAATATTGATCATCAACGTTTGATTTAATGGCTAAGATTTGCTCCTTTCTCGCATATTATATATTTCCACTTCCATGTACAAATCTTCTTGTGTTCAATCAAAAAAATGGGACTTCCACTTCCATATACAATTCTTCTTCATCTTATGACAATTACAATATTTAGACTCTCAAATTCCAAGTAACAATGTTCTTAAATAATTGATCGAATCCTATTACATAATACTAACTATTAGAAACAAATATACAAAATTAATAACAATTAAAAATTATTGTAAAACACTTCATCTGAACCTTTTAATGTGGGCATATAAAGCAAATTTGATGAATTTAATAGGTGCATATACAAACTATTGGTAAAAGCCTATACATAAATTAATAAGTTAATGGTAGATTTTTGGTATCTGTAACATCTTCAATTTTCTTTCGCGTTAAATTACCTCAATAACCCTGAGTAAATAGACACTTAATGAGAAATTAAGGGATTAAGAGATTAAGACTTAATTAAAGGATTAATGAGGCAATTAGAAAGAGAAAAGTTGTGAGAACGCTTAATTAGAATCTCTAATTAATCAAGTCAGACTCTTAATGGCTTAATTAAACACTAATCACTAATAATTACCTTAATTGAATTTAATTAAGGGTAATTAAACTTAAAAAAAAGTTTGGTTTTATTAATCATGATCATATGAGTTAATTACTAATTTTCACTTAAGCAAGTTAATTAAGTTGTAAGAGCAATTAATTACATCATTAAAATTCAAATTTAGTCAACTAGACAATAAAGTAAAGGATGATGTTATTAAAGCATAAAGTATGAGACAAAGTTGCTTTTTGTAAGATTTGATTATGCTTTGTCTCCCCCATCATCCTATTTGCCCCCTTAATCCCTAATTAACACAAGATAACACAAATGACAAAAATATCTCCTTCCCCCCTTGCCTGTGTGCTACAGCCATGAGTACACACACTCACACACACACATATCCACTTTTCATTTTTCAACTTCTATTCTCTCTCTAGTTCTCAAACTCTCTAACGTCTCTCTATATTTCTTCTTCTTCTTCTTCTTCTTCTTCTTCATCATTCTCCATCACCATAACCAAACCTTCTTCACTAAGTCATTCAAAGATCACCTCTTTTAACCTTTGGAGACCAGATCTACACATTACAAGCTTCATTTTCACAATAACTCAAGAGCTCTCTCATTCTCCATTCAAAACTGCCACCTTCACCACTTAGAGGAGCCATTATCTTCTTCATTTTCTCCTTCAAGAAGGTGCCATTTTCAACACTAGGTAGTGATATTTCATTTCTTCTTTTTGTTACTCAAGAAAACTTGAAGCTTGGCTCTCACCCTGGCTAAGAACTTCAAGTGACAACTTGAGAAAAACTCTATTCTCTTTATGAGCAAAGTTTTCATTTTTAGCAAAGTTTGATTCTTTGAGCTGTTTCATGAGATTTTGGGGATTTGAGGAGAACGATCTTAGAAGAAGCCCACATTTCCAAATGCTCTGAGCACCCATGTGCCACCAAGATGTATCTGGATTTGAGGTAGCTATATTGGTGGGAAAGCAAGAAGAGGGATATACTAGAATTTGTTTCTGGTTGCCTTGTGTGCCATCAAGTGAAAGCGAAGCATCAAAGATCAGCTAGTTTGCTCTAATAGATTGAAATCCCATAGAGGAAATGGAAGAGGATCACCATAGACTTCACGAGAAGGCTGCCATGTACCCCAAAAGGGCATGATGCCATTTGAATGGTTGTTGATTGGATGACTAAGTAACGCTATTTGAATGGTTGTTGATTGGATAACTAAGTCCGCTTACTTCCTTTCGCTAAAAACCACTTTTGGTGCTGCCCAATATGACCAATTATAAGACTTCATGGTGTTTCAAAATCTATCATTTCTGATCGCAGCCCTTAATTCACCTCACATTTTTGGAGAGCCTTCCAATAGGCCCTAGGGACCCATTGGGATCTCTGCATAGCCTTCTGTCCACAAACTGATAGACAGTTAAAGCAAACCATTCAAATTCTAACGGATGTGTTAAGGGCATTATCCTAGATTTTAGGGGAAATTGGAGCAATTATCTGCCTTTGATTGAATTTTCATACAATAACAGCTACCAAGCCAGCATTCAGATGGCTCCATTTGAAGCTGTATATGGTAGACATTACAAATCTCCTATTAGTTGTTTCAAACTTGGAGAAGCAAGACTTATTAGGCCAGAGTTTGTCCAAGAAGCTATAGATAAGGTCCAATTAGGGAAAGATTGTTAGTAGCTTAAAGCAGACAGAAGGTGTATGTTGATCATCGGAGGTAGGATTTAGAATTCATAGTTAGGAATCATGTGTTTTTGCAGGTTTCCCCTATGAAAAGGGTTATGAGGCACGGTAAACAAGGAAAACTTAGTCCTCGTTATATTGGGCCCTTTGAGATTTTGGAGAGAGTGGGTCCTATTGCATATCGTTTGGTTTTATCATTTGAACTCTCCATGATACACCCAATTTTTCATGTATCCTTGCTCTGCAAGTATTTTCCAGATCCATCACACGTATTGTCCTCACCAGTTATTCAACTAGATAAGAATCTGTCATATGAAGAACAGCCAGTGGCCATTCTTGATAGACAAGTAAAGAAGCTCCATTCGAAGGAAGTACTTTGGTCAAGGTGATTTGAAGAAATCACTCCATAGGGGAAGTAATCTGGGGGATGGAAGATTTTATGCATGCCTCTTATCCTTATTTATTTCAGCCTCAAGGTAATGATCTTCACAAATTCGGCAGACAGAATTTTTTAAAGGGAGAATCAAATATCCTATTTAAAACAAAATGTCTATTCAAAATAAAACGTTGGTAATTAGGATTTTTAAAATTTTACATAGCTTGAGCCCTTGGGGCATTTTCTTTATTCACTTTAAATTATATAGTGATAGGGAAATTAGAATGAATTAAATGAAGTTTGGAAGTATATGTAAAATAGAAAACAAAAAGAAAAAAGAAAAGAAAAGGAGGGAAGTACCACCCAACACCATTAATGAGGTGGTCCACCCTACGCCCCTCCTTGTTTTCTTCTTTTTCTTTCTCAGTGGATCTTTTCTCTTTCACTGTCTCTATCTCTTTCTGTCAATCTCTCTTGGTTATCTCTCTCTCTCTCTCTCTCCCCTACATCTCTTTCTCTATCTATCTTTCTCTCTCTCAATTCTTTGTTTCATTGTGTTGCTCTCTGGTGGTTAGGGGAAGGAGCTCTAGTTTTGGCTTTGGCCTTCCCAAACCAACTTGCCACCCTTTGGTAGGTTCCCCTCTTCCTATGGTTGCTTCCTCTTTCTCAGAATATAGTTATGTGCTTGTTTTTCATTCTTGTTAAGAATAAATATCATAAGTTCTAATTATTGGAATATAGTTGCTGAATTTATTCATTGGTGATTCAAGGTTATATATAATTTGGAGAGGATTAAGGGAAATTGAGAGTTAACTAGCTTAATTTTTTTTTTTACACTGGGGGGTTAGCTTGTTAGTTTGTTGTTATTTAATTAATAATTGTGATTATGTTGAGATTCAGGGTTGAAAACTTGGGTGTGTGAGGTTTCTCTAAATTGAACCAAGTCATTAAGAAAAGAAACTATTATTGTATAAATAATTATTTGATTCATTAGATTGTAATGTAAGAAATTTATATAGTTTTTTGTCACAACCTATGAATGTGGGCATATGTAATTGCCTTCAAAATAATTCTTTAAGTTATTCCTTATTTATTGTATTTTCACAAGCAAATTGTTTCATATAATATAAAAAAAATTGGTTGATAGTAACACCAAAAAGAATAAAATAGTACACTTGATTTTGAAATAAATTAAAAGCAAGTTTTAGTAAACAATAAGAAATTTAAATTTTATTTTGTGAGGTTGAAAAAAAAGGGGTTATGTAATATCCCGAATTTTGCATAACTAGTATTGTTGAATAATTAAATTTTTATATACATTATAAATATATGATTAGTCAATATTGAAATGCAAACATTAGGGTTAGATAAAATTCAAGTTTCTTTATAGAAAATTTCGTGAAGACAATTAAAAATATTTCGATAGTTTAAAGGAAATTGATTTATTTACAGTATCTTGTAAATCAAGAATCGAATTGATAGGAATTTATACTATAAAATAACATGAATACTAGTTAAAAATCCTAAATCCTACTGCTAGACACTAGCCACCGACCTATGCTTGTTGGCCAAACTATGGCCATCCATTTGCAGAAATTAACAAAATTTAAATTGCCATAGAAATCCACCAATCACATTCTTTTCTCCTTCTTCCAACTTTGTCCACAAGCTATGAAATTCTTCCCCCATTGTCATGTAAATTTCGGCCAGCATAACACTAGCCCAAGCCTCATATTTCTTCTTCAACCTCATTCTTTTCATCTTCCTCGTCATCTCCACCTCCAAGCCTTAAGTGATCTAGCCACCTTTTGATCAAACTTTTCTACTTTTCTTTGTGTACTCTCAAGAAAACTCAAGACAAGTTCACAACCCTCTTCCCTTTTTGATCATTTAGTCTCAGCCCCTTCAAGAGCAAGAAGAGATTTGTCACAATTCCAAAGTTTTAGTGAGGTAGATGTAAGCCGTAACGCCCAACTGAAATAGTCTCTCAGCTTTAGACATTTCAAGTTTTAAAGGTTTTGATGGATATCAAATTAAGCTTTAAGTAAATCTCTTGAATTGCAAATGATTTGTTAAACACATCCTTTTGTCTCTTGAATTGCAAATGATTTGTTAAACACATCCTTTTGTGAGTAAAGCGATATGCTTCAAAGCTAAATTGTTTATCATATAAAACAAAGTGTCAAAATCCGTGGTACTTTTTTTGAATGTGATTATATTGGATTTATTGCTTTGTGCCTTGTAACATCTTACCAGACAAAGTACTATGCTTAAGTCATAATAAATTATCTAATAAGTGATTACATGTAATACTGATTAAATTCTAGTTTCTGTATTAATATTAATTACTTGCATAAGAATACTTGATCGCATAACAAAATTTCCTATGTGACGGTGGAATAAATACTATTTAATCGGTAAACTATAAATAACTTAACATAAATAAAAATACAATAAGGACAGAACTACTGCAAAAGGCATCATAAACGTATACATAGATATCTGATTTTAAAGTTTGTCAAAATGAAACAAGGTGACAAAATGAGGCCGCTAATACAAAACGAAACGGCCAGTTTCTATGAACAGCACCCTAAGTGGTCTCCATGGGACATTTCGTATACATCTCCTAACATCTACCCATCCACCCATGACCCAGACTGCCAAAAGAGGGTCATTCTGTACATCTAACCCAACTACAGTATGCCTACTATCTAGACAGAATCTGATGAAAGGAACCCGTTCACCATGGCGGCGTCCGCTGGAGGGTGTCTGACACTGGGAGCAGAGGATAATGAAGAAGAACTCACTGCCTCGGATGAATCCTCCTCCGAGATAGAGGCTGACGACATCGGCTGCAGTGGTGAAGCGGGAAGGGCCATGGGAACTGGAGCTACTAGTGCGGTTGGTGCTACTGCTGGTGGAGGTGGAAATGGATGAGCCATGTGGAGGGGTATGGCTATGTAGGGGACAGGAGGACCAAAGAAGGGATGCATAAGCGGGATAGCGAAATCCCTCTGGAAAAAGAAGTTGAGGCGGAACTGACATCAGCCAGAGATATATACAGAATCCAAAAATGGATCAAGGTGTATATGTAGCTCAGGGAACTCAATGAATAGCACCCCGATCACTGCGTGCTCCATGGTCTAAGAATGACGCGGAACATACAATATGGTGAGATATGAATATGTCTCAGTAGAAAATCCTAGCTTCTATACATCTGTCATCGCTATCATTTCCAGTTGTTTCGGTCGTGCAATATTTTTCAAATAGCATCATAAAACAATAATATTCAACTTAAATACTTGTTTGTAAAGCATACACCGAAACAAATTCAATTTTACTTAACAGATACACTAGTGTACTCAAACAGTAATCATAGTGGAACAATAGCATGTTTCGAATAATAAACAGGGATCTAGAACAATCAATAGGGAAACGTTACACTATACATATGCATGCACAACTAGAAAATGCATCTTATTCTTGGAGGCTTTCGCCTATTAGAACTTATTTCCATCCTTGGTCCCTTGGGAGTCATTGGCCATATACTCCTGGGTAATAGTCCTCTTTTCAGGACCGAGCTCGTTTCTATACAGGATGGCTGTGTTTACTTTCTCTGACCTTCCCACTGATCTATTCTCCTTAATTTATTCCGGGCCTGGCCCAAGTGATGTGGAATCCTTTATAATATCATGAAATGAATGCACATCTAGCTTGATTCTTTAAATATAATGTACTCAAGTTATCATAAATTTTCACAACATATGAACTTCTTACCGAAATTTTGGCAGTATAACGGATCGAGTCTGCTTCCCCATCAATAGTGCCAGACAATTAGTACAATTGCACAACTAATAATTTCAGTATAGACCAGCATATATATATATATATAGCATCATTCAACAATTGCAAATCAAGCATTAATAAGGTTTCAGTTTATTCTTTCCTGTTCTGCCCGAGTTTGGCATGCTCCAATTTTTATACAATTCAACTCATTTAAATCTCATTTTTGGATATGTTACAGCCTTATATGTCTAGTTTCTAATCCCTTTGGTCCCATCTCATTTTGAGTTGTATAACTCAAGATATAAACATTTTATCTCAAAGATGCCTGTTCTTAGCCAGAATTGGGTTCCTATAGAATAAAATTCACTAAAAATTGAAAACTAGATGAAATCATGCAAATTTTATATCAAAATAGAGCTAACAACAAGCTTTAAAATGAGTTAAGTCTCATGTCATTTGCCTGAGTAGATTATGAGTTATGAGTCTTGAAACATTACCCTACTAGACTACCCTATTCTAGGCCAGTTTAAACCTAAGCCAACTTCATTGATGTCCTGGGAACAACTAACAACGAATTTAATTCTGAAATTTTTACGGAATGTTCTCTCATATGTTAGCTTTCAAACAACTTTAGTTGCACTCAATTTGGAGTTTTATAGGGTGAGTTACACCCTTCTTAACTCATGCTGTCTGGGTAAGAACCCAGATTTCTAGGTCTAATTTCAAAAATTCATAACTAATTCTATACTAATCCAATGGCCTTACATTTTATATGTATAGAAAGCCCTGGATGTCTAGTTTCATATAAAAATGGTTTTGTCAAATTTAAATGGTGGTAAGCAGAGCCGTACACTCTGCCGTATGGACTGTCGAGGAAAACCCTAACCTGCTTCTAGGTTTATCTCCTTCCTTCATGCTATTTGCCCTCAATTCCAATTTTAATCACAACATACATGCAAAACCAGTCATAAAAAATCATCATCACTCTATATAAGATCAATATTTCAGATTGAACATGCACACCATGCAGCCCCAAATCAGAGAAACTAAGAAGAGAAATAGGATTTCCTACCTTGTCTTATGAAATTTGTGTTGATTTTGTGTGTTTGATGGTGGTGACTTGGGATGAGACTTGAAGATGGATGAGAATGGAGTGGAATTGAGAGTAGAGGGGAGAGAAAGGGAAGAGCTTTAGCAGATGGGAAGTGGCTGAAATTTTGATGAGGAGAAAAGGAGAAAAAGGTGAAGATATTTTATGGTTGCTTGCTTGTGATTGGTGGATCCAATTTAATCATAAAATCTGGTTTACCTCCCATCATCAAGGGCTGTCTAGGCGCCACTTGAGGGGAGTATTTGGCTAAATCTTAGTCTTTGATTCTAGGGCATTCATAGAAAAATTCTACTGATCCGGTTCTGACAGTTTGAAATACCAAAATCTTACCGATTTCCCTTAAATCGGTAAACTGGCTTGAAAATTTTCTGTGGGGTTTTATATGCTCCTAATCTAATTCTATCAAGCCTAGTCCGTCTAAGTCATACTTAATTGGCTTTAAGTAAATGCCTAAGCAGATTCTGATTAAATTCACTTATTCGATAAAACCGAACAACTCAGTTGTTAACGATAAAATTTTTCGGACATTACATGCCTCATATGTTTACTCACTTAAGAACAAAATAGAAAGTTTAGAAGGATAATGGTAAAGCACCAAAAAGGAAAAGCATGCCACGAGAAGGGTCACACCTCACTTAGAAGGATGACTTGATTCAGAAAGGTGAATTCTCACGATGTATCTCACCACTAAAGCTTATTCTATAAGCTTCATTGAGGAGTTCAAAAAGTCAAATATGATTTGACAAGTTACAATGAAAATGCTGACAAGTTTTAGTGAAGACTTCAACGGCTACTTTCCCTCTTCTATGTCATCTCAACTTATTGAAAAAGAAAGCTATACCCTTTCTTTCTAGTCATAAACTAGTGGATCATAGTAGCATAAGGCTCAATATCTGCAAGTTTCAACGGTAATATCTCAAGTCTGTATAAAGCTGGAGCACGAAGAAGATAGAGACACTGTTCAAATTTTTAAAATTAGCAACTGTTTCATATCTTCATCCTTCTCGACTTTCAAATCTACTAGAAAGTTACTTATTGTAACTTTTGTATTAAAATCTTCTCTTTAGGTGTGTAATAGATAACATTCTCACTTTGAGAATATAGAGAAGTCACTCACTGTACCTCTTTGGTCTATTCTCTGTATAGAATTTTTAGTATGAGTGTAAACACAAAACCTTCAAAAATCTCTTGTAACCAGACCCAATAGTGGTTATAGTGAGCTAGGAGAAGCTAAGAAAAATACTACTCGTTTAGCTTGGAGAGGCATCATAAAGACTACTCAATTGTATAGTTTGGAGAGGCTAGAGAAAGACAACTCAACTGTAAAAGCCTGGAGAGGCTTGCAAAAAAGAAAACTCTTGGTATAAAAATCTCAACGAGGAGTTGGGGATTGGACGTAGGCATTGGTTGAGCTGAACCAGGATAAATCTCTTCGTGTGATCCTTCTATCTTTCTCCTTTTACTTGCAGTATTTATTTCATACTTAGATCTTTGCAATATTTAAATCACTCAAGTAATATTTTATAAAGCAAAACCTTTTTTTTTTTCTAACTACTGCTTTTGCATTCCACGTTTAGAACTTGAGAAGGTTGCTTTGTAAAAAAGTTTTCAGGTTTAAGAGTTAGTAGTGAACACACGATTCAACTCCATTCTCATGTCATCTCTTCCAACAGTAGAGCCACCAAAGATTCAAGTAGGAGAGTTCAAACTTTGGAGGTAGGATTTTCATAGATTTTTTTATTCCTTTAATTCAGGTGGCTACTAGGGTTTCTTGTATCACCTTTTAATTGATGATATTTGATGTTAATATGGCTTGCTTCGAGTGATTTAAGTAGGAATTATTAGTTTGGTTTGGTTATTTGATCAAAATACCAAAAGAAACACTTAAACAGAAAAGCTGAGAGAATACCTTAGGGCAACAGTCCATACAACGAATAGTACGACTCCATTTGTAGGCATCAAAATTGAGTGAAACCAATTTTAGATGAAATTAGACTTTAAGATATTTTCAACCATATAAATTATAGGCCATTAGATTTAAAATGAGAGAGTTATAAATTTTTGAAGTAGACTGTTAAGTTTCTTTCACAACCCTGATCAGTGTGCATTCAAAATAGCATAACTTGCCGTATAGAACTTCAAATTGAGTGCAACCAATTTTGTTAGAAATCTAACACATAGATAACCATTCCATAAAAATTTAGGACAACTTGCTTTAGGAGCTCATAACTTGAGCTCTACTTACCTAATTAGGATGAAACTTAATGAAATTGAAATATAACTCAATTAGCTATAGATTGATATAAAATTTGTGCAAAAATGATAAGAATTAGAATTTTAGTGATTTTCTAAAGTTAAGTACTCAAGTCTATCATGAAACAAGGCAACTTTGAGTAAGACTTTAATAACTCAACCTATACACCTCAAAACTTAATGGGACCAAGAGAACTAAAAATAGACTAATAATGCCACAACATATTAAATTTTTAGACTAATATAAGTTAAAATGGAATTTTAGTGAAATTAATAAAATAGAACAAATTTAAGAAAATTGAGATATCTTGGCAGCCGAAGGGTTTGGGAGTTCCCTAAACTATAAGGAGTCAATAACTGAATAACTTCATGTTCCTTTCTTATGATAATGATGTGATGATGATATATTGAACGATGATGAAAATTGCTATGACTGGCTGGCTGCTTTCCTATACTATTTTTTTTTTGGAAGCACCATATCGAAGCTGTCATCCTGCCGAATTTTCGACAGAAGTATGTAATGTGAAGTTATAAGTACATAGTTGTACATGGAAGTTATTCATGCAATATATATATATATATATCCACAAAGAGTATGCATGCAAGTATGATTAAGATATGATATGAGACATATGTATGAATGTGAAGCATTTACATGCGTGATCATCTATGAAAAGGAAAAAGACTATAAGAATTTTCAAAGGGACGTACCGAGCCTTCACCTCGTAGTAGGCTATGGCGGTATTGTCTAAGACTTGGGCTAACCCTCAACCAGATTTAAGGGGAATAGACCGGTGTGAGGGTTAGGGAAAGTAATCAAAGGGACGTACCGAGCCTTCACCTTGTAGTAGGCTATGGCGGTATTGTCTAAGACTTGGGCCAACCCTCAACCAGATTTAAGGGGAATAGACCGGTGTGAGGGTTAGGGAAAGTAAACCCGTCACCCATGTATAGATACAAGCTCAGACCTGAGAGGCAGGCTATTAATTAGAGATGAGAAAGGTCATTCATCTCCAATGACCAAGTACAGAGAAGCAAGATACAAGTAAAAGAAAGATAAGTAAAGGATACACTTGAGGATGGTGATACGTAATCCTATAGGCACCCTATGGACGGCGATATGTAATGCCTAGGTGTGCTAAGTAAACAAATTAAATAAAGTTAAAGAGAGACAAGAGCACTTGCATCAAGAAGTCATTTGCATTTATCTATGCCTTTTATTTAGTTGATCTTTAACTTGTTATTCTATGCATCTTATTCAATTATTCTTTATTCTACTATGTTAATGATTAGATTCTTTCTCTACTTACTAAGTGTATGAATAAAATGAACTATGCTTTGGAAGGGTATTTTTGAACCTTCCAAAATGAAACTATGGTTTATATGGCATGAACACTTTTTCATAACAAATCGAAGCAGCTGGAGATAATAACGATGACACTATATGTGGTAATCCAAGAAATCCTACTGAGAATTTGTAATTTTCACCCCTATGTATGTTTTTGTGTTATTTCCAGATATCTCAGGAGGTATAGAAGATGGTCATATTAGGCAGAGTTGTTTAATGTTGCAAGACGACTGAGGGTTACTGTCAGACAAGGTCCATTCATGTAATGGTAACAACTTCTTGGTATGGTACCATGACTTAAGCATGGTACTGTACTTGGAAGGGTGTTACATTAATGATATCAAAGCAGTTCATCCTAACAGGACTTGGGATGGACTAACTATGCTTTCGAAGCATACTTTGAATGTTTAGAAAAACCATGCTTTAAGTCCTTACCTAACAAGGACATAGATGCTTATCTTATGCATGGCAGCCTTGTCGTATGTAGCAACTTATCTGTTGCACTTGACTACGTATTAAGCCTAATCACCTCAATATGAAGTTCGGTGTAAGCGGAAATCTGCGGCACCCAGCTGGCTCACTAGGGATAAAGGAATTTTGAGGGCAAAATTCTTTTTGAGGAGAGTAGTTGGCAGCAAGTGTCGCAGCCTACCCCAAATTACAATTTTAAAATACTTAATTACACTAAATTTGAAGTATAGTGCAACCAAGGTCATCTCACAAGGATATTCTTGCTATCTAGTTAAGTAACAAGGGGGTATGTACAAACATGCAGTCAATAAGCTATAAAAGAAAATTGGATGAAAATAAAAACACTAGTTCAAAGAGTTCCTTAGGCATAAGGTGAATCAATCATTAACGCACAATATATCAAACACATGGAATGCGACTAATTTGAACTATTACAGAGACCTCTACTAACAACCCCACAATTCTACCTAGAGAACTCTAGGAATTCAACCAACACATAATTGATTAGATAATTAAGACCTCAACTCTAATTAACCTATGTTGATTTCTAGCCCCAATTGTATTAGCCTAGGTTTGAACCCAAACCCAATTCCTAATTCTTTAACTAATCAAGTTCATACCAATTGACCAATTAGCAATCACCCAACTAATTCCTCATTCCTAAACTCACATATCAATACCATTCAATGCAAATTTACAAATAAAAGAGGGTAAAGAATCAAGAAAGCAAACATGATTGAAATTCAAGCATAGGGTTTCAAGATTACAAGCATAATGCCCTTGGAGTCTCCTTGAACTAGTTTGAAATCCTACTTCTCCATAGCAATGAAGGTTACAAAATAGAACCCAAAACAAGTATCTTACAAAATGAAAGCAAAAAAAAAAAAGGGAAAAGAAGAAGAGAGGAGAAGAGCAGAAAGAAAAAATGAAAAAATGTTGGAGATGAGTCCTCCTTTTTGTGTCTCGGTTTTCTCTCTTCTTCTCAGACCTCAAATGTCAAAATTCAAAAACACCCTTGAGCCCAACTTAATCCTCTGCCTCTTAGCTTTAAGTGGACACCCAATTTGCTTAATTTGGACTTAAAATGAGAGAGTTATGGCCCAATCTTTATAGCATGTCTAGGTTGTATCTCTATCCGCATCAGTCAAATTCAACAGCCAATAAGTCTATCAAGATGTCATTATTTTGGAGAGTACTCCACATATGAATTGAAGCTTTATATCTTAGCGTTCAAATGGTACCGGTCTCACCTCAATCCAATGTCTACAACTCACGTTATGGCCCAATTAATGCACACTAATCAGGTTCCAGCGTAAAAGCCCTGTTCTGAATTCGTGGCCCAATTCGACCCACTAGACATCTGAATTAGTTTTTGACTTCTCATCAAAGTTGTAGATCTTTCTCTCAGATTTCCTACAATATAAAATTTGTAATTTTTAGATATCTATAACTCAAGATACAGTCATAATACAAAAATAGTATAAATTCACAACTCACATTATGGCCCAATTAATGCACACTGATCAGGTTCCAGCGTAAAAGCCCTGTTCTGAATTCGTGGCCCAATTCGACCCACTAGACATCTGAATTAGTTTTTGACTTCTCATAAGTTATATAGATCTTTCTCTCAGATTTCCTACAATATAAAATTTGTAAATTTTAGATATCTATAACTCAAGATACAGTCATAATACAAAAATAGTATAAATTCACAATAATGCTGAAAAATACAATTAAGCCCAATTAGAGTCCAAACTTATAAAATGTGTCCAATATTATTCAATTAAGCACAAAAGAGGTTCAATAAACTAAATATGAGGGTTAATCAATGTATCAAAATATTGCTTATCAAATTTGCCCACACTTAGCTTTTTGCATGTCCTCATGTAAAATCCAAAATATACTCAAGGGTGCCGAAAATAAAACATCAGAATCTAAAATAAACACAAAAGTCCTAAAAACAAAAAATGACTAAATACTATGAAAAACAAATTCCCAACGGATCCTCAAGAGTGTCAAGCATATAGGCAAAAACCACATCCAAGGCATCAAGAAATTCAACAATCAAGACACATGTTTACAAATGTGCAAGCAAGGCAAAAATCACTCCAAAAAGTATGGATCAAGCATGGAAGATCTCACAAGATAATGTGTTTAGTACTCTTACTCTCAAGTGTTTAAGTTTCAATTATGCCGCTCAAATCACCTCAAAAGGAAAAGCACTGCCATAAGCTTGCTCATCATCTAATTCTCCACTACTCAAACACATGCACACACAAATCAAGAGGACTTTATTCAAGGTTGTAATGGAGCCAAGGTAAGGGTAGGGAAATAGTAAGGATATGCAAGATAAAAACTAAAGAGACTAGAAGAACATTGGCAAAGACATGAGGTCACAAATGTGAGGGCTCTCCTTAAATCCAAGCAATGCAACAAATAACTCTTTTTTATACCACTTCTTTAATTCTTCTTTTCATCAAAATTGCCCCAATTTATTGACTTTTTCTTTTTCTATTTGCTTTTTTTTTTTTACATTTTCTTTACTTCTTCTTTATTTCTTTTTTATCTTTTCATTTCTTTCCTTTTTCTCTTTTCATCACTTTGCACCCCCACACTTAAAGTCTTGCATGTCCTCATGCAAACCCCCACACTTATGTGAATGCATATTGCTAATGGTAACCAATGGTCTCCTGATCCCTAAGGCTAGGTAGAATTATGATTTTTCGCTTTAGGTTTGTAATGTGCTAAAAACAAAGAATAGATAAAAAGGCTCAAAGGCGCTAAGCAAGGGAGAAAAATGCAAGGGTGACTATTTGGCTAGGTGGCTAATCACAAAATAAAGGCCTCAATCATGTTCATGTATGCAAATGAATGGTGTAGCCTCAAAAAGAATTAAAGCAAGTTCTAGAGTGACAAATCATATGAGGGAATAAAGCACACAAGAAAGAAAAAAATGGCATGTAACATAGCCATCCAAATATGGCTCAAAAGCTCACATGGGTCATGTCCAACATACTCAATCCAAGCAATTGAAGATCAATCCACCAAGCATGCAAGACATAAAGAATGAGATGAAAAGTCAAGCATGTTGACATCTCAAGCCATGAATCTCTAATGCCTAAAGTTAACAACTCAAGAATCACCATGGGGGAACATCCAACTAAGCAACATAACTAGCATATGAAAACTAATACTAAACATATTTTATTCTAAAATTAAAATTCAAGACAAAAAATTAAAAATGCAAGACAAAAATTTAAAAAGGTAAAAAGTGGGGAGAACTCCCTCATGGTGGCTTATGCTTAAACTGGTCTCAAAATCCCCACCAAGGTTTGCATCTTTTGCCTCCTCCAGGATCCCATGAGGTGATCTTGAATTCATTGCCATCCTTGGTATTGGTGCCTTGATAGATCAATGTTGATGGCCTTAGCATCCCCCCAGGTAGCACCTCTACAATGATGAAACAAGTAGCTTGGGGATAAGATTTGTTTTTCACATAGGCATAATCCAAGCACCTTCGTACACCTAGATGAAGTAAGCCAACTGTCATGTCACAAATGGTTTGGAGTTGTGCATCATTGTCCAAGTGGGCATATTCAAACTGCCCTAGGAAAGGTGTAGGTGCATACTCTAAACCACTTGAGTATGTCTCAGTTGCAGGTAGAAGGACAGTGGAGGGAGGAGGCTAGGTGGTTTCTTTAACTTGTTCCTCTAATAGCTCAACTCTTTGAATATCAGCTACAACTTCGCCATTTTCTAGCATTAGAGGATCTCCCCTCAGACATGCCTCAATCTCTGCACATACAGGGCAGATATACTCACCTTCACAGTCAGCACATGTGAATCCAGTGAAAGTGTCAACAGTAGTTAGCTCAGGGAATTCTGCTGAGAGGTCACTCATGGGGTCTTCTAAAGAAGTGAAAATATCCATGCATGTAGACATATTCATTTTCTTAGCACCATCAAGATCATGAGATATCTCCTCAACCAATGTCTCCTGTGGTATCTCATCTAGTGGCCCAGCTACATCTTGACTCTCGCCAATCCCCTCAACTAGCTCATGTGATTGCACATCTGGCATATTCCCCTCATGAGCTTGCAATTTGCTCAATGTAGAAGTTAACTGGCTCAATTGTGTTTGCAAGTCTTGAATGGTTTCATCAGTCCTCTGCTGCCATTGGAGATTACTCTCCATTAACTAGTTCACAAGATCTTCTAGAGAGGGCTCAAGTGAGGTGGCTAGTGGACCGGCCTAATGATATGCAGGTGGTAACTCAAGCTGTGGTTGCTCATATGACTCCTGGAGTAGATGCAGGTGTTGTTGAATGAAAGGGAGTGAAGGTTGAAATTGCTGTGATGGAATAGCCCCATATCCCTGCTCAACTCCATCATACCAGTCAAACTAGTACATACGGGAACTTGGCTCGTATCTCTGTTGTGATTGCTGGTTCCTCATGTTATATTGGTCTATTAAGTACTTTATCTCATCCAGCTGGTGTTCCATTCTTTGGTAAGAATCCTCATCAACCGCTCCAGTTCCTGCAACATTCCAAGTAGCATATATCTGGGAGCTAGGAGGTATGTTAGTAAACATGATGAACAAAGTGGAAGTAATGAAAGAAAAAATGCAAAATAAAACTACGAAACAAACAAAAGAAACTATGTACAAAATGATATTATACTAAAATGAACACTAAAAATTAAAAATAAGCAAAAATGACTAATAAAATATAAAAATAGTAGTAAATGATTTTTTTTGATTTTTTTGAACGCCACCCAAATAAAATTGCACCTAATTGAAACCCGAAAATATAATAAAAATTATTAAAAATTTGAAAAAGTGGTCAAAACAGTGGAATTTGGCCAAACTAGGGTGGGGCTTACTACAATGTAATAAGTCTTGCTTAGAATGTTGAAAACCTTTGGACTAAAAAGTTTCAAGGTGATTTGAGCACAAACAGAACAGAACAGCACCCAAAATTAGTCTAAAAACACCGAAAACGACCAAAACATGCAAAACTCAAACAAAAGCAAGTAAACACATATATTTACAAACTAAATAGCATCAACATCCTCAGCAACGGCGCCAAAATTTGGCAGCAAGTGTCATGACACCTCTAAATTACAATTTTAAAATACTTAATTACACTAAATTTAAAGTATAGTGCAACCAAGGTCGTCTCATAAGGATGTTCTTGCTATCTAGTTAAGTAACAAGGGGGTATGTACAAACATGCAGTCAATAAGCTATAAAAGAAAATTGGATGAAAATAAAAACACTAGTTCAAAGAGTTCCTTAGGCATAAGGTGAATCAATCATTAACGCACAATATATCAAACACATGGAGTGCGACTAATTTGAGCTATTACAGAGACCTCTACTAACAACCCCACAATTCTACCTAGAGAACTCTAGGAATTCAACCAACACATAATTGATTAGATAATTAAGACCTCAACTCTAATTAACCTATGTTGATTTCTAGCCCCAATTGTATTAGCCTAGGTTTGAACCGAAACCCAATTCCTAATTCTTTAACTAATCAAATTCATACCAATTGACCAATTAGCAATCACCCAACTAATTCCTCATTCATAAACTCACATATCAATACCATTCAATGCAAATTTACAAATAAAAGAGGGCAAAGAATCAAGAAAGCAAACATGATTGAAATTCAAGCATAGGGTTTCAAGATTACAAGCATAATGCCCTTGGAGTCTCCTTGAACTAGCTTGAAATCCTACTCCTCCATAGCAATGACGGTTACAAAATAGAACCCAAAACAAGTATCTTACAAAATGAAAGGAAAAAAAAAAAAGGGAAAAGAAGAGGAGAGGAGAAGAGAAGAAAGAAAAAATGAAAAAATGTTGGAGATAAGTCCTCCTTTTCTCATCTCGGTTTTCTCTCTTCTTCTCAGACCTCAAATGTCAAAATTCAAAAATACCCTTGAGCCCAACTTAATCCTCTGTCTCTTAGCTTTAAGTGGACACCCAATTTGTTTAATTTGGACTTAAAATGAGAGAGTTATGGCCCAATCTTTATAGCATGTCTAGGTTGTATCTCTATCCGCATCAGTCAAATTCAACAGCCAATAAGTCTATCAAGATGTCATTATTTTGGAGAGTACTCCACATATGAATTGAAGCTTTATATCTTAGCTTTCAAATGGTACCACTTTCACCTCAATCCAATGTCTACAACTCACGTTATGGCCCAATTAATGAACACTGATCAGGTTCCAGCGTAAAAGCTCTATTCTGACTTCGTGGCCCAATTCGACCCACTAGACATCTGAATTAGTTTTTGACTTCTTCATCAAAGTTGTAGATCTTTCTCTAAGATTTCCTACAATATAAAATTTGTAATTTTTAGATATCTACAACTCAAGATACAGCCATAATACAAAAATAGTATAAATTCACAATAATGCTGAAAAATACAATTAAGCCCAATTAGAGTCCAAACTTATAAAATGTGTTTAATATTGTTCAATTAAGCACAAAAGAGGTTTAATAAACTAAATATGAGGGTTAATCAATGTATCAAAATATTGCTTATCAGTAGTAATGTAACATCCCAAATTTCACATGACTAGGATTGTCAAATAGTTAAATTTTCAGATACATTATAGATATATAAGTAGTCAATATTGAAATACAAACATTAGGGTTAGATAAAATTCAAGTTTCTTTATAGAAAATTTCGTGTAGACAATTAACAATATTTAGATAGTTTAAAGGAAATCGATTTGTTTACGTTATCTTGTAAATCAAAAATCAAGTTGATAAGAACTTATACTGTAAGATAACATAAATATTAGTTAAAACCCCTAAATCCTATGGCTAGAAACTAGTTACACACCGATGCTTGTTGGCCAAATCATGGCCATCCATTTGTAGAAATTAACAAAATTTAAATTGCCATAGGAATCCACTAATCACATTCTTTTTTTATTCTTCCAACTTTGTCTACAAGCTATCAAATTCTTCCCCCTTGTCATGTAAATTTTGGCCAGAATAACACTAGACCAAGCCTTATATTTCTTCTGTAACCTTATTCTCTTCATCCTTTTCCTCATCTTCGCCTCCAAGCCCTAAGTGATCTAGCCATCTTTTGATCAAACTTTTCCACTTTTCTTTATGTATTCTCAAGAAAACTCAAGACAAGCTCATAACCCTCTACCCTTTTTGATCATTTAGGCTTAGCCCTTTCAAGAGCAAGAAGAGATTTGTCACAATTCCAAGGTTTTAGATGAGGTAGAGCCATCAAAGATTCAAGTAGGAGAGCTCAAACTTTGGAATAGAGGTAGGATTTTCTTAGATTATTTGATTCCTCTAATTCAGGTGGCGGCTAGGGTTTCTTATATCACCTTTTAATTGATGATATTTAATGTTAATATGGCTTGCTTTGAGTGATTTAAGGTAGGAATTATTAGTTTGGTTTGGTGATTTGATCATAATGCCAAAAGAAACACTCAAACAGAAAAAAGCTGAGAGAATACCCTAAGGTAGCAGTCCATACAACAAACGGTATGGCTCCATCTATAGGCATCAAAACTGAGTGAAACCAATTTTAGATGAAACTAGACTTTTAGATTTTTCCAACCATACAAATTATAGGTCCATTGGGTTTAAAATGAGAGAGTTATGAATTTTTGAAGTAGACTGTTAAGTTTCTAACACAATCCTAACAAGTGTGCATTGAGAAGGGCATAACTTGCCCTATACAACTTCAAATTGGGTGCAACCAATTTTGTTAGAAATCTAACACATAAATAACCATTCCATAAAAATTTCAGGCTTAGATCTTATGTACACTGCTACCAGTAATTTTCTAAAGTTACCCTATGTTCTATTCGGGTTGGGATAAGGCAATACAAGATAGTTTACTTTAGGAGCTCATAACTTGAGCTCTACCTATCCAACTAGGATAAAATTGATTGGAATTGAAATATAACTCAATTAGCTACAAATTGATATAAAATTTGTACAAATGATAAGAATTAGAAATTTGGAGACTTTTCTAAAATTAGATGCTCAAGTTTGTCCTAAAACAGAGTAGCCTTGAGTAAGACTTTAATAACTCAACTTATACACCTCAAAACTTAATGGGACTAAAAAGAACTAAAAATAGACTAATAATGCCACAAAAATTAAATTTTTAGAATAATATGAGTTAAAATGGAATTTTAGTGAAATTAATAAAATAGGACCGATTAAAGAAAATTCGGGTTTAGGAGTTCCCTAAACTATAAGGAGTCAATGACTAAATAATTTCATGTTCCTTTCTTATGATAATGATGTGATGATGATATATTGAATGATGATGAAAATTGCTATGACTGGCTGGCTATTTTCCTATACTATTTATTTTGGGAAGCCCCATATTTAAGCTATTATGCTACTGAATTTTCAGCAGAAGCATGTGATGTGAAGTTATAAGTACATATGTTGTACATAGAAGTTATTCATGCAATAATATTTGAAAGTAAGACACAAAGCATGTGCAGTCATGAGTGTATATATATATGTATATATATATATATATATATATATATATATATATATATATATATGTATATATATATATCATAAAGAGCATGCATGCAAGTATGCTTGAGATATGATATGAGACATATGCATGAATGTAAAGCATTTGCATGCATGATCATGTATGAAAAGGAAAAAGACTATAAGAACTTGCAAAGGGACGTATCGAGACTCCACCTCATAGTGGGCCAGCGTAGTATTGTCTAAGATTTGGGCTAGTCCTCGACCAAATTTAAGGGGATTAGACTAGTGTGAGGGTTGGGGAAAGTAAACCCATCACTCATGTATAGGTACGAGCGTGGGCCTGAGAAGTAGGCTATTGAAAGAGACCATTCACCCTTAGAGGACCAAGTACAGAAAAGCAAGATGCAAGTAAAAGAGAGATAAGTAAAGGATACACTTGAGGACGGTGATATGTAACGCTTAACTAAAAACCCTTGTAGGCACCGTAGGGACAACAATACGTAACGCCTAGATATGCCAAGTAAAGAAAGTAAAGAAAGTTAAAGAAAGACAAGAGCACTTACATCAAGAAGTCATTTGCATTTCTCTATGCTTTTTATTCAGTTGATCTTTAACTTGTTATGTGTCTACGCATCTTATTCAATTGTTCTTTATTATACTATGTTAATGATTAGATTCTTTTTCTACTTATTAAGTGTATGAATAAAATGAACTCTGCTTCGAAAGGGTATTTTTGAACCTTCTAAAATGAAACTATGGTTTATATTGCATGATCACTTTTCACAATAAACCGAAGCAGTTGAAAATAATAACGATGACACTGTATATGTGGTAGTCTAGGAAATCCTACTAAGAATTTGTAATTCTCACCCCTATATATGTTTCTATGTTATCTCTAGATATCTCAAGAGGTATAGGAGATGGTCATATTGGGCAGAGCTATTTAATGTTGCAAGATGGCTGAGGGTTATTGTCAAACATGGTCCGTTCATATAATGGTAACAACTACTAAGTGTAGTACCATGACTTAAGCATGGTACTGTACTTGTGAGGGTGTTACAAGTTAGACTAACATTTATAATTAAATTGGGAATTATCATTTACGTGTCATTTTTAGATTCCCCAGGAGATCGACCTATGAGGTTGGCGACCCCTAGGACGTAAATTCACCATTCTTAATTGTCTATGAGTGCACAATACTACTATTGCATGTGCACTAACCCTATAGCTTTATTCTTGATTTTGAAATAATTTGAGAACTTATTGCTATATAATTAGTCAATTGTGAATAGTTGTTTAGACTTGTATAAATTTTCTAACTATTGTGTATATTTTGTTTTGATTTTTAGAAAAATTAACTTGGATGATTTTATTGGACATTAGGAAGGATTTCTGAAAATCAATTACGGATTTTGTAAATGAAAAGATAAGCTCAATGAACAATCATTTAATTTACTAAACTGAATTGTTTAGTAAATTATGTTTTCGATTTTCGAAACTTGTTGGGTATTTTTGCTCTTTGGAAACTCTATTTGATATTTAATACTCTAGAAACTTATTGGTAATTTGTGCGAGGAATCTTGGACAATCGGTAGCTAATAGTCACTGACAGTAGTCTCAGTGCACTGTGCTTTGAACCTGGCTAGTAAAGGTGTTGCTTGCTCTATGTGTGTGCATGTGTGCGTGCGTGCGTGTGTGCATGCGTGTGTGTGTGTGTGTAAGGCCAACACACTCAACCAACTTAGTTAAATCAGAAGGGACCAACCTTTTGTTTTAAAGTTTTATTGAATTAGAAGCCTTCCTACTTTGGTATTTGTGTTTGAGGAAAAATGTTATCAATTTCATAAAATGAAGTTAATTTTTTATTTATGCATGATTTGTGAATTTATGCCTAGTTTATAATGTTAATTCTATATATATGCATAATTTGCTTTACTCCTAGAGCTTGTCCTCATATGTTATAGTTTCGTCACCTTTCACTAAGTCGATTGGACTCACCCACTTTACTTTCTTGTTTCAGACCGTATCACAGCACCCGAACTTGTTCTGCCAGCTCCTTAAAGTGCAAATTCCTTTGAGCACGCCCTCTGCATGTGAGAGATCCTTTCAACACCCTCCTATTTTGCGTTTTGGATGTATATACTTTGTAGATTACTCCACAATCCATAGTTAGGGTCTTGTGATCTAGTTATTCTTTTGGGAAAACATCTGTACATGGATCTCTTTTATAGCTTCGAAGTTGTAATCTCTTATGTGTATAGGATGTTTATATCTATGTGGGTATGTACATATATGTGCATATGTGTTTTAATTATGCCAATGAATGCTCAATATATGACCTACTTGAGGGTGCTCTGAGAACCTCAATTCTGTATATGATAGTTGGACTATCTGGAGCAAGTTTGGTTATTTTGGGGAAGCTAGAAAAATAAGGGAAATCCTATATGTTTTTAGAGGATATCTAATGTAATAGGCCTGCTTGAAGCTCATTGCCTCTAAGCGCCAGTCACGACTTTGAGGTGGGTCATGACATTGACGCAAATTGCCATCACACTTAATCATATAATTGTCTTTAATTATCGAACATATAGTTACCTAATCGAAAAAAGTCAATGCTAACTAATGATATAATTTCCTTTAATTATACAATTTATAGTTACTGAATTGCTGTTACATTTTGCAATGCATTTTTTCAAATAATATTTTTAATTCACCTTCAATTTAAATTAGAAAATTCAATTAAAAGGAAATAGTATAGTAATGAAATTCATATATCAATCATGGAGATAGCTCACGAGTTCAATTTATAATATTGATCAAGAAGTCAAAATGCATGAAAGGAAATAACATTCATTAGTAATTGATTAATTTGAGAATATAATTGGAATTAATTTAGAATGAAATATTCTATTTTGTAAAGAAGTCAAATACATGATCGTGCGACATGTGGCAAATCATTTAATAAAAGTAGATCTCAAATATATATATTATACATTATCAATAGGTTATAGATATAGATGTAGGTAGATTATAGACATATTTAAGTTCAATGTGTGTGTGTGTATGAAACAATATGTGAAGAAGGAATAATGAGTAAGGAATAATCAATAATACATATAACATGACTTGAAAAGAATACTAGTTGTTTTAGAAAAAAAATGAAAATCGAAGTCTTATCTAAGATTTCTGCGCCATAGAAACTTGAGTGCTCTCTGCGCTGCAAAGCTCTCCTAGGGTTTTTCAGGGGTGTGTAGAGATTTTGTATTTACTGTTGTGTGAGACCCTTCCCACTGCCAATCCCCATGGGATTATACGATACTTCTGCCACTGGCAGAACATTGTGTGAGGTAGTTTCAGGCTGCGGATGGAGAACGAGAATGATAGAGAGTTAGAGGATGAACAAAGAGGAAAAGGTGCAGCCGACGAGGAGGAAACTACAATATTTTTTGATGAATCAGATGTTGCACAAGGGGTGGACGAATGTGAATGGAGCCTTGTCATCAAGATATTGATAGAAAAATCGATTAAAAAAGGGAGCTTTCAAAGTGCAATGACAAGTGTGTAGGGGATAGCCAAAGATCTAAAGTTTGAGGAGGTTGGGAGGAAGTTGTTTTAGGTTTTCTTTGATGATGAATAGGCTCTCAATCGAGTACTAAAAGGGAGTCCATGGCCATTCTGTAATTATTAGTTCCTAGTTCAAAGGTGGAGGCTGGATACAGAACCTGTGACAATGGAGTTTGACATGCTGGTTGTATGGGTATAGTTATGGGGCATGTTAGTGCATTGCAAGAGTCCAAAAATGGGACATATTGGATAGTAAACCCTTTGATATGGGTGGAAACCAAGGTACTATCATCAAAACCCTAGTTCAAGTGAATATCAACAAAGCTTATCCGTGATGGAGTCAATCCGAGTAGTAAGGTGGATATGGGTTTTTTGGGTTGAGTTCTGATACGAGCACTTCCCACAGGTGTGTTATGTATGTTCGATGGTTAGTAATGATGAATCAAGATGTAAGGAGGTACGGAGAAAGCCGGGCAGAGAGGAGATAAAACTAAAGCTAGGCTCATGGGTGTGAGCCATATAGGGGGGATGACATATTACTCAAGTAAGGAGAGACCAAAGCACCTCGGGGAGAAATGGAGTGGCAAAAGGGAGCAGAGGTCCGGAGGGGAGGAAGAAGATGTTGGAGGAGGTAATGTCAAATTTTGCGAAATTAACCATGATAGATCCAAAGCTTTGTGAAACAGGTGGAGGGTCATTGGTTAATGTAGCAAAACACAATTCCCTAACGAGTGGATTTCAAAATGGTGTAGAGGAAGTGTTAAGCCTGGTGAGTCTTGTAATAATAAATGATGGGAATGTAGGAGGTGGTAAAAATGGTGTGAGTGAGAAGAATCTAAGTCCTGATCATAATGAGATAGAGAGTATGCAAACCAAAGATGTTACTATTGATAATAGGTTGAGAAATATCAATAATAAGGGGAAGGAGAGGGTGCAAGCAGGCCAAAAAAAATAGAAAAAGGTGATCTTGAATGTAGAAAAAAAGTGAGAAAGGAAAATAAAGGCCTAGAATTGTTTAAAGAAAAGAAGATGAAAGGTGGAGAAGACCATATGGACATCGATCTAGTAGACGCAGGGGAGAGAAAGAGGTCCAACGTATGCTTAATCATTACGGTGGAGGCTGACTCTATAAATCCTCAATTTCTTGTTGTGCTAAATTACCTCAGTTACCCTGAGTAATTGGGCACTTAATGAGAAATTATGAGATTAAGGCTTAATTAAGGGGATTAACGAAGAGTTTATGAGTCAACTCGGGTGAGATAAGTTAAGAGAATGCTTAATTGAGATTAGATAATCTCTAATTAATCAAGTTAGAGCCTTTATACCTTAGTTGAGCACTAATTGCCCTTAATTAGCTTAATCGAGTTTAGTTAAAGTTAATTAAGCTTAATGGCAAGATTAATTTTTGTTAATCATGCTCTTGTGTGTTAATCAGTAATCCTTGCTTAATCATCTTAATTAAGTTGCAAGAGCACTTAATCACATGATTAAATTCAAATTTAGTCAACTAGACAATAAAGTTAAAGAGTGATGTCACTAAAGCATAAAGCATTAGACAAGAGTGCTCTATGTAAGAGTAAATACTTGATTTGTTCCCCCATCATCCATTTTGTCCCCCTAAATCTTAATTAGCACAAAATTAAGAAAATATCTTCCTCCTTCCCTTTATGTTGGGGACGCCATTTTCTCTCTCTCCCACCCTCATCTATTTTCATTTTCACTCATCTCATTCTCTCTCTTGAAACCAAATCCTCTAACTTCTCTCTAAAACTCTCTTCTTCTTCTTCATCTTCTTCTTCCATTCTCCATCTCCATAACCAAACCTTCTTTACTTAGCCCTTCAAGGACCACATCATTTGGTCTTTGAAGAAGATATTCAAACACTACAAGCTTCATTTTCAAGAGAACTCAAGAGCTTCTCCTTCCTCCTTGCAAAACTGCCACCATCATCATCAAGAGGAGCCATCATCATCATCTTCTTCTTCTCTTGTTGTAGCACCACTTTGAGTAGAGGTAGTGATCTTTACTCTTTTATTTTGTTTACTCGAGAAAGCTGGAAGCTTGATTCTTCTCATGACAAAGATCTTTGAGTAAAAACTTGAGAAAATCTTTCATGCTCTTCATGAGCAAAAGTTTTTATTTTTGGTTAAATATGTTCTTGTTCTTCTTCAAGTGTTCTTGAGATTTCTATTTTTGGAAAAATATGTTCTTCTTCTTCTTCAAGTGTTCTTGATGTTTCTATTTTTGGTAAAATAAGTTCATGTTATTATTCTTGAATATTCTTGATGTTCTTGGTGGTATTTTGCTTAAAGTTATTCTTTTTCTTATGATGAGTTTATGATTAGAAAAGTTTCATCTTTACATGCTTTTCATGATTTGATAAGACTATGAACATCCTAAAAGCTTAAAGTTTTAAAAAGTTTGCTTCTTGATGCATAAAAAGTGGTGCAAGTTTGGTGCCTTCATAAAAGTCTTATTTTGTTTTGTTCTATTTTGAAGACAAGACTACATGTAAAAATTTAAGCTTTTTGGAATATTAAGCCTCTTTGAGTTATAAAAATGGTATTTTGTCACTTTATGTTGTAAAGATTGATCCTTCGATGTAAGTCCTTTCATAAAGTTTTAAACTTTAATTAAGAAGGTGACTTTAAGTCATAAAGTTATAAGCTTGCACACTAAGTCTTGTAAAGGTGGAATCTTGAGATGAATATATTAGTAAAGGTCCAAGTTTTAAGCAAAAATAGCACTTTTGAGTCATAAAAGTGTTAACTTTTATAAAGATCAATACTTTATAACTTTAAAGCTAATGTTTTATATTCCTAGTTCATAAAGTAGGAATCTTTTAGACTTTAAGATAACTTTAAATCATAAAGTTAAGACCTTGATAGTCTTAAAGTAAATAAAAGTGTCAACTTTCATAAAGAATAAAACTTTATAACTACTTTATAAAGAATGATAACTTTTATAATACTTAAGGTAAGATCTTGTTGTGACAGTGATAAAAGCTTGAAACTTTGTAACTTAGTTAAGTTAAAAATCACCCTTGGTGTTTAGTAAACATGGTGTTATTGGGTTCAAGATGTGGTTATGCATTGTCATGACTCAAGGATTAGAGGGATCTCGAACTCCTTAGGAACAGAAGTATGATTAGGGCCTCTGAGCATATCATGAACCTAGGAATCACTAAGTGCATTTTCTCAAGGAAAGGAAATAATTATTTAACTTAATTAATTTGAACAAGTGTTCCATAAGACATGAACTCAAGTAAAGAATAATTTCATATGAGAACTAAGCAACTAAAAGACCATATATGTAACATCCCCATTTTCTTAAATAAAGAATAATAGAAATCTTGAATTATTTCCCTTAGACAGTGTGAGAATTTCTCAGGCAGTGCTATACCCTAACAATCCTTACACTTAAAACTATAGGGTAGCGTAACATTGCCATTGAGAATATGGTGCTGCCATATGTTAAAAATTAGAAAACTATAAAGATACCCTTGTGAACTTTTGTTATTTGTAGGGTTGCCTAGGATTTTTAAAAAATTTCACTTTGACCCCACAAGCATATTTCCATAAAGACCCTAGATCTTTTTAGAAAATGACATCTATGTCCTTTCATATGTAGTGTTAGCAGAATAGGGTTTTAAGTGGAGCAAAATCACATGGTGAAATTGTAGAAGTTTAAGTCTCGACTATTCGAGCCACGGGAGTAGTCAAGTGTGAAATGACATGGGGTGCCCCTAGACTTGCTCAAATTTATGAAAATGCCATTAGTTACGAAAACTAAACGGAAAATGCTAAAGGATTTATGAAAAAGCAAAAATATAACAATTCAAAGAAATGGTGTGATTGATTTGTGCTGCTAATCAATTTATCAGAAAAATAAGAGTAATTAGGGATGAATTATAAATACTAGAGCTAAATAATTGTTATGTAAAAAACTATGAGAAATTATTTAGTATAACGTCCGAAAACATTTTATCGTTGATTTTTAGAAAGTTGTTCAGTTTTATCAACTACTTGAGATTAATTAGCATTCGATTAAATATTTACTTAGAGCCAATTAAGTATCATTTAGAGAAATTAGATATGAGGGAATTAGATTGAAAGCATAGGAAACTTCATAGGATTTTTCCAAAACCAATTTACCGATTTAAAAGAAATCGGTAAGATTCCGTATTTAAAACTGCTAGAACCGAATCAATATAATTGCACACCCTAAATCCTATGTTTAATGGCTAAATACACAGCCACATAACCACTCAATTGGTGGCGCAACTCAGCCCCAAAATGAGTGGAGTTGGCTGCAATTCAGCCACAAAAATTTCAGCCAATAAGAATGAAACTTTCCAAGCACTTCATCTAGCTTTTAGTTGAGTCTTTTCCTTCCTTATCCCTTCATTTTTGTGCTACCCCTTCAGCTGCTTCTTTTCCACCATTTTTTCCTTCATTTTACTTTATTTCACCTCATCTTCAAGCTTCCATCACTTCCCTATCAAGAGGAGCTCAAAACTAGTTAGTCTTGCATCAAAAATTGAAGGTAGGGTTCAATAATCCCCATAGTTCTCTTGTGTGTGGCTGATGAGGGTTAAGATTTCCACCCTTTATTTGATGATATATCATATACATATGATGATTCATGACTAGTTTGGCATGAAACTCTTGGGTTTTGGTTGAAACTTGCATGAAAATCCATGAAGGAGAACAACCAGAATAGGATAAGCTGGGAGACCCTACGGCAGTCGGTATAGCCGAGTGTACGAATTTGCCTACAGCCATTTAGATTCAATGAAACTATTTGTATTGAAACTAGACACTTAGGGCTTTCCAACCATATAAAATATAAGGCCATTGGATTAGTATAGAATTAGTTATGAATTTTTGAAGTTTAATATAAAATTCCGGGTTCTCTTTTGGGCAGTATGAATTTTGAGGGGTGTAACTCACCCTACAAGACTCTAAATTGAGTGCAATTAATTGGCTTTGAAAGCCAACATATAGGAAAGCATCCATAAAAATTCCAGTGTTTGATTTGATCCCAATTATTCCAAATAATTCGATGAAGTTGCCTTGAGTCCAAACTAGACTAGAACAAGGTAGTCTAGAAGGGTCAATTTACAGGGCTTATAACTCAAGCTATACTTATGTAAATGAGATGCAACTTATTTTAAATAAAAGCTTGTTCTGTTAACTTTAATTTGGTATAAGTTTCGTATGATTTCACCTAGTTTCCTATTTTTAGTGAATTTTTACTTCTAAGAGTGCAATTTTGGCTAGTTGTAGCACAGACAAAAGTAAACTTTGAATAACTTGAGCTACATAAATCAAAATGAGATGGGACGAAAAGGGTTGGAAACTAGACACATAGCACTATAACATATTCAAAATATAGGTCCAACTGAATTGAATAAAAATTATGGTGAATTTTACGAAATCGGGCAGAATTGAGTAGAATAAGCAGAAAACCTAAGTTATGTATTTGTGTTGACATATCATATAATTGATGTTATTGTTATAAAACTTGATGCTCTACGTTGGTTTTGTTGCTTGATTGATCCTTTTGGTAGTCTGGCACTATTCATGGGGAAGTGGACTCGATCCGTTATGCTGCTGAATTTTCGGCAGGAGTTTATTAGGACTTATATTATGAATAATTATGCTAAGATTATAAGGATACATGTGTTCATATGAATGCCATGTTTATGAAAATCATGCATGCAAATAGGATTGAGGAATGATATGAGATATATGCATGAATGCATAGAGCATTTACATGCATAATCATATCCAAGAGGTAGTAAAAGATTATAAGGACTTGCAAGAGGGACATACCGAGCTACCACGTGAGGCATGGTGTAACATCCTCAATTTCATGTCGTGCTAAATTACCGTAGTAACCCTGAGTAATTAGGCACTTAATGAGGAATTTCGAGATTAGGGCTTAATTAAGGGGTTGACTCGGACGAGAAGGGTCAAGAGAATGCCGAATCGAGGTTAGATAATCTCTAATTAGAGAAGTTAGAACCCCTATAGCTTACTTAAACACTAATCGCCCTTAATTAGCTTACTCGAGTTTAATTAAGGTTAATTAAGCTTAATCGTGAGATTAATTTTTGTTAATCATGTTCTTGTGTGTTAATCACTAATTCTTGCTTAATCACCTTAATTAAGTTGTATGAGCACTTAATCACATGATTAAATTCAAATTTAGTCAACTAGACAATAAAATAGAGAGTGATGTCATAAAAGCAAAAAGCATGAGACAAGACTACTTTATGTAAGAGTTTGACCATGCTTTGTCTCCCCATCATCCCATTTGTCCCCTTAATCACTAATTAACACAAGATAACACAAAGTGAAGCAAAAATATCTCATCCTCCCTCCTTAAAGTGGACGCCACTTTCTCTCTCTCTCCCTCAGTCATTTTCATTTCACTCATCCCTATTCTCTCTCTTTAAGCCAAATTCTCTAACTTCTCTCTAAACAACCTTCTTCATCTTCTTCATCTTCCTCTTATTTCTCCACCACCACCACCTAAACCACTCACTTAGCCTTCAAAGACCTCATCTTTGGGTCTTTGGAGACAAGATCAAAACACTACAACCTCATTTTCCACAAGATTTCAAGAGCTTCTCCTTCCTTCTTGCAAACCATGTACCTTCATCATCAAGAGGAGTCATCATCTTCTTCTTCCATTTCTCTCTTGTTTTTCGCCATCTTCAAGAAGGTAGTGATCTTCATCTTTTTCATTTTGTTTGCTCAAGAAAGCTTGGAGCTTGGGTCTTTCATGATCAAGATCTCTGGCGAAAACTTGAGAAGATCCTTCATGTTCTTCATGTGTTCTTAAGTTTCCTCTTTTGGAAAAATGTGTTCTTGATGTTCTTCATGTGTTCTTAAGTTTCCTCTTTTGGAAAAATATGTTCTTGATATTCTTCATGTGTTCTTAAGTTTCCTCTTTTGGAAAAATATGTTCTTGATGTTCTTCATGTGTTCTTAAGTTTCCTCTTTTAGAAAAATATGTTCTTGATATTCTTCATGTGTTCTTAAGTTTCCTCTTTTAGTAAAATATGTTCTTGATGTTCTTCATGTGTTCTTAAGTTTCTTCTTTTGGAAACCTATGTTCTTATTGATCTCTAGCTTAAAGTTGTTCCTTTCTCTTTATGATGAGTGAATGATTAGAAAAGCTTCACCTTTCTATGTTTCCATGATTTGATAAGACTATGAACCTTCTCAAAGTTTTAGACTTTAAAAAGTTTGCTTCATGATTTCTTCAAAATGGCGGAACTTTTAAGCTTCCATAAAGTTTTATTTTGTTTTATTTTGAAGACAAGAATACATGTGAAAGTCTAAACTTTTTGAGTTAGAAAAAAACGATATCTTGTCACTTTAGGCTTTAGAAATCAAACCTTAAAGAAAAGACCTTTCACAAAGTTTCAAACTTTATTCAAGAATGAGATCATTAAGTTATAAAAATGTTGTTCTATAACATTTCATTCATAAAGTTTAGACTTTGAACCCAACTAATGCAAAAAGGTATTAACTTTTATAAAGAACACGACTTTTTATTCAAAACGCTAGTAGCTTGTATCATTATTTCATAAAGATCCAATCTTAAGATAAGAGCTTAATGTCAAAGGCACTTACTTTCATAAAGAATAAGACTTTATGACTACTTTATAAAGAATGACAACTTTAATAATGTTTAAGGCAAAACCTTGGTATGTTATTAGTAAAAGTTTAAAAATTTTGCAACTTGACTAAGTTAAAAGTCACCCTTGATGATTAGTGAACATTGGTGTTGTTGGGTTCATGATGTGGTTATGCGTTGTCATGACCCAAGAATTAGAGGGATCTCAAACTCCTTGGGAACAGAAGTATGATTAGGGCCTCTACAAGCACCATGAACCTAGGAATCACTAAGTGGCTTATCTCAAGGAAAGGAAACAATCACATAATTTAATTAACTTGAACAAGTGTTTCATAAGACATGTACTTAAGTAAAGCATACTTTCATCCAAGGACCAAGTAACTAAAAGACCATAAACACATATCCTAACTATGTGATTCTATCATGGGAAATCATGTGATGATTCATAATATTCTTCACAAAGAACAACACAACTATAAACCCCTTTAGGGTATGAATGTGTGATGCCACTTGGCATGATGAATGATGAGATTGATTGAGATTTGTCTCATGATTGAATGATAAGTGTGATGATATGATATAGATATGATGAACTATTGGTTGAATACTGATGATTGGCATTTTGGGGAAGCTCCGGTCTAAGCGTTATCTTTCTTGGGATTCAAGTCAAAATTATGGACTTAGTCATATCATTGCATCGTCTAGTCAAGGAGTTATGCATGTAAAGTATAAAGATAAGAAAAGAATCAATGGGACGTGACCCTTCAATCACTTCGGTAAGGATTCTCTTATGTGGCATGCTTGGGTAGTAGGATTCTCTGATGTATTTCCTTTTATTATGTATTGGTAGGCTTTTGTGTAGGGCTAGGCGATGAATGCTCGGACCCATTATTATCTTATGTATGGTAGTGCGACTCTTATTGTATTATCATGGTTGGTAGTGGAATGAATGTTACATTATTCTAAGAATTGTGGTTACTCTTATGGTCTCTATGCTTGTTAAATGCGATATATGTATGGGATAGCGGTGTTACTTTATATGTACACGATGCGCACATGGCTCTCGATTTCAAAATGGTTTACTTGTTTTGTAGAAAAAATTTTTATTTTTATAAAGTAATTTCTAAAAAGGTAATGATAGTTCAGGGAGCAAAGTAGCAACTAGTAATTCCACAATATGACTTAAGCATAAAATGGAACTACTAGGGTGTTACATTTTGGTATCATGTGATTAAGTCCTTGAAGAGCACGGGGATGGGTGACTATGCTTCTAAGCATATGTTTTAGTTAAGTCATGCTTTGAGTCGTCTGTATGATGAGGCATAGGAATTAGATGTGCATGATCGTCTATTCTGAATGTGGTCAATGTTCACTCAACATAAATGTTGAGCCTGATTAACTCGATGTCTTTTTGTCTTGTGTGCCGAGGAACAAATGGCTTGAGGAAGGCGTGGTAGGCCCTTGTGAGCGGAGGAAGGTCAGGAAGTCATGGGGACACTTGAAATGGCTGCTGCATCGAATGATGGAGCCAGATGGAGCAAAGGGATGAGGAGAATCCCGAGGGAGCACAATGGAGGAGCTGAGGTAGATCTTGAGTACCTCAAGTTTCTTGAGTTCAAGAAGGCAAATCGCCGAGGGCTTTAGAGGAGCATTACAACCGTCGGTGAGTGGATCAAGGCCATTGAGAAAATTTCACGGTATTGGCACACGGAGGAAGCGGTAGCCTTGCTACCTATATGTTGGAGTTAGTCTGAGTTGGTGGGTAGGCGTAAAGAGGCTCTTGGAGGGCCCAAACCCGCATCACCTGGGGAGATTTTCAAGTCGCACTTCTATGATAAGTATTTTCGTGTATGAGTGGAATCTGAAGGAGCTAGAGTTCATGAGTCTGCGTCGAGGGACCATGAATATTCTGAGTATACGGCCAGGATTCGAAGAGGCTGTGCAAGTTCTCGACAATTTACCAAGGGAACCAGGATGAGTGTTGGAAGTGTGTGAAGTTTGAAGGGGATTAAGTGAGGAGATCTTGGCATCTGTAGGACCAATGGAGATCAAGTGACTATCTTTGCACTCGTCAACAAGTGTAGTTTGGTGGAGGATTGCAACCGTAATTTGTCGGTGGCAAGGTCAGAGGCCTACAAGAAGAAGTTGGCATAGGGCAGTTCAAGCCCCAACCTTTGAAAACCATTTCGGGGTGGAGGTGTGGAGGAGAAGCAGCCCGAGCTTTTGAGAATCCACCCAAGCAAGCGAATGGTCAAGCTTGCCCTAAGTGTGGTAAACACCATGGAGGGCGCCCTTGTTTAGGCGGCGGAATGCTTGTTTCCAGATCACGGAAAACCTGGGCATATGGCAAGAGATTGTCTTGTCAAGGTGTTGTCCCTGCCAACAAGCCCCAACACCAAGGAAGGAGTCTTTGCCCTCCAATGCAGAAGAGGCCACTTGATCAAGCGATCTCATCAAAGGTAAGTCTTGAGGTCAATGGTAGGACCTTAAGCGTGCTATATGATTACGGAGCTACACACTCCTTTATTTCTCATGATTGTGTAGATAGATTGGGACTATACGTGTCAGATTGCCTTATATGTTAAATGTTTCTCTCTGTGGGAAACCAGTTAAGACTTGTCATTGTTGCTTGAGTTGTCAATTCCAAATTGATGGTAGGTCTTTCATAAGCGAATTTGATTTGTTTGCCTTTGTTTGGCTTGGATCTGATTCTAGGCATGGATTGGCTTTCGGCTAACCATGCTATGATAAATTGCTCAGAAAAGTCTATTGTTTTCCCCCTATACGATAAGCCGAAGTGGAGGTGTTAGTTTGTTCTTGAACTCTGTTAGGGTAGGAGGTAGTGAGTTTGGTGATCAGGGAATATGTTCTCCTTATGAAGTGAAGTAGAACTTCGGCGGAGTGTTGGATAGAGATCCGTAGTTAGGGAGTACCCAGGATGTATTCCTTGACATACCCGAATTTCCCGGAAGGAAATCGAGGTTTCTATAGAGTTGGTCTTAGGGTATTGGGCGATCTTATAGCACCCTATAGAATGTCCCCACTAGAGTTGTCGGAGTTGAAGGGACAATTGGAAGAGTAGTTAGAAAAAGAAGTTTGTAAGACCTAGTGCCTCACCTTGGGGAGCACAGGTCTTATTGTGAAAAAGAAGGATGGCGGTATGATGTGTGTGGATTCTGGACAATTAAACAAGGTTCTTTGTAAGAACAAGTATCACTTGCCTAGGATAGATGACCTCATGGACCAAGCTGCGAGTGTGTTGTGTTCTCTAAGATTGATCGAGATCTGGATATCATCAAATAAGGGTAAAAGAGGAGGATATACCTAAAGGCTGACTTTTTAGGACAAGGTATGGGCATTATGAGTTTACGGTGATATCATTTGGATTGACTAATGCCCCTGCTTTGTTTTCATGGATTATATGAGCAGGATCTTTAGACCTATTTGGACAAGTTTGTAGTTGTTTTCATAGATGATATTCTCTCATATATTCTAGGACAAAGGAGGAACATGAGAAACATTTGAGGGTTGTATTAAGGATCTTAAGGGAAAGAAGCTTTATGCCAAGTTATCTAAGTGTGAATTACGGATGGAGGAAGTAAAGTTCTTAGGGCATGTGGTGTCAGCAAGGGAGGTATTCTTTGTGGATCCATGTAAGATTGAGGTGTGATGAGTTGGGAGAGGCCAACCTCGGTGGTATTTGAGATAAGGAGTTTCTTAGGTTTGGCAGGTTACTACCTTGAGGAGTTTATAAAGAGATTTTCTTAGATATCTCACCCTTAACTAAGTTGACAAGGAAGGATGCCGGTTTGTGGACAATGGGTGTGAGAAGAGCTTTCAAGAGCTAAAAGTAAGTTAACCTCAACCCCGGTAGTGGTCTTGCAGGACCCTAGTGGACCGTTTGAGGTTCTTTGTGATGCCTCACAGGAGAGGTCTAGGTTGTGTCTTGATGCGAGAATAGGAGCGTGGTGGCTTATGCCTCTAGGCAGTTGAAGCCTCATGAAGTGAACTACTGACCCATATGACTTGGAATTAGCGGCCATAGTGTTTGCCCTGAAGATATGGAGACATTATCTGTATGGTGTGAGGTTCGAGGTGTTCTCCGATCATAAGAGCTTGAAGTATCTCTTTGATCAAAAGGAGCTGAATATGAGGCAAAGGAGGTGGATGGAGTTTAGAAGGATTATGATTTTGGGTTGAATTATCACCACTGGAGGAAAGCCAATGTGGTGGCCGATGCATTAAGTTGGAAATCCTTGCATGCATCATGGATGATGGTTAAGGAGGATGAGCTAGTAAGGAGCTTTAGAGACCTTAACCTTGGAGTTATGTTGACCCCCCATAGTTTAAGATTGAATCGGCTTAGGGTGTGGCGATTTCAAAATCAAATTACTCAAGCCCAAGGCAAGGAAGAAGAGTTCTTGAAAACCCTAGCATTGGTGAAGGAAGGAAAGTTGAAGGGTTTCGCACAAGGTGCAGGTGGATTATGGAAATTTGAAGGAAGAGTGCATGTACCCGCAAGTGGTGACCTCCGAAGAAGGATTTTGGAGGAGGCTCATAAGAGCCATTTCACCATACACCCTGGTGTGACAAAGATGTATCAAGACGTCAAGAAGATGTTCTAGTGGCCAGGATTGAAGAGGGACATTGCGGAGTTGGTAGGCAAGTGTTTAATCTGCCAAAAAGTAAAGATTGAGCACCAAAAGCCCTCTGGTATGCAACCATTGGAGTCCCGGAATGGAAATGGAAAGTATCTCTATGGACTTCGTGATGGGTTTACCCAAAGCGGTGGGTTCGATGCAATATGGGTAATTGTTGTGTTGGATTAATACCAAGTGCTCACTTTTTGCCCATTGAGCTACTTATCCTTTGGAAAAGTTGGCGAATTTGTATGTTCAAGAGATAGTAAGGATTGCATGGTGTACCTTCAAGCATCATCTCTAATAGAGACCCAGGGTTTACCTCTAGATTACGAGGAGCCTTAGAAGGCATATGGAGCGAAGCTTTGCCTAAGTGCTTATCACCCTAGACGGATGGGCGGTCGGAAGGGACCATCCAAACTTTGGAGGATATGTTGAGCTTGTGTTTTGGACAGCCAGGAAGTTGGGATAAATGCTTACCTTTGATCGAGTTTGCACTATAACAATAGTCATTATGCAAGTATTGGTATGGCACCACATGAAGCTTTGTATGGAAGAAGTGCCAATCTCCTATGTTGGTTTGAGCAGGGTGAGCAAAGCCTACTAGGACTGATCTTGTGAGGCGAGACCACGAGGCAAGTCAAAGGATTAGGGGACAGAATTCTGGCTACCTAAAGCCGTCAAAGAGTTATGCGGATAAGAGGAGAAAGCCCTAGAGTTCCAGAAGGAGAACATGTATTCACGAAAATCAACTCCCTCTGGCCAGAATTATAGGTAGAGCCATGAAGGTCAAAAAGTTAAGCCCCAGATTTCCTTGGCCTTTTTTCAAATTTTAAAAGCGTGTGGGTTGCTTACCAAATAGCCTTACCTCAAATTTGTCAAACCTTCATGATGTTTTCCATGTGTCTCAATTAAGAAAATACCATTTCGACCCTAGTCATCTGCTTGAGCCTGAAAATGTACAGTTAAGGAAGACCTAACTTTCAATCTAATGCATCTCGGATCGTGGATGGTAGGGCAACAATTTGAAGAATAAGGCGGTACCCTTAGTCAAGGTGGCTTGGGGTAGAGAGAAATGTGGAAGAATATACATGGGTGGAGGCTGGAAATGAAGAGCAAGTATCAGAACTTATTTACAGAGAATTTTGAGGCAAAATTCTTTTTAAGGTGAGGAGAAATGTAACATCCTCGATTTCATGTCGTGCTAAATTATCGTAGTAACCACAGGTAATTGGCACTTAATGAGGAATTTCAGATTAGGGCTTAATTAAGGGGTTGACTTTCGGACGAGAAGGGTCAAGAGAATGCCTAATCGAGGTTAGATAATCTCCTAATTAAGCAAGTTAGAAGCCCTAAGCTTACTAAGCACTAATCGCCCTTAATTAGCTTACTCAGGTTTAATTAAGGTTAATTAAAGCAATCGTGAGATTAATTTTTTGTTAATCATGTTCTTGTGTGTTAATCACTAATTCTTGTAATCACCTTAATTAAGTTGTATGAGCACTTAATCACATGATTAAATTCAAATTTAGTCAACTAGACAAATAAAGTAGAGAGTGATGTCATAAGCAAAAAGCATGAGACAAGACTACTTTATGTAGAGTTTGACCATGCTTTGTCTCCCCATCATCCCATTTGTCCCCTTAATCACTAATTAACACAAGATAACACAAAGTGAAGCAAAATATCTCATCCTCCCTCCTTAAAGTGGGCCTTCACACTTTCTCTCTCTCCTCCCTCATTTCATTTTCATTTTCACTCATCTATTCTCTCTCTTCAAGCCAAATTCTCTAACTTCTCTCTAAACACTTCTTCATCTTCTTCATCTTCCTCTTCCTTTCTCCACCACCACCTAAACCACTCACTTAGCCTTCAAAGACCTCATCTTTGGGTCTTTGGAGACAAGATCAAAACACTACAACAGCCTCCATTTCCACAAGATTTCAAGAGCTTCTCCTATTCTTCCAAAACCGCCACCTTCATCATCAAGAGGAGTCATCATCTTCTTCTTCCATTTCTCTCTTGTTTTGCGCCATCTTCAAGAAAGGTAGTGATCTTCATCTTTTTCATTTTGTTTGCTCAAGAAAGCTTGGAGCTTGGGTCTTTCATGATCAAGATCTCTAAGCGAAAACTTGAGAAGATCCTTCATGTTCTTCATGTGTTCTTAAGTTTCCTCTTTTGGAAAAATGTGTTCTTGATGTTCTTCATGTGTTCTTAAGTTTCCTCTTTTGGAAAAATATGTTCTTGATATTCTTCATGTGTTCTTAAGTTTCCTCTTTTGGAAAAATATGTTCTTGATGTTCTTCATGTGTTCTTAAGTTTCCTCTTTTAGAAAAATATGTTCTTGATATTCTTCATGTGTTCTTAAGTTTCCTCTTTTAGTAAAATATGTTCTTGATGTTCTTCATGTGTTCTTAAGTTTCTTCTTTTGGAAACCTATGTTCTTATTGATCTCTAGCTTAAAGTTGTTCCTTTCTCTTTATGATGAGTGAATGATTAGAAAAGCTTCACCTTTCTATGTTTCCATGATTTGATAAGACTATGAACCTTCTCAAAGTTTTAGACTTTAAAAAGTTTGCTTCATGATTTCTTCAAAATGGCGGAACTTTTAAGCTTCCATAAAGTTTTATTTTGTTTTATTTTGAAGACAAGAATACATGTGAAAGTCTAAACTTTTTGAGTTAGAAAAAACGATATCTTGTCACTTTAGGCTTTAGAAATCAAACCTTAAAGAAAAGACCTTTCACAAAGTTTCAAACTTTATTCAAGAATGAGATCATTAAGTTATAAAAATGTTGTTCTATAACATTTCATTCATAAAGTTTAGACTTTGAACCCAACTAATGCAAAAGGTGTTAACTTTTATAAAGAACAAGACTTTTATTCAAAAGCTAGTAGCTTGTATCATTATTTCATAAAGATCAATCTTAAGATAAGAGCTTAATGTCAAAGGCACTTACTTTCATAAAGAATAAGACTTTATGACTACTTTATAAAGAATGACAACTTTAATAATGTTTAAGGCAAAACCTTGGTATGTTATTAGTAAAAGTTTAAAACTTTGCAACTTGACTAAAGTTAAAAGTCACCCTTGGTGATTAGTGAACATTGGTGTTGTTGGGTTCATGATGTGGTTATGCGTTGTCATGACCCAAGAGGATTAGAGGGATCTCGAACTCCTTGGAGCAGAAGTATGATTAGGGCCTCTAAACAAACCATGAACCTAGGAATCACTAAGTGCGCTTATCTCAAGGAAAGGGAAACAATCACATAATTTAATTAATTTGAACAAGTGTTTCATAAGACATGTACTTAAGTAAAGCATACTTTCATCCAAGGACCAAGTAACTAAAAGACCATAAACACATATCCTAACTATGTGATTCTATCATGGGAAATCATGTGATGATTCATAATATTCTTCACAAAGAACAACACAACTATAAACCCCTTTAGGGTATGTATGATGTGTGATGCCAGTTGGCATGATGAATGATGAGATTGATTGAGATTTGTCTCATGATTGAATGATAAGTGTGATGATATGATATAGATATGATGAACTATTGGTTGAATACTGATGATTGGCATTTTGGGGAAGCTCCGGTCTAGTTATCTTTGCCGGATTTCCGTCAAAATTATGGACTTAGTCATATCATTGCATGCGTCTAGTCAAGGAGTTATGCATGTAAAGTATAAATATAAGAAAAGAATCAATGGGGCGTGACCGCTTGATCGCCGGTAGAAGTGAGAGGCGGCGATCCACAAGGAACCTCATGAGGGAGGCAAGGGGTGTTTTGGAGGACCCTCCAACTTAGAGGTAACCAATACCGGCTTTAGTCGATTTGGTTAGTCTTTGCGTGACGGTCACGGAATGAGCTCATGTCAAAAGCAGTCTATTTCAAAGGAAAGTAAAGAATGTTAAGCACGTGCTAAAAATGAAAGTAAAGTCTAAGTATGACCATGGTTACATGCAGTGATGATCGTGTCTTTGCATGAAAGTATACGGCCCATTTGCATTATGGATGTTATTCTATGTTTTAGTCACGGATGTTAGTCATGATGATGTGTTTATGATGATAAGTTTAAAAAGCAACCGAGAGGTTTAAGTTTTCAAAACCATTAAAAATTGAACTTATATCTGTCCCTTTGTTTTGTAATTAAACCCGAAGTGGTTTGGGGCGATGCGATGACCTTGTGTTTGTCTAGCCGCGATCCTCTGAGAAATTTAGGTATTTCTCATTCCCTCGTTCTGTATGCGTCTTGAGGAGGATGTCGGCGTCGGGCACGGTGGTGATCTACATTGAGTTCGATGTGGCGTTGGCGCTTTGACGGTCTTGAATGCCTCAGTCTTGTCGATGGCCAGCGGCGATGAAGTCTACATCTTCCACGACGCTTGAGTTCGGACTCCGTGATGAGCCCATTTTTCAGGCCGCATGACCATTTGGTGAGGTTACTATGGATGACATTCGCCCCTACTTTCCAGCCGAGATACCTTGATGATGATGAGGCCGACTTTCGGATACGTTTGACTCATTGTTTCCCGGATTCCGATCCCTCGGAGCCATCTTATTGAGCTTCCATGTGGAGACCGATCCGTCAGAGCCTCTATCCGACTCGTGCAGGGGATTCTCACCAGATTCGGGTTACGTCAGCGACGGTGATTAAATCTATCTTGATTTTTACGCTTCATCTGGCCCCATTTTCACCCGGTTCGCGGCGTGGGTTCATTCGTACCATGCTGCCCGTGGCGAGGCGTGCTTTCGAGAGGAGGGCGTGGTAGTACTTCTCTGGTGGATATGGGAGCGGTTTCCTCACTTGAATGCTTGATGTGCGGCGCATGCCGGAGCCAGAGCACGAGGATAGCCCTGGTAGTAGTTATAGGGTTATCGATTACCTTTATGTGGCATGCTTGGGTAGTAGGATTCTCGATGTATTTCCTTTATTATGTATTGGTAGCCTTTTGTGTAGGCCAAGCGATGAATGTCGGACCCATTATTATCTTATGTATGGTAGTGCGACTCTTATTATATTATCATGGTTGGCCGTGGAATGAATGTTACATTATTCTAAGAATTGTGGTTACTCTTATGGTCTCTATGCTTGTTAAATGCGATATATGTATGGGATAGCGGTGTTACTTTATATGTTCACGATGCGCTCATGGCTCTCGATTTCAAAAATGGTTTACTTGTTTTGTAGAAAAAATTTTACCCCTATTTTCGATATAAAGTAATTTCTAAAAGGTAATGATAGTTCCGCGAGCAAAAGTAGCAACTAGTAATTCCACAATATGACTTAAGCATAGAATGGAACTACTAGGGTGTTACACATGGCATAGACCTAGCTAGCATGGGCTAGACTGTCTAAGACTTGGGCTAACCCTCGACCATATTTAAGGGGAATAGACCAATGTGAGGGTTGGGGAAAGTAAACCCATCACTCATGTATAGATGCGAGCTCGGACCTGAAAAGCAGATTATTACCCAGGGGTGAGAGAGGCCATTCACCTCCGGAGGACCAAGTACAAAAAAGCAAGATCAAGTTGCAAGTTAAAGAAAGAGATGAATTAAGTCGAGTACAAGCATCTACATGTGCATCTGTACTTTTCTCATTATGTCATAATGTTATTATGAATCTTATTGAAGTATGTTACACTATTCTTATTTCTATGTCTATCACATATTATGCCAAGTAGTTGTTAAAATATAACCCGCTTCGAGAAAGATGTTTTCAACTTAAAATTGAACCACTGCTTGCGTATATGTGCTCACATTTTCATAAGAAACCGAAGCAGCTGGAATGTTTATGATGCCACTGTATAAGTAATAGTTCGAGTTTACCTACTGAGAACCTTAGGCTCTCACTGCTTGCTTGTATGTTTTTTTTTTTCATAAACATTCTAGTGCCAAGGATAAAATTTAATAACGCGGCAAAAATCCTGGGGAATTCATCATGCAAGACTCAGGCATAAGTCAGCCTGGAAGACTATGGAGATCGGCTAAAGTCAGTGAGGGGTACAGCTGCAGTGCGGAAGTAGTTTCTATGTATAATGTTAGCTACAAAACTTTTTCTTAAAGTGTAATTATTTTATTCTATATGTATCAGAAATGACAAAATTTATGAACCATTATGAGTAATATAGTATGCAGTTAAAGGGCCATATATTATACTTTCTGTATTTTAAAGATCTCCAAGCATAGTAACAACCTCTTAATATAACTCATGACTCGAGCATGACTTACATGATAGAGGGTGTTACAATATACATATATCTTAACTATGTGATTCTCTCATGAGTAACCACAGGAAATCATGTGATGATTCATAAGATTCTTCACAAAGAATAACACAACTATAAACCCCTTTAGGGTACGAACGTGTGATGCCATTTCGGCATGATGAATGATGAATTTGATTGAGCTTTGTCTCATGATTGATTAATTATTGTGATATGATAAACTGTTGGTTGAAAGCTTATGATTGGCATTTTGGGGAAAACTCCGGTTTAGCCGTTATGTTGCCGGATTTTCGTCAAAATTATGGACTTAGTCATATCATTGCATGTGTCTAATCAAAGAAGTATCATGCATGTAAAGTATAATGATAAGAAAAAATTAATGGGACATGACCTTTCAATCACTTCAATAAGAGAAGTGAGAGACGGTGATCCACAAAGACTCAAGGAACCTCTATGAGGGAGGCAAAGGTGACATGGAGGACCCTCTAACTTAGCGGTAATCAATATCGGCTTAGTCTGATTTGGTTTAGTACTGCGTGACAACGGTCACGGAATGAGCTCATGTCCAAAAGTACTCTATTTCAAAGGAAAAGTAAAGAATGTTAAGCACGTGCTAAAAACGAAAGTAAAGTCAAGTATACCCATGGTTAAGTCTATGATGATGCATGTCTTTGCACATATTTATATTGTCCATTTGCATTATGAATGTTTATTCTATGCTTTAGTATGTATGTTTAGTTATGATGGTATACTTATGATGTTAAGTTTAAAAGCAACCCGCTTCGGGATTTAAGTTTTCAAAATCATTAAAATTGAACCTATACATGTCCACTATTTTCATAATCAAACCTAAAGTGGTTGGGACGATGATGATGACACAGTATTTGTCTAGTCGTGATCCTACTGAGAAATTTAGTATTTCTTACTCCTACATTTCCGTGTCATCTTCAGAGGATGTTGATGTCGAGCATGGTGGTGATCTCGATTGATTCCCAGTATGACTTTGGTACTTCGACCCGGTGCTGAATGCCTCAGTGATGTCTGCAAGCGCAGCGATGAGGGTCTACATCTTCCACAACCGTCCATTTCAGACTCCAGTGATGAGCCCACTTTTTCGACCACATCAACTATTTGGCGAGGTTGCCTTGGATGACATCCGTCCTTACTTTCAGCCGTCGAAGTACCCCACTGACAATGAGACCGACTCGAATATCCGTCTGACCCTGACCGTTTCATTGGATTCCGATCCTCTGGAGGCGTCTTATCTGAGCTACCATGTGGAGACGGACCCATTTGAGCCCTCCTACCCTTCTGTGATATGTCTGACATCTGACTCATCTTCATCTTCAGTAGCTCTTCATCACACTCCACCCCCGGTTCGCAGTCGCAGGTACATTCGTACTCGTGCTATACCTTGAGGACGTGGGGGTGCTCGAGGAGGGGGACATAGTGATGTTACTTCTGGTGGATTTGGGAATGGTTTCCTCCTGCCTGACGAGCGATGTGGTGATTGCATGCGGAGCCGAGCACGAGGATAACCCTTTTTGGTTATAGTTATAGGGTTATCATCTTATTGTATGGCACGCTTAGGCAGTAGGGATTTCTGATGTATTTTCCTTATGATTTACTTGGTAGGTTTCATGTGTAGGGCTGACAGTAGGTATCAGACCCATCATTATCTATATATATGACTTTTGGTAACATTATTAGCATTATATTAGCTATGAATGGCCGTGGAATGAATGTTATGATTATCTAAGTTATTGTTATTCTTGTTGCTTCTGTTTATTGTTATTTGCGCGGTATGTATGAGATAGTATTGTTTATTATATGCGTTCACGATGCGCTTGATTAGTTGAATTTAGATACTAACTTTATTCCTCATATTTAGTGTTTTAGTCCTCTTTGTTGCATGTTTGCTTTCCAATTATAAGAATTTCATAGTTTGATGCTAATTTGTCTCTTTGCTAATTCTTGTGTAAACATGCATTTTTCCTTGATTTTGTGTTTTAGCAAGTTCCAAGAGCTTCGAATTATTATATATATTGTTTTTGACTTGTAGGAACCTAACTTGGAGGGATTTGAGGCTTAGAAGTGATTGGAAGCCCAATTTCATTATTGCTGAAATTTCAGCTTGAGCATGATGTAAAGATCGAGTCATAACTCTCTCATCCGAAATCCAAATGATGCAAATGAGGTATCCATTTTGAAGCCAAGAAAAAGATCTACAGCTTTCATGAAGACACTGAGAGCTAGTTTGGAATTTTGGGGCTCAAATGGGGCTCGGAAGTGACTAGAACGTCTAATTCTGCATAATTGCTATTAGGACCTAGCGCTATAGCGCAAATTGCAGCTGAAACACCTCTTTATTTGCTGATTGTTGTGCAATAGCACAACCAGAAAAGTGCAGAACAGCAGAATAGGCATAATCTTGAGTTTTGGGCCACTTGGGCCCACTTTTGGAAAGTCAAGGCATGGGAATTCATGTATTAATACCTAAGACTTCACCAAATTAAGTAACAAGTCTCATTTTTAGGAATTTAGTTTTTCTCTTTAGGTTATAGTAGTTTTAGTTTTCTTTCTTTTCTTTCTTCCTCCTCTTCTCCTATCTTCTTCTCATCCTCTTATCTTTCCACCACCACTTTTCATTTTCTGTTTTGGTTGTAAATTCCTATGGAGGAGTAGAGTTGGAAGCTAGCTTAGGGATTCTCCAAAGGGCTTCAAGGGTTATATATCTTGACCCCTTGCACTTTAATTTCAATACATGATGTGTTTTCTTAATTCTTTGCCTCTTGCTCTTTTATATGCTTGCATTGAATGGTATTGATGTATGGGTATATAATTGGATAATTAGTTGGGTGATTATTAATTGGTTGATTAATATGAACTTGGCTAGTTGAGGGTTCTTAATTATGAAACTTGATTGAATGGTATTGATATTGGGGTTTATAATTGGGAAAATCTTGATTATGTGTTCTCGTTGAATGGTATTGATATGAGGATGCATGACTAAGATGTTAATTAGATGTATGTTGATTGGCTGATTGATGTATGATTAATTAACTAAAGAATTGAGACTTGGGTCTTGATTGAGACTTAGGCTAATGCAATTGGAGCTAAAGGTTACCATGAGTTAATTAGAGGTTGAGGTCTCAACTATCTACTAATTGTGTGTTAATCGAATGCTTAGTGGTCGTTAAGTGACTTGTAGAGTTGCTAGCAGCGGTCGCACTAACAACTCATGTTAGCCACACTCCATGTGTTTGATCATATGAGTGTTTGTGATAAATATGCCTTTGACCTTAGGAAATCCTTGAGCTAGTGTCCATTTTAGTTTTAGTTTCCTTTCTTAACTAGTTTTTGTACATGCAAACAAAACCCCCTTTGTTGCTAATCAAGTAGTCATCAACATTCTTGTGAGAGACGACCTTGGTTGCACTATCCTACAAGTAGTGTAATTAAGTTTTAAAATGGTAATTTGGAGCGGGCTACGACACTTGCTGCCATATTTTTGCGCCATTCCTGGGGATGTTGGTGCTATTTGACTCGTAAATACCTGCACATACCTGCGCTTACTTTATTTTTCATGATTTTGTTTGTTTTCGGTGTTTTTGGTGCATAAATATGTGCTGCCCTGTTTTGGACTATATCTGATTGACCTGGAACTTTCCAATTTATGGTTTTTTAGCGTGAGCAAGACTCACTTCATAGTAAGCCCTGTCCTGTTTTGCCCAACTTCCATCGTTTTGACCACTTTTTCAATTTATTTTGATTTTTTCTTGCATTTTTCAATTCTATTTTTTTGTGATTCCTTTTGTTTTATCTTCTTAAAACCCAAAAACATCATTTGCAGTAGTTTTTAACTTTTATAATTCATTTTAGAGTAGTGTTTAGTTTCTTCTTGCATTTAGCTTACTCATTTCCACTTTTCTACCATGTTCACTAATTGACCTTTTAGTTCCCAAACATATGCCTGTTGGAATGTTGCAGGTACTGGAGCTATTGATGATGATCCTTATCAGAGAATACAACACCAGCTAGATGAGATGAAATATTCATTAGAGCAATATGCCATGAAGAAACACATCCGGCAGTCACAACAGGGATATGCTCCTTATTTTGACATGTACCAGGCTGATTGGTATGACAGAGTTAATTAGGGATATAGGGGTGTTCCATCACAGCAACCCCTATATTTCTAGCAGCAGCAGGCAATCCAAGCACCTTCTTCTTCTGAACCATCATTACATCATATAATGCGCTTGCTAGTAGAAAATTAGCAGAGGATTGACACTGCTATTCAGGACTTGCATACCCAGATTAGGCAGATTGCATCTTTCCAGAGTCAAACCTGGAACTCAACTCAGATTCCATCCCAGGCCATTCCTATTCTTGAGGAAAGTTTGGCGGATGAGCCATTACTTGAGCTAGCTACTAGGCCTAAAGAGAGCCAATTTGAAGTCTCAGAGCCTACCCCAATCTTTTATGATACCGTTCCTTCTCTTAAGGCGTACTTACCAGATGCAACTTCACATGAGCCAGTAGAGAGGATGGATGATAGCTTTGACATGGACGGTGGTCTAGACAAGCCTTCACAAGAGAAGTTTGTTTAGGAGCTATGTCTTGATTCTCTTGAGCTAACCAATTTTGATGATCCTATTTGCTCTGATTTTTATCCTACTGGTGTTGATAATTGGTCTAAGCAGGCCACAGATAAAGATCCATTGGAGCTTCTAGTTGGGGAAACAATTTACAACCCTACAAATTTTGAGAATCTATATGTAGAGTCTTGTGTCATGGATAATTCATTTGTCCATTCTTGCTATCAATGCTCTGGTGATGATTTGAGCCCGTAATATGCCAAATTAGCAGCATTTATGATGAATGATGATTTTGAGAGTGCTGACACAACTAAGGAAGCTCATATGATAGAGATGCTAGCTGCAGAGATTGCTTCATCTGCCAAAATACTTCTTGCTATAGCTTAACCATTGAACTTTGAGTTGGAGTCTCCTCCCCCTAAGCATTTTCTGGGGCAGAATGAGTATGCATTTTTTGAGACTAATGCCCAGCTCCAAGCTATTTGTAAGGTGTATAAGGAAGTAGTTGATATGCCTTGGGAACTTGGTGGAGATAGATCAAGATGGAAGAGTCCTTTTGGAGATACATGTCATTCGCCATTAAGAGTGGTTTACTTCTCAGATGTGAGGTCCAGGTGGAGCCTAAAGGCTTTAAGGGATGCATTGCAACCTTCAACGCTAGGGTCCAAAGAGAAAGATAGTTTCAAGGTCCAGGACACGGTCTATATTTTATGGGATCCTAGAGGAGGCCGTAGATGCAAGCCTTGGTGGGAATTCCTAACTCAATTCAAGCATAACCTACCTTGAGGGAGTTTTCTCCACCCTTTTCTTTTTAGTTTTTGTCTTTGCACTTTTATATCTTTCAATAAAGAATGTCCTAGGTTAGTTTCCATATGCTAGTTATGTCTAGGTTATTAGTTATTATTTGGTGTTTGTCTTATGTATCTATTTCCATTGATGCGTCTTGAGGTTGCTTGTTTGGGCATTGAGCTTTTTTTTATATGTTTCCAGCACGCTTGACCGTGCACATATTTCACATGTTTGCATGCTTGGTAGCTTCACTTTCATTTTGCTTGGATTAAGTGTGTGGACAATTTCCCTTGTGAGCTTTTGGGCCTTGTTATTGAATGGATACATTGCATGCCATTCTTGTCCTTCTTGTGTGCTTTCACTCTTTGGTTATATGCTCTGGAACTTGCTTAATTCTTGTTTGAAGCTTTGTCATCATAATACATGCATGAGCATGATAGAGGCATTTTCCTTGTTTTAAGCTCCTTGAATAAATGGCCAACCTTGCATTTTTCCTATTGATGAGCCACTTTGAGCCTATGTGACCCCCTTCTTGTTTTTGCACATTTCAAGCCTAAGTGGAAAACAATGATTTTACCCAACCTTAATGGCTTATGAGAGCATTGGTTTGTGTTAATATGTGCTTGAGCATAAGTATGAGGGGGTTACATGAGGCCATGCAATGGTTTAAGTGTGGGGGGGGGGGGCGGGGAGGTAGCAAAGTTGGAGTAAAACTACATATAAAAAAAATCTGCATATTCAAAAAAAAAAGGAAGTGGTTTGAAAAAAAAAACTGCATATAAAATAAAAAAAGAAGAGAGAAAGAAAAAGAAAGAAAAAAATATGCACATATTTATAAAAAAAAAAGCTATTCATAAATAAAGAAGTTTTGGGGTTTTGTGGTTGAATTTGAGGGATTAAGGCTTTTTGTAAGCATGGTTTGTATTAGAATGCATTTCTTGCATTTATGGTCTTGTGCATATCCCTATGCTCTCTTAGGCCTTAGGTTTCAACTTTGCATATCCTTATGAATCCCTACCCCTTACATATGCGCCACTACAACCTCGAATAAGCCCTCTTGATTTGTGTGTGCATGTGTTTGACTAGTAGAGAACTAGATGACTAGCAAGCATATGGTAGTGCATTTCCATTTGAGGTGATTTGAGTGTCAAATCCTAAGCTTAAATACTTTGAGAGACTTGAGTGTTAAACACTTGCGTTGTGAGGTCTTCCATGCTTGGTCCATGCTCTTTGAAGTGAATTCCAACATGCTTGCCCTTTTTGTGCATTTGTGTCTTGCTTGTTGGAATTTTGGTGCTTTTGTGCCCTCTTTATCTTTTGGCTTGCATCTTTTGAAAATCCTTTGGAAATTGTGTTTTTCTTTGGTTTTAGGTATGTGTTAACTCTAGGGATAGTTGTCATGAGAAGTTGTCTTAGCTTAAGCTTGTTGGTCAAGTTTCTTAGGATTTTGCATGAGGACATGCAAAAAGTTAAGTGTGGGGGAATTTGATGAGTTGAATTTAGATACTAACTCTATTACTCATATTTAGTGTTTTAGTCCTCTTTGTTGCATGTTTGCTTTCCAATTATAAGAATTTCATAGTTTGATGCTAATTTGTCTCTTTTGCTAATTCTTGCGTAAATATGCATTTTTCCTTGATTTTGTGTTTTAGCAAGTTCCAAGAGCTCCGAATTATTATATATGTTGTTTTTGACTTGTAGGAACCTAACTTGGAGGGATTTGAGGCTTAGAAGTGATTGGAAGCCCAATTTCATTGTTGCTAAAATTTCAGCTTGAGCATGATGTAAAGATCGAGTCATAACTCTCTCATCCGAAATCCAAATGATGCAAATGAGGTGTCCATTTTGAAGCCAAGAAAAAGATCTACAACTTTCATGAAGACACTGAGAGCTAGTTTGGTCGTTTTGGGTCTTAAACGGGGCTTGGAAGTGACTAGAACGTCTAATTCTGCATAATTGCTGTCAGGACCTTGTGCTATAGCGCAACGAGCTACGCTATAGCGCAAATTACAGCTGAAACACCTCTTGATTTGCTAATTGTTCCGCTATAGCAACCAAAAAAGTACAAAATAGTAGAATGGGCGTAATCTTGAGTTTTGGGCCACTTGGGGCCACTTTTGGAAAGTCAATGCACAGAAATTCATGTACTAATACCTAAGACTTCACCAAATAGGAATTTAGTTTTTCTCTTTAGGTTAGAGTAGTTTTAGTTTTCTTTTTTTTTTCTCTCTTTTCTCTCTTCCTCCTCTTCTCCTATCTTCTTCTCACCCTCTTATCTTTCCACCACCACTTTTCATTTTCTGTTTTGGTTGTAAATTCCTATGGAGGAGTAGAGTTAGAAGCTAGCTTAGGGATTTTCCAAAGGGCTTCAAGGGTTATATCTTGAACCCTTACACTTTAATTTCAATACATGATGTGTTTTATCAATTCTTTGCCTCTTACTCTTTTATATGCTTGCATTGAATGGTATTGATGTTTGGGTATATAATTGGATAATTAGTTGGGTGATTATTAATTGGTTGATTAATATGAACTTGGCTAGTTGAGGGTTCCTAATTATGAAACTTGATTGAATGGTATTGAGATTGGGGTTTATAATTGGGAAAATCTTGATTATGTGTTCTTATTGAATGGTATTGATATGAAGATGCATGACTAAGATGTTAATTAGATGTATGTTGATTGGTTGATTGATGTATGATTAATTAACTAAAGAATTGAGACTTGGGTCTTGATTGAGACTTAGGCTAATGCAATTGGGGCTAAAGGTTACCGTGAGTTAATTAGAGATTGAGGTCTCAACTATCTACTAATTGTGTGTTAATCGAACACTTAGTGGTCGTTAAGTGACTTGTAGAGTTGCTAGCAGTGGTCGCACTAACAACTCATGTTAGCCACACTCCATGTGTTTGATCATATGCACGTTTGTGATAGATATGTCTTTGATCTTAGGAAATCCTTGAGCTAGTGTCCATTTTAGTTTTTGTTTCGTTTCTTAACTAGTTTTTGTACATGCAAACAAAACCCCCTTTGTTGCTAATCAAGTAGTCATCAACATCCTTGTGAGAGACGACCTTGGTTGCACTATCCTACAAGTAGTGTAATTAAGTTTTAAAATTATAATTTGAAACAGGCTACGACACTCGCTGCCAAATTTTGGCGCCGTCCCCGGGGATGTTGGTGCTATTTGACTTGTAAATACCTGCACATACTTGCGCTTACTTTATTTTTCACGATTTGTTTATTTTCAATGTTTTTGGTGCATAAATATGTGCTGTCTTGTTTTGGACTATATCTGATTGACCTAGAACTTTCGAGTTTATGGTTTTTTGGCATTGAGCAAGACTTGCTTCATAGTCATCAACATCCTAATGAGAGACTACCTTGGTTGCACTATCCTACAAGTAGTGTAATTGAGTTTTAAAATTGTAATTTGGAGTGGGCTACGACACTTGCTGCCAGTGCTCATGGCTCCTGGCTTTCAAAACAGTTTAATTGTTATAGCTCAAAAAAAAAAAAAAATTACCCCTATTTTCATACAAAAGTATTTTCCAATGGTAATGTTAGTTCCTCGAGCAAAAGTAACAACTAGTAATTCCATAATATGACTTAAGTATAGTATGGGACTATTAGGGTGTTACAGACTCTAAGCCCCACTAAAAGCCATGAAGATAATAAGCTAGAATTGGCATGCGTTTAGGAACCCACGAGCGGTTCAAAGCCAAAAAGCGCTCATTAGAAGACAAGTTTCCAACCTCATTTTCTCATGGAAACAAGGAGAAAAGCTCATGAATTAAACACCCGAGGCACCTGTATGGGCTTGCAAACATGGTGGTGGTGGTAGTGGATTGGGAGGGAAGAGGAAGAGAGAGGTCGAGGGGTTTGATGATAATGTGGAAGAATGATTTGATTGTAAGTGTGCTATCTTTTTCTCTGAATCATATTCATAAGGAAGTGGAGGAGGTTAGGTCGGTGAAGAAGTGGCAGGCCACTAGTATCTAGGTCACCCAAAATTGAATATAAAGCACAAAACATATGAACTTATTCAACAACTTGCCCAAGGCATAGAAAGTGGGTGGTTTTTGGGGATTTCAACCTTGTGGCTTCTTCTCTAAGAAGCAAGGTGGGAATTTGCCAAGTGCAACTCATGTGGAGGGTTTTAGAAAGGCCTTATTCAAATGTAACCTAGTGGATATAAAATCTGTGGGAGACCTATATACTTGATGTAATGGACAGGAGGGTGATAATTGTATCAAAGCAAAGTTGGACTGGTTTGTAGCCATACCTATTTGCTGTGGCATGTACGCTGAGGCTAAAGTACAGCACCTTCAACACTATCAATTAGACCACATGCCCATATTGCTTGTTCTATCAAAGCCGAAATAGAAGAAACGTAGACCGGAAAAGGTTGTCTGCTTTGAAGAAATGGATTAAAGGAGGAAGCATGTGAAGAAATTATTGCTCAAGCTTGGTCAAATGGTACAACCTCGATTCTTGGTAAATTGTCATCATGCCTTGGCATCTTGGATAGTTGGGGGATAGACTTCTTTGGTAGCATATCAAAGGAGGTAAAAGAAAAAGAGAAAGAACTAAAAGAACTCAACAAATATGACCGCACTCGGGAAGTGATTGAAGACATTAAAAAACAAGAAGGGGAGCTTGATGAATTCTTAGCTTGTGAAGGAACTTGTTGGGCACTGTAACGTCCAAAAATTTTTAACGTTGTTAATCAATTTATTCGGTTTTATCGTGTAAGTGAGATCAATTAGAAATCGATTAAGTATTTACTTAGAGCCAATTAGATATTAACTAGAGAGATTAGAATTAGAAACAATTAGAATATAAACATAGAAAACCTCACAAAATTCTTCAAAATTGTTTTGCCGATTTGAAGGAAATCGGTAGAGATTGGGTATTTTAAATGGTTAGAACTGAATCAATAGAATTTTACAACCAAAAATCCTAAAATAAGTGGCCAAAAATTCATTCATTTCAACCCCTATGCGGTGCCTTTGGTAGCCTTATACGAGTGGAGACTTGGCTGAATTCTTAGCCACTCTGTAACATCGCAAAATTTGAAAAACGCAGAATTTAGGCCGTTAATTAAATTATTATGTTGTCCATTGTGTAAGAAAAATAAGAGCAATTAGGAATTAAATGAAAACATTAGGGTTGGAAAGAGTTGAGGTTATTAAGTAGAAAGTTTAAAAGAAACCATTGGTAATGTTTTAAAATTTTAAGAAAAATGGTAACGATTTCTGTAACATTCTAAATTGCAATACAATTGATTTACACAGTTGATCGATTTATTCGGTTTTAATAATTATAAAAGAATCATTAGAAGTGAATTATAGAGAGATTAGGACTAGTAGAAGTTGAAATAATCATGCAAGAAAATTTCAAAGGATTACTAGAAATATTTTGCCGATTTAAAGGAAATCAGTAGAGATTCGGTAAATTAAACTGTTAGAATCGAATCAATAGAATTTTGCACTGACAACCCTAATTTGAGTGGCTAAATTTCAGCCCCTCCAACCCCCTAAGAGTGGTGCCACTTGGCTGCCCAAATGGAGAAGAAGCTTGGCCAAACCACCACCACTAAGCCTACCACCAATCACAAACCAAAACTCCAACAACCTCATATTATAAAACTTCATAATTTTTTTCTAACACCCTCATTTGGTCACCCCTACCAGCGGACCTCTCTTTCCCATTCTTTTCTTCATCTTCTCTTCTAATCCTTGCTTCTTCATTCCATCCAATTTCCTACACCCAAGACTTCCATCCTTTGAGCTAAAACTCCTAATTTGAGGTAGGATTCACCTTTTGTTCTTGAATTCTATGGATTGTGGTTGTTTGAAATTCTATTTTACTTTATTTATTTGATATTATATTCAATCTATTTGATGGTTTATGGTTGAATTAATATGAAATTTTGAGTTGGAATAAAGTTAGAAGGAGAAAACTAAAAGAAGTGGAGAATCAATATGTTGTTTAGGTGAAAAACCTACAACAGTCCGTACGGCGGAGTGTACGGCTCCACCTACAGCTGTTGAAACAAAATGAAACTAATTTTATATAAAACTAGACATCTAGGGTTTTCCATAAATATAAAATATAAGGACATTAGATTAATAATGAGAGAGTTATGAATTTTTGAAGTTTACCTAAGGATTTTGAGTTCTCCACTGAGTAGTATGAGTTATAGAGGGTGTAACTCACCATACATAATTTGAAATTGAATGAAACAAACGTTTTTAGAAAGCTTACACATAGAGAAATATCCCATAAAAATTTCAAAGATAGATTCAATTCCTATTGCTCCCAGTAATTCAAAGAAATTGCCTAAGTCCAACTCAGGCTAGAGCAGGATAGTCCAGATTTGTCAACTTCAAGAGCTTATAACTCAAGCTCTACTTGTGCAGATGAGATGAAACTTGTTGGAAATGAAAATTTGTCGTGTTATCTTTAATATGATATAAGTTTCATATGACTTCAACTAGGTTCCTAATTTTAGTGAATTTTTACTTTTGAGTATGCAATTTTGGCTAGTTGCAGGGCAGTCTGAGATAAATTTCCAATAACTTCAGCTACATGTATCAAAATGAGATGGGACTAAAAGGGTTAGAAACTAGACAAATAGTACTCTAAGATTTTCAAAATTTAAGTTCAAATGAATTAAATAGAAACTATGGCTTGTTTTACAAAAATCGGGCAGAATGAAGGTACATAGACAGTAACTTAAATTCAAGTGCAAATATTATCTCTACAAGTTGATATTGATACGTTAATGCACCGTTGTGATTTTTCTGAATAATTGATGGTCTATGGTACAGGCACTATTCATGGGGAAGTGGACATGATCCGGCATGCTACCGAATTTTGACAGAAAATATGGAAAACCATGCATCATGAATATAATTCCTCCAGCATATGCATTCATGATTATGATTAAAGCTATAATAAAGATTCTATATGACTTGGGCCAGCCCCTGAATGATTTTAAAGGGAATAAACCAGTGTGAGGGTTAGGGAAAGTAAACCCATCACTCATGTATAGATATGAGCTTGGACCTAAAAAGTAGGCTATCACCCAGAGGTGAGAAAGGTCATTCACCTCCAGGGAACCAAGTGCAAAGGAAAATAAGAAAGTACAGACACCATAGGTGTAACAACCTCTATCATATAAGCCATGCTCGAGTCATGGAGTTATATTAAAAAGTTGTCACTATGCTAAAAAATCTTTAAAATATGGAAAATATAATACATGGCGCGTCAACTGCTCACTTTATTACTGACTAATAGTCTCTGATACATAGATAATAAAATAATTACACTTTAAAGGAAATTGTGACTGACATAATACACAGCGTTTACTTCCGACTAGTCGTTAGCTAGCTTCAATAGTCTCTTGGTCTGGCTTACACCCGATTCTTGCTCAATGAATGGCCTTATACTCTGCCTCGCACTTGATTTCCAACTTGGGTGCTGGAATATTTACGGAAAAGAGAAACATACAAGTAGGCAGTGAGAACCTAAGGTTCTCAGTAGGTAAACTCAAACCAATCTTACAGTGCCATCATAAATATTCTAGCCGCTTCAGTTTATTATAAAAATATGAGCACGTATAAACAAATAGTGGTTCAATTTTAAGTTGAAAACACCTTTCTCAAAGCGGGTTACATTTTAACAACCACTTGCTATATTATATGACAGACATAGAAATACGGACAGCATAATATGCTTCAACAAGGATCATAATAGCATTATGACTTAACTAGATAATTGAAGATGCACATATAGATACTTATACTTGAATGTATGCAAGTGCACTTGACTTAATTTATCTCTACTTTAACTTGCAACTTAACCTTGCTCTTTTATACTTGGTCCCCCAGAGGTGAATGGCCTCTCTAACCGCTGGGTAAGAGCCTACTTTTTAGGTCCGAGCTCGTATCTATACATGAGTGACGAGTTTACTTTCCCTGACCCTCACACCAGTCTATTCCCCTTAAATCTGGTCGAGGGCTAGCCCAAATCTTAGACAGTACTGCTTTGGCCCCCGCTAGCTGGGTCTATGCCATGCCTTACGTGGTAGCTTGGTACATATTTCTTGCAAGTTCTCATAAATCTTATTCTTCTTTGGACATGATTATACATGCATATACCACATGCATTTATTCATATACTTCATATCATACTTAAATCATTCTTGCATATATGAATCTCATGAGCATAACATATAAATGTATAACATTCACATAATTCACATATTTCTGCTGGAATTTTGGCAGCATAACGGATCGAGTCCGCTTCCCCATGAATAGTGCCAGACTACCAGAAGGATCAATCAGGCAGCAAAACCAACATAGAGTATCCAGTTTTATAATAATAATACCAATCATATAACATATCAACATAAATACATAACTTAAGTTTTCTGCTCATTCTACTCAATTCTGCCCAATTTTGTAAAGTTCACCATAATTTCTATTCAATTCGGTTGGACCTAAATTTTGAATATATTATAGTGCTATGTGTCTAGTTTCCAACCCTTTTGGTCCCATCTCATTTTGATTTATGTAGCTCAAGTTATTCAAAGTTTACTTCTGTCTGCCCTACAACTAGCTAGAATTGCACTCTTAGAAGTAAAACTTCACTAAAAATCGAAAATTAGGTGAAATCATACGAATTTTATATCAAATTAAAGCTAACAGGACAAGCTTTCTAATGAAATTTCATCTCATTTTCATGAGTATATTTTCATATATAAGCCCCAAAACTTGACCCTACTGGAATGCCTTGTTCCAGCCCGGTTTGAACTTAAGTCAATTTCATTGATGTGCTGGGAACAAATGGAAACAAATCTAACTCTGAAATTTTTATGAGATGTTTCCATACATATTAGCTTTCAAACAGCGTTAGTTACATTCAATTTGGAGTTGTGTAGGGTGAGTTATATTCTTCTCAACTCATACTGCCCAGATGAGAATCCAGATTTCTATGTCAAACTTAAAAAATTCATAAATAATTCTATACTAATCCAATGGCCTTGTATTTTATATGTATGGAAAGCCCTGAATGTCTAATTTCATATAAAAATGGATTCATCAAGTTTAAACAGGTGTAGATGGAGCCGTACACTCTGCCGTATGGATCGTCGAGGGGAAAACCCTAACAGCTTCTTGAATTCTTCTTGGATTCATGTTCTTCTCTAATCAATCCATCCAATCTTCAATTCAAACTCACATATACACCTTAAACCAACCTTAATTCATCATCCCCACCCATCACAACATCATAATCATGGATGAATAAGGGACTCTAGGCAGCCCCAATTCAAAGAAAAGAAGGAGAAAGTTGAGATTCCTACCTTGGTGGTGTGAAATCTTGATCGGACTTGATCTTGGAGTGAAGTTGATGGTTGGGGCTTGAGCTTGGGGATGAGAGGAAGTGGAAGAAGATGAAGGAAAGTGGGAAAATGAGGGCTGGTCTGTGTAACATCCCCATATAACGTAATAGGAAGTAATTACAACAAACCTTTGTTATTCACCACTTTGCCCCTAAACTTTTTAGAAAATGACATTTAGGTCCCTATGTCAATAGAATTAGCAGAATAAGGTTTTAAACGAAGCAGAATCACATAGCGAAAACGTAGAAACCTAAACCTCGGCCAATTGAGCCACGGAGGTATCCATACATGCAATGACATGGGATGCCCCTAGACTTACCCATAATTACGAAAATACTATTAGCCTTGTAAAACAGAAACAGAAGGCCCTAAAATTCGCGAAACGTTTAATGTACACTATTAATCGATTTACTCGATTTTATTGAGTTTGTAGAGTTAATTAAAAAGTTAATTAGAGGTTAACTAGAAGTTGATTAGAGGTTAAAATTAGACAAATTAGGACTAAGATAGAAACTTATAAAAACCTCACAAAATTCTTCAAAATCGTTTTACCGATTTAAAGGAAATCGGTAAGATTACGGTATTTTAAACTGTCGAAAATGGACCAGTAGAATTTTTCTATGAGTGCCCTAGAATAAACGGCTAAGATTTAGCCAAATAGCTCCCTCAAGTGGCACCTTGGCAGCCCTTGATGATAGGAAGCTCAACCAAAATCAAGACTAAGGTTGGATCCACCAATCACATGCACTCCACCTTCAAATATCTCACTTCTTTCTCTCTTTTCCCATCAGCAAATTTCGACCAGCCAGCCAGCCCCTTCCAGTGTTGAAGCTCTTCTCTTTCTCTCCTCCTTGCTCTCATTTCTACTCCATTCTCATCCATCTTCAAGTCCCATCCCAAGCCACCACCATCAAAGACACAAAATCAGCATAAATTACACAAGACAAGGTAGGAAATCCTACTTCTTCTCTTGGTTTCTCTGATTTGGGGCTGCATGGTGGGCATGCCTAATCTGAAATATTGATGTTTTGTAGAGTGATGATGATGTTTTATGACTGATTTTGCATGTATGTTGTGATTAGAATTGGAATTGAGGGCAAATAGCTTGAAGAAGGAAGGCAAATCTAGAAGCTATTAGGGTTTTCCCTTGGCGGTCCGTACGGCAGAGTGTACGGCTCCGTCTACCGCAGTTTAAATTAGATGAAACCATTTTTAAATGAAACTAGATATCTAGGGCTTTCCATAAATATATCATATAAGGCCATTGGATTAGTATAGAATTAGTTATGAAATTTTGAAGTTAGACCTAGAAATCTGGGTTCTTACCCGGGCAGCATAAGTTAAGAAGGGTGTAACTCACCCTATACAACTCCAAATTGAGTGCAACTAAATTTGTTTGAAAGCTAATATATATGAAAAAATTCCATAAAAATTTCAGAATTAAATTCATTGTCATTTGCTCCCCACATATCAATGAAGTTGGCTTAGGGTTAAACTGGCCTAGAACAGGGCAGCCCAATAGGGTAATGTTTTGAGACTCATAAGTCATAATCTACTTAGACAAATGACATGAAACTTCACTCATTTTAAAGCTTGTCGTGTTAGCTTCATTTTGATATAAAATTCCCATGATTTCATCTAGTTTTCGATTTTTAGTGAATTTTCTTCTATAGGAACCCAATTCTGTCTAAGAATAGGACATACTGAGATAAATTGTTTATATCTAGAGTTATACACATCAAAATGAGATGGGACCAAAAGGATTATAAACTAGACACATGAGGCTGTCACATATCCAAAAATTAGATTTAAATGAGTTGAATTGAATAAAAATTGGGGCATGGTAAATTCGGGCAGAACAGGCAGGAACAAACTGAAATCTTATTGATGCTTGATTTGGAATTGTTGAATGATGCTATGAATGTATATATGTAATTGCTAGTTTATTTTGAAATTACAAGTTGTACAAATGTACTATTTGTCTAGCACTATTCATGAGGAAGCGGACTCGATCCGTTATGCTGCCGAATTTCCGGCAGAAGTTAGTGATAGTTTTAAAGGTTGTTGTGTTAATATTGTTATGTGACGTGTATGAATACTAAGCAAGTATTATTGTGTGAGATTAAGGTACGAAGCCTATGTATTTATGATTTTATGATAAAAGATATGATAATGAGCCCATATTCCGAAGGAACGTGACATGGCGATCACGCTCTAATAGGATATGACACGACGATTATGCTCCGGAATGTGCAATAAGGATCCCACCCCTAAGGAATGTGACATGGTGATCACATCCCGAGAGAGTATGACATGGCGATCATACTCTGGGACGTGGCAAGATGAATATATTTTAAGGAGTATGACATGGTGATCACACCCCGATGGAGTATGACATGGCGATCATACTCTGGAACATGGCATGATAACTACATCATAAGGAATGTGACATGGCGATCACACTCCGATAGAGTATGACATGGCGATCATACTTTGGAATGTGCATGACAAGTAAAGAAAGACCAAGAAAGAAAAGAAAATTATGTATACCTGCATAAATTCAAGTACAAGTGAAGGCAGATGCAAATTTCAAGTTTCCAGTATGTTAGTGTTATTATATTTTAATATGTTATAGTTATTATTTGTAATATGCTTCATGACTTTTTTTGTGTATTGGCTCTCCCAAAAGACAAGTGCATGAATAAAATGAATGCTGTTTCGGACAATGTATTTTTCGAATTATAAAACTGAATAGTCTAGTAAACATGCTCACATGTTTCATAATAAACCGAAGCAGCTGGAGATAATAATGATGACACCGTACAAAATTTCTTAGCGGACCCTACTAAGAATATAAAATTCTCACTCTTGTTTCCGTGTTATCTCTAGATAGTTCGAGAAGATTCTAAGACGGCTGAAGTTGCTGTCAAGTAAGGTCCGTCAGGTAACAGTAGCAACTCCAGAGTAGGGTACTATGACTTAAGCATAGTACTGTACAGAGGAGGACGTTACAGTCTGCACCTCTTATGGGGAGGCCGAAAATATAAAGGGGGAAGGAAGAAAATAAAATGAAAACTTATAAAGGAAGTTGGCTCTTAATTGGTGGATTTCAACTGTCATTCAAACTTGGCTTGGCTTCCCTCTTTTATGGCTGATTTGTGCGCCACTTGTGAGGAGTGTTGGCTGAATCTTGGCCATCCATCCTACGGTTTTCACAGTATAATTTCTATTGGTCCGGTTCCGGCAGTTTAAAATACCGAAATCTTACCGATTTCCTTTAAATCGGTAATTTTAGAAAAATCCTATGAAGTTTCCTATGTTTCTAATCTAATTCCATTATACCTAATCATTCTAAACCACACTCAATTGGCTTTAAGTGAATGCTTAATCGAATCCTAATTAATCCCAATTATCCGGTGAAAACCAAAAACTCGATTAATAACGATAGAATTTTTCGGACGTTACACTCTTCACTCACTTGACAGCCAATTGGTGCCATCCATTAGGATAGAAGTGGCTCAATTTTCAGCCACTCAAACTAGTGGTGTTAGTGTGAAATTCTACTGATTCGGTTCTGGCGGTTTAAAATACCGAATCTTCGCCGATTTTCTTTAAATCGACAAAACTCTGAGAGAATTTCTATATCTCTATTCTAATTGTTCCTAAGCCTAATCCCTCTAATTAACATCTAATTAACTTCTAATTAACCCTACTTAGTCAATAAGATCGAATAAATTGCTTGTTAATGTGAAATAATCGTTCTTGCAAATTTAGAGCTTTTCTATTTTCTATTTTTTGTGGCTAATGGCATATCCATAATTTTGAGCAAGCCCAGGGGCACCCCATGTCATTTCACACCAGACTGCATCCATGGCCCAATCAGTGGAGATTTAAACTTCCACAGTTTTACCACGTGATTCTGCTTCATTTAAAACTCTATTCTGCTTCGTTTAAAACTCCATTCTGCTAATTCTACTGATGTGGGGACATAAAGGTCATTTTATGAAAAATTCTAGGGTTATTGCGGAAATATCCACTTGGGGTTAAAATACAATTTCTAAAACTTTTGGGCAAGATTGTAATTAACAAAAGTTGACAGGGGCACTTTTGTCATTTCCTAATTTTTTAGCATATGGCAGTGCCATAATTTTAATGGTAGTGTTATACTACCCTATATTTCTGAGTGTGAGGATTTTCGGGGTATACCACTGCCTGAGAGATTTCCACACTGCCTAAAAGAAATAATTCAAAATTTTTTATTATACTCCACTTAAGAAAATGGGGGATGTCACAATAGGGACGGCGATACATAATGCCTAGGTGTGTCAAGTACAGACAGAAAAAGGGAAGCATAAGTGCATATCAAAATTTTTATGATGAGCAAGTGCATCAAGAAGACATCTGCATCCATGTATGAATGTTATTCAGTTGTTGCTTATTTTATTTTGAATCTATGCATCTTATTTAATTATCCCTTATATTATTATGTTGATGATTGAGATTCTTTCTCTGTTTAACTAGTGTATGACAAAATGAACTTGCTTCGGAACGGATATTTTTGAACTCACTAAAATGAAATCTATAGTTCATATAGTATGATCACTTTTTCTTGAACAAACAACGATGACATGGACTGCCAAGTAGCTTAGGAATCCTACTGAGAATATAAAATTCTCATCCCTATGTGTGTTTTCGTATTTTCTCTAAACAGCCCAGAAGGTCTTGAAGGAAATCAACCTAGAGGAGCACGACCGAGACTAGACTAGCTACTGAAGAAATTTGTATATATGTGTAGATATGTGTTTATGGTTGCTAATGTTTGAAGGGTTATTTAGTTATGCTCCTATTCTCAGGATGTAATAGAACTCTGTATTAATTTCGTGGGAAATAAGACAAATAATGAGTTGAGGTCCATTTAATTAATTGTAACAACTCTTAATGAGATAGTATGACTTAAGCATAGTATCAGTTTGGGAGGATGTTACACACTCACTAGACAACCAATGAAGAGCTACTATTCTACCAACCTAGAGTTAAAACAAATTCATATTTTCCTTTCTACCCCAAGCAAATTTTGCCCCCTTTATAGCAGGGAATTCTCCTTCTTCTCTTCATCTATTCCATCTCTTTCTTTCATCTCCAACCTTCAACAACTATCTTGCACCCCAAATCATCAAAACTAGCTAGTTTAGAATCACCTAGAGGTAGAATTCCACCTTTTTGATGGATTTTTTTGTGACTGGTGGCTATTGATTTATTCAATTTTATACATGTATTTCATGTTTAATTGAGATTTTGTAAGTGTTTTTGGTTGGTTTGGCAAGTATTTGGTTAGATTGGGATTGCATCTTGCACGAAAACAAGAAAGATAACAAATTTGAATCTAGAAACCTAGAAAACTTCATGGTGTCCATACTTGCAGAGTGTACGACTCTGCCCATAACCACCGAAACTTGATAAACCTATTTTTATACAAAACTAGACATCTAGAGCGTTTTAACCATATAAATTACAAGACTATTAGATTAGTATTGAGGGAGATATGATGTTTTGAAGTTTGCCCTCGGTTTCTATTTCTGAATCTGACTAGAGTGAGTTGAGCAGGGTATAACTCGCCATATACTCCTTCAAATTGAGTACAAAAAATTTTATTAGAAATCAAGACATAGCATAACATGCTAGAAAAATTTCAGAACTAAATTCAATCTCTGTTGTTCCCAATAATTCATGAAATTTGCCTCAAGTCCTAATTGGGCTAGAATAGGGCAGTTCAAGTTAGCCAACTTCAAGAGCTCATAACTTAAGTTCTGCTGATTCAAAACAAATGAAACTTATTCGAAATAAAAATTTGTTCAATAATCTTTAAAACCATATAGGTTTCGTATAATTTCAGCTAGTTTTCCATTTTTAATAAATTTTTACTTTTCAGGGCTTAAATCTGTCTAGTACAGGACAAACCTAGGTAAATATTCAATAACTTGAGTTATATATATCAAAATTTAATGTGATGAAAGAGGTTAGAAACTAGACAAATAACACTTTAATATAGCCAAAATTCAAGTCTAAATGAGTTAAATAGAATTTATGGCTTAATTTACAAAATCGGCCAAAACTGAAATAAAGTGGCAGGAACCTAATTCAAGATTAAGGTTGCAACTTTTGTTTGATCATTGAAAGATAGATACCTTATATTGGTTTTTCTGTATGAATAAATACCTGTCTATTGGTACTATTCACGGGGAAGCGGACTCAATCTGTTATGCTACCGAATTTTTAGCAAAAAGTTTATGAAATTACGAGTACTTATGTTATGAGAAATTTAAAATATGAACAATTATACAATTATGAATATCTGCATGCAAAAATGTTTGATAGTAATTGTACAAGCATGCATTATGAATATGATTCCTCTAGCATATGCATTCATGACTTTACGATTAAAGATATAATAATAATTCCATGTTACTTGGGTCAGCCCCTGAACAAATTAAAGGGGAGTAAGTCGATGGGAGCATCAGGGAAAGTAAACCCGGCAATCCTATATAGGAACAAACTCGGTCCTGAAAAGCAGGCTATTACCCAAATATGAGAGAGGCCATTCACCTCCAAGGGACCAAGTACGAGTGAAAGATAAGTAAAGGGATGCACTTGAGGACGGCGATACGTAACGCTCAAGTGCAGACCGATATGTGCACCTTAGGGATGGCGATATATAATGCCTAGGTGTGCCCAGGAAAAGAAGTTAAAGAAAGTCAAAGAAAACACAAGTGCATTTGCATGAATTCAAGTAAAACTAATTGCATATGCATGTTCCATTTTCTTATTATATTAGGATTGTTGTATTTGAATATACTGCAACTATTAATTCTAGTCATGAGTTATGAATTTATTTTGTCATAGCTCATATGACTCAAGCGTGTGAATAAAATGAATTCTACTCCGGATAATATATTTTCAAACTATAAAACTAAAAAGTTTAATAACATGTTCACCTCTTTTATAATAAACTGAAGTAGCTGGAGATAATAACGATGACACTATGTGTGATAGTTTAGTGAATCCTACTGAGAATTTTAAATTCTCACTCCTATGTTTATTTCCGTATTATCTCCAGATAGGTAAAAAAATATTGAAGACAACCAGAGGTTGTTGTCCGACAAGGTCCGTTCAGGTAATAGTAACAACTCCTAAATATGGTGCTATGACTTATGCATGATACTGTGCTAGGGAGGGTGTTACAGGCACAGCGTTTAATAGCTACTTGGCTAGCCCATGGGGATAAGAACACCAAGTTTTTCCACAGGAAAGCTTCCTAGCCAAGAGATAGAGATTTGGTTGATTGCATACATGATGATGATGGATTGTGGCATCATGAAAAGGATGATATCACACATGTAATAACGTGTTATTTCCAAGAATCATTCAAATATGATGTTTTGACGGGGACAGATGAAATTGTCAATGTTGTGAGTGGTAGAATCAATGAAAACAAAGAAAATTCTGGAACTTGAATTCACACAAGCAGAAGTGTTCTAAGCTGTCAAGTAAACGAATCCTACCAAAGCCCCAAGGCCAGACAAATTACCAACTTTATTTTATCAAAAGTTCTGTCATTTGGTGGGAGATGATGTATCAAAGTTGGTGTTGAGGGTCCTCAATGATGGTTTGGATGCCAAGGAATTGAACCACACCTTCATTTGCCTTATTCCTAAGGTTAAAAAACCTTGTCATGCCAAAGAATTTTGCCTCATTTCATTATGCAATGTTATTTTCAAGCTTGTTACAAAAACTATTGCAAATCGTTTAAAAATTATTTTGCATTATATTGTGGGTCCTTATCAGAGTGCTTTTGTACCTGGGAGACTTATTACTGATAACACTCTGACTGCTTTTGAGATTTTCCACTCTATGATAAAGAAAAAAATATGAAACACAAGTGTAGCAGATCTGATGCTAGATATGGCCAAGGCTTATGACAGAATAGAGTGGAGTTTATTGGAAAAAGTGATCAGAAGCATAGGATTCCCTGGACATTAGACCTCTCTCATCCTCAATTGCGTTGCATCAATATCTTTCTTAGTGCTTGTCAATGGTAGCCCATATGACACCTTTAGACTTGAGCAAGGCCTACGCCAAGGGACCCCATTATCTCCATCCATATCTGTTCAATTCTCCGTGCTGAAGTTTTATTGGGCATACTCAGAAAGGCACAAGAAGATCAAGCAATACATGAGGTTCGAGTTGCAAGAACGACTCCAAAAATTACCCACCTATTTTTCGCTAAGCATTCTTTTCTTTCGGGGAAATCAACAGGAGGCAGAGAGAGTTAACTAGATTCTTCTTCAATACCAACAAGCTTCAAGACAACTCATCAACCTAGATAAATTAGAGCTCTCTTTTAGCCGAAATACTCCTACAGACAGATAGACCTTGATCCAAGGATGGATGAATATTAAGGCCATTGAGGGTCACTCCAAATATCTTGGATTGCCTACTTTTATTGGGTGGCCTAAGACATAGGTATTTGATTTTATCCAAGATAAAGTGTGGAAGAAGCTCAAGGGATGGTAGGAAATGATGCTCTCTGATTTTACTAGTGGGTTTGTGTGACCACATTGAGGCACTCATCAACAGATTTTGGTGGCTAGTAGAAATGGGGAATGAAAAATCCATTGGACAAAGTGGTCAAAGCTTTGCAAAAGAAAGACGAATGGTGGCATGGGCTTCCGTAACTTTAGAGCTTTCAATATCTCCATTCTAGCAAAACAAGGATGGCGAGTGCTAAATGAGCCAGATTCATCGATGGCAAAGATTTTGAAAGCAAGATATTTTCCAAGACACAATATCCTCACTCCAAAGTGGGCTACATTCCAAGCTACACATGAAGTATCCATGACTCTTTGTGGATACTTAAAAGACGGGGTTAGTGGAGAATAGGACAAGCTTTGACATTTACATTTGGAGAGACCGCTGGGTTCCTACTCAAAATGGGAATAAAATTTGGTCCTCCCGAATTTGCTGGAAGAAGACACACGAGTGGCTGATTTGATTGACTTCACAACATGGGGATGGAATGAGAGTTTGATACGTGCTTGCTTCTTACCATTTGAGGCGGAACAAATACGGGCTATCCCACTAAACGAACACAGTAGAGAAGACATGTTCTGCTCGCAGGGGACACGAAATGGAATGTATACGGTCAAGTTAGCATACAACCTCATTATGAGCTCTACAGGAGAGGACCCTGAGACAAGCACAAGCAGAAGGAGCCATGGTGGTGACAAAATCTGGGAGAACATCTGGAAGGCTAATATACCACCAAGGAGCAAACATTTCCTATGGCGTATGATTAATAATATACTCCCTGTAAGAGTAAATCTAGAAAGAAGAGGAGCGGGAGCAATTCCTTTGTGCCCAAGATGCCTCCAAGCTGAAGAATCTATAGTGCACACAATTTTTAGCTATCATGAAATTGTGGTTCCCATCCCCTTTTGGGTTTCGGTTTGCTGGATCACAGGAGACAGTTTCAACGGAGTGGGTAGGGAACTTTATTACAACAGCACCAATTGAAGCTACTGAGATGCTAGCTGTTATTGCTCATGGCATTTGGCTTGACTGCAATAAACTAGTTTTTGGAGCTCCCTTTAATCCTATCCAGGACTTTGTCCATTCTATACTCTTACCAAAGAGCAAATGAACTGAACCCAGTAGCTGCTCCACATCACCCAGTGCAGCAAGAAGCAGAACAGCGAAGCTGGAACCCCCAACCCAACCCAACCCAGAGAAGGCACGTTCAAAATAAACTCTGATATAGTGGAGGCAGGCCATCTTCGGTGGGGATTGGGAATTATGATAAGAGATAGCAAAGGAGACCTCTTTGCGGCAAGTGCATCTGTTTTCTTATGTGTTAATGAAGCCAGAATTGCTGAGGGAATAGGACTGAAAATGGCCACACTATTTGCACAGGATCTATGTTTTCGAAATGTTGTTGTGAAGTCCGATTGCCTTGAGCCGATCCACGCCACCCAACAAGCTGCACAACGCCCATCGTATCTTAGTAGCGTTGTTAGTGAATGTATTTTGTTAGGTGCCTCCTTTCTGTCATGCTCTTTTACGCACACTGAGAGACCTGGCAATAGAGTAGCACATAGTTTGGCTGAATTAGCTTGTGATATTGGGGAGCATGTTTGGCTAGAGGAATCTCCCCCAAGCTATTGCCCACTTAGTGCATGATGATTGTACTCTATTGTCTTCTATCAATTGATATCATGATCTTCCACGTCAAAAAATAAAAAAATAAAAAATGAAAGATCCGTAAGTGAAATTGACGTGATTAGGATATATACTTCTAATTTTTAAAATACGTACTTAACAACTAGATAAATTAATAAACAATTCATTTATTGGCCATCATTCCCCCATCCAATTAATAAAATATATATTTACTACATATTCAAATGTCATCTCCTAACAAAGTAAATAATTCGTTATCCTTTTTTCTTACATTCCATACATTTTAGTTTTATTATATTTTATGAAGCCGATAAAATGTAACGTAAGAATATAAAGATATCACGAAACAGAACATATATCATCATATAAATTATTATTTAAAATAGTTAACATAATAATTTAATTTCATAACAATAATTACATTTAGAAAGGTTTTATTGAACGTTTAATTATAATTTTACTATGAAAATGTAGTTTTAAATATTTTTTTCAAGTAAATTAACTATTTTTCTTGTACATCAGTGACTATGGGATTTGAATCGCTGATCTCATGAATACTACCCAAACTCTTTACCACTAAACCATTCATAGTGACTTTAAGTACATTAACTATAATATAAAAAAACTTAATTATTCAATTATATAATAGTAGAAATATTGATTCTCATAAATAAAGTTATTTACATATAAATTGATGAAAGTAACATATTCAAAGATATATAAATTCTAAATGTTTAGAGGAATAAGTAAATATGTCAAAATCAAGAAAGTGATGAAAATTTCTCATTAAAAAAATTATCAAATTAAAGTAAAAAATTATCAAATTTAATAAAAAAATTAATAGATTTGAAAACATAATTAACTTGATTGAGATGTTAATTTCTAATTTTAAAGCAGAGACTTAACAAGTTGATGAAATAAAAAAGAAAAATCTTCATTACAACATTTACAAATAAAATGAAATTGGTTTGTGAGAGGCTTAAATAGTTTGTACAAGATCATGAATTCAAATCTTAGTGCTATCCATGTCCTAAAAATTGGTAATCCGTGAGCTGGACAATTTATAGTGACGTTATGGATATATAGAGAGTTTTACATTAATATTATAAATAAAAAAAATGAATCACAATTACATAATCGAAAAGCTTAAATAATAACTTAGGATATATAATTTAAAGAATAAATAAAATTCCATTAAAGATAAGAAAAATTTAGAATAAATAATTTTAAAATTAATGTTTGAATTTGATAATAACTAAATAAAAAATAAACTTATGTATAAAATCTTAACATACTAACAAGAATACTAAACATGCATTTTAATCCCAAAAAGATACAGGTGATATCAATTAGTCCCCAAAATATTCTTCATATCAAATAGATATCTGAAAATTTAACTTAATATTATATTACTCCTTGAAAGTTTTTAACATCAAATTGATCCCTAAAAGTTAAAATATAATATTGCTTTGATCTCTAAAAGATATATATGATATCCATTTGGTCCTTCATTTTATATAAACTTGGAGATTTATTTGATGTTACATACATTTTAATAGGACCAAAGTAATGTCACATTTTAATTCTTAGGGACTAATTTGATGTCAAAAATTTTCAATGACTAATGTGATATGTTAAATGTTCAAAGATATATTTAATGTCAAAAATTTTTAGAGACTAAATTGATGTCACAAGTATTTTTTAAGGACTAAAATGCATGTTTGGGGTTAACAAGAATCAATAAATTATATATGAAAAACTAAAGAAATTGGATTCATAAACATGATCAACTTTAGTGACTGAAAATCCACATTAGATAAAATAAAAATTCAAAATAAAGAAATTAGAATCATAAGCACAATTAACTTTAGTTGAAGATGTTTAAAAGATTCCAATGCAAAATTATATATATATATATATATATATATATATATATATATATATATATATATATATATATATATATATATATATATATATATATATATATATATATATATATTTATTTATTTATTTATTTATATCGTAGACCTGGCTCTAAGAAATATTAAGTTATAAATTCTTTAATAGGAATTCAAACCCTTTCCTCTCGATAAAAGTAAAGGTTGATTTTTCCTTATTAGTTTAATTATATTTCATTCAAAATTTTAAATTTCACAAAATGTAATAATTTTTTTGAAAAAAAAACACATAAATCTTTGATAAATAACTTTGCAAAATGTTTAAGATAATATTTTAATTTTATAATTATTAAACTTAAATTAATTATATTTCATTTTGTTAAGATTTTTAAGTTTGTGTTTGTAGATATAAATACTTTTCACGTAAATAACCAACCTCTTATAAGATTAAAAAAATAGAAAATCAAATACTATATGATATATAAACATAATGATTTCTAGAATTCATATAATAATTAATTTGTGTTGATATCTGTTTTTTAATAACTCGATTAAAATGCTAGCGCGGGACTCTCAATTGTGTTGGTATTCTTAAAAGGCTTTACTTGACATCAAGTTCAAATATTTCTGATTTTTTTTTTTTTTACAAAAAAAAAGATCTTCTAGTATTTTGGCTTGCACACAAATTTCACATTTATTACTAATGTTATTACTACACAAAATTAACCCATGCCTTGACATATAATCTAAAGAAGTAAAATTAACATGTCATAATTTACTATAACATAAAGTAACAGTAGACTCAACAATCTAAGCAGAAATGTTTTTATTATTAATGCTTAGTTTAAACATTTCATCACACGAGTATCTCTTGCCTACAAATATTTCACTCTTGGGGATTATAACTTTATCAGAATCCAATACAACTTTTAACCCTTTCTTGTATAACAAATTTGCAGATATTAAATTCTTTCTAAAATCAGGAATATGAAAGAATTTAGCAGCACTAGTTCTTTTTACAAGTAAATTGTAGTTCAACATTGTTTTTGCCAAACACCTTTAGCGTGTTGCCATTTCCCATGAGAACTTCATGATTTTCTTCAATTGCTTCATAATTCTTGAATGAATTTTTGTAATGACAAATGTGTTGCCATTTCCCATGAGAACTTCATGATTTTCTTCAAGGTAAAAACTTACATCAAGTTTCTTCTACCCATTTCTCAAATTAAAGAATGACATGTGGACATTTTTTTTAAATGAGTATACACTTTGAATTTTTAAATTATTTATTTCAAAAACATTGTCCATGCATCATTATTTGAATTGAAAATAGGTTCGAATGGATGTAAGAAACTTGACATAAGCTTTGCCCTTTCTTCAATTGCTTCATAATTCTTGAATGAATTTTTGTCATAACAAACATGAATGGTTGAACTAAAATCAAGCCACCAATCAACACTTTTGTTGATTGTTAGAGTGCGTTAGTGTAACGTCCAAAAATTTAAAACATTCGATTTACATTTTAATCCAATTATTCGATTAATTAGCATGACTACGGTTAATGAGAAGATAACTAAATATTAAATATGAATTAGGTACATGTTAATTAGATAGATTAGAGTTAAGGAAGTGAGAGTAGCCAATTAGAAAATCTTAGCAAAAATAGATGGAAAAGAGTTGCCGATTTAAGGAAAAACCTATAGAATTTCGGTATTTTAAATTACTAATTCAAATTAACAAAAATTACCACAAGGAAATCTTAGATCCAAGGGCTCAAAGCCCATCCACCTATAGCCCTATGTGGCACCATTTACACCCTTTGAGATGAGTCTTGTTGGCTCACTTGAGAGCCATAGGATACATCAACCAATTAGGAAGTATCTAGCCAACTACCATCTTCAATTTTAACTTCAAAAATTCCCCTAAGGTCCTCAAAATTTTGGCCTTCTCTCCTTCCTTCTCCTCTTCCATTTTCTTCTTCTTCTTCTTCTCTTCCTCTAATTCACATCCTCTCAAGCCTTCATCTACTTCTTTGCTCAAAAACATCAACTTTTCCCAAGAAATTTACTTGTTGTAGGTAGGATTCTTTAGTTCTAGTTGAGTTTCTTGGATTAGTGCTTAGTATGAATTTCTTTTTGATTTATGAAACTGGTGTTATATGATGTATATGGGATGATTTGTAATGGATTTGATGTGGTTTTGATGAGTTTAGCTTAAATCCTAAGAGGAAACCATTTGAAATTCCCAAAAATAGAATCAGGATTTCTAGAAAAACCCTAAGCTGTCTGCACTATAGTGATGTATGGACCACCATCCAGCTATTAAAATTTAATGTAACTATTTTTAGATGAAACACTTCTAGAGCTTTCCAAGAATATAAATTATAAGGCCATGGAGTTAGTATTGAGGGAGATATGTTTTTTTAAGCATACCCTGGTTTTCTGACCTTGATTTTGGGCAGGGAAGAATGTGTAGGCCATAACTCGTCCTGTATAATTTGGATAGGAGTGCAATTAAATTTGTTAGAAAGCTAAGACATAGAATAATATACTGTAAAAATTTCATGGTCAAATTCATTCTTTATAATTCCCAGTAATTCCTTAAAATCACCCTTTGTTCTGTTGGAACAGAGACATGACAACCCAAACTTATCCACTTTGTGAGATCATAACTTGAGCTCTCCTTAGTCAAACGAAATTAGACTTTTTGGATATGAAAATTTGATTAATAAGCTTTAAAAGACATAGGTTTGGTAGGCATCCATCAGATTTCAATTTTTGCTGGAATTTTACTCTTGGGTGTGTAATTGTGGCTAGCTACAGGGCAGGTTGAGGTAAAACCCCAATAAGTTAAGCTACATTTATCAAAATCAAATAGGATCAAAGAGGCTAGAAAATAGATACTAACACTTCAACATATCCAAATTTCAAGCCCAAAGGAGTTAAATAGAAATTATGGTTTATTTTGCAAAATCTGGGCAGAAATGAAGCACATAGGCAAAAGCTTATACTTTGGTATAAATGTTCTGTCTTTGGGAATGTTATTGAATGATATTGAAAATGAATGTGCTATTGTGGCTTTCTAAATAATTGATTGTTTATGGTACTAGCACTATTCATGGGGAGCTAGACACAATCATTCATGCTGCTGAAATTTGGCGGAAATTGTGCATAAATTATGAGATACACATTGATACATGTACTACTTGCATGAAGCTTATAAGAGTTATGTTATGAGAAAAGTTCCATAATACTTGGGCTAGTCTCGAATTAAAGTTAAGGGGAATAGATTAGTAGGAAGGTCGAGGAAAGTAAACTTGACATTCCTGTATAGAAACGAGCTCGATCCTGAGAAATAGACTATTACACAAGAGTTATATGGACAAAAACTCCCAGGGGATCAAATAAGGAAAATCCAATGATATATGATTTAAGGAACCAATGAAAGAACATGAGTCTTATGTACATGCATTATTGCATCACATAGACTTGTCATTTAATTGTTATTTAAATGCTATACTCTTTTAGAATTGTTATCCTTATTTATTTCTGCACCTTGCATTATATGATGCTTATTCTGTTTTGCTATCTTAAGTAAAATTGAACCTTGCTTCGAATTATGATTTCTTAAATCTAATAAAGAATCATGTATTATGTTATTCACTTTACTTTTAATTTTAAATCCTACTGAGAATTTTTTTAAATTCTCGCTTAGCTTCATATTTTCGCCTCATTCTCAAACTCCGGTGATGTATGTGACAGTAATACTTTTTCTTGAGTTTGTAGACATACAGCTCCACCATCATTAAATGTTTGACTCGCAGTACATTGTCGATTCTTGCCATTTCCAACTATATTTCTTTAGTCGTAGAGACTTCTCTGTTCCCCTTTTTCACCATACTTTCGACCCTTTTATCCCATATTTTGCCATTCCACTGCACATGGCACACCCCACATCTCCTCTACTACCCGCTACACTTGAAACCTAAGTGGTCGCTCCGCCAGCCTCACCTGCCTAGATGGTCCCAGACATCTCACTCAACTCCGAAAATGACCCTTTGGAGGCCATTGACTCACCTTCCTCATCCTCCAGGCCAGATGTAAACTACACTTTGACCGGGCCTGGTATGGCCAACGGCATTATGACGGAGTAAACGCGTGGGTAGCAGACCACATTGTACAGTATGGCCCTCTTTTGGCAGTGTGCAGTGTTGGGCCATGAGAGTAGTAGTTTAGAAAGTGATACTGATACTAGTGCGAAATGGCCTCTGAAAACCATATAGGATTGCACTACACTAACATGAGCCATCTGTCTTTTTGTGTGTATTGGCTCACCACATGTACCCATCTTTTGCATATGTACCAAAACTGGAGGCAATATCATACATATAATTGAGGTTATGTTACTTTACTGTATGTCTTCTATTGAGTTATTTATTGACTGTCAGTAACTCGTGTTCATCAATTATGTATACACATATGATGCACTGCTATTTCTGTCTAAATATTTGCTACGCCACATGAAAGACTTGGTATAGTGCAATAATAATAATAATAATAAATAACTAAATAAAAGAAAGAAGAGGATGATTTATATACATATACAGTAATGGGAGTTAATATTTCAAAGAACGGGATAAGAAGACAGTAACGCATCTACTGAGTTTCATGTTATGACTTAAGCATAGCATTAAGTTTAGTAGGATGTTACAATTTTGGTATCAAAGCAGTTCGTCCTAGCTAACGCCTGAGGATTAGATTGACTATGCTCCATGCACACTTTGCATTTTTAGTTAATATCATGCATGGAGTCTTGTCTATATGATATAGACATAGGAATACATGTATATGAAATGCCTGACCATGCAAACTGTTATTGACTAGCACACTAGACTCAGTATTGAGCCTAATCAACTCAATAACTTTTGTTTCATATGTTTAGAACTTAATGGCTTTCGAAAGGCGAGGTAGGCCATGAACAGTACCTGCTCAAGAGAACCTAGCTGACTTTATGGACACGATGCGAAAAATGACTCATGCGATGTGAGAGCAGGCCGCTGCAGCCCACTAGATGATGGACCAATTAGTTAGGTGACCTGAGGCAGGCCATGGAGGAAATCCACATGGCCCAGGGGTAGACCTAGACTACCTTAAGTTTGCTGAGTTCAGGAAAGCAAATCCACATAGCTTCACGGGGAATTTGACCCTGACAAGGCTGATGAATGGATCAAGGCGATGGAGAAAGTTTTTCTATCCTTGATTGCTTGGACCATCAAAAGGTGACCTTTGCCACCTATATGCTTGAAGAATCTCAGATGGAAGTCGCTTAGATGGTGTTCACAAATGTTTTTTATCAGAAGTACTTTTCTGCTTCAGTTTGAAAGACCAAGGACCTAGAATTTATGTAGCTCTGTCAGGGAAACAGTACTGTAATCGAGTATATCGCTAAATTTGAAGAACTGTGTAAATTTTCTACAATTTACAAGAGAAATCCCGATGAGGCCTAGAAGTGTGTCAAATTTGAGGGTGGACTACGGGAAGATATTCTTACGATTGGGGGGCCAATGGAGATTACAGACTTCCCCACATTGGTGAATAAATGCTAACTTGTAGAAGATTGCAACTTGAAGCTAGCAGCGGCCAAGGCATCTAGCGGCTGCTCCAGGAAAGTGTTGGCACTGTAGGGCCCAAAATTCAAGCCCAATTCTAAGGCACAAAAAAAGTTTCAACTAGTGGGTAACAAAGGTAAGCAGCCCTAGAGGCCCTTTGCGAGGTAGACATGCACCAAATACGGCAAGAATCATGGTGATCGTCCATGTCTGGTGGGACAAAAAGTTTGTTTTGGATATGGTAAGCCAGGACACAAAATTTACGAGCGTCCAGCCAGGAACCCGCCACAAGCCCCCAGGCCTTAACATCAAGGATGTGTCTTCACCATGGATGCAGATAAAGCTAACAAATCTGAAGGACTAATTCAAGGTATCTGTGAAGTGGACGGTGAGGCTTTAACTGTACTTTATGATTCGGGTGTCTTGTATTCATTTATTTCTCATAACTGTGTGATTGTTTTACAATTACCGCTTTCCGAATTACCTTATGATCTATTGGTTTCTGCTCATATTAATGAACCTGTCAAAACTAGTCAAATCCGCATGAATGTTTCTCTTCAAATTGAGGGTAGGACCTTTTATAGCCAATCTGATTTGTCTCCTTCTGTGTGGACTTGATATAATTTTGGGTATGGATTGGCTTTCAGCCAATCGAGTTATGCTCAATTGTTCTGATAAGATAGTGGTATTCTTCTCCGTCTCATCTTCTAAACCCCAAGCCCCAATAAACCTCTATCTAAGCTCTTTAGCAATAAACTATTATGGATTAGAGAGTCAATGATACATTCTCCTGTCACCTAACGTGACAAAAGTTAAACAGAAATTGGAGGAGATCACAGTTGTTAAGGAGTATCTTGATGTTTGCCCAGAAGATATCCTTGAATTCCCTCCGGAGAGGGAAATTGAGTTCACCATAGAGTTGGTGCCGGGGATGGGACCAATATCTATCGCTCCATACAGGATGTCAACTCTAGAGTTAGCAGAACTCAAAAGGTAGATTGAAGAACTTTTGGAAAAAGGATTCATACGACCAAGTGCATCACCATGGGGAGCTCTAGTTCTGTTGGTCAAAAAGAAGGATAGCGGCATACGCCTATGCGTGAATTATAGACAGCTAAATAAAGTGAGGATTAAGAATAAGTATCCCTTGCCAAGGATCGATGACCTCATGGATTAGCTGCAAGGAGTAACTGTGTTTTCCAAGATTGACTTGCATTCTAGATATCATCAAATTCGAGTTTGGGAGCAGGACATTCCTAAGACGGCCTTTTGAACTCCTTATGGACATTATGAATACACCATGATGTCTTTTGGATTTCGACCATATTTAGATAAATTCGTAGTGGTTTTTATTGACAACATACTCATCTACTCAAAGACCAAGCAAGAACATGTTGAGCATTTGAGGCTGGTACTACACACTGTAAGAGAAAAGAAGCTTTATGCAAAGTTATCTAACTGTGAGTTCTTGATGAAGGAAGTGAAGTTCCTTGGGCATGTAGTATGCTAAGGGGGAGTTTCCATAGACCCCAGCAAAGTAGAAGCAATACCAAATTGGGAAATATCGACCATAATTACTGAAGTTAGGAGCTTTCTGGGCTTAGCTGGATATTATAAGCGATTTGTCAAGGATTTCTCTTAGATAGCTTTGCCTTTGACGAAGTTAACAAGGGACAATGCTCTGTTCAAATGGACACTAGAGTGCGAGCGAAGTTTCCAAGAATTAAAGAGAAAGGTAATGACAACACTAGTATTGACTCTACCAGATCCTCGTGGATCATTTGAGATCTATTGTGATACTTCCAAGCAAGGATTAGGGTGTGTGTTAATGCAAAATGGGAATATGGTTGCGTATATCTCTAGACAACTAAAGCCACATGAAAGGAATTATCCAACGCATGACCTCCAATTAGCAGCAATTATGTTTGCTTTGAAGATATGGAGACACCACCTTTATGGGGTAAGATTTGAAGTATTTTCTAATTTTAAGAGTTTGGAATACCCCTTTGATCAGAAGGAATTGAATGTGAGACAACGAAGGTGGATGAAACTTCTCAAAGATTATGAATTTGAATTAAAATGCCAACCAGGCAAGGCGAATATTGTAGCAAATGCCTTGAGCAGAAAATCTTTGAACGTAGTTTGGATGATGATTAAAGAGACAGAGCTCACAGAGAGTTTCCGAGATCTTAACTTGGGAATTTTGTGACTCCTCGTGCCATCCGACTATGCCAGACTAAAATAACCAGTGACTTCAAAGAGCAAATCCGGCAGGCATAATAGCCGGATACCAACTTTCAACATACAATTAATCTGGTGCAATCGGGGAAGTTAACCGGCTTTACCCAAGACAAAGAAGGCTTATGGTGATATCAAAATAGGATATGTTTGCCCGAGAGAGACGATCTCCGAAAAAGAATCTTAGAAGAAGCTCACTGAAGTGAATTTACCATACATTCTAGCATTACTAAAATGTATCATGACGTCAAGATTTGGCTGGGTATGAAGTCAGACGTGGCAAGCTTCGTGAACAAATGCTTAGTCTGTCAGAAGGTGAAGGCAGAACATCAAAAACCCTCTGGAACATTACAACCTCTAGAAATCCCTGAATGGAAGTGGGAGAGTATCTCCATGGATTTTGTAATGGAATTATCAAGAACACCAGCAGGATCTGATGCTATATGGGTCATGGTGGATAGATTGACTAAGTCTGCTCACTTCCTACCCATTTGAGAAAATTATCCCTTGGAGAAATTAGCATAGCTGTATATTCAAGAGATTATAAGACTATATGGGATCCTTTCGACCATCATCTCTGATCGAGACCTAAGGTTCACTTCGCGATTTTTGGGAGCCTTATAGAAGGCATTTGGTACTAAGTTGTGTCTAAGCACTGCATATCACCTACAAAAGGACGGTCAAACAGAAAGGACGATTAAAACCTTAGAAGATATGCTGCAAGCATACATAATGGAGTAACATGGGAATTGGGACTAATACTTACCCCTAGCCGAGTTCGCGTACAACAATAGCTATCATGCTAGCATCGGCATAGCTCCTTACGAAACATTGTACGAACGGAAGTGTCAATCTCTGCTATGTTGGCATGAATCAGGGGAAGTAAGTTTATTAGGACCGGACTTGGTTAAACAAACCACGAAACAAATTAAGAAAATTTGAAGCAAGCTGCTCACAGCTCATAGTCGTTAGAAGAGCTATGCAGATACCAGAAGAAAAATGCTAGAATTTCAAGAAAGAGATCACATATTCTTAAAAGTTATGCCCACAACAGGAGTAGGTAAAGCCATTAAGCTTAAAAAGTTAAGCCCTTGGTTCATTGATCACTTCTAAATCTTAAAACAAATCAAGCCCGCTGCATATCAAATCACACTACCCCCACATTTGTCAAATCTTCATGATGTTTTCCATGTTTCTCAACTCAGAAAATATTATCACGACCCTACCCATTTCTTGGAACCCGAATCTATACAGCTAAAGGAAGATCTATCCTTCCATGTACCCCCAGCACGGATCGTAGATAAGAGCAATAGGCAACTTCAAAACAAAGCCATGAAATTGGTGAAGGTAGCGTGGGGAAAAGAGGATGCTGAAAACTACACTTGGGAGCTACAATCAGACATGAAGAAAGAGTATCCTGAATTATTCTCAGGTACTAAATTTTGAGGACAAAATTTTTTTTTTTAGGAGGGTAGTAGTGTAACATCCAGAACTTTTAAAACGTTTGATTTACATTATTAGTTGAATTATTTGATTAATTAACATGACTACAGTTAATTAGAAGACAACTAAATATTAAATATGAATTAGGTACATGTTAATTAGGTAGATTAGAGTTAAGGAAGTGAGAGTAGCCAATTAGAAAATCTTAGCAAAAATATGGAAAAGAGTTGCCAGTTTAAGGAAAAACTAGTAGAAATTTTGGTATTTTAAACTGCTAATTCAAATTAACAAAAATTACCACAGGAAAACCCTAGATCCAAGGGCTCAAAACCCATCCACCTATACCCCAATGTGGTGCCACTTACACCCTTTGAGATGAGTCTTGTTGGCTCACTTAAGAGCCATAGGATACATCAACCAATTAGGAAGCACCTAGCCAACTACCACCTTCAATTCTAACTTCAAAAATTCCCTTAAGGTCCTCAAAATTTCGGCCTTCTCTCCTTGCCTCTCCTCTTCTATTTCTTCTTCTTCTTCTCTTCCTCTAATTCATATCCTCTCGAGCCTTCATTTACTTCTTAGTTCAAAAAATCAACTTTTCCCAAGAAATTTACTTGTTGGAAGTAGGATTCATTAGTTCTAGTTGAGTTTCTTGGATCAGTTTTTAGTATGAATTTCTTTTTGATTTATGAAATTGATATTATATGATGTATATGGGATGATTTGTAACGGAGTTGATGTGGTTTTGATGAGTTTAGCTAAAAGCCTAAAAGGAAACCATTTGAAATTCCAAAAAACAGAATTAGGATTCCTAGGAAAACCCTAAATTGTCTGTACTATCATGATGTATGGACCATCATTTGGCCATTAAAATTTAATGAAACTATTTTTAAATGAAACTAGACTTTTAGGGATTTCCAAAAATTTAAATTATAAGGCCATTGGGTTAGTATTGAGGGAGATGTGATTTTTTTAAGCTTACCCTGGGTTTCTAAACTTGATTTTGGGCAGGAAAGAATGTGCAGGGCATAACTCGCCCTATATAATTTGGATTGGGGTGCAATAAAATTCATTAGAAATCTAAGACATAGAAGAATATACTATAAAAATTTCATCGTCAAATTTGTTCTCTATGATTCAAGTAATTCCTTAAAATTGCTTCTTATTCTATTGGAACAGAGACATGACAACCCAAACATATCCACTTTGTGAGATCATAACTTGAGCTCTCCTTAGTCAAACGAAGTGAGAATTTTTGGATATGAAAATTTGATTAATAAGCTTTAAAAGACATAGGTTTGGTAGGCATCCACCCAGATTTCAATTTTTGCTGGAATTTTACTCTTGGGTGTGTAATTGTGGCTAGCTACAGGGCAGGTCGAGGTAAAACCCCAATAACTTAAGCTACATTTATCAAAATCAAATGGGATCAAAGAGGCTAGAAAATAGATACATAACACTTCAACATATGCAAATTTCAAGCCCAAAGGAGTTAAATAGAAATTATGGCTTGTTTTACAAAATCTAGGCAGAAATGAAGCACATAGGCAAAAGCTTATACTTAGGTATAAATGTTGTCTTTGGGAATGTTATTGAATGATATTGAAAATGAATGTGCTATTGTGGCTTTTCTGAATAATTCATTGTTTGTGGTACTGACACTATTTATGGGGAAGCAGACACGATCCATCATACTGCCAAAATTCAGTAGAAATTATGCATAAATTATGAGATACACATTGATACATGTGCTACTTGCATGAAGCTTAAAAGAGTTATGTTATAAGAAAAGTTCCATAATACTAAGGCCAAACCCGGATTCAAGTTAAGGGGAATAGGTCGGTAGGAAGGTCGGGAAAAGTAAACCCAACATTCTTGTATAGAAACGAGCTCAATCCTGAGAAGCAGACTATTACCTAGGAGTTATATAGCCAAAAACTCCCAAGGGACCAAGTAAGGAAAAGCCAATGATATATGATTTAAGGAACCAATGAAGGAATATGAGTCTTATGCACATGCATTATTGCATCACATAGACTTGTCATTTAATTGTTATTTAAATGCTATACTCTTTTAAAATTGTTATCCTTATTTATTTCTGCACCTTACATTATATGATGCTTATTCTGTTTTGCTATCTTAATTAAAATTGAACCTTATTTTCGATTATGATTTCTTAAATCTAATAAATAAGAATCATGTATGTTATTCACCTTATTTTTAACTTTAAATGAAAACCGAAGTAACTGAGAATGAATGCAGCGTCAGCATAGTACGGCACATGAATCTTACTAAGAATTTCTTTAAATTCTCACTCTGCTTCATATTTCCGCCTCATTCTGAGACTTCAGTTATGGACGTGATGGCGATACTTTTTATTGAGTTCCCAGACATATAGCTCCACCATGATAAGATGTTTGACTCATTGTACATAGTTGGTTCTTGCCATTTTCGACTTTATTTCTTTAGTTACAGAGACTTCTCTATTCCCTTTTTTCACCCTGCTTTTGACCCTTTCGTCCCATATTTTCCCATGCCACTGCACATGGCACACCCCGCACCTTCTCCACCACCCGTTGCACCCATAGCCCCAGTGGCGACTCCGCCAGCCTCACCTACCTAGGTGGTCTCGGAAATCTCATTTAACTTTGAGAGTGAGCCTTCGAAGGCCACTGACTCACCTTCCTTATCCTCCAGGCTAGATGTAGATTACACTCCAGTCGGGCATGGTATAGCTAATGACTTCTTGATGAAGTAGATGCTGGGCTAGCAGACCACACTATACAGTATGACCATTTTTTGGTAGTGTGCGGTGTTGGGCCATGAGAGTAGTAGTTTAGATAGTGATACTGACACTAGATCGAAATGTCCTCTGAGTACCATATAGGGTTGCACTCCACTGACACAAGTCATCTATCTTTTTGTGTGTCTTGGCTCTGCACATGTACCCATCTTTTGCATATGTACCAAAACTGGAGGCAGTATCATATATACATACAGTTGAGGTTATGTTACTTTGTTGCATATCTTCTGTTGAGTTATTTGTTGACTGTCAGTAACTCACATTCATCGATTATGTATATGATGCACTGCTATTTCTGTCTAAATATTTGCTACGCCACATGAAAGACTTGGTATAGTGCAAAATAATAATAATAATAATAATAATAGTAATAATAAATAACTAAATAAAAGAAAAAAGAGGACGATATATATATATATATATATATATATATAGTATAGTAGGAGTTAATATTTTAAAAAATGGGATAAGAAGACAATAATGTGTAACATCCGAAAAATTTTATCGTTTTCAACCGAGTTGTTCGGTTTTTATCAAACAATTGTGACTAAATAGAATTCGATTGAGCATTCATTTAAAGCCAATTAAGTGTGATTTAGAAGGATTAGAATTTAGGAAATTAGATTAGGAACATAGGAAACTTCATAGAATTTTTCTAAAACCGATTTACCGATTTAAGAGAAATCGGTAAGGTTTCGGTATTTTAAACTGTCGGAACGGGATCAATAGAAATTATACTGTGAGAACCCTAAGATGGATGGCCAAGATTTAGCCAACTTACCCATACAAATGGCGCAATCTCAACCCTCCATATGGGCTGCCAAATCAAGTTGAACAACCAACATAAATCCACCAATCAAATACAACTTGCTTTAGAAGTTTTCACTTTTTTCCTTTTCTACGCCTTGCAATTTCGGCCTCTTTATGTAGCTGACCCCTCTCCATTTCCTTCCTTCATCATCTCATCTCATCTCATCTCATATCATCTTCATCTCCAACAAACCTTCAAGCCACATCAAGATTTCTTCAACTCAAACACAAATCTAGCAAGAATCACACCTAGAAAAGGTAGGAGTCCAACTTCTTTTCTTGTTTTCCTTGGTTTAGGGCTGTGTAGGGATCTTGTGTTTCTCATGATACTAATGTGATTTGGAGTGATGATGATGGATTATGGTTGATTTTGCATGTATGTTGTGATTAGAATTGGAATTGGTAAGAACAAACTTGAAGAATATAAAGAATTCAAGAATATGTTATGGTTTCCACTTGACGGTCCGTACGACGGAGTGTACGGCTCTGCTTACAGCCATTTAAATTTGATGAGTCCATTTTTATATGAAACTAGATATTCAGGGCTTTCCATACATATAAAATATAAACCATTGGATTAGTATATCATTAGTTATGAATTTTTGAAGTTTGACCTAGAATCCTGGATTCCTATTTGGGCAGTGTAAGTTGAGAGGGTGTAACTCACCCTACCTAACTCTAAATTGGGTGAAACAAACGTTGTTTGAAAGCTAACATATAAGGAATATCCCAAAACAATTTCATAGTCAGATTCGTTGCCAATTATTCCCAGCACATCAATGAATTTACCTTAAGTTTAAACCGAGCTGGAATAGGGTAATCTAGTGGGGTCAAGTTACGGGGCTTATATCTCAGAATATACTCATGAAAATGATATGAAACTTCTTTCATTTGAAATCTTGTTCTGTTAGATTTAATTTGATATAAATTTCATATAAGTTCACCTAGATTTCTATTTTTAGTGAATTTTCTCTTATAAGGATACAATTTTGGCTAAGAACAAGGCAGTCTGAGGTAAAATACTAATAACTTGAGTTATACAACTCTAAATGAGATGGGGCCAAAAGGGTTGGAAACTAAAAACATAGAGCTATGATATATCCAAAATCTAGGTTTAAATGAGTTGAATTAGACTAAAGGTGGAGTATACAAAATTCAGTAGAATAGGATGAAATAAACAGAAAACTCCATTGATGTTTGTATTGACCTTAATGAATGATATTGTGAATATATAACTACTGCTCCATATTGATTTGCATGTTTGAATCATTGTACTGGTAGTTTGGCACTATTCATGGGGAAGCGGACTCGATCCGTTATGCTACCGAAATTTTGGCAAGGAATTCATATGTTGGGTAATTTATACTTGCATGAATACATGATATTTGAAAGGATAAAATTAGTCGCGCATGCAATTCATGAACATCATAAAGGATTCCATATTACTTGGGCTAGCCCCTGAATAAGTTTAAGGGGAATAGATCAGTGGGAAGGTCGGGGAAAGAAAACCCAGCAATTCTATATAGGAACAAGCTCGGTTCTGAAAAATGAACTATTACCCAGGAGTATATGGCCAATAACTCCCAGGGGACCAAGGATGGAAATTAAGATTTAGGAGGCGAAAGCCTTCAAAGATAAGATGCATTTTTCAGTTTGCACATTTATATGCACTGTATGATAATTCTTAATTGATTGTTATAGTTCTCTATTTATTTCTCATGATACATTGTGGTTTACTTATGGTTTCTATCTTATTTATAATAACATATCTGTTGACTATATTCTCATTGTTCCAATTAAAAATTTATTTTGTTTTGGCGTATGTTTTCTATAATAAGAATTTAAGTGGAATATTTCCATTATGTCGTACTATTTAAAATTAAGGAGAAATCGAAACAATTGGGAATGACGGCGATGACAGATGCATATAAAATTAGGGTTCCTACTGAGAAATCTTTATTTCTTACCCTACTGTATATTTCCACGTCATTCTCAGATTATAGAGAACGCGGCAACGGGCGTCCTGTTCATTGAGTTCCTTGAGCTTCATATCCACTTCGACCCATTTTTAGACGCTATATATATATTTGGTAGATGTCAATTCCGTTTTTATTTCTTCTTTTGTAAAGATTTTGCTGTTCCCCTGACTCACCTACTTTTTGATCCCGCCGCATCTTATATTGCTATCCCTCTATAAATAGCCTATTCCTTTCCACCTCCACGCGCAATAGCACTAGCAGTACCATCAGCCATGGCTCCGCTCGCCTCACCACCGTAGCAGATCCCCTTTGTTTCACTGTCTGAGGAGGATCCATCTGAGGCGACGGGTTTATCTTCCTCGTCCTTTGCCCCGAGCGTGGACTATACTCCGACTAATGCCGATATGGCGAATGGATTCCTTTCCTCGGAATCCATTTAGGGTGCCCGTGTAGTGCTTCAGTAGGAAATGTACAAAGTGACCCTCTTTTGGTATTTTGGGTCATAGGCAGTAGTTTAGTGTATGCTGTATGTGGATGTTTAGCACACGAAATGTCCCTTGGGGACCAGTTAAGGTACTGTTCATAGAGACAGGCCGATTTATTTTGTTTCAGCGGCCTCATTTTATTACTCTGTACAGCCTCATTTTATTACTCTGTATTATTTATGTATCTTTTGTCAAACTTTGGAAACTATACGTCTATGTATATATATGTATGATGTAGTTTCAGTAGTTCTGCCTATTCCGCATTTTTTTGTGTTATTTTATTTCTATTACAATAATTATCTATTATTTATTCCGCAGTCACACAGAGCGTAATTAATTGAACTGTTAACTATGTATGGGTAAATGACATTAAATCAGAAAATGGAGAAGAAATTCAATTAGACCGCCACACGTAATAACTTATTAGATAACATATTATGACTTAAGCATAGTATTTTGTCTGGTAAGGTGTTACATAATGCATCTACTGAGTTCATGCTATGGCTTAAGCTTAGCATTAAGCCATATATATACTCATCCTCAAGTGACAAATGCCACTGCTACTTAGAGACAACAACACACCAACTTCTATGACTCTGGTTCTTGCCGATAGATACTCCACGTCCCCTTGTACTATACAAACTCACTTGTATATTGAGATTAGTCATAATTCAAATTCAAAGACTCTCACTTACTTCTCTTTCTCTATCTCTCTCTCTCTCTCTCTCTCTTCTTCTTCTTATGGTAGTTAAAGGTATAGCTTCATTGCCATGGATCCTGAGGCCACCACTCACAGTGAACCACCACTCCTAATCAAGTTCTTTCCTCTTCTTTTGGTTCACAAGTTCACAATGAAGAAGCTCCTTCAACTCATCGATCTCTACTACCAGTTGTGCATTGTGTCAATTTCCATTAGCCTCTAGCAATCAAGCTTAATGATAAGAACTACTCGCTATGGCATCGCCAAGTCCTTGCAGGTATTAAAGGCCATAATTTGAGCCATTACATCGATCATGCTGCCAACTCTGTGATTCGAGTCGTTAAAAGATGCTCTAAATGATCATGTCTCTGATGAATTTTGTCTATTGGGGTAATAGGATCAATTGATCCTCTCCTAATTCATTATTTCCATGAGCGATTCCATTCTCACACTTATCACTGATTGTGACTTCGCTTGGCAAGTCTGGGAGAAGATCGAGAACTACTTCATGTCACAAGCCAAGGCTAGGGTTTAGCAGTTGAAAAGTGAACTTTGCAACACATCCAAAGGTTCTCAATTGGTTACACTATTTCTGAGCAAGAACACCACATGTACTAAACCATACTATATGAAAGATATCAAAGCTCCTTCGCTGGCTTAAGAAGCTCGAATCAAGAAGGCGACACAAAATCTCAGTTCTCCTTCTAGTTCATCTCCCTTTTCCTTATCTCCCTCTCTTTATTCTTTTCTTTCCCCTCCCTCAGGTGTTCCTTTTCACCCCATGTAAGCTGGATCTAAAACCCATGACCTTATCCTACTTGCCTAACCTTTTGTACTTATTATTATCTCTGAACCCGGGTTAGTAATTGAAGTACTGGCATCACCTCAGTGGTTTGCGGCAATAACAGAGGAGTTTGAATCTCTTAAAAGAAATGGCATATGGTCCTTGGTTCCTTTTTTTCCATGTTGGCAACCAATTGGCTACAAATGGGTCTTTTTAGGTGAAGCAAAATCCTGATGGATCTGTTCACAAGTACAAAGCTAGACTTGTGGCTAAAGGTTTTCATCAACAAGTGGGCTTTAACTATTTTGAAGCATTATCACCTGTAGTTATTCTTACTATACCCTTATCCAAAAATTGGGTCATAAGATAGTTGGATGTAAATAATGTGTTCTTAAATGGTCTCCTAAATGAAGAAGTGTATATGGTGCTACCTCAAGGCTTCTCTACAGGCACTAATCTAGTGTGTAAGCTCCACAAAGCACTACATGGTCTCAAGCAAGCTATAGGCAGCAGATGCACAGATTTGGCTTCTTTAGCAGTAAATGTGATCCTTCCTTTTTTATTCACTCTCAAGGGTTTATTACCACTTATGTACTAGTGTATGTTGATGACATAATTTGTCACTACAACTCCTTAAATTTCATTTAGGCTCTCATAACTAGATTAAAGTCAGAGTTTGCATTAAAGGATCTTAGTAGTCTACATTACTTCTTGGGTGTTAAGGTTCATAGGTTGAAAGATGGTTCTTTACTCCTCTCTCAGCAAAAGTATATCAAGGATCTATTCATCAAGAGCAAAATGGACAAGGCCAAGGGAATTACTACTCATATGTTCTTGGGTCTCAGGCTGTCTAGACATGGCAGTATACTATGGCTAATCTTTCTCTCTATTGGTCCATTATAGGAGCCCTCCAATATGCAACATGTAACATCCCCAATTTCATTTGTGTGAATTAACTCAGTATCCTTGAGTAATTGGGTAAATTAATGAAAATTAAAGAATAAAAGATTAGCAAAAGAATGAAGGATTACAAAGAAAGCCAAATTGAAACTAGAAATATAATAATTAAAAGAAAATTGAAACCCTAAGAATTAATTGAAAAAGGAAGCCTTAAAGGGTTAATTAATCACTAATCACCAAGGACTTAACTAATTAAAGTAAAGTAAACATAATTAAAGAACATAAGTTAATTAATTAAGGAAACTTGAGTTAATCACTAATCCTTAATTAATAAAGCTCATATGAGTAGTAGTGATAAGAACACTTAATCTCATTATCAAATTCAAATTAAAAGTCAAAGAGATAATAAAGTAAATGATAATGTCACTAAAGTAAAAGTTATGACAAATATGTTTCTACTCTACTTTATGCTTGATATTATGATTGTCTCCGAAATTAGCCTAAAGAGAGATTAAAAGGGGTCATTCTTTTTAATCCAACCCTAATCATTCCATTTTGTCCCCTTATATATAGAAAATGTTGGAGAATCCTAACTCTTCCCCCTTAGTAGCACCCAATTCACCCTCTCCTATCCCTTTCTTCATTTTGAAACTTTCTGTCTTCTTTTTCTTCAAGATCCTTCACCATTTTCATACACCATTGTAAGAGCTACATCTTTTGGCTCTTACAATCATAAACACTCAACCCCTAAGCCTAGAAACCATAAAGACCCCTTCTTTCTCTTCATTGGTTGCCGCAGGCACCATACCAAAGAGGAGGAGCTTTTTCTTCTTCCATTAGATGGCTTGGAGCTTAAAGAACACATCTCTCAAGTCTTTTTCTTTGGGTGTTGGATGGGTGTTGGTAGGACTCCCTGTAACACCCTAATAAACCCATATTACGCTTAAGTCGTATTATGGCGTTTTATTAGTTGTTACTTATGCTCGTGGAAAACTAAACTTCGCTTGAAATTAAATTACGTGGAAAATACGGTAAGATTTTTTTTTTTTGAAATACGTCGTCGCTTTGTAGCATTTTGGAAAGTGAAGCCTTAGGCGAGAAGACAGATAAAGAAAGAGCGTGTCGCATAAGATACATAACCTAACATCATAAAACAAGAGAAAGATAAATAAATAGTGATTCACAAATACATTGCATTACATAACTAATCATTACATCCATGTGAGTTCATAATATATATATATATAGATATATGTATATATAAACATTACATCGAGGGGGGGCTCATGGTTGTGCCATGATCCAAATACTGAATACAAACTTAAATTGACATCATTCATCACAAAAAGGAATGTATAAAGATGCAGAGCTATGGTAACTTCAAGTCCAAATTAGCATTGTCTGGCATCCCACGTCATACTTCCGCTCACAGTGTGGGGGATCCATGCTCCAGTCCACCGGATACGCCCTCGAGATCTGGTGACGATACAGAGGAATAACTAGGGTGAGAAATAAAATTTCTCAGTAGGACTCGAACCCGACACGGAGGTATCATCGTCATCGCCCCAGCCACTTTGGTTTTATTAGTGAAACAGTGAGCATTCATAATGTTTAGTTCTTAGGTTTTCGAAAACATGAATATCCGAAGCGGATTCAATTTTAACATAATCTCTAATCATTTATATCATAACATACATGGGCATAAGTATAATCATATAAAAATGCATGACTGTGCTATAAGTTTTTCTTAACTTCTTCCCTTCAAGGGCTTGGACCGAAGTCCCTTTCTTTTCTTTACTTGACCTTAATCTTATGTCTTTTTTCTTTTTCTTTTCACCCACTAAACATAAGTGGTAATGAGCTCATACCGTGGCCGTCGCCACCATAGAATTTCGGTACTTACACTAGCTGGGTCATGCCATGCCTCATGTAAGCCCTATCCCCTATGCTCACACTAGCTGGGTCATGCCATGCCTCATGTGAGTCGTGGGTAAGGGGAGCTTACTCCGGGTCACCTTCCCTTTTGAAGGATCACGCCCTTAGTTTACTTTCTCTTCTTATTAAGGCTTATAATGCAAAATTATTCTGATTCTTTTCCACATTTAAGCGTTACGTATCGCCATCCCCAAATGTGGTTCATTTATCAATCACCTCTGGGCGTTATGTATCGTCGTCCCCATGGTGTTTATATTTATTAATCCTTTCATGTATATCATTAAGCATCATATTATCAACATATCATATTCATATCATCATGATTCATTATAATATCGTCATCATATTATTATCATCCTTATCATCATCATAACACTATCATAATCCTCATGTCACTATCATAATCATCATATCATATCATCATCACCATTATCATACCATCATCATCATGATCATCATCATATCATATCATCATCATCATATCGTTGTCATCATATTGACACATAGAGGCATACATATCATGCAAAGTCTTATGAGCTTAGCTTAGTAAATTTAGTGCAAGCTTTTAATTGAGGTCGCCTCTTGTATAAATTCTTTTATTGGGCATAGGGCCACTTTCATCCATTATCCTTTTTGAAACTTTTAAGTTGAATTATGAAGGTTTTCCAATACTTAATGTGAGGGTCTTAATGTTTTAAAGCTTATTTCTCATTAACCTTTAAATTTTACCATAACTAGTTTTTACTTTTATAGTGACGTAGTAACTTCAAAAATTCACCATAATTTCACCTTTTACTATTTTGCTTCAAATTTTTGTATGATTATATCTCTCTGAGTCTATTTTTCAACAAAATAAACCCCACTCAAAAATTCATTTTGTAACTTGAGATATGCAAATTTTATTCTGACTGCTCAGCTTTTAAGTTTATTCTCGGTACAGTAATTTTTAAACTTTACTACGAGCTCCTCACAAGGAATCTGCTAAAACTGTTTTATGGGGATGTTCCTCTATATCTTAGCTTTTTAAAAAACTTGGTCCCACTTAAAAATGTTCTGTATAACTTGAGTTATGCACGTTTTATTACATACTGCCCGAACAGAAATCCATCTGGGAACAGCCAACTTTGAAAAATCATATCTCTCTCATTTTAAGGCCAAATTTCACGTATTTTATATGTATAAAAAGCTCTATAAGTATATTTTAATTTAAAATTAGTTTCGTTCCATTTGGAGTTATATTGAAAGAGTTATTAATCATGCCATACAGGCTGCCAGAATTTTCCAGTTTCCACGGTTTTGGTTTCAAGGAGTTTTCTTGTAGGAACATTAAGTCTTTTCTTCAAGTGACCATTTTACATTTCCAAACCACTTTTATACTTTGAGATCTTGGTAAAATCAATACTTTGAGTTCTAAAAAGTTGGGTTCAACATAAAACAAAATGCACATCCAAAGTCATTTCGTAGGAGAAGAGCAACAATCACACACAACTTATAACAAGAGCATAGCCATGAGGTCTTTAAAGCAAGTCCTAAAACCACCTAGCTATAGAGAGCTTAGGAGTTCTAGAGCTTGAAAAACATAAAAGAGAAAGGGGTTAGAGTCACTACCACAAGGATTCTCTTGACAAGCTTGAAGGGTGAAAATGGTTGGATATGGCCTCCTTCCTCTTGAGCTAGCAAATGAGGCTAAATGAGTGTTTGTTTGGCTCTACCAAAGACCAAAGAATGTGATCCTTGATAAGTTAGTGAGGTGATGATAGAAGATGAGGGTGATGGTGATGGAAAAGTGACAAGAACAAGAAGAGAACTAGGAAGAACAAGGAGAGGTTGAGAGGAAAAGGAGTGGCCACTTGGTGTCTTTGGGAAAGAATGGAAGTCACAAATGAAAGAGTGAGGGAGGGGCTTAGTTGGCGCAAAAAAGGGGGGTGAGGGCTGATTGGTTTTGCTTCTCTAACAAGCAAGGGGAAGTAGGTGAGTTTAACTTCTTTTTCAAGCAAGAAAGCTAAGGACCTTGGGGTAAAAGGGTGGGTTGTGTTTTCTTTGAGTCTTGACATTTGGGTAAAGACCATTTAGTGTTTTCTCAAGTGGTTAAAGGCATGACCACTCTTGGGATTGACTTGGGTGAATATGATCACTCCAAGTGGCATAATCCTAAGGGAGGAAGGTACTTTTCTTGTCTTGACTAAAGAGATACTACTAACCTAGACTCTTGATCTAATGGTACATGATGAGAAGACAAATGGATGGTTGGATTTTTGCTCTTGTCCTTGGCCAAGATTTGGTGTATCAATTAAGAAAAAATTTTAAATCTTCAAAGCTATGAGAATTACTTAAGTTGTTAATTAAATTTGATTAGTTAAATTACTCTTTAAACGATTTCGGTTAATTACATCTTTAAGACGTTTTTCCTCTTCAAAGAATTGATCTTATGAATTATGTAATTAGGGTGTAAGAATTAATCTATCTCAATCGATTAAGGTAGAACAATTGTCTTGTACTTAATTAATAAGATTGGATTAGCTTAATTATATTTCTAATTTATGAACTAATGAGGTTCGAATAATTAGGTTTTAATTAAAACCTTTAGTGCATTATGATTCAATTATCGACTTGACTCAATTTACTAAGCTCTTGCTCATCAAGATTAGCCGATTAGTCCTCAGTTAATCATTAACCTCTCTAATTAGCCAGGATCACTGAGCTAATTAGCTTAGACAAAAATTGGGGATGTTACACTCCCTAACCTTTACCTTCTTGTCTTTTCAAGTGCTAAGAATGTTCTAGTCTCACTATGACTATGAGGTTCAAGCCTTGATTCAAAGTTTTCGTCTTCTTGAATGTTGTCTTATGTTCATTGAAAGTACTTTGTTGGTTGTTGTTGAAAGATCTAAAAAGTTTCAAGCTTCTCTTAATGTGGTCATGAATGCTTAAGCCCTAATCTATGGCTTTGAGGTTCATGGCTTGTTCTCTCATTTTCACCTCTTGAACATCTCTTTAATGCTCTCTAATGTTGTTGTTTGCTTGGAATCATGAGAAAGTTGTGTTCTTTTTTCTTGCCTTAAGAAAAGAAGTTGCGTTCTTGCCTTTATCTTGAATCAAGTTATGTTCTTTTCACTAGGTCTTGAACAAAGTTGTGTACTTTCCCTTTTGTCTTGAAGAAAGCTAAAAAAAGCTCAAACATTTTTAAATGATTCAACCTTTCTAAGTCTAGTTTGAGATCCATAAATTTTAATAAAAAAAAAAAAACATACTTTGTAAAGAAAAACAAAAAATGAAATTTGATGCCTATGGGTGATAAGGCCTTGTAATGTGTTTGGTTATGCTTTTGTAGAATTGATTCTAAATAGAATTGATTTTGAGGTAAAGTGATTTATTTTTGCTAATTCCTTTAAAAGTGATTCTGACAGAGAGCAAAAAATTTTCACTTCTCCCAGAATCAATTCTAGAGACCAGAATTGATTATGAGAGTGAATAATCAAATATCATAAAAAATCCCCAAAATCAATTTTGGGGGTCTAGAATCAATTCGTTTGGGCTCCTAAACACATGCAAGGCCATAAGAGGAAAAATGTAGAGAAAATGTGTTCTTGGAAGCTCACAAAATGTGATAACACCTCTAGATGAATACAATAAGTTTACAAGAAGCAAACTTGAAGCACACTACTAGTATGGTTTCGGCCATAAAAAGGAAGAAGGGAGAGAATGAGTAAACGTGATGGATTAAGGACCCATAATATTGAACTAATAGATCTATTAATCTTACTCAAAGCAAAAATAAATAAAATACTTGGAAACCTTAAAGTAAGGGTTTGGCCATGTTAAATAAAAAGGAAAGGAAGGAACTTTAATTTGCTAAGAGGATAGATTAAGCTTCTAATACACCTAATTAGTGGACTTAACGAACTTACTTGAAGAAAAGTGAAATTAAAGACCTAGAACCCTAAGAATGTGGTTTCAGCCACACCATATTTAAAAGAAAAGATAAAAGCTTTAGTTTACAAGTTAAATTAAGGTTCCATAATAGCTAATATTGGACTTAACAAATTTACTTGAAGAAAAACAAGATAAAGACTTAGTAATTCCACTATCAAAATTTTGATCACATAAAGATATGAAGAAAGGGATTATGTTTTAATTATTTAAGCAGGCTTGAAGAATAACCTTAAGTGATAAAAGATTAATGAAGATGACACCTTAAGGGTAAAAGACAGTTCAAGAAAAGAAGTAAATGAAACCTTCTTTAAGCTCAAATAAGGCCTAAGAGTAAAGTATTAAAAGCTTGAACATAAGCCCTAACTATGTTCATAAGACTTTCCAATGATACCCCATGATCTCTTTGTTCATAGTTAGTGACTGTACAATTTGAGTAATGAGAAATTCTCATCACATGATGAATGCAATTGTACTTGAATGATATGTTGAGGTCTCCTAAGAAGTAATTCCCTTGAATTATGATTGATTTACAAGTATGTTTGCTTATTAATGGTTAATGATGATTGTGTATGCTATTACTAGGTTGTTAGTTGTATATCTTATGCTTGCAATTTTTGGAAAGCTCCTAGTATAACCATTATGTTGCCAGATTTTCACAAAATTCTTTCTTGAACTTAGAATATTTGCCATGAATGACATAAATTATGATGGAACTTATTTTAAGGAAAAAGAAAGACTTAAGTCCTTTATTCTAACGTATAAATAACACAAGACTTAACATTTAATTCCATAATCAAGAAAGACATTTGGGAATGATCCCTTGGCAGGAAGGATGACCCTCAAGGACCCCTTCTTGAGCTCGCATATGGATTTATGTGGAATAAAGGTTGATGTCAGTCATCGCAGAACGAGCTCATATATATAAGCTGAGGGGGCCGATAAAAGAAAGATAAGGCACATGCTAAAATTAATGAAAGTTAAAGAAAGAAAAGAAATATGCATAAGATATTCACGCATTATGTCATTTATTATGCTTCTTGCTCTTGAATGCTTATATAATGTGTTTACGTTTAATTATGCCCTATTGCATAATTATAGTATGTTTTCAAGTGTATGATAAAAGCAACCCACTTGGAAAAGTTATATTTTCAAACTTAATAAAACGAACTTGATGCATGTTCACCATTTTATAAATAAACCCAAACGGCTGGGATGATAACGATGACACCAAATGGCTTCATTAGAGTCCTACTGAGAAATTTTTATTTCTCACTCCTATCTTTTTGTGTTGTCCTCAGACAGAGCCAATAGGATTACTGATCGTCTTCCTTGAGTGCCTTACTTAGTAGTGGGACTACGACCTAGCTTTGGATTCTTTGCTATGGGTGGCTAGAGGTACTCTAAGGGTCTACATCTTCTTCCACTGCCTGTTTGGACTTAGCGTGATAAGCAGACACTTCAACCCATAGGACCTCATATGACAATGTTAATGTGTATGAGGCACACCCCATCTACCCTATGTATGTTGCACCTATCCACTCTAAGTTGGATACTTCCATTGCCATAGTTCCTGCCATTGAGTTGAGCCTTCCGAGGCTACCCCTCCACACGTCATCCATTTGGATTATGAGGCATCATCCACCATGGGGAGAAAAGTAAAACGGCGTGGTGGTGGAGGTTAAAGGATCGATTTCATCCCCTCTTAGGCTTAGAAAGTGGGTTTACTATGTAGCTAGGGTGTAGGGTGTATTTCTATTTTGCATTCTCATGCTTATGAGTATATGTGGCTTCTCATTTGGTAACTGTATATTTTGCAGCCACTTTTTTTGGCATGCGATATTTATATGGGGATGCTTTTATGTATTTGATGTGTTTGGATAACTGTAGTCATTATGTTGGCTTAACATAGGGCCTTGTCATATTACCTATGATACTTATGATTTTAACTATATATATATAGGAAGCGTATCACATAAGACGAGTGGTTTATTATGGGAGTAAAATGAGCAAATCTTGACCATTGGATCTTATGCGAATGGTCAAGATTAAAACATAAAGTCACATGACTTTTTTAAGTGATCATGTGACCTTCAAACAACTTTAAATCTTGACCATTCATGTATGGTTATATAGCCCAGATTTGCTCCTCTCACTCTCATAATAAACCACTCCTCTCATGTGATACATTATATATATATATATATATATATATATATATATATATATATATATATATATATATATATATATATATATATATATATATCTGTGTGTGTGTGTGTGTGTGTGTGTATGACGTTTATGCATGAGTAATGTTATCTTATTTACATTCTTCGCTATGATATACAATTAATATATGACTTGATGCTGTGTACTCGATGCTTATGCACTCTAAAACTCATGTTGTTCAAAAGCTTACTTTGGGTAATTATTGAAAAAAAAAATTTACCGCTATTTTCACTTAACTTATTTTCATAAAAGTTTTATGTTTTCTGCAAAGTAAAATGTAACAACTAATAAAATACCATAATATGACTTAATCATAGTATGAGATTACTAGGGTGTTATAATAACAGTGACTCAATATGAGATCTCCTAATTTCAATCAATAAATGTCATGACCCAACCCGACCCATGACCGGCGCATAGGGGACAAGTCCCCTAGCAAGCCTTTCACTACAAAATTTTCATGAAAATTTGACAGAGTCTCCCTTTGTATTTAGGATAAATCCTAAACACGAATCCTCTTCTTGCACATTAAACAATCACACATCCATTGAGGATCTAGGCATTGTCAGAATGCATCCCTCAGCATACAGTATAATTAATTATCAAGGCATGTTCAATCATACATATACACACATATGCATATACCTATCCTTTCAACAACCTTAATCCAAATATGTAATTCTGTCATTTAATAAATTCAACTAATGTAATACATATAACTACAGCACAAACGACATTATAATCTAGCAAGGGTTGGACCCTGCTATAGTACTATAGAGCTACAATACTCTAAGAAATTCACAAAGATTTTAAATTACATAATGCCCTTAAAACAATAAAGGCCAACTCAAGAAGTAGAAATTCAATACTGAGAGACAGGATGATCAAATCCTAATTGAATACCTATATCTGAAAAAGAAAAAGAAGCAACAAAGTGAGTTTATGCAACTCAGCGAGAGATAGAATGTTCCTAATTCACATGAGACAATTTTCATATATATATATATATATTCAATAGAAATTTTAGTTTCAAAATATTATTGAATTTCTTGAACTCACAGAAAACTATCTATTTCATGATGGTCCATCAAGAATCACACTTAGGTGGCATTTCCTTTGTGTGATTCCCGTATTTCGTCATGTACCACTTCTTGAGTGGCTGTGTATTTTCTATGTGTGGCTATGTAATAAATCATCGAGGTACACCAAGGCTAATGTATACTACCGTTAGCATGCAGATCTTGGCATAGACTTTCCCCAGTATTTTCCTTTACTATCTCACATAACATTTAACATAGGTTACTCCCACGAAAACTTTCCATTCAACCTCATGTATACTATTTATATATTCAGATATGAAGAACCCATAACAAAACCATGACATTGAGTATACTAACTCTTTTCAATTCAATCTCATGCAAAATCCTCAATAAACTATTTTCATTACTTTTCAAACAAGAACAATTCTCATAATTCCATAGAAAACCAGTCATTATCCCATGTGCAAGTTTTAGGATTAATATCATTAAGAAAATAAATTATCAACAGAAAATAGTTAATTAAGAAACAACTCATAAAGCCATAATAATTACTAGCACATGAACATAGATGAGATAATTATATTAGAAAATCAATTAGGGATATACTATCTACTCATAGACTTATTCCGGGGGTAGGATTTCAGCTCTACGGAGCTCCGAGGCTCATAGAGCGATCATTGGAGTTATCTAGCACAACCATACATGATAAATTAACTAAATATTAATTACTAATATAAGTAATTAACACTAATTACTCCCAAACCACAAAATCCCCAATTTTCTAACCTACGGTTCATGAGGAGTTCCCAAACTATTCAAGAATCGAAATTCCTAGGAAGAGAAAAAGGAAAAGTGTTAAGAGTTACCCTTAAGAAGCAAATTGGAATAAGAATAGTGGCGAATTCTGCAATTTCTCCTCCTCCAAGCTCCAAGTTCATTAATAGTAGATGTAGAGAGAAAGTGACGGATCTAATGGTGATTTGAGGTAATAGGGAGTGTTTAATGTGTGATTGGAGTAGATTTTGATGAAAGTTTCAAAGTGAAGTAAAGGATGAAGGAGAGGAGTGTTTTAGAGAGAAGAGAGAGAGTTTTGTATTTAGAAAGAGAGAGAGAGAGAGAGAGAGAGAGAAAGATGCGTAAAATGAAAAGAGAGAATGCATTCAGATGCTATATAGGCCTCTGATAAATGATTACAATTCTGTGTAATCAATTACCGCAGATCCAGATAATTGTAATCGATTGCAATTATGTGTAATCGATTATAGTTATGAAAAATTCATCTCGAGGACATCTAGAATGGTTGGGAACTTGTTTCAAACAATTGTAATCGATTACAACTCTTTTGTAATAAATTATAATTATGAAAAACACAATAACATAATAGACTCAGAACTTGGGGCACAAGTTTTACATTGAATACACATATTTACATTTCTAAATTTTATATTAATGGCCTATTTAATTTTATTCTCCATTAACTTTAGAACATAAATGTAAATTAAAAAGTACTTCCAATTTAGATTCAATAAAAATATCAAATAAATCAAATTTCTTAGGAATAAAAATCCAACATTTGGATTTTAGTACAATTTTTCAAAAACTTGAGTTTTATAAACTTTTGGGTTGAAAACAAAGGAGTTTACGCACTCTTTAAAATTTGTTAAAATTCACTTTTCAACTCATTGATGCCAAGGGAACTATTACTGGGACATTTGATCTTATAAAAATATCTTAATCTTATAGTCCTCCAAGGAGGTCTAGGATTCAGACTTAGAATTTTTCAAGATACAGTACTGGCAAACAATTGTAATACACATTGGGGTATTACAATAAAGTTATGTTAATTATTAGATATTGGACTATAAGGAACATCTTTATATATTTTCAAGTGTTGATATGAATATATTTATCTTTTACTATACAATATATATCAATTAGTTGAGGTGTTACCAAATTCATGCAAATATCACTGTATCACAATCTTATAAGAAATAGAAAGGGAGTAAAATAATATTTTAAATTGTAACATGTTTATTTGAAACAAAAGTTATTTGTGATTAAATTAATAATGAGTTTATGTACTAACAAAAATTAATAATGAGTTTAATATTAATTTTTTTTCAGAAAGCAAGATGGTCGTCGTTGTTGTTGTTTTTTTTTTTTTTTTTTTGAGATAATATGGAGTGTAAATTATTAGACAATATTTGAAATAATGAATTTTACAATTATTTAATAGATGATTGAAAAATAAAATTTATTTACAATTTTATAGAGACTTATATTATCATGTAAAAGGATTTTAAAAAATTATCGCTAAGCCTTATAAAAAGATGAAATTATAATCAATATTAGTTGAAAACAGACAATAATATAAAAATTATAAATAAATATATCTTTAGATTTCAAGTTACTTAAGGATAGTTAGCGAAATAAAAACAAAAAGCAATTATAATAGAGCATAGATAGACAAAATAGAGTGTCAATAGTCTCACCTTTATTACTATTATTTTGTAATTTTATTGATAATATTTTTCTATTTATTAATCTAATGTAAAAAGTGACTAGAAAAAGTCGGAGAAATAATATTTGTACCTATAAATATTATTTGAATATTTGGAGATCAATATATAAATAACTGAGAGGGATTTGAATAGTTTTCATGAGATTCTAAATTTAAATATCATTATCATTAATATATTAAAAAAATAAAAACATTTTCCATTATTAAAAAACATAACTGAGATTTAGTTACTTTTTTTATGAATGTGATAAATTTGATAAGATAACTAATAATAAATATGAAATATTTTAACTAAATTCACTAGTAATATAACTAGCATTTATGTACTAACACATACCTTTCTATATTTTTTTAATAAGTAGATTTACAAGAATTATAACTAAAATGATCAGTTTATTTATATTTGATTCTTCAACAATCTAAATAACATCACAAAAGTGAAATTCAAATAACATACTTTAAACGTGAAGCGAAGATTTCAACTTCTGAGACTGTAATTTTTTTCTTTTTAATTAATTTGGGCGAGATTTTAGGTGCAACTCACTTCCAAGTTGTATCATGGAACTTGCCAATCTAATAAATAAGATTTGATAGTGTATTGGTACACCAATTATTTACAGTGTACTATAATAGTTTCTAAAATTTATTTATATGATTCAAAATTAAATAAAATTTTATCTACATAATCTTAAAATTAAATAAAATTTTTGAGGGATATTTCAGGATCAAGCAGATAAATTTTAATTATTTTTACAATAACTATAATGCGCTATAATAATTTTTAAATTTATCTATGTGATCTTAAAATTAAATAAAATTTTATTTGCATGATCTAAAAACTAAATAGATATTTTGGAGGATATTTAAGGATTATGCAGATAAATTTGGTTACTTTTAAAATATATTTAATTATAATTATAAATTCTGATTAAAAATTAAAATTTACTATAATATACTGTAAATATTTGATGTATAGATATACCTTTAAATCATACTCAATCATCATATTGCACCTTTATAAGTTGCATGCACCATCATAAACATGATCCAAATATGAGGATTTGTCAAAACTAAAAGCGGTGTACTTCTCTACGTCACATTTCCCATTTGGAAGTGTCATGTTTCTTGTGTTCTAGTGCAATCTTAGCTTGGAAACCAGAGTGAAGTGATGGAGCAAGTTAAGGGGTTGAATAATGATGATTTGTATATAGCTGATTTTTTATCCTCAAGGTTCGGGATCTGTCACAAGCTATGACAATTACCAATCAATATTCAATATATATATATATATATATATATACAGTGAACCTCATCAAACTTTAAATATTACCACCGTCGCCAGATGGCCGATTAAAAGTCAATATAATCTGCAAAAGTTTCGGTTGCAGTAACCATGGCTGACTATCTACTTTTTATTTTATATTTGAGAAGTAGAGTAGTAAGATAAGTGATTTGATGGTAGATTTCAATGAATATTGTCACAATTAAATCTAGAAAACTTGTACAAATGCCAGTTGGGTTATAACATCACTAGGTGTGAAGATTTATTACTATTGTTACTTAACGGATGGAGGACTGGTCCCACCCAATTAAACTAATTAATATAATAGTTTCTTCGCAAAGTTACTAGCTAGTATGAAATGATGAAAGTCTTATCCAATCGAAAGGAAGAATTTTTCTTTCTATCAATATTTTATTGTGAACTCGTTAAAAAGTTTTATCTATTGATTTAAAAAATCAGAGCTTCACTTCTTAGCCAAAAAAAATGAGCGGAGAGAAAGGTTTGAGTAGGGAGGTGTGGAGGGAGGGTTAGGGTGCTGGTGGAGGGGACTATAGAGGTGGCAGAGGCAACAAGGGAAGGAAGACACGGAGCAACAAGGTTTCATTTAGAGATAAGGTGATGGGTGGAGTTGTGCAAGTGCTGAAAACAAATGGAGTTGATCTTCTCAAGGAGAATTTGGCTAAAATTGTTTTTGAGGATGGTGATGCTCTTAAGTCAAAGGTGCTTCTGGATGAAAAGGTGGTGGAGGAGGCTTCTGTAGCCTGGAAGGAGGCATTGGTGGTTAAGTTGCTGGGAAAGTTTATTGGTTTCTCAACTCTTCGAGACCATTTATTGACACTATGGAATCTGGAAGCAGGGTTTGACATAATGTTTGCGGGGAATGGACACTATATGGTTAAATTTGACTTGGTTTCTCAACTCTTCGAGACCATTTATTGACATTATGGAAACTGGAAGCAGGGTTTGACATAATGTTTGTGGGGAATGGACACTATATGGTTAAATTTGACTCCCTGATGTATCAAGCAAAAGTGATTAATGGAGGCCCTTGGATGATCTGAGACCATTATCTAGCTGTCAAGCAATGAGTCATGGATTTTAATCCAAGTGAGAGCAACTTTGGAAGAACTATGGTTTGGGTTAGGCTACCTGCACTCAACGTTCTGTATTATGATGAGAGGATGTTGAGGGTGATAGCGGCAGCTAGGGAGACCTATTAAGTTTGATCTTACGACCACCAAGTTAGATCGTGGAAATTATGCAAGAGTTTGGTAGAGGTGGATCTTGCAAAGCCAGTAGTGCGAGAGTTTGGATCTAAGACCATTGGCATAACGTCGATTTCGAAAGCTTGAATCTCATCTATTCTAAATGCCAATGTTTTGGTCATTTTGCTCGTGATTGCACCCCTTCAGAGCCGGTGAAAGAAGTTGTCGGAGGAGAGTAGAAGTCGCCCACTATGGTGGAGAACCAAGGTGCATCGAAGGTGCCTTGCCAGTTTGAATTTTCAACGATTACAGAGAAAATCACGGAGTGCAATCATATAGGAGTTGTTACGGAATCAAATCCTAATTCTGCGAAAGGTAAGGAGTGAAAGGTTGTTAATAATAAAGGAAAGGTGCAACGTAAAAAGGATTAAGGGAAATATAGTATAGGGAGGGATTCTTTTGATTCTTGTAATCTTAAATAATCCTTAAGTAACATGGGGTAGGGCCGTCAAAATGGACCAAACCCATTTACCTGTCAAAAATAGGTGGACTGGGCTTAAAAAATAACAACTCGTTTAAACTAACTCATTTTCAACCCGACCGTTTAACCTGCGGGTTAAATGGGTCAATCCGCATGGGTAGTAGATCAACCCATTCACCAGTTTCTTTTTTTATTATTTTTTGTAGGGAAAGAAATATAAATTTAGGACATAAAAATATAATTTAATAATCAAATTTAGGACATCTTCATTTTTTTTAATAAGAAATAAGAAATTTTATCCTTTTTCAATCAAAATTAATATTTTAAAACTTGAAAAGTTTTTAAAAAAAAAAAGTTAAACAAGCCGAGTTAGTAAAAATATGACTCGTGTGCTAACGAGTTGGCCTGTTTAACCCGTTTATTTTGCAGGCTTAAACGGGCCGATCCTAAATGGGTTGGCCCAGCTCATTTGACACTCCTAACATGGGGCTAGGGCCCAAGGGTCACGTAAATGCCCATGCAGGGTATTTGAGTAAAGGCGCAAAAGGATCTTCTCGTGGGTAGGTTTCCAATATTAGCCTAATCAAAGAGGGCATTTCTTCTAAGCCCATCTCAAGGTGCAGTGCAGTAAAGATTGGTGGGGTTGTGAAAGGTGGGAGGCCCACGATCCATTTGGTTAGGACAAACAAAGTCTTTTCTCCAATTATGCCTTGCACACAGAGGATGCAGGTGGAAGCCATACCCAATCCTGTTGCAGTTACAATGCTAGTTTTAGTGGAAAGGGAGAAGACTGAAAGAGTAGTTTGTAATAGGAAAAATACGATGGAGGATGCAGTCTAGCATGATGGGAAGGATTTGGAACCTTGCCAAGGAGCCTCGGATTCTTCAATGAAGAACACTTGATGATCTTGATTCCATGTTATGTTCTACTCATATTTTTAACTGTTTCCTTATGGCTAGAAGTGATATGTGCTCTATCATCAGTTGGAACATTAGAAGGGTAGTGAATTTAGTTGGAAAAAGGGTGGTTAGGGCGTTGGTCAAAAAAATTTGTCCTGATATTTTCTTTATCCTGGAACCGCATTGCCAATTTAACAAGGTACGTGGTTTCTGGGAGAGGTTGGGCTTTTATCCTTTGGTGGTGTCTAAAGCTCAAGGGCATGCCAGAGGTATTTGAGTGCTAGGTTTGAAGGGTGGTTTGTTGCCCTCAATTGCTATAGTGGATGTGTTTCCTCAAGTTGTTATGGTGTAACTAGGGGTAAGGAATAATTTTTGGGTGTGCAGTGCTATGTTTGGGAGCCCAATTCCATGTTTGTGTGAAGCTTTGTAGGATCACCTTTGTAACTTAAGAAGTTCCATTTCAACTCCTTGGATCTTGATTGGAGATTTTAATGTGTTTCTTTTCCCTAATCAAGTGAAAGCGAGTGATTTCTCTTTTAGGAGGGCTGAGTTTTTTACAAATGTCATTGATGATTGTGATCTTATGGATATAAGGTCTGTTGGAAATAAATATACTTGGTAAAGAACTTTTCAGGCCAAAAGATTCTTTCTAAGAGGTTGGATAGGGCGGTTGTTGATCTTTCTTGTAGGAGAGCTTTTCCAGAAGCTTACTTGGAGACTCTTTGTAAGATGTATTCTGATCATCACCTTATTTTAATGAGATGTGGGCGTGCTTTACATCCTTCTCGGCCTACACCTTCTCGCTTTAATGCTTCCTAGCTGCTAGATGAGTCATTTGAGGATGTGGTGCTCTTTGCTTGGGGGTGTAGGGTGTTTCCATCTTGGACAAGCTTTGTAAGGTGAGGGAGGATGCACTTATTTTTAATATGGAGGTGTTTGGTAATATCCTAAGAAGGAAGAGGGAGTTGGAGAATAGGCTAAAGGGCCTCCAAGAAAAATTAGAGAAGGGTGGATTCAGCTTCTCTTTCTTTTCTTGGGAGATCTTTACAGAAGAATTATTCTGAGGTGCTTAAGCAAGAGGAGCTCCTCTGGTATAAAAAGTTGAATGAAAAATGGGTGAAGTTGGGTGACAGAAACACCTCCTTTTTCATACTTGGACTTTGGTTCATAAAAAGAGGAGTAAGATTGCTGGTTTGTTTTTGAGAGATGGCTCTTAGTCTATTGATGAGGATTCTTTGCAAAATAAAGCCTTGTCTTTTTTCAAAGATTTATTTTGTTCTTTGGAGGATGATGATTTTTCTACTCTCTTTGAGATTGAGTTTTCTAAGTTAGAAAATATGTGTTCTTAGAAGCTATTAGCCCCTGTTATAAAGGATGAGGTTTATCTTGCTCTTAGAGACATGCCTTCTTTTAATTTCCCTGGGGTTGATGGTTTCATCCTTTCTTTTTCAAGAATTATTGGCATGTGATTAGAGATGATGTGTGGAAGATTGTGCATGATGCCTTCTTGTTTGGCTCTTTTGATGCTCAACTTGTAGAAACTTTGATGATTGTTTTGATTCCTAAAGAGGATCAGCCGATTAGGATGAGAGAGTTCAGGCTTATCAGTTTATGTAATGTCTTATATAAGCTGATTACTAAAGTGTTGATTAATAGGTTTCACTCACTCATTTATGCGTGAGTTTATTTATCCTATGCAAAGTGGCTTTGTTCTTGGAAGAGGCACCCAAGATAATTCTATTGTTGCCCAAGAAGTGATGCACTATATGAAAACTTCTAAGGCTAAGAATGGTTCAGTTGCTTTTAAGATTGACCTTGAAAAAGCTTATGATAGAGTGGGTTGGAAGTATTTGGAGTTTGTTTTATATAAGTTTGGTTTCCCGAAAAAATGCTATGAAATAGATTATGTGCTGTGTTTCTTCCTTATCTTTGATGGTTCTTTGGAGCAAGGTTAATTTACCTTCTTTTGTGCTTAGAAGAGGATTAAGGCAACGGGATCCTTTATTTCCTTATTTGTTTATTATGCATATGGAAGGCTTAAATCATCTTATTTCCAAGCAAGTGGAAGGTGGTGTTTGGCAGCTTGTGAGAGTCTCTAGGGATAGGACCAGTATATCTTACTTGTTATTTGCTGATGATGTTCTGCTGTTCTCTAAGCCGATTGCTACCCAAGCGAGCTTGCTAGGTGAGATGGTGTAGTTGTTTTGCAAAGCCTCTGTTCTAAAAGTTAATGTTAACAAGTCTAGAGCAATGTGTTGTAAATCTATTGCTAGACAAAGACGGGATTTATTTTCTTCTATTTCATCTATTCATTTTGCTACTGATTTGGGGAGATATTTGGGGTTCCTTCTTTTGAGTAAACATCTCAAGAAGGATGATTTTTCTTTCATTCTTGAAAAGCTTAATAGTAGATTGGCTTCTTAGAAAGAGAAATTATTGAACAAGACAGGTAAGCTTACCCTAGTGAAATCAGTGCTTGCTTCTATTCCTATTTATCCTATGCAAGCTTTCTAGATTCCTTCAAGGGTCTATGATGTGATTGATAAAACTTCTAGGAGGTTCCTGTTGGGCATGCAAAATCAAGATAAATGTTTTCAGCTTATTAATTTGGATATAGTCCCTAGTCCTAAATATGTTGGTGGCTTGGTTATTCAAAAGGCTAGGGAAGTTAATGTCTCTCTTTTGGGGAAGTTGTTGTGGAGCCTTATACATGATCAGTTTAAGCTTTGGGTTCAAATGTCAAATCATAAATATTTTAGGAACACATCCATTTTTGAAGCCCAGTGCCCAGCATCTTGCTCTCCAATCTAGAAAGCTATTTTAAAAGCTTTAATATGGCTCGAAGATGGGTTTCGATGGACATTGTTTGATGGGACAACCTTTCTTTGGTTTGACAATTGGGCTAGAATTGGCCCATTATGTAATTATGTGGATTACATTCACATTTCTAGCTCTCATATGTGGGTTAGAGATTGTTGGCATGATGTTGGTTTTTTGATGGTTTGTGGACTATCCTTCCAGATCATGTGAAGATCATTCTTTCTGAAATTTCGGATCCTTTTTAGTTTGAGAGCCAGCACACTAATTGCGTTATTTGGGCTGCATCTTATTCGGGCCAATATTCAACAGCCTCAGCCTATAAGTGGCTAGTTTATCATTAGGTGAATGCTCCGATATCTTCTTAGTCTTGGGTTTGGAGGGTCTCGACCCCTTACAAAATTGCTTTCCATTTATGGTTGGCTCTGCATGACTATCTCCCCACGAACTCCTTGAGGTTTAGGTTGGTCTAGCTTCTTTTGATTTGTGTCCTAGATGTAGGGTTCATCCTGAGACCACTCTACATTGTTTGAGGGATTATGTTTTGGCTAAAAGGCTACGGGTTATGGTTGGCTTTGATAAGGTTGATAATTTCTTCACTTTTAATTTAATCTCCTAGCTAAAGGAGTTTGCTTCTGGTAAGTCAGTAGCTTTCTTTTTGGCTTCCTATTGGAATATTTGGTGTGCCAGAAATATGTTTATCTTTGAGAATCAAAATCCTCATTCGTCTCATGAACCTTTTTGATACATGTTATCACATCTTTTCCTCTTCATCTCAACAAGTTATGATTGAGGTTTCTTCGACTCCTCTTGCAAAACCCTTCATCAAGGCTAATACAGATAGTATCTCTCTTGGTAATCCTAGTAGAGTGGGCTTTGGTGTAATTTTCAAGTCCTCCAACGGTGCTTGGATCTTTGGTTTTTCTATGTATGTGTCTCATGCTAACAATCTTTGTGTTGAGCTCATGGCATTGAGGAAGGGCCTTCTTTTTGTAAGCTGCAATGCCCAATTGAAACAATCTCTCAACTGTAGACATTTCAAGTTTTAAAGGTTTTGATGGATATCAAATCAAGCTTTAAGTAAATCTCTTGAATTCAAACAATTTATTAAACACATCCTTTTGTGAGTAAGATATGCTTCAAAACTAAATTGTTTATCATATAAAACAAAGCGTCAAAATCCGTTGTACTTTTTTCGAATGTGATTATATTGGATCTATCGCTTTGTGCCCCATATGTTTACTCACTCAGGAACAAAATAGAAAGTTCAGAATGATAGTGGTAAAGCACCAAAAAGGAAAAGCATGCCACGAGAATGGTCATACCTCATTTAGAAAGATGACTTGATTTAGAAGGGTGAATTCTCATGAAGTATCTCACCACTAAAGCTTCTTTTATAGCTTCATTGAGAAGTTCAAAAATTCAAATATAATTTGACAAGTTGCAATGAAAATGCTAACAAGTCTGAAAAGTTGGTGAAGACTTCAACGGCTACTTTCCCTTTCTATGTCATGTCAACTTGTTGAAGAAAAATGTTGTAGCCTCTCTTTCTAGTCATAGACCAGTGGATCATAGTAGCACAAGGCTTAAGATTTGTAAGTTTCAACGGTAACATCTCAAGTCTATATAAAGCTGGCACACAAAGAAGAAGATAGAGATGTTGTTCAAATTTTTAAAATCAGCAACCGTTTCATATCTTCATCTTTCTCAACTTTCAAATATTTTAGAAAGTTACTTATTGTAACTTCTGTATTAAAATCTTCTCTATAGGTGTGTAATAGATAAAATTGTCACTTTGAGAATATAGAGAAGTCACTCACTATACCTCTTTGATCTATGCTTTGTATAGAATTTTTAGTGTGAGTGTAACACAAAACCTTTAAAAATCTCTTGTAACCAGACCCAAGAGTGGTCGCAGTGAGCTTGGAGAGGCTAGGACAAAAAACTACTCTATTGTGAAAGCTTAGAGAGGCTAGAGAAAGACTACTCAACTGTAAAAGCCTGGAGAGGCTTGGAAAAAGAAAACTCTTGGTATAAAAATCTCAACGAGGAATTGGGGATTGGACGTAGGCATTGGTTTGGCCGAACCAGGGTAAATCTCTTTGTGTGATCCTTCTATCTTTCTCCTTTTACTTGTAGTATTTCTTTCATACTTAGATTTGTGCAATATTTGAATCACTTTAGTAATCTTTTATAATGCACAACACTTTTTTTCTAACTACTGCTTTCGCATTCCAAGTCTAGAACTTGAGACAGTTGCTTTGTAAAAAGTTTTCAGGTTTAAGAAATATTAGTGAAGACACGATTCAACCCCCCTTCTCATGTCATCTTTTCCAACACTTTTGGCTTGGCAGATAGGTTTTAGGCATGTCACTTGTGAAGTTGAATATGTTGAAGTGTTGAGGCTGGTGTAGGATCGCTCTGAGGTTTCATGTGGATAGTGTTTTAACATGTGATATTCAGAGCTTGCCAAGTCATCAATGGACTTGTCACTTGTTTCATGTCTACTGGGAAGGCAATCAAGTTGTGGACTCTTTGGCAAAGATGGGCGCTATCTCTAGGATCGACTAGAGGTCTTGGGAGTCTCTTCTCATGAAGCTGCTGCCATTGCTCAGTAGCAATCATGCAGGAGTTGTCCATTGGAGATAGTTTCTCTCCTTTTTTTTTTGTTTTCTTTTAGCTCATTCACCAAAAAAAAAAAAAGAGTGTCCTGGATCAAAAGAAAAAGGTTCTCGCCTATTGATGGGCTATCTATAATTAAGAATTAGTTTGTATATACAATACAAAACCTATCAACCTCCACACCTTCATGTGGAGGTTAGCAACCTCCACATTTACTTTGGACATAAAACTTAGTCATCTCTTTCCTTAATTAATTTGTACTTTTAGACAACTTTGTAATTTTATCTTACATATATTATTTAACATTCTAACTTTTTTCTCTCACCTAATTAACACTCACTATATCCACTATTTCTCTGACCATGAATACTATCCTCTATTATTTTTATTTATCTCTTACTTTAATTTTATATTAATATTGATAAAAAAAAAAGAGAAAATTCTACCATGTAAAATGTAGAGAGTAAGAGAAAGGAGCAATTAAGTGAGAGAAAAATATTAATATGAAATTTTAGTGATTGCTGTTATCCCAGATAGGCGAGTTTGGATTTCTAGTTTTTCTCATTAGCAAATAGGTAACTAATTATTTAACTTAGTGCTTTGATGCTATTTGAGTGGGAATATTGTGTTTGCTTTTGTTTATATACAACTTCTTATAAACAAACTTGGGGTGCTTTCCTGCTTATCTCAAAAACCCAAGGAGTTCCATGGCCCTACCCCCACCCATTCCCCTATCAGTTGCCTTCGTGCCTGTCCATCCTTTTTTCATATTCTTCACCCATAACCACCATTTCCTAACCTTCCACCACCTCCCCCATCCTTAATCATCAAAATCATTGCTTGGCTTGGGTTTCCAAGCTCAATCGGTGGCGGATCTTGTCCAAAGTTAGCACCTTTTTCCTTAGAAAGGCATTGTGTGGCTATTGTTCATGTAGTCTAATAGTGTTGTGTTCAATGTTGTTCTTTGGCGGTGGGGGTAGTGTGCGGTAATGATGGAGATGTGTTGGCTGGGTCAGGACCAGCGATATTTTTTCTGTGGCCTGACAGCTTGTCCAGGTATCGCTTATGTTTCTTAAGTTCGCATGGCAACAGCGGAGTCTCCAGTGACGGTGTTGGTGGTGGTCGTGAGTTTGTTGTCCTTGATCTTCCTTGCAGTGATGTTGTTGAGAGATTCTTGGCTGGTTTTGCGATGGAACCATGTGTAGAATGTAACACCCTGCTAACTAACTATCATCATATCATTTATTTTATCTTATTTTACTTTGATAATAATTAACTAGCAGAATATTACTTAACTTATTCCTTAATTTTATGTAGGTAAATTTTTTTTTCCTGATCTTGGTCACTCATTTTAATTTTATTATACTAATTTAATGTATAAAAAATAATAATACTTCATCATACTAGTTAGTATGTCCCATAGCAGATGCAACCATCATATAGTAAAACATGCATCATAACTAGTGGACCATCATAAGGGTTACATCAGTACCATTATCAAATACATAGCCTAAATACAAAAAATGAGTGTCCTATACTACTAGTCACTAATAATATCAATAGTAAGCATCGGGTCTAAAACAACTAAATTGACTTTGTTAATAACAAAGTCATAATCTAAAGCCACATCCATATTGATGGTCACTATGATTTGTGCCATCTAGAAACACCAAAAAAAAACAAGTTCAAGAAATCTTCTAGTAGGGTAGTGCTCCCAAGGAAGTCCCGCTTCATCCTAAAATGCTAAAAATAAAGCGAAAGTGCAACGATATGCTTATCAACATAATAGATCCAATTACACAAAATTATTAGAACATTTAGTTGTCGAAAGAAACATAAACAAGTCATAACCAATAGACAACTTAAATTATTATTCCCAACCATTTCATAATGTCAAGCAAGATGGCAATACATAGTAATAGGTATGAATAGTAGAGTAGCATTATGAATATCATAATTATCAATATAAGTCGTAAACAATGGTAAGTATACTGTCAAAATCTTTTTTGCTGCTTTCTGCTCTTTTCTGATGACTGAATCATTATCATAAAACTCTATCACAATTAAGCGTTATGTATCCACTTTTCCTAGTATGAGTATGTTAGTAAGATCTTCCATAATTAATTCAAATCTATGAGAGCTCTCATTGTTAGGGCATCCCCTAGTCAAATCAGTGATCCTCCTACCAATCCACTCAAAGGTGAGGCTAAGATGTCACTAGGCAAATGTCCAACTTATCCACTTTCAGGTGGAGCCAGGACATTGCTAGGCAAATGTCCCACTTATCCACTCGCAAGTGGGGCCAAGACATCATTGTGGTAAATACATCACTTGTCCACTCCATGATGGAGCCAATGCATTACCATGACCTTTACCAGACGATGAACATATTCATTGTCTACTATGAGATAGGGGCCAATCTCAACTTCGGTAAATGCACCACTTATCTACTTCGAGGTGGGGCCAATACATCACCCTATGAATGTACCACTTGACCACTCTGAGAGGGCCAATACATTCACTATCCTTTCACGTATCTTATTTAACAGCCATAGAATATTTGATCACATATATGGAGCATTATTTACACAATCATATCATCATACTTTTCCTCTGAAATCACAGTGCACATATATTCCTTTGGCTATCAATTCACATAATCATATCTCAGGGTACACATATCATGTTTCTTAGCCATTAGCCGTCAAGTTTCATATGATCATATCATAAATGCACATATCATATTTCAAGCCTTCAAGCCTCATATATTTTATCTAGTGAACATAGTCATAGTTCTAACCATCAAAATTCACATATTTTATCATAAAGTGTACCTAGCTTTACACCAACGATGAAAATACTAAACTAGGCTAATGGCACACATAGTTCACTTCAAACATCACATAGTGCACATCACGCATATATTATGTCAAGGATCCTCATATCCACATGTTCTTCATATCATGCTCCTAATTAAAGCTATCATAGTGAGCATACAGATTATAAGAACACCAATCACATATTTATGTACTCATGAGTTAACAAAGCATGGATATTCATACATTAAAGCAACTACACATAGTTATTTAAACTAAGCTTGCCCCAAAGTGTAACACTCTAGTAGTTCCATTCTATGCTTAAGTCATATTGTGGAATTACTAGTTGCTACTTTTGCTCACGGAACTATCATTACCTTATAGAAATTACTTTATACCGAAAATAGGGGTAAAATTTTTTCTACAAAACAAGTAAACCATTTTTGAAATCGAGAGCCATGAGCGCATCGTGAACATATAAAGTAACACCGCTATCCCATGCATATATCGCATTTAACAAGCATAGAGACCATAAGAGTAACCACAATTCTTAGAATAATGTAACATTCATTCCACGGCCAACCATGATAATATAATAAGAGTCGCACTGGCTTCATACATAAGATAATAATGGGTCCGACATCTATCATTCAGTCACTCTACACAAAAAGCCTACCAATACATAATAAAAGGAAATACATCGATAATCCTACTACCCAAGCATGCCACATAACATAATGATAACCCTATAACTACTACCAAAGTGGGCTATCCTCGTGTTCTGGCCCAGATGCGCTGTCGCCACATCAAGCATCAAGTGAGGAAACCGTTCCTATATCCACCGGGAGAAGTACTACCACGCCCTCCTCGAAGCATGTCCTCACCATCGGCACGCTGCTGGTACGAATGAACCCACGCTCAACCGGGGTGAAAATGGGTCAGATGAAGCAAAAGAATCAAGATAGACGAATCATCAAGGTCGCGACTAACCCGAACGATGAGAACCCTGCACGAGTCTGGATAGATGGGCTTCTGATGGATCGGCCTCACATGGAAGTTTCGGATAAGACGGCCCGAGGGATCGAATCCGTGAAATAGCTCTGAGTCAAACGTATCCGAAGTCGGCCTCATCATCATCGCTGGGGTATCTCGGTGGCTGAAAGCAGGGCTAATGTCATCCATAGTAACCTCGCCAAATGGCCGAGCGCGGTCGGAAAATGGGCTCATCACGGAGTCCGAATCGGGCGGTCGTGGAAGATGTAGACCTCATCACGCCGCCGACAAAGATCGGTATGCTCAAAGACCGGGTCAAAGCGCCAACGCCACACCGAACTCAATGTAGATCACCATCGCGTTCGACGTCGACATCCTTCAAGACGACACGGAAACGTAGGAATGAGAAATACTAAATTTCTTAGTAGGATCGCGGCTTGACAAACACGGTCATCGCTATCGCCCCACCACTTCTGGGTTTAATTACAAAACAAGGATGATATAAGTTCAATTTTTAATGATTTTGAAAAACTTAAACCCAAGCCGGGTTGCTTTTAAACTTAACATCATAAACACATCATCATGACTAACATCCGTACTAAAACATAGAATAACATCCATAATGCAAATGGGCCATATACTTTTATGCGAAAGACACGCATCATCACAGATGTAACCATGGTCATACTTAGACTTTACTTTCATTTTAGCACGTACTTAACATTCTTTACTTTCCTTTGAAATAGACCGCTTTTGACATGAGCTCATTCCGTGACCGTCGTCCACGCCAGCACTAACCAAATCGACTGCCGATATTGGTTACCTCTAAGTTGGAGGGTCCTCCAAAACACCCTTGCCTCCTCATGAGGTTCCTTGTGGATCATTGCCTCTCACTTCCCCTTACAAGTGATTGAAGGGTCACGCCCCATTGATTCTTTTCTTATCTTATACTTTACATGCATAACTCCCTTGACTAGACGCTGCAATGATATGACTAAGTCCATAATTTTGATTTGAATCCGGCAAAGATAACGGCTAGACCGGAGCTTCCCCAAAATGCCAATCATCAAAGATTCAACCAATAGTTTATCATATCTATATCATATCATCACACTTATCATTCAATCATGAGACAAAGCTCAATCAATCTCATCATTCATCATGCCAAGTGGCATCACACATTCATACCCTAAAGGGGTTTATAGTTGTGTTGTTCTTTGTGAAGAATATTATGAATCATCACATGATTTCCCCATGATAGAATCACATAGTTAGGATATGTGTTTATAGTCTTTTAGTTACTTGGTCCTTGGATGAAAGTATGCTTTACTTAAGGCATGTCTTATGAAACACTTGTTCAAGCTTAATTAAATTATGTGATTGTTTCCTTTCCTTGAGATAGCTTGAGACTTAGTGATTCCTAGGTTCATGGTATGCTTAGAGGCCTCTAATCATACTTCTGCTCCCAAGGAGTTCGAGATCCCTCTAATCCTTGGGTCATGACAACGCATAACCACATCATGAACCCAACAACACCAATGTTCACTAATCACCAAGGGTGACTTTTAACTTAGTCAAGTTGCAAAGTTTTAAACTTTTACTAATAACATACCAAGGTTTTGCCTTAAACATTATTAAAGTTGTCATTCTTTATAAAGTAGTCATAAAGTCTTATTCTTTATGAAAGTAAGTGCCTTTGACATTAAGCTCTTATCTTAAGATTGGTCTTTATGTAATAATGATACAAGCTACTAGCTTTTGAATAAAAAGTCTTGTTCTTTATAAAAGTTAACACCTTTTGCATTAGTTGGGTTCAAAGTCTAAACTTTATGAATGAAATGTTATAGAACAACATTTTTATAACTTAATGATCTCATTCTTGAATAAAGTTTGAAACTTTGTAAAAGGTCTTTTCTTTAAGGTTTGATTTCTAAAGCCTAAAGTGACAAGATATCGTTTTTTTCTAACTCAAAAAGTTTAGACTTTCACATGTATTCTTGTCTTCAAAACAAAACAAAATAAAACTTTATGGAAGCTTAAAAGTTGCGCCACTTTGAAGAAATCATGAAGCAAACTTGTTAAAGTCTAAAACTTTGAGAAGGTTCATAGTCTTATCAAATCATGGAAACATAGAAAGGTGAAGCTTTTCTAATCATTCACTCATCATAAAGAGAAAAGAACAACTTTAAGCTAGAGATCAATAAGGACATAGGTTTCCAAAAGAAGAAACTTAAGAACACATGAAGAACATCAAGAACATATTTTACTAAAAGAGGAAACTTAAGAACACATGAAGAACATCAAGAACATATTTTTCTAAAAGAGGAAACTTAAGAACACATGAAGAACATCAAGAACATATTTTCCAAAAGAGGAAACTTAAGAACACATGAAGAACATCAAGAACATATTTTTCTAAAAGAGGAAACTTAAGAACACATGAAGAACATCAAGAACATATTTTTCCAAAAGAGGAAACTTAAGAACACATGAAGAACATCAAGAACATATTTTCCAAAAGAGGAAACTTAAGAACACATGAAGAACATGAAGAACATATTTTTCGAAAAGAGGAAACTTAAGAACACATGAAGAACATCAAGAACATATTTTTCTAAAAGAGGAAACTTAAGAACACATGAAGAACATGAAGGATCTTCTCAAGTTTTCACTTAGAGATCTTGGTCATGAAAGACCCAAGCTCCAAGCTTTCTTGAGCAAACAAAATAAAAAAGATGAAGATCACTACCTTTCTTGAAGATGGCGCAAAAACAAGAGAAATAGAAGAAGAATATGATGACTCCTCTTGATGATGAAGGTGGCGGTTTTGCAAGAAGGAAGGAGAAGCTCTTGAAATCTTGTGGAAATGGAGGTTGTAGTGTTTTGATCTTGTCTCCAAAGACCCAAAGATGAGGTCTTTGAAGGGCTAAGTGAGTGGTTTACGGTGGTGGTGGTGGAGAAAGGAAGAGGAAGATGAAGAAGATGAAGAAGTGTTTAGAGAGAAGTTAGAGAATTTGGCTTCAAGAGAGAATAGGATGAGTGAAATGAAAATGAATGAGTGAGGGAGAGAGAAAGTATGCCCACTTTAAGGAGGGAGGATGAGATATTTTTGCTTCACTTTGCAAGTGTTATCTTGTGTTAATTAGTGATTAAGGGGACAAATGGGATGATGGGGAGACAAAGCATGGTCAAACTCTTACATAAAGTAGTCTTGTCTCATGCTTTTTGCTTTTATGACATCACTCTCACTTTATTGTCTAGTTGACTAAATTTGAATTTAATCATGTGACATGCTCATACAACTTAATTAAGGTGATTAAGCAAGAATTAGTGATTAACACACAAGAACATGATTAACAAAATTAATCTCAATGATTGCTTAATTAACCTTAATTAAACTCGAGTAAGCTAATTAAGGGCGATTAGTGCTTAAGTAAGCTATAAGGGCTCTAACTTGCTTAATTAGAGATTATCTAACCTCGATTAGGCATTCTCTCTTGACTCCTTCTCGTCTGAAATAACCCCTTTAATTAAGCCCTAATCTCGAAATTCCTCATTAAGTGCCTAATTACTCAGGGTTACTACGGTAATTTAACACGACATGAAATTGAGGATGTTACACAAAGCATAATTAAGTCAAATAGCCAAACGCTTTTGCCAACTCATATAGATAACACAAAAACATATAACCACATCATAAAATATGCTTGCCCTAGGTTGGAATGCTAACATAGATCAATATAAGATATAATAGACAAAAGTGATAATTTTAAGTGAAAACTTATTGAAAACACTTGAACTTTAGAAAACTCACTTCAAGCAAGGAACTAGCTAGTCTATAAGAAATTTCTAATGGGATCTTGACTTAATATTTATTATCAATGTTTATTAGTGTGATTAGAATTCAAGTAAGTCCAAAAGCCCATAGTCCAAATCCAAAGAATATGTATGAACATAAATGGTCTCAAATAGGTCCAAAAGAGTCTCAGTAATTCACAATAGTCCAATCATAGTCCATACAAGGTTCAATAGCATAGGTACAAGTCTATAAGGTCACAAACTCCAAAGCATAAGTCATGGTTCATTTTATCAAGTTTTAAGTGTCTTTTAGAAACTTATTAAGTCTTGATGGTCCCAAAAGAATCTATCAACCATGCTAATTCAAACATGCTTAAAGGTTTGAAAACATCTTATCATAACAGTGTAAATAAAATAATTTCCAAGCTTCAAAAAGGCTCATGGTTGAAAACATGTGTAAGGCTAAACCAAGTCTTTTTGCTTCAAGAGTTCATAAACTTGTACATAAGGCTTCAACAAGTAATAATACATGACTTAAGACATTAAACCAAGTTTATAAAAAGAACTTAAATAAAAGAAATTTAAATGGAATGCTTGCTGCCCAAAACAGGGTAGATTTGAAAACTCATTACAAAAGATGTTTTTTAATTCTAAAATTAAAAAAACTTAGCAAATAAGTACATAGCATGATAATATAGACTCACAGGCTTCAAATCATCATTTTAAGAACAATAGAATACCTCATAATCAAGGTGCAAGGTCACGGTTAAATAGGGGTAGAATTCAAACTTAAACTTATTCACAAGTTTCAAGTGCATAAATTAGAAAAATAAGCATGAACCTTTCATATATAAATTCATAAGCTTCAACAAGTGGAATTTCATCATCCAAGATACAAAATCAACACTTTAATGGCTTAAAATAAGTGAACTAAAAAGAATTAAGGTACTGTCCAAAATAGGGCTGCCCTCATAATTTACTTAAAACACATGTTTAATGCACCAAACACAAGTAGAATTAATATATAAGCACATAGCATCAACATATAGATCATATGACTTCAAAGTAACATTTTTACACCCTTTAGTATCCTAAGAAACATACTAAAATGTTTGCTCCAAAATAGGGCAGCATCATTACTTCTAATGAAACTCACAAGTTGCGTGCTATAATTTGAAACTATCAAGGAATCAAGGTTTTATAAGGCAAGTTTAACTTGTCAAGACTTTCGTTCATCATCCATAAGCCTTAAAACATACAAGAACACAAAAAGTAACCCACTACCATTGGTAAAGGTTGTGAGGTTCAAGAGGTTAAAATCAAGGATTATTAAGTTTAAATCCTTCAAAACTCATGGAAACCCAATCTTACACATAGCGTGCTATCAAAAGAATATAGAAACACCATGAAAGTTAATAAAACAACACTCTCACCCTCAGCCCTAGCCTAGGCCGTGAGCCTTATGGGGTTTGAGATGGTGATTTCCATCTTCAATTAGCATATAATTCATGTAGACTCAAGAATGCATACACAAAGTAATTAAACTAACATGTTTATTATCATCGACATCCAAAATAACCCAAGTTGCCCACAAACCTGGTCATGGCAATGGCTTATATATCCATGAATAAGAAGATTCTTTTCTCAAAAGCTCTGAACTCTAAAACATAAGAACATAAGAGCACAAGATTAAAGCTTCAAATCCTTAAAGGAATTCATCTAAACCCAATCCTTTCATGAACTTTTAAAAGCTTAAAAGATGAATATATGTTCTGAAAAATATAGTTTAAAGCTTCAAATAACACATATAATCACATAGAACACATGCATAGATCCTAAAGAGTGAAAAAGAAAACCGTACTTGGCTTAAGCTCTTGAAACTCGATTTGTGCAAGGCTAGGATAGCAGCTTCCTTAGCCTTTCTAACTCACTTCTAAGGGCTGAAACTTGAGTTAAAGGGATGGTGATTGATGCTGCTTGAAGATGGTGACGTTGATGAAGTTTGGTGGTGATTTGATGGAGTTTTCTTGGAGATTTTGTAAGGAAATGGTGAAGGTTGGTGGTGGAGATGAGTCTCGGCCAAAGGGAGTGTTTGAGGGGTTGAAGGCTAAGTTTCTAAAGTGTGGGGGGGTGTGGGGTGTGGTTCCATTTATAGAAAAAGAGTGATTAGTTAGTTGGTCAAGTATATGATTAGTTTTAGTTTAATTAAGTAGTTTAATTTGTTAATTGTCTCACCTCTCTTTAATTAATTTAAGAACCAACCAAAACTGATTTAGAGACATAATAGTACTCATCTTATGTGTCTAATAGAGATTTAGAAAGTATTAAATTGATTTAGTGCATGATTAGTGCCAAAATTACCATTTTTGCTTAAGCCTAGTTTCGACAATTTAACTTTTAATTAACAAAATATTTAGCAAATAATTAAATTTCTTTAATCTATCATCAAAACCATGTTTGTTTATGAGAAATATATTATTATTTAATTTTCAGAATTTAATTTACAATTTATAGGATTTTTGAACTATTTTTACCCTAACTAAGCTTATTTTTGGGGTTAATTAATGTAATTAAGTATCTATAATTAATGATTTTTTTTTTAAAAAAATTCTTCATCAGCCCATGTGCCCTAAATGCCTTTTCAAGGGGTCAAAGGGACATGGAAGCTTGGTTATAGATTTGATTCAAAGTTTCATTAATTTGGTAAAAGATTAATTAATCTAAGGTTTTTTGTTTTGACCAAATTTTACTTTCATGAGTTCTTCATATTTCTCTAATTTTTCACTTAATTTTCTGATTATAGGGGAAGGAGCTATGGCCATTGCTATCCTCCTAGGCCATGGTTGTGTTTTTGTTAGTTTAATTAGGTTTATGTAATGTATCTTAGGCATTTTTCTATAGTTTTTGATTCAGACTTGCTCCAAAAAGCCTAGGTCCAACTCAACCACTGCCATGGCCCAATTTCATGGCCCAATATGCTCAAGCCCGAAACTCCACTAATTCATCATTGTATTGTAAGTGAAAATAGTCTTATAGGGTTTTCGGAGCCTATTTCGCATCTCGATGAGGTTATTTTTGGGAAATTATGCAAATATTCTTCAATCTCACTAAAAATTGATATTTATCTTCAAAACTATATTTCAAATGTATTTATAATTTTTTTAAAATTTTTCGAGATCTTTCAAGTAGTTTTTGGCCTTCCATAAACCCTTTTGTATTTTTTGTTTGTTCTCTATCGGAGTTTTTAATGTATTTTCTGTTCTCTATAACTAATAACATTTTTGTAATTATGGACAAGTCCAGGGGCATCTTATGTCATTTCACACTTGAATAACTCCATGGGCCAATCGACATAGATTTGGGTTTTTACGGCTCCGTTATGTTACTCAATTTTGTTTAAACACCTATTCTGCTAATTCTTATGGTGCGAAGACCTAAATGTCATTTTCTAAAAGTTTTGAGGTAAAACTATAAATATTTACTGGGGTCTAAGTATAATTACAAATGATATTGGGGCAATTTTATAAATAATAAAAGTTTGTATTATAAGGGCATTTTTATCTTTTCTTAATTTTTAGTATATAGTAGTGCTGTAATTTCAATGACAATGTCACACTACCCTATAATTCTCAATGTGAGAATCATCATGGCATAGCACTGCCTGAGAAATTCTTACACTACCTAAGTGAAATAAATTGAAATTCTTATTATACTATATTAAGAAAAACAAGGATGTTACATAGAGAATCTTGCCCTGGATCCGGGGTGATGGCGTGCTTTAGGATTGCCCCAGAGTGTTGGCTTGCTATTAGAATGGTCTTAGCATGTTTTTCTAGAGTGATGTAGTGTTGCCCAGAGTATTGGCTTAATTTCAGCGTGGTCTCAATGTGTTTTTTCAGAGTGGTGTTATTGTGCAGTTTCCTTGTTTTGTCTATGTTTATTGTTGTGTTTTGTGAGCCCCTTAGTGTTGTGGCTTATGGTTTTGGGGTGTTGCATGTTCTTTTTTTGTTGCTTTTAGTTTGCAATTATGTTGTTAAGATGCTTTTGGTTGTGGCTTTATGTTGTACCTAAATTTGCTCTTTTTTTTTATGAGAGTCTGAGCACTTATTAATTATTGAAAAGAAAAAAAGGAAGCAAATTAGGGGCGCTTTCACTTGAGCTTAACAAGCTGCCCATAATTGTTGTTGTATTGTCAATGGCATTAACCCTATTTTTGAATGAGGCTGGAAGAAGGGCTGCTAGTTTTATTGAAGACAAATTTGAATTAAGTATACTAGCAATAAATACAATATTAATATAAAATTGAATAAGAGAAAGAGAGAGAGAGAGACACAGAGCAATATCCAGGTAGAGAAAAATAGTTGAGAGAATGAATATTAATTAGGTGGAGAAAAGTTAGAATAGCAATTAATGTATGTAAGATGAAATTACAAAATTGTCCAAAAGTATAAAATGATAAAGGAAAGAGATGGTATCCAAAGTAAAATGTGGAGATTGCTAACATCTCTTATAAATACTAAAATACATACTTAGATAACCCAAATATGAATTTAATCGTACTCATTCTTTTACCTACTTATTCAAATATTTACTTGAACGCCATATTGGATTGTCTTTTATAAACACTCTTTCCATTGCATTTTGTCTTTATGTGCACCGTTAGTACTTTCTGATGCCCGTATAGGCACCTAAGGATTGATTTTAAGAGGCCAAAATCAATTTTGTTCTTTTTTGCTCTTGTTTAGTTTCTTATGTCAAAAATTAATTATGGTCTTGAAAATAATTTTGGATAGAAGTGATAATTTTTCACTTTTCAATTCTATCAGAATTGATTTTGAGTTTTTTTTAATAAATTATATATTTAAAGTGATTTTGATCAATATTATTCAAATATAAATTACTTTTCAAATTAAATTACCAAACATAAATCACTTTACTTAAAAATTAATTCTAACTAAATCAATTTTAATAAAATCAATTATATCTAAAATTAATTTTACAAAAACAGAATTAAATACACTATAATACAGCGCCTTCAACACCACGTTTAACCATCTCGGGATAAGTACTCATTCACCTTGAATCTCGAAAACCGACAAAGAGTTTAGTGAAAGACTATCCATCTATGAGTGTGAATCTTCTCTATTCCATGATCAATTTCTTGAAAGTAAAATGGAAAAATATAAATAATATTTTGTATTTGAACTATGAGAGTGTTTATTGCCACCTCTTTTAAGTTTACTGCCACTCTTATTGCTCAACAACTTTCATTAAATTTCTTTAAATTACATTTTCCCTTTTTTCTCCTAACTAAACTATAAAAAATTGAAGTTCATGGTTTGTATAAAATCTTAGCAACCAATTATTAATATTATATGCAATGATTTTCAATATCTGTTTTTCATTTATCATGTCTATATTCTAATTGAGGTGATGAATTAGTCGCCATTCCTTACTAATAATATTTATGAGATAAAATCATTACAAATAACAATGTTGTTAAGAGTAGTGCTGTTTGATACAAATTTGTTTGTTACAAATTGAGTACCAAAAAAAGTGGAGGTGATTAACATAAAAGAAATCAATTAATGGACGTCATTCATATATATCTTTTGTGTACTACCAAATAAGATTATTTTTTTAAACTACCAATATTTATAGTTTATTAGACTTCAATTAATTTAACTCGAACCAGATTGTAGGTTTATTTAAGATGTAAAATTCTTTGAGCATATTTTTTAAATTTATAAAATTGAAATTCGAAATCTTACTTAAAGAAAAATAAGTATCAAATCATTTGAACTAAGCTGATGGTGGTATTCTATGTTATATTACACTAAAAATGTGTTACTATGAACTTTATTATTAATTTACTAATTAATATCACATGATTAAAATATGTTTTATTTTCTGCTTATTTTTTTCATAAATATATTAGGTTTAATTTTTTTTAAAATAATAAAGAAAAATAAATTTAAAATGATATAGACGTTACAGATTTATTCCCATGATTTTAATTAGAGGTATTTTATTTTACATGATATCATAGAATATATGCTTTTATATTGTAATATTCTATAAAAATACATAAAAAGGAAATAAATTCAATATTTTTTATTTTTTTATCATAATTCAATAATTTTTTATAAACAGATGAATTTTTATTTCAAAATCATAAATTTTGATAACATTAAATTATCATATATTTAAAATTATTTTATAAAGATCTGAAATTATGATAATTTAATATACCTGAGTAATAATTTTAAATTAAATTAAGTAATTTCAAGTGCATGAAATATTCAGTTGTCATATAAAAATAAAAAATTAGGAGTGGAAATAAATAAATTTAAAAGAATTTTAAAATTTTTAATCATTTAATTGATGATAATAAGTTTAATAAAATTATGAATTATGATAAATAAATAGTTTAGAAAATTAATTTAACTAAAGAGGGAAGAAAAAAAAAAAGAATTGCAGCTGCCATTATTCGGAACATGCATGCATAAGGAGCAATATAGATGTAGAGATAGGCTGAAGTAGATTTTCCATTGACTTTAAAAAAAGGCTGAATAATCAACGATTTTAATCGTAGTTAAGTAGGTTGAAAAGTGACAAAAATAATTTTTACATTATTTATCTACCGTTGAAATCATGGATATTTAATTGTCTTTTGAGTAATACTATAGTAAAAAAATTATCAGAATTTTTGATAGAAAAACATGGATAGTTACGAAATGGAATAAAATAGTATAATCTAAGTACTTGTCTAAAGGTTAATAATATACATATCATATTATTCTAGTAAATAAATTTAAGCAAAAATTCTAGCTTTTTAGTTTTTCTTATTTTTTTAATGCATATAGACGTTAAATTTAACATAAGATGTGATCAATTCAAACCCTTGATAAAACAATTGTTGAGTGGACCTTTTAATTATAACAATGGCTAGGCAAAGATGCCCTAGAGACAGAATTTAAAAATAAAAAACTTATATCTAAATATTGGAAATTACCGAAACATTATGAGAGTCAATTGGAATTTAGTCAATATAATATTTCTGCATAATCGTTGCTAGTTTATGAGAACTGCAAGTCAAATTGTTGTAAGATGACCAGCAGATACACGTGTTTCGGTTGTATGCTCGTCACTATTGCGTCCAACGAACATTTTTCGCTTCCTAATTCTGAGGGATTCGTTATAAACATTGCCTACAGACTATTGAGAATTAAATAAATTTTTGGTAAATATTGAGATTCAAAGAATTAAATCAAAATAATTTTATCAACGGATTATATAAAATAAAGTACTTAATTAATATAATAAGTGCTTTAAAACTATTCATTATTTTTTAAATGATAAAAATTATTAAGAAATATTAAATAATTTAAGGATTTAATTTGTATTTACTATCAATATAAAATTTTTTTATACAAACATCCAATCGTATATTGTCACATAAGTAAAATTGTTTGACTCAATCACCAACTACTTTAAAATTCTATAAATAAAAATATCTGATTGAATAATAGTTTAAAACTCTTTTATACTGTCAGAACATCATAATTAATCTCATAGTTTAAAAGCAATGTTCTCATTATTAAAACATTTAATAATTAAAGACAATAACTATAATAAAATAAAGGAAAAAATTTAGATTAAGTTTCTTGCATCCATTAATTCTCGAATTAAATAATGACAAATACACATTTTTCTTAAGAAAAATATATACTTTTAAGTTTTAAATTACTCATTTCAAGAAAAATATCTATATATCATTATTTGATTTGGTAATTAATTAAAATAGATATAAGTAACTTAATACAAGTCTTGTCCTAAAGTAAATCCTATTCTTTTGGTCTTGATAGCTAGTTATGGACAATTCTATGTTAGATATTTTAAAGACAATGATTGTAATAATTAGAGAATGTTCTTTGAGTGAAGCTCATTCAAATTATTGCTTTGTGACTTTTCTAGAAAAACATTTTTTGAGCTTCTAATAGAAATACATTGGCCTTATATATATATATATATATATATATATATATATATATATATATATATATATACATACATACAGTAGCATATAATCAGATAACATTAACATAGAGAGTTTTTACATAGGAGGTCTATCAAAATTAATCACTATTATAATAATATGTTTAATTACTTCATTTATAAATTGATTCAGGCTCATGTTAGGTAACACCATAACCATAATACAAATAGAAAATTTTATTTGGGAATTGACATTCATAAGATCACATCCTAATTAAGGAACCAAGCCGAGAATACAAGACCCAGAAGCAAATTAAACCCCGCTCATTCACACAAAATGCAGAAACCATTAACTGATTTGCAGTATCAAAAGTCAAGAACAGCTTATGCTTGATTTGGTCATGTCAATGAGCCAATAATGTTTTCTCTTTCTATTTCAACTTCCATTGACTTTCCTACAATTGGTTCTGATTTCTCCCTGACTCCCCGTTAAGGGGCTGACATTACCCATGTTGATCATTGCCTGAGCGAATGCTTGGAAGAATGCTGTTTGGTTGTTGGCAAAGTTGTTAACAATGGAGATTGTAGAAGAGCCATTAGTGGAGAACAGCTCCTGGTCCGTTTGGAGAAGACCCTGGTTGGTAAGAAGGTTGCTGAAGTAGTTGTTGTCAAATGTATTAGGGGATGAAGGGTCCAAGTTGTTCAAAGTAGACCCATTTCCATTTTGTGGACAATTTTGCTGCAGAGTAGCCAAATAGGTCGAGTTCAGTGTTGGATCTGGGTTGCCAGTGCCGCTGAAGTTGAATAGCCTTTGTGAGAAAAATTGGCATTGGGCACGTCCAAAAGTGTGTGCACCTAAGTCCAAATTTGAGTCAAACAGTACTTTAATATAACGTTGGTAATTATGAATAAACAAATCAACCATTTTGTAAGTTTCTTATTTACATCAAGGATGGGCTACATAGGACGAGTTATATAGTAGTTATTACCAGATAATGCAACGAGATCAGTTGTGCCTAAGTTAACAGCATTGAATTTGGCTGTGACGGTGGCTAGGCTTTCAAAAGGAGTGGGAAGAGAGGTGTTGGCGCCAGATTGGTTCGCAATTAGACCGTCCCTTCTTCCAAGTAGTACGTTCCATGAAGGACCTCCTGACTGCAAAATTTTCACTCTCAATTAAATACCATCTTATTTTCTATTTAAGTCATCTAAACTAAATTTAAAACCACAATAAGAAGTTTATTATGAAAGTGAGAGGAGTAAATATTGACTATTGAATCTTATGTGAATAGTTAAGATTAAACATAAAGTCACATAACATTTTTAAATGATTATGTGACCATTAAATAACTTTAAATCTCGACTATCCATATATAATTATATAGTACAAATTTGCTCCTCTCATTATCATAATAAATCACTTCTTTTATGTGATATACTCTCTATATATATATACTTTTAGTATAAAAATTGATACATATAATTTAAAACTGATAAAAAGGAGACTGAACCCACCAAAACTTTTGTCTACCACCAAAAAAAAAAAAAATACAAAAAGGGAGATAACAAGTTACCAAGGACACTGAAGCTTCAGCCGCAAGGGCAACAATATCAGCGCAAGACACGACACCAGGGCAATTTGTTGTATTTTCAAGAGCGCTCTTGATGTTGTCAATTACATCGAAGCCCCGAGCGGAATTGAAGTTGGGAGCTGCATTTTTCTCGCTCTGTGTTATGTTGCCACCCTGGTCTAGCAAAAGGGACCCATCACACCCCTAAAACAGAACGGAGAGACTCATTAATCTAACTAAGCCTATAGTAACAAAAATTGGAATAATTATAATAAAGAATCTTCAGAAAAAGATTTGGTGGTTTAATTTCATTTCTATGACTTACATTGACAAAGCAATCATGAAAGTGAAGCCGAGTGAGGCTTGCGGTAATACGGGGATCAGATTGCAGAGCTTGCTGAATAACACTCCTTACGATGGATGACACATTGGGACATGTGTTAGAATAGAAGTTTGCAGTTAGTTGAGCATTTGAAGGGGAAAGAAGGGATAGAACTAAGAAAATGGGAGCGAGGAGGGAATAAGTAGTGGAAAGCATGGTTGATTAATTTGTTGGATGTTCTTTGCCAATTATAGCGGGTTTGGTGATCTATGTCTCTAGGTGACATTCGTATATATATAGAAAAGAAAGCGCGTCAAGCCTTTAATTACTTTATAATTTTCTTTTAGATAAAGTTTTCATTTGTTATAAGTGTCAACTAGATATAGTTTAACATATATTACGATTTGTAACATGTAGTGGGTACACGGGGGGGACCGCAAGAGGAAAATTCTAACAATTAGACATTGACACTTTCTTGTAGGAGTTCTTCTACCTTACTCATGGAGGAAGAAGAGCATCTCATCATTTTTTTAGTGTTATTTCTCTTTCCTGCTTAATGGAGGAAGAAAAAGTTCTTCCTCCAGGTGTATAGGTCATATAATAAGTTGGCCAGGTAAATCCTAGACGCCTAAGTACATTGCAGGCCAGGAAACATGCAAAAAGTGATTTAAAATAATATACGAAACGTCAAACAAGTAAATTAATTTAAGAGTCGGCGAAAATTTGAAATCAACATTTTTATTATACGAATGAAGATTTGATTTGCTGTCAAATTTTTTTGTTAGCTAACTAAGCTATTACATTTCCCTTTTCTATAAACCCTTGTTCGTGATGCTTTTGTGTCAGTTGAACGTGAATATTGGATGATCGGATCGAAGTAAGTACAATAAAATAATCTGGGTGGCATGTATATAGGAAAAGTGGTTGAATTGACAAGAAAAAAAAAAAAATCTGCAGATAAAGATTTTCTTTTCTTTGAAAAATTGTATCATATAAAATTATTAATTAATAATTTATAAAATATTTCATATAAAAAGCAGTATAAATATTTTATGAAAAAATACTTCAATTTAAAAAACATATGACTTAACCAAACTGGCGATCATAATATTTCAACATCGCATTAAAAAATAAGTTGGTTAAATAACGATATATTCGAACTTGTTTGTTCTTAAGTGGTGGTATTTGTTGGCTTTATTTGAATAGTTTCATATTTAAGATTAGATAGATTTAATGTTATAACACAAGGTATTTGTAATAGGTGCAATTTTTTATGATAGATGCAATTTTGAGAAACTTTAAAAAAATAAAATTACACTTTTTTCATTAGTTATAACTTTTGACTCAACAATAAACATCTGATTCAACTAAAACCAGGGTTTGAATCTCCCAATTGCTAATACTTAGGGGTAAAAGGGGATAGATTATTGACTTTATTTGATTAATGTTATCTGTAGTATTCAGAAGAACTAATATCCCAAACCATGGTGCTTGGAATATACAAATGTAATACTTGACATGTCAAGTACTGTAAGGTAAACAGTAAACAGTAAACACTACACCAATGAGCAACATAAAATATACAACAACAATAATCAACAAGACTTTTCCTCCGTTAGATGGAGTCGTGGATCATACAACACAATATATTAGTGTCTATTCATATGCAAACTATATCAATAATCAAACCATTAGAATCTAAATCTTTTTTAATATTTTTGCTTATAGGCATTTTTGTCTCCTCCACCTTTAGCTATTGGGCAAATTTCCAAAGAATTTACTCTCTTTATTAGGGTTTTTATAGGCATTATTTAAATATGATCAAACAACTTAAGGCAAGATTCTATACATTTTCACAAAATAAACCGTTATAATTGCTCATAATCATATCCCCTGATCCATAGTACTCGAGCCATATTGGCAACGATTTAATATTAACACTAAAACTTATCTTATCCATGTTATAAAAATTTGATAAAGTTTTGCGTCAACTGCTTAATATAACTTTTTTTTTTCTGGCCATGACACTGACTACTACAAGATTTACAATAATATACAACATATATATTCAGAGTTTATGAACGACATGATATAAAGTTAAAAAAACAAAATGGAGCTCAAAACATAACTCAATAGGAATGTGTGTTATATATATGATGCACAATGCACTTCTGCATAAGTTCATTCATACATCATATTCAAATTCTACAAGTAATAATTTTGAAATGTTTGTTTTCTTCAAAAAGAAAATCAGGTCGGAGCTATTCAGGCGAGTTAACTGGTCTCCATGGTTTAATCGATTTACTACGAAATCCTGTTATCAGCAATAGTTGGGGATCGGGTTACATTATACAGTAATGTCATATGGACATAGGATATTAGACATCCTGTTCGATATCCACTCACAAAAAATTGTAGGGTTTACCTTTGAGCAGTATATCATACCACCCCCTCCTTTCTCTTTTTGATTTTTCATACAATATATGAGGCAAAGGTGATTTTTCAAAATATCATTTCTATACATTATAAGTTTTCCAATCCAAACTAACTGTCAGGTCAATCTGAGTAATATAACCATAATTGTAATGTCTAATGCTAATGTGAATTATCACAATAAGCCCCCTCATCATTGAACAAAATAGCGTGAAGCGATAAATGTCAATTATAGTAATTCTTTTTAGACTTAATTTTTATATACTAATAGTATAAAAGATTTTTAATACAATCAAATAATCATATCATTTTATTAATTATTCAAATAATATGCATGAGAATTAAGCATATTTATTGATATGGTAAAATATAACTAGATGATAATATAAAAATATTTTATTCTATCAGCACATCCAAATTAAATTCTTCTTTTCACAGACTATTGTGTCCAATAATTAAGATATAAGTGATTGATATTTGTAATTCTTAAAAATCACGTTGAGATTTCTGTTTTTTTATTTTTTTTTAACTAAGTTCAATAATATCTGCCATAATTCTTTTTTTGGTGCGGTGCCAGAAAATTATTTTAAAGGTGAATTTGGGAGTTTCTTCAAAATATTAAATCACTCCTTCATCGGGACACAATCACAATTTGTACAGCTAATAAACATCATGTACAATTATTGTCCAATTACTAATTCTAAAAGACAAAAAGCACCTCCAATTGAATAAGGCTCAACTCTTAAAAAAGAGGGGCAATAATGATATATCAAAGTCTATAAAGAAAAGTACAACTCATAATACATGCTTTTTCAAACACAAAACGCTAAACTCGAAATCCGAAATACAGTACATGAGCCTAAGAAGCCTTGAGACTAATTTTGGCTGCACCAAATAACTTTTATACCCTTTCAACTTCTTACCAAGCTTCTCAAAAAGACTTATTGGCTCCCACAATTGCCAGATAACCATTTGGATATCTCGAAGATGAACCTCAACCTAGACGAGCGGCAACCTCAGTCTTCTCTTCATCTTTCTGACTCTCTATCTTCTTCCTGTCTCTTATTCTTCCAAAGAAACTATGTAGTTGAGAGAGATTGCCAACATAAAGTGAGAACATCCCATCTAAGACCATTTGCCCATTACCCACATCCGGATCATCCACAGTCTCACTTTCACACATCCAAGACTATGAACCATGTCTCATCTTAGAAGGTGATTGATGGTCCAAAAATCAAAACAAGGAGAGGGGAGAAAACCATTTTCACTAGGTGTTATATCTTAACAACTATTTCTTTAAATTCCTCAAATCGCCTGCAAGATATTTCAAAAAAATCTATAATTATTGTTCAAAATAATTTTACATAAATTAGATCGGATTAGAAACTCAATATATGTCCTCAAAATACTAGTCACAAATAAAAAATTAAATAAAACTTCCTCAATTTCTCCAACTTTGACACTGAACACGTCACTCCTCTCTTCCTCCTTCATCTTAGGCACAACGACCTTGAGCACGCCAAAATTTAACACAACGACCTTGAGGAAAAGTTTTTATACATTATTAATGAAAACCGAAATATGAGACACGTCCTCGAAATTAAATTAGACTTCAGTTAATTCAATCTGTACAAATGTTTAATCTCATAGAGCACTGTGATAAGCTCATAATCAAAAGCAACACTAGGGAATAAACCGCGTATAGAGGCAATCTTCTTCACGCAAGTAATTAAATGCCAAATCTGTTCTTCAGATTGTAGAATGAAACCCAACTATGGTACTCTGATACGTAGATATTAAGTAACAGCGTAAACATTGCCAATCAGTGTGGCTTTCACCGACATGATTCTTCTTCCTTTGGTCAATTCCCCTGTCTTAATTGGTTTTTTCAATTTCTTTTTTTCTTTACACCCTCTTTTTCTTATATGTTTAGCTGTCCAACTGACAATTGTATCCAGTTAGCAAGGCATGTTGGAAAACGTCGACTTTTGATGCTGATCTTCTAAGTCAATTCTACCTATTAAACAAGAAAGATTCTCTGGGCCCGGCTTCTAAAGGTTACGAAAATTATGAAAGAGCTACGTCCATTCCCTCCCCCCCCCCCCCCTTTCTTTTTTTTTGGTCTTGTCCGTATTTCATTAATGATAAATGTTACGAATTATATTCGTGAAACGGCACGCAAAGTAAAAAATGACATCTAGAGAGAGAGAGAGAGATGGGTTGCGTTTTTTGTGGTAACAAATTTTCTCTCTCTTACTTTTAATATCTCTCTCCTTCCGTGATTGGTTATCATGCCATTCGTCACTTTTGTATGAAAATTTATTCGTACCAACAAGCATTGCTAAAATGAAATAGACATTATATAAATGAAAAAGCAAGATACAAAAGATAGTAAGTTTATTATCTTTAAGTGGGAACCTTTCAATCATATTTTTTCATACATATAAATTTTAGTATCAAATTTAAGATTTTATATTTAACGAATCCGACTAGTCGATCAACACTTCATTGGTCATTCACTATTTTCAATCTCTTCTTACATTCATACTCATGTTAATCTTTTATATAGTAGTTTTGTCGATATTAATGTGCAACTTCTAGTCACTAACTTTTATACAAGTTGGAAGAATATCCGCCTCGCGGCAATCAAGGGAGAGCGTGATATTTACGGGGTCATCTGACGTCTGCCAAGCATTTTTAGACAAATTGGCAATATGATGATTAAATGCCAAGGTGGATTTTTCATTTTCTTTATTTATTTATTTTTTGGGTATTAGACCCATTTAGGATGCGGGAGGAAATGTTGTGTCGAGGGTACTGTTGAGCTATTCACTGGAGAGTAAATATTTGAAATAAATCATCAACTTCGTCTCTAAGGAAAATTAATTAGATATTTTAGCCTTTTAAAAAAAATTGTTAATATAATCTTTAAAAATTATAAATGTCGATTATATTAGTCAATTTTAAAAACTAATATATTTGGTTATTAAAGAATAATATAATTAATATTTTTAATTCTTAAAATTCATGATAAAATTTTTTTCTCTCAAGAATTGATGTGTTCGGTTATTGATGACTAAATTATTAGGGATATACTTAATAGTTTTATCTAATTGTTTTAATTAAGCAAGTTAGGGTTTGTTGGCGAATTACCAAGAAAAGATAAGTAAAAGAGGGTTTCAAAGGAAAAGGAAAAATAAGGAAACGAGAAGGTTTAGAGGGTCTCATTTTTAAAATAGATAAATAGAAAGAAATGGAGTATTTACAATATATTTTTATAATTTTGCTTTTTACTAAAATAATTAAATATAATTAATATATATGTTCCATCAGATAGATAGATAAAAATAAAATTTCACTATTTTAATAGAAATAAAATAATAAATTATATTGTAATCTTATTAAAAAATTCTCAATCTAGGGAAATCAAGAAATGAAGGTAATGGAAAGGTTTTCAGCGGATAGTAAAACCCTCAAATATCCCTATAAAGTAAAACCTGTGAGCACATATAAAACTCTGCAAACCTTTCATTTCCCTCCCTTTCACCTCTAAACCAAAACCAAATTAGGCTTTTGGATCTAATTTGATTTTGATTTATTTATAGCATATTTATATATCAAATTTGATAATTGCCATCTTACATAGAAATTCTTTTAATGAAGTTGTCATTAAATGATTGTCTAAAATTTTAAATTCCATGTTCAAATTTAAAATATTTATCCATATATATATATATATATATATATAGTGTGTAAAGAAAAGGCTTGAGGCATCTTTTGTATTTTCAACCGTCAAAAACATTAGTTTTCCTGAAGGAAAATAAAAAATGGCTATGACAATTTTCCATTAAAATTTTTTTTGTCTCTGAAAAAACTAACGTTAGATACAATATTAATTCTTCAAAATAAATAAATAAATAAACAAATAGATAACTGATGATTCGTATAAATTTTAAATATAAGTTATATCAATCAGTTTTAAGTATTAATTAGCCAAAGATAGATCTAAGCATTATTTGTGATTTCTAAATCACCTTGAAGGAACTTTTTAAGAATGTTTGTTGCTCAAGATTTAATAACTCTACCACTAAATTTTTCAAGAATGAATTTGTAGATTTATTCTTTTTTTTTTTAAATTTAATTTTGATACATGCAAAAGGTTTTAACAATCGTTCAATTATCTATTATTTCATTAGTAAAGGTGTTTAACTTTCATAATTACTATATCAAAAGCCATACATTTAATAACTTAAGTGTAGAACTCTTTGCCCTTAATCTCATTCTCTCAGTTTTTATTTTTATAACATTACTCTTGTTGTAAAGAATAATGATGTTGGTTTCATACCTAGTTTTTATTTTTATAACATTACTCTTGTAAAGAATAATGATGTTGGTTTCATACCTAATCATGGACTTAGCCAATAAGATCCAAGCGCAATTTTCGTTGGCTAAGGAGAATCCAAAGTTGTCCTTAAAAGTCAAAGCTGGGTTGAAAGTTTTAGACATGATTGTGGCCAAATGTGGATAAAAAGAACCAAACTCTTGCAACTATCACTTCTATATATCTATTGCCGCTCCCATTTTAATGACCTTTATTTGATTTCTCTAAAATGCCCTTTTCTTTTCTAATCAAAATATTAGTTTAACATGACTTCAAAAGTGTATGCAAAGATTTCAAAATTATGGTTTAACATTAATTTTTCTTACTAATTAATAATTTTATGTAAACTTAGTATTGTTAATTCAATTCATATTTATTTTAACTTTTTTTAAAACATTTATTAGTAATCTCATTTTCTAATTTTTATATGGCCTCTAAATATTACAAGTACTAAAAAATAACTTATTTGATATAATTATTTAAATTTATTTATTAATTTATTTTATTTAAAATTTTCTTAATACGATTGTTATATAAATAATATAAGAGTGAATATTTTAAAAAATAATAATAAATTAATAAACATGAACAACAATAAAGATATTTACTAAATCTTAATGTACAACAAACGTAATGGTATTTTGCCATCCATTGTTTATATAATTTTTTTTTTTATAAAAATCATGAAATAAACATAAGATATTAAAAATTATTACCCAAAAATGGTTTGTTGCAGTAAAAGTGGACTGCAACCCTAGACAAACTTCATCTAAAATATCAAAATTCAAATCTTGGAATTACCATCTTAGCAGGGCTTTACATAACTACCAACTCTGATCCAAAATTGCATGGTCTTCCTTAGACTAGAAAAAATATTATGATGCATTAAATCATTATTTTTTAGTTAATTATCAATTACCATTACTAGTGAATTGAAAGACACATATGTGTTTGTCAATAGCAATAAATCCATTTATCATATGTTTATTTAATATTTTTTAATTTTGATATTTTTAATTTTATAAACACTATATGCTAAAAGAATAAGTATGTATATCGTATATTGTATTTTGTTAGTTTTGTTACTCAATTTTACTTACATTGTCATTGCTATATTATTTGGATAATTATTGCATCAAGAAAATTTTAAAAAACTAATTCAATAATTTGATCTAAATAATTATCTTAAACAAATTAATTATCAATACTTGTAATATATCCATTGATCATATAAAAAATTGAAAAATGAGATAAATATTAAAGATTTTTTTAAATAATTAAATTAATTATTAATTAAACTAATACTAAGAAATTAAGATAAAATTATGATATATAATGAATAATTACTGTTTTACATTATTTTGACCAAAATACAAAAAGAGAGATATTTTAAAGAAATAAAATAAAAATCACTAAAATGGGAGTGGTAATAGACATGAAGGAGTGGCAATAGCCACTCCCTGCTTCAGTACTATATATGTTATAGTAAGTAAATCGGTTAATATACATAAGCCACTAGCATTGGCTTATTGATGAGGAGTTTTGAAAATAAATGACACTAATGATCATCACAGTTGTACGAGTTCCCCTCCACAAATCACAATTCAAGAATATAAGATTTTATGTGCTACAAACATGTGAACGACAACTAGTAATTATATTTATAATGGTTTAATGAAATGTGAAGTATGTTTGTCTAATAATTCTCATTCTTTTCTTTGAAAGCACCAAAGACATCTAATGATTAATTGTCTCCATGTTAAAAATTAGAGTAGCTTCAGTACTTCAAAATACATAATAAAAGGAGCAGTAGCCAATGCCTATTGAATCTCACAGACGATCTATGTGAGACACGGAAATTTGGGTCCACGTAGAGTTGATAATTGAGTAGTCGGTTGATGACTTCGCAGCCAATTTTGAAATTATATTTGGAGATTAACTAATCAGGGTTCTTCAACATGCAATACCTAAATTTTGAGACGTCGAATCTTGAAATATCAAATCTGGTTTTAACCTCGGAATTACTATGGAAGTTCTACAGCAATATTTGCAGATCAACGTAATATTCTTATCAGCTAGGTTCGCGGCTCATTGAATTTCACCTATACCAAGTGTCAATTATGAGAAATTTATACTATCCTTGAATTTACTGCTCCAAACTATGCCATCCTAAGCTAGAACATTGTCCATTACCTGCAGCTAAGTTTGATAAATCCCGTTATAAGACCTTAAAGATGGTGACATTCACGCTGTGGGTTCATCTCTTCACACCTTCACATGTTACTTGGTCTTCTACTTTGGTCTTCCTTTAAGAATTGTATGTAGAAATTATTTGTGTTCCGGGCTATGTAGGAACCCAGCTAACTAGTGAAGGTGACACGACCAATATTTGTTTCAGACAAACAAATCTGCGTTCAACTTTTGGTTAGTCGCTGATCAGAACCCCCCAAGTAATGATGCCTTTTGGCATCAAATTATTTTCTCTTCTAGTACCCAAGTACTGCTGGCTTGCAAATATTTTGGTATATGACATGTGACGTGTGGTGGCAATTCTTTACTTATCTTCTGTTAAATAATTATTCTTGCTTATCTCATTATTATTGTTAACATTTTTTAACTTATGCATGAATATATTATTCGATTAGTATATTAACAAATTTGTGGTTTTAAATATAGTTTAGATGACTTAATCGATCGACATATTCTTTTGACATAAATTAAATAGCACAATTTTAGTAACAACTATTGTTGGCGTCTAATGTGTTATGTCACCTTTTAATTTTAAATGATCTTACAAAGAATCTTTATTCGTAACTAGCGGCTTAACAGGCGCCTTTTTATTTTTTGGGGTAATAATATAATTAAATTCATGTATACAAAGTAATACATTGCAAAATTTACAAACATCAACATTATAATTTAATAAGATTAACATAAATGTTACTTTCATGTCAATATTTGAAATCTATAAAGTATAAACGTCAATAAATATTTACAAATTTCATTTATAAAGCTGTGAAATATAGATATCATCGAGTCATAGTTCTTGTGGAGGCCAAAATGTGACTGCATATTTAGAACATTCTTCATTTCTCTACATATGGTTAAAAAAAAGCTTTTGTTAGTATTTGTTTTCTTGTTTTAATCATAAGAATCTATCTAAAGATTACTTGTGTATTTATTTTTTACCTTCTAAGGATTCTTCTCAATTCCTTATACATCTCATCATTAATAAATTCTTGTCTTGAAAAACTGTAAATTAAATTATATATATTTTTGGATTTAGAACTAGATGATGTCAACTTTACAAACAAATAATATAACAAATGATCAAAGATAAAACCTACAGAATGCAAATATCTTTGTTTTGCCTAAAAATTCCTACAATAACAAAAAAAAAATTATAATTATTATCATCCAACAATAACTTTAATTTCTTTGGAGATAGGAGATTGTAGCTATAAGTAATAGTTTCCTGATATTATGAATATCACAACTATAATGTAACTATGCATCTTTGAGTTTCCTGCATTTAAAGAACAAATAATGTTTTTTCTTTTTCTTGGTGCAAGAAGATGTACAAATTATTTTTGTAATGGAATTATATATATCTTTTTTATCGATCTATGTGCATCAATTGTCATAGCAATCTTGTTAACAACCATATTGTGCATAAAAGATATTTGGATAGGAATATTGATTTACTGTTCATTTTTTTTTTTTGGGATAACAATTTCTTCTTTATCATCTTTCAAATTTGAGTTTTATCCGATGCTACCATAGCTCTCCACCAAAAAGAATAAATTTGGAAATGATGAATCTATTTTAATAAATATTGAAAATTAGTAAAAAGTATAATCAATGAAACTGTTTGAATGATTTTCTATATTCGATGATGTGTGCCTAATGTACTCTAACCTTGTTATCAATTGCTCTAATCGATGCCGGTTACCGTTCATCTTTCTAAGTATTCTAGAGGCTTCCAAATTCATCTTGCTCCAATTGAAATGGGAAGTTATTTAGATATTTTTCAAAGGTCATAATAAATTTAAATAAAACTCAATACTCTCTTGTTTGTCAAAATGCATATCTAAATTTTTTTCTTCTTAACTCCCTACAAACTTTGAATAGTGCCTAAATTTCAATTTGCCTGCACCTAAAAATAAAATATAAGGCAACAATAATCTATGTAAGGATAGGCTACAATAAGTAAATTTAGTGACTAATATGGTAAACATGGCATACATGAAGAAATACATTTGCACAATAATTAGTGTTAAATAAGAGTTTCGTATATACTTAAAAAAAAAACTAATAGTGACGGAAGTTTTTCGTAGCTAAGATCCATAAATCCGCCGCTAAGCAAACTAGCGACGGAAATTGCCATGACACGTTGAACGTTGCAAAATCCTTCGTGGCTAAATAGTCAGCGATGGAAAATAAGGAAATCAAATTCTGTCACAAAGAACATAATGAGGTCCATGTCTAAATTATGTTGGCGTTGAATTTAGCGATGGAATATCGCTACGGATTTATTTTGATAAATTTTTCTGTTTTCCAATTTTTAATAATCTCATTATATAATTTGAACTTGTATATAATCAATCTAAAAATATAACAATTTTGAATCAAAATCCAATATCAAAATCATAAAAGTCATCAATTAAAATGTATTATAAGTTGTACAACTAAAGGTAATTAAGAAGTCAAAGTATCTCAAAATAACTAACTTAATACAAATTTAAGCTATCCAAGATGTCCTAATCAAAACAAAGATGAAGACACTATATCAAACATCAGGTGGAAAAGGATCATAATAGTCGTCAATCATGTTTTCATCATCCTTGTTCCCATCTCCATCCTCCTCATTAAGTGACTCTTCATGATCTCTGCCTCTACTATTCTCCCATTGTCTCTGGACTCAATTTAGATTAATAGGAAATCAAGTAATAAATAGGTTTAATTAAATCTCTCAAGACATAAAGCAACTAGAGCATTAATAAATCACATTAAAAGCATAATCTTATCATAGAAAGCAAATCTAATTAAGTTAGACAAAAAAAGAGTTATGGAGAAACCCAAACAGCCTATTCCTTCCAAGTAACACTATCCAAAGGGACATTTATCATTTTGAGAAAAAGGAGCCCAACTTTTAAAAACAAACCAGATTACTAGAGATATGGATTGCACATAAGCATACATAAAACATATGAACTAACTCAAATAGGAAGGCCATAATTAATATTTCAAGATGGTTAGCAAGGCTTTCACTGTGCAATGGTATAAACTCTGATTCTAAAGTAGAAAAGTATCGAATACAGATTAAGATAGAATGCAATGTTGACCCAAAAATAAGAATACAAAATCCTTGGGAAATGAAATGCAACAAGATAAAGAAAATATTGTTGCTTATTGCATTAGATCCTAAAACTAAAACTAAAACTAAACTGGATAAGAGACTAGAGCACAATTTTAGCTATTATAAAGCACAAAAAAAAAAAAAAGGAAAAATGGAGCCATAAAATAGAAAATGAGCAAATCCATCAAAATTGAAAAAAAGAGTAGTAGAGCAAGGCACAAAATATGACATCCTAACAAGTATCACATAAATTGATACCTTTTTCTTTTATTATATTATAAACAAATATAAATTATAAACCACTATAAATATGCCAAGACACAAGGTTTTTTATAAACAAATACAAGAGGATCAACCACCAAAAACAGGGGCTAAAAATAGAATAAAACTAATTTTACACTACATCTTACTAGAAAGCTATGCCCATGAATGAGTCTCAGTGAAGCAATCTCAGATGAGATAAAGGGTTATCTTTAAGCATGTTGTTCAAATATCATTGATTACTTTTCTAATCCTTTTTACTTTCCCTGAGAGTAAATATCAAGTTATCTGGTATCAATATAAATTTATAGATAAACAAATTAATAAAATGTCAGATATTTTTTTGACTCTCTAATTTTATACAACAATTATTCATTTAGATCTCTTATTTTGGACTCTCTAATCACATGTTCAAAATATTAAATGAGTCGTGATCAGTATATCCATATTCACGTGAATGAGTCGCATAATCTATTCTTTGATAATTAAATGTTCTAAGTGCATAACCAATTCTTTGATAATCACATGACTCATTGACGTGGCCACATGTTAGTTTAGATCTATATGACATTCAGTATATAAGTACATGATGACTTGATAAAAGATAACGTTATTCATATCTCAGACTTAGACCATACTAAAAAAATTTCATAAATAACAATCCATTTAATATCAAGTTATAAAAGGAAAATAAGCCAAGGCCAATTCCATTGTCTTGGAATGATAAATTAATGACATAGACAAACTATTTTGTGATGCTATGCAGGTTGCCAAATTAGTCACTTTTATTATTGACACCTAAAAAATACAAGAACGACCCCACATGTTAATGTCCTGTATCTATCAATAAGGCCCTCAATAATATTGGCATCTAGCAACCAATCAAGAAGAAACTTTCTTTCAAAGCCAATAAGCTGCCCAAGAAAGATAAGTGGGGCAAGAACTATCAAAAGGCACGTAGATATGCTAGGTGCAGGAAAGTTAAGTGGGGCAACAATTAACTACCAAAAGCCAATAAGCTGCCGAAGAAAGAAAAGTGGGGCAAGAAGCTCACCAAAGGTATGCTAGGCACAGAAAGAAACCACTGCTGCGGTTGCTTTGTTGTCGTGGATGGTAGCGCTTGGAGTCTTCTTCGGCACCAGAGAGATGAAAGTGAGAGAGGGAATTGGGAAACCTAGAATTTGGGGAAAATTTTTTGGGGGGAACACTTTATTTTTGGAGCAACCAAAAGTCTACATTTTGTTAATATTTTCAGTTGTTGATAATATATGGATATTAAATAAAATATTTAAATGAAAGTCTGATTAATTAATAATCACATATTACGTATTTTTATGTCATAAAAAATTTATATTAAGCAATAAAATGAAATGATAATTCATTTAATGTAATTAATATGAATATCAAAATATGTGAAAAAGAGAGTATTATGTATTTGTTATTTTTATTTTTAAAATAATAAATAATTATTAAAATTATATTAATAGGTAATAAATATTTTTAATATGAATTATAACGATATTATATAAAAATAAGAAAAGTCTAAAATAATTATACTTAAAAAATAAAAATAATTTATTTGTTAATTTATCATTAATAAACATTACATTACTATTATTATTATTATTATTTGTTTTTATTAAATTTTTATTTTTGATTAAAATTATTTGTGCTAGCAAAAGAATAATATTATTTTATATAATATAATATCTTATACAGTACCATTAAAGATGGCAAAGCGAGTCGACTTGCCTTGCTCTACCAAAAGTTGACCTAAAATAGGGTGGAGCGGGGTGGAGCTAGGTGGGCCGCTTTAAAAAAATGGGTTGAGCATACTAGCCCGCTCCATTTATGGGTGGCCAGCTCGCCAAAAAAATTAAAAATTAAAAACTTATAAATAAACTTGTTTTAAAGTTTTTAATTAGTTAAATTATTTTAAAATGTTTTAGAAATTAAAAAATATATTTACTGAAAAATTTACTTAAATACAATAGAATAATATCTACATAAACTTAAAAAAAAAAAATTAAACAGCATAATCTATGCCTTTTTTGCCATCTCTAAATAATATTCCAAACGCTATATACTATAAAAATTTTATTAGATTTTAAACAATCAAGTCTTATACTATCTCCCTAAAAAAAAAAACAAAAATATTTATACTATCAAGCTTTACATTATCAGATCTTATCCTTATACTTTCTTATATTGATCATGTTATTTATTTAACAAAAAAAAAATATTATCCATCATGATTAATGCATAACAGGTTTTTAATTGAATCAGACCTTATATAGTATAGCAAATGGGCCTTAGATGTATAGACATTGCATATTTGTTAGACAGGATTGGCTTACATAAATAATTTAGCCTATTTTTAATCTAATATATTCTATGCTAGTATATTTTTTAAAGAAAAAAAAATTAGCTAGTGTATCTAATCTTGCATCCCCAACTTATTAAATAAATTATTTTTTACATGGAAATAGCTCGGTGATGGAATTTTGCTATTGCTATTGTGCTTTAACTTGAAATGTCATCTTTGCTTATTGGAAAAAAATCTTAGCGATGGAACACATTCCGTTGCTGTAAATATTATAGAATAAAACATTTATTCTTAAATCAAATAAAAATATTAGCCACGGAATTTGTCACGCATTTTACAGCGATGGAAAAAATCTGTATCTAATTCCGTCGTTGATTTCAACCAAACCACTGTGTCGCACTTATACATGGTCCATAGCAAGTTTCGTTGCTATTAGCAATGGAAATTATTCCATCACAAAATTCGGTCGCTATCTGCATGTTTTTTAGTAGTGAAATTGTAACATCCCTAACTTTAGAGATAGCCCGGTATAGAAGATAGCTGGTCCCAAGATAAGGGTAGAATAGGAAATAGTTAAATTATAGTGACAAATAGAAAAGCTGTAAATAATTGATTACGGTTGTCAGTAAGGACATTAGAAGAATAATCTCGATTCTAGAAAGATGTGGGCCCCAGGATATTGAAAACTAAACAATATACATATAATAACCTTATAAATGATGTTTTATATACATAATTTTGAACAAAAGTGTGGGGTTACTCACACCCTAAGTTAGGTAAATTGACTGGTTTAGAAGAAGCCACACCACCCAAGTATTAAGAACAGTTTACTGGAATATTAAAAATTGACTCGGCAGGGACCTATAATACAAGATAACCTAAATATCCTTATCCCAAACCCTAGAATGTGTGGTCAAGAATTAGCCACACTAGTCATCTTTGAAGAAAAAAAAGATGACCACATAACTCCAATTAAGGAAATTAATTTTTCTTTCAAATCCAATTCTTATAAAAATCTAAAATTGGAGAAGATGAGCACAAAGTGCTCATCACACTCTCTTTCTTCTTCCTTGAAGATTTTTAGCCAGCACCCAAATACCTCTCTACCTTCATTTTCTTCTTCCTATCTATTCCCAAAAGCTTGTTTTTCTTGAGCCTCTTGGCTTCCACTTGTAACCTAAACTTATTTTCTCTTAATTTAACCAAAACAAGAAACAAAACTCCTTCCCTCTGGACTATAAGACTTCAACCGTCATAAGGAGGAAGTGAGGCTGGTTGTCAACTTGGTATTGAAGGGATTTCAGAGCTCAAAGAAGCAAGACTAGCTAGAAGAGTGTAAAGCTTTGGAATTAAGGTAGGCTCCTAGACTTGTTTATATTCTAGGGTTTCTCGGAGTTAGGGTTTTTCTTAATTCATTTTTCTCTACTCATTTAGAGGTTGGTATAATATTAATAGAACTTGTTCTAGTGATGTAAGGCTAGAGAAACTTGGTGGGTGTTGATAAATAGGCTAGAAAATCAAGATACCTCTAAAACAGAAAACTACTGCAGGAGAATCTGAAGATAGTATGTACCACGAAGGACTCAAGATATAAAATTTAATTTGAGATGAGACTAATTTTAGATGAAACCTAACTCGAAGAGCAATCCAACCATATAAAATATAGGCCCATTGGACTTATGATGAGAAAGTCATGATTTTCTAAAATTTGCTGTTTGCTAACACCCACAATCCTGAGTAGTGCATTATGTAATGGGCATAACCCGCCTTATACAACTTTAATTTATGTCATGACCCAACATAGACCATGACCAGTGCGTAGGGATACGTCCTTAGCAAGCCTACTTTAGACTTTATTCTAATACAAAATCGGGCAAAGTCTCCTTTGTATTTAGGACTATTCCCAAATAAGGATTCTCGCTCTGCATAGAACATATAAACATGCAAACTCATTGAGGATCCAGGCATTCTCCGAATGCACCCCATAGCACACAATATGAGAATTTTAAACGTAATCACTTATGAAAATGTGTTTACATAACTATTCAAGAAGCTTTAATCCATAATCATTGAGATTTAAACTAATTACAAATCAAAACAACAATATACATATTACAACATATAAACCAACACAAGGAGGACCCTGCCTGTAGGTTATTGGAGCATTTATAGAGATTTTACACCTAACTTAAATGCTGAAACTTCTAGCTAGCTGTGGAAGCTTGAGCACAATTCCGCACCTGTCTAAAAACATGGAGAGAAAGAAAGAGTGAGTCATACAGACTCAGTGAGGGATAATATACCGATAACAAGAGTGGGACAAGCTTTAACATTAACTTTTAACCAAAAAATAACTTCATAAAAGGTCTTACATCCCTTCTCAAGAAAATACTTTATCTATACGTAAAAGTCCATAAAACTTCTGGTAAAACACATATGATATTTGATATCTGATCTATCTTTAAAACTTCTATAGCTCATTAGAGCACTTCTCAATTCAACTAAATATAACTTCTTTATGTCAATTCCTATGTATTCTTACTCATGACTTGAAATACATAATAGTTTCAAGGAATTTCCTCAATTTCAACATCAACAAAATATAGTTCAACTAATAAATAGGGATCTTAAACATAAATGCATAAGATATAAATACTTAAACATAAATACATAAGATAGAGATACTTTCTCAAATATAGGGAGTAAATACTTGCTTCAATATCATAATAGAATTTAAGGGAGGATCCTATTTAAGAAATAGTTACCTAACTGGATGGCCTTGTGGCCTATCCCAGCAGTAAATAACTGATCTCACGCCTGTGCATGTCTATATCTACCGGACATGTTGGCTGACATGCGGATCTAGCAATCACCTTGCTAGCTGGGTTATACAAGGTGCACCAAGGCTAATGCTGCTACCATTAGCAAACAATTTTGTTACAGTTTCCTCCCCTTAGAAACACACTCACACTTGCTGGGTCTTCGCCATGCCTCATGTGAGTCCTTGAAAACACATTTTCTTACTAACTCCTTGTCAATAAAACTTTTCTTTATCTCAAATCATATACTTTCTTGCTCATAACTTTAAATGCATAATAAGGTTCAAGAATCTTCCATAAAACATTAAATTTAAACTATCTCTTTCTATCAAATAGGTCAAAGCATTAGCTCTAAGAACACAACCATTTCTAATAACTGGAAACTTCATATTTCTCTATCATGTTACTCAAATATCATAAATCAACTTCTCTAAGAGCTTGTCCCACATATATACTCAACATACACACACACACACACACACACTCACACACACACTCAACATAATTACTTTCAAGGACTTCATAAACATGGGATAAGCAATAAACCATATTCCATCATAAATTTTGTAAAATACTTTCTAAGCATATATTTAGAAAATTAGAGAAAATAGGTTATAGGTACACTATCACTTACAACTCAAATTTGAAGTCAAGAACTCAAGGGGGTGGCGCTTTTGAGCCAACTGGAAACTCCTAGAAAAAGTCCAAATATACAAAACATAACAAACTAACATGAATAAGCTTCTAAAAATCAAATTCAACTCCAAACAACATCCAAACTCAAAATCCCCAATTTGAAGACTTAATCTTTACCTCTCACTAACTCAAATCTAAATCTATGAACTAAACAAGCAATATATAGTTAGAAAGGGATAAAGAGTACCAAAAGTACACTTCAAGACCTTGGAAGGAGGATTTAAACAAGTGAGAAGTGATGGGTCACTACTACTCTTCACTTTCTCTCACTTCAAGATGAGAGAGAAAGAGAGAGATTGAGGATGAAGATGATGATGGAAGTGAAGAAGAGGAAGTGAGAGGATGAATTTGTGAGGAAAAACCAAGGAAAAATGTAAAGGTTTTATGGATAACATGAAGGGGAAAGGCTTTAGAGAGAGAAAATCAAAGGAGAAAGTGTTTGGATGAAAATGGGGGAAAGAGGGTCGAAACGCACCTAAAAAATCAGATAGTGGGCGCCTAGGCTGCCATCTGCGGGCGCCAGGGGCCCAATAACCAAAAATGCTATTGTTCGTGCTGTCAGCAGGCACCTGGGTGGTGACTTCTAGTGCTTGGGCGCCTGAAACTCCTCCCTGCTTCAACCATGCCAGCGCCTAGGCAGTGGAAAGTTGGCGCCTAGGCGCTAGGCCTTGCATACACAACAACACTTTGCTGCTCTCCTACATGCATTCCCAGACCTTAACTCATACCTTAAAGCATATTTTTACTTCAATCACCATCAAATACTCAAGAATAACCATTCAAAAGACTTGCCAAACATTCAAACTCAAAGAGGTCAAAACTCACACAAATACATAAACTCTAAGGCATCACACTTCTTAAGATTAAAAATCTAATTTTTGGATTCTAGTACAAATTTCCAAAAACATGCATTTTCTTAAACTTCCGAGCTAAAAACGAAAAGGTTAATCATTTCTTAAAATTAATTAAAAATTACTCTTTAATTCTTAGATATCTAAGGAACAATTACCGGGACTTTTGATCCCATGAAAATGTCCCAAACATATAGCCCTCCAAGGAGGCATAGGGCTTAGACTTAGAGCTTTCCTGAGGTCCGATAGGACAAAGTGTCACGATTCATGTGACTCTTGACTTGGGCATTACAATTTGAGTGCAACCACCTTTTTTAGAACTAATACACATTCTTGGTAGATTGCTCCCAACAAATTGGTGAAGCTACCCTATGCTCTTTGAAGATTGAAATAGGGCATCCCTACTATAAAGCTCATAACTCGAGCTATACTTAATCAAATTGAGTGGAACTTATTGGATTTGAAAGAGAGTTTGTATGATATATCCCATTAGAATTTCGGAGAAAAAGGATACAAGATGGTTTTTTAGTGATTTTCCAATTTTAGGCGTACAAGTATGTCTTGAAACAGGACAGCCTTAAGTAAAACTTTAATAACTTAAACTATAAACCTCAAAATTTAGTGAAACTAAAGACATTTAAAAGTAGACTAATAGGGCTACATTCTATTAAAATGAGATTAAAATGGAATTTTAGTGTAATTTAGAAGTTTTGGGCAAATTTTAGTAAAAGTAAAACAACTTGTGAATTACAAGGCTTAGAGGTCCCAAATTCACATGGGACTAAATGCATTGAACATTTATGCAACTACATACAAGAATGACGCCATGTTGGCATATTATTTATGATGGTCATAATTGAACTCTTATTAGAAATAGGATAGAAAATCAAGATACCTCCAAAATAGAAAACTGCTGTAGGGGAATCCGAGGAGAGTGTGTACCACAAAGGACTTTTCTCAAGATATAAAATTTAATTTAAGATGAGATTAATTTCAGATGAAACTTGACTCGAAGAGTAATCCAATATAGACCCATTAGACTTAGGATGAGAAAGTTTTGATTTTCTAAAGTAGGCTGTTAGCTAACACCTGCAATCCTGACCAGTGCATGATATAATGGGCATAACTTGCCTTATACAACTTCAATTTAAGTGCAACTATTTTTCAGAAAACTAACACATAGGGATAATGCCTATAAAATTTTAGACTTAAATTCCTAGTAGATTGCTCCTAACAAATTGGTGAAGTTAACCTGTGCTCTGTGAAGATTAAAATAAGGTAGCACTAATGTGGAGTTCATAACTCGAGCTCTGCCTACTCAAATTGAGTGGAACTTCTTGGATTTGAAAGAGAGTTTGTACAGCTATATCCTAGAAGAATTTCAGAGTAAAAGGATATAAGATGGATTTTTAGTGATTGTTTAATTTTAGATGTGCAAGTCTATCCTAAAATAGGGTATCCTTGAATAAAACTTTAATGACTTAAACTATAAACCTCAAAATTTAGTTAAACTAAAAAGGTTTAAAAGTAGACTAACAGAGATAGATTAGATTAAAATAAATTAAAATCAAATTTTACTGCAATTTAGAAGTTTTGGACAGATTTTTAAAAAAGTAAAACAACTTGTGAATTACAAGGCTTAGAGGTCCCAAAATCATGTGGGACTAAATGGATTGGACATTTTTGCAACTACAAATAAGAATGATGCCATGTTGGCATATTATTTATGATGGTCATACTTGAACTTTTATTGGTATCATGTTGAGATCATGATTTTTGTGACTGGATGGCTGTTATTATTATTGTATATTTTGGAAACCTTTATAATTCAACTGTCATGCTATCGGATTGTTAGTATAAGTATCTAAATTATGTAGCATAATCATGAGCTCATCAAGCATATTTTGAAAGCAAAGGTATGAAGCACATGTAAAGATTTATGTAGCATCTTCATGCATAACCATGTATAAGAAATGCATATGAGCATATGAATCATGAAAGTACATGAATAGACAAGACAGAGTCCCTTCACTTGGAGGGAATTAAGAGGTCCCTCCATTTGAACTCCATTTGAAGGCAATTATAATAAAAGATGAGATCCCTCTATGTTAGAGATAGTTGCACAATGAGTCCCTTCAATTTAAAGACATGTGGGTCCCCTTGTAGGTTAGCATTGTGTAACAAAAGTTACGAGATGAGCTCATTTCCTAGATTAGGCTACCTTAGGGCAGTAAAGATTAAAGACATATGTAGGCACCCTAGGGATGGCGATACATAATGTCTAGGTGTGTTAAGTAAAGAAATTTATGGAAAGTTAAAGAAAGCACAAGTGTACTTGCATGAGTATATAATGTGCATTTGCATATGCATAAAGTATATTCTGTTGTTAACCTATCATTACTATTATGAAACTGCTCTCTTAATTGACAAGTGTGTGAATAAAATTAACCTGCTTTGGAAGGATATTTTTGATCTATGAAATATATAGTTGATATGACATGATCACTTTTTTTTTATAATAAATCGAAATAGCTGGGGGTGATGATGAAGACATTGTATGTGGTAGTCTAGGATGTCCTACTGAGAATTTATAACTCTCACCCTTATATGTGTTCCTGTATCATCTCCAGATAGCTTAGGAGATTTTTTTATGATCGCCATCCTGGACGAAGTTGATCGAGATTGGATGGGTGGCCGAAAGTTGCTATCAGACAAGGTCCGTTCATTTATTAATAACAACTCCCAAATATAATACTATCACTTAAGCATGGTATTGTGCTTAGGATGGTGTTATAGAAATCAATTTGAACTTGTAAGAAGTCTTGGCAAATACTAATAAAATCATAGATTAAATATTGCAGTAATATGGAGAAGGATAATATCTTGTTTAGATATGAATTTCTTACTTATTTATAATATAATGTGTGTAAAGGTAATTTAAATGTTTTGAGAAAATTAATTTTATACATGAGTAAGTATAATACCTAAGGATAAGGTAACAAAACATCTTTGTAAACAACATTTCTAGTGAACTGACCCTCTTCCCTTTCAATTTTCCCTTCTCTAATCATGACTTTTGTACTTGCTTGAGAAACCCTTATTGACAAAGTGACATATAATTGGCCATGACTAAACATATGTTGTCGTAGATAAATTTCTACATTGGGGATAGTTTGTCCCTATGACTTATTATTCCAAGTGCAAAATTGAGCTTAACTAGAAATTGCTTTCTTATAAGTACAAAAGGAAGGTCGTCACTCTATATTGATTTATGTTTGATCCTTTGGCAAAAAAAGTTCTTGTTCTAGAGTGATGGCCTGTTAGGATCTACACATCAAGCATATTTATAAAAGTACCATGACATAATAATCTTGTCCCATTAAATAGGCTAGCTTTAAGGTCTATGTTTCGTAAGAGCATTAAGAGTACACCATTTTTTATTTCCAAAATATGAGGTGGAAACCACTTGGAAGGAGGGAGTTCAAGTATTCTTGCTGATATAAGTCACTTGAGTCACCTTCAACCTCGTCAAATGATACCAAAGTGCAATGATCTCCAAGGAATTGGTCATTTATTATGTCATTGTGTTTTTCAACATCATCATTTTTGGGAGTAAGAATAGCTCTTTCTACCATATAACGTGCATCCTATCCATGAGATTCTATTAGTGGGAAAGTTTCTTGTATGAGTTTACTCTATGCATCTTCCCTATCCTATGTTATTGCCATTTGATCAGGTATTCTCACCATGTCATCTTGTATAGAAGGCTCAGTTCCATCTCCAATGTGCCTAAGATATTGAGCTAAAGAGCGATCGTCCCTAGTTCTCATATTTTGCCACAAATGTAAAACCTTTGTATAAGACTACAAAGGTGTAACACCTTAATAATATGATACTATGCTTAAGTCATTTTATGGCATTATTAGTTGTTACTCTTAACTAGTGGAAGTTTCTATAGTTGAAATTAGCATAATATATGAAAAATAGCTTGTAAATTTTTTGTGTAAAATCTTTATGCTTGAAAACTTAGCCTTTAAGCGCTTACTTACTCGCATATATATGGACGTTGTTCCTCATATCGCGGAGTTACTAGAAAGATGTATGACAAAATTGAAATAACATAACACAATACTTTAAGCCAATAATGTCATAGATAATCAAGAGTTATCATTACACTTAATAATTATCACATATGTAATAGGTCAAATTAAGTAGCATGACTTCCCACATGCTCTTAATTGCACATAAATTGCCCTACTAGGCTCTTAAGAAAGTGAAAACACTATACTACTCTCTCGATCCTCCTTGGCTAGGTGAAGTAACATGACAGCTCCTCGTCTTATCAAGTCAGGTACCACCGAAAGTGCTGCCAAGGATGCCATCAACTCCACTGAAGATGACATGGAAATATAGGAGTAAGAAATACAAGATTTCTCAGTAGGGTCCTAACTAGACCATTAATGTGTCATCGTCATCGTACTAGCCACTTTGGATTTAATTATGAAAATAGTAAGCATACACAGATTCCATTTTTAAAGGGTTTGAAAACATAGGTTTCTGAAGCGAGTTTCTTTTAATCTTCCTCATATAAACATAATATAAAGAAACTCAAAGCTACAATATAAGAGCATATACATATGAGAGAATAGTATAAACATTCATGACCATACAAATGAGAGAATGAAGATGCATGTACATTCATGTAACTTCTTAGACTAAACCAGAGTCTTTCTTTAACTTTACTTTCATATTTAGCACGTGCTTAACATTCTTTACTTTTTCTTTGAAATAGACTGCTTTTAAACATGAGCTCATTTTGTGACCGTCGTCACGCAATACTAAACAAAATCAAACTAAGCTGATAATGGTTACCTTTAAGTTAGGGGGCCCTCGATGTGACCTTGCCTCCCCCATATAGGTTCCTTGAGTCTTTGTGGATCACCGTCTCTCATTTCCTTTACCGAAGTGATCGAAGGGTCATATCCCATTCTTTTTTTTCTTTTGTTATGACCATATCTTACATGTATTGCAATCATTTACAAAATACATGTGGACATACAATGGTATGACTAAGTCCAAAATTTTGATGGAAATCCGGCAGCATGACGGCTAGAGTGGAGCTTCCCCAAAATGCCAAACATGAACTTTCAACCAACAACCCATTATATCAATCTCATATCATCATATCAATCATTCAATCATGAGACAATACTCAATCAAACTTGTCATACATCATGCCTAATGGCATCATACATTCATACCTTAAAGGGTGTTCATAGTTGTGTTACTCTTTGTGAAAGTCTTATGAGCCATCATATGATTTCCCATGTTTACTCATGAGAGAATCACATAAATAAAATGAATGTGTGTGTAGTCTTTTAGTTACTCAATGCTTGAGTGAAGTTACTCTTTACTTAGGTACATATCTTATGGAATACTTTGTTCAAGCTTACTAAGGTAATTATTTCCTTTTCTTTCTTTGAGATAGGTACTCAATGATTTCTAGGTTCATGATATGCTCAGAGGCCCTAATCATACTTCTGTTCCCAAGGGATTTCGAGATCCCTTTAGTCCCTTGGGTCATGACAATGCATAATTACACTCATGAACCCAACAACACCATGTTCACCAATCATCAAGAGATAGTTTTTATTTTCAGTAAGTTACAAGATTCAAACTTTAGTAAGTGGAATAACAAGATTTCATCTTTATGATTATAAAGTTGCATACTTTATGAAAGTGATTATAAAGTTTGATCCTTTATGAAAGTATGAGTCTCTAAAATTAGATATCCTTATCCTAAAGATTCAACCTTTATAAGAAAATAATACAAGATGCTAGCTTTATGGCTAAAAAGTATTATTCTTTAAGAAAGTTGACACTTTTAATCATTATAAGACCATTAAGGTTCAAACTTTATGCTTTAAAGTTGCCTTAAAATCTAAAAGATTCTTTCTTGAAGAAAGATTAGAACTTTACTCAACATTTCCATCTCAAAGTTTAACCTTTACAAGATTAAAGTGCACATCTATATCTTTATGACTTAAAAGTTACATTTTTTTTATTAAAGTTTGAAATTTTATAAAAGGTCTTGTCTTCAAGATTCAATCCTTAAGACATAAAGTGACAAGGTATCATTTTTATGACTTAGAAAGCTTCATGTTCTAAAAAGTTTTATTCTTTTACACATATTCTTGTCTTGAACAAAATGAAACCTTGTGAAACCCATAAAAATAGCGCCACTTTTTATGCATCAAGTAGCAAACTTTTAAAGTTTTACACTTTTGGAATATTTATAGCCTTATCAAAGTCATCAAAAAGATGTAAAGATGAGAAATTTTCTAATCTTAAGCTCACAAAAAGGAAAGAAATCAACTTTAAACCAAAAATCACCAAGAATCATCATTCTTTTCCAAACAAATCACAAGCAACATCAAAGACTCATGCATCAAGAAAGAAAAAAAAATGGATCTTTGAAGCATTCAAGAAGAGAAATCTTCAACTAAACAAGAAACAACTCATGAACAAGATCAAGAACATACTTTGCTAAAAATGGAAACTTTTACTCATAGAGAGCATGAAGTTTTTCTCAAGTTTTCACTTGAAGATCTTGGTCATGGTGAGAGCCAAGTTTTAAGCTTTTTTGAGTAAACAAAACAAAAAAAGCGAAGATCACTATCTAGAGTGAAAATGGCGCCTTCTTTAGAGAGAAAGATGAAGAAGATGATGGCTCCTCGTTGGTGACAGTTTTGTAAGGAGAAGGAGAGAGGTTTTGAGATCTTGTGAAAATGGAGCTTGTGGTGGGTAGATCTTGTCTCCAAAGACCAAAAGATGTGGTCTTTGAAGGGCTTGGTGAGAGAGTTTGGTTATGGTGGTGGTGGAGAAACGAAGAAAAAGATGAAGAAGAGGAAGAAGAAGAAGAATGTAGAGAGAAGTGAGAAGATGAGAGACTTAGAGAGAGAATAGAAGTTAAAAAATGAAAAATGGATGTGTGTGTGTGAGTGAGAGTGGCCATAGCATATAGGGCATGGAGGGGGAGATATTTTCTTCATTTTGTTGTAATTAAGGGGACAAAATGGTTAATTAAAGGGTTTACTTTAGACAAACCCTAATGCTTTTCTTACATAAAGCAACATTGTCTTCTACTTTTTCACTTTAGTGATGTTATCAATGTTTTATTATCTAGTTGACTAAATTTGAATTTTAATGATATGATTAAGTGCTCTTGCAACTTAATTAACTTGATTAAGAAAGGATTGGTGATTAACTCACAAGAACATGATTAACAACATTAAACTTTTAATTAAGCTTAATTACCCCTAGTTAAACACAACTAGGCTAATTTTTAATGATTAGTGCTTAATTAGGCTATTAAGAGTTTGACCCACTTAATTAGAGATTATCTAATCTTAATTAAGTATTCTCTTAACTCTCAATTCCAATCACCACATAAATTCTTTAATCAAGCTTTAATCCTTTAATTTCTCATTAAGTGACTAATTACTCAGGGTTAAGGAAGTAACTTAGCACGGAGGAAAATTGAGGATGATACAAAATGCAACTTCACTATAGATGCATCTATCATCTGTACCTTACTCCTTTTTTGTACAATTGGAAAAACATCATGAAAGTCTCCACCCATTTTCATAACGTTTCCCCCAAATGGGGTATCACATTGAAGAATGTCCTTTAATGTCCGATCTAGTGCTTAAAAAGCATATCTCTTTGCCATTGGTGCTTTATCCGAAATAATTGCTATTGATTGTCTAATTAACTTTGCAATGTCAGATTGTTTACTTATTGAGCACAAGGATGATGGCTCGATATCAATAGGTATCTTAAATCTAGAATGCGTAGTTGGACCACCAGGCAAAAATGTTCCAGCTATACCAAATATAATAGTTGCTAAAACAATTTGACCTTTTCTTTTTAAATTTGCAATCAAAGAACATAAATGAATGTCTTCCCCATTCCTCCTAGTTTATCAACAAAAAATACTGCATTTTGTTAGAGCTCAATAACATCCATAATAGTGTTGAAAGCAACTAACTAATCTTCATTTAACCTATGTATTGCTTCCATATTTGCAAGAGGGATTGGAATTAATAACTCTTCTTGTAGAATCCTTGGGAAAGCATTATCATGATCAGTATCTGATGACAAATTTGGCAAATCAAAATTTGAGATATGATTTCTATGTTGTATAAGAAGGTCATTCAAATCTCTTAGCAACCTGTTTGTCAAGCTTTCTGTTTTTACAGTATTTGTTGTTGCGTAATCATCTACCATGAAGGTAAAAAATTCATTCCAAAGACTTGGCACACCAATAAGTTCACGTAACACTAATATTGTTTCAAATAACCTCCTTAAAGCATGTGGCATTCGCAATGTTGATGCCTCAACCAAGCATTGACAAATATTATTATCACCTTCTAATAAATCCCATTTCTCAGTTGATTGTTGGAATGTGGGAAAGAAAGTACCATTCATTTTCAATAAGTATTCCCACCGAATTGGTCCTTTTAAATGAGACAACAAAATACACAAATAGAATTTTTCTCCTTCTAAGGGAAGGATTGTATACATCATACCAATGATTTTCTTTGAAGGTTGTCTAGGATACCATTCCTTCTATGTTCTGTGCCATGTATAATGTTCTGGTAATTCTTTATATAAAAATTGCCTAGCTTCTAGATCTTGATGACTCAAAGCAAAGAACTATGTGAGCATTGTCTTGGAGTTTCAATCATTAGGTAAAACTTCATTGATTGTTTGGTGATTATAAAATCTCACTTGATGTCTATTTGGTAAGTGGATTTGTAATATCTCAATTATGGGATACATCCGATAAATTGTAAATGTAAAAATTCTCCATAAAGCTTCCGGTGCACAAACCCACCTTGCATCAATATATTACTGAACTTCATCTACATTTACCCCTCGATATACTTCTATTGATACTTCGATCTAGGCCTTTATAGACATATTTCTTCAGATATTTTATACTTTTTATGCTGCTGCATATCTCAACATTACTATGACAGTCATACCTCAACAACAACTAAGGATTGTAAGGCACCACCCGCCTATTGTGATATCCCTAATCATAGTAATTGACTCGACAATATCACATCTTCTATACACTGGATATTGGTCTTCCCCATGATATGTTTATGCTATGAACCCTCTTAGATAATTTTTTCTGCAATGACCTTCTCTTATACATGGTGAATTTGGATTAAGTGTTCCATAAGGTCCATGTATCATATGTCTTAAGACTGTGTCATATGGCTTCTCTTCTTTGTTTGCTATTTCTGCCCTGACCAAACTATCATAACATTCTGGATCATGTAATTTGCCACCATCTTCTAATATCAACAATATGTGAAGTAACCCTTGCTTTTAAAACTCGGTGACATACATATAGTTTTTTATTTTTCCCAAAACTCCTTTGTTGTAACACCTTTGTTGTATTTTCAAGTTTTTCTGTGTTAATCGTGTTTGATCGATGTGTTTAATCCATTTATGATGATCTTGGGTGTTGGATGTCATTTGGAATCAAGGAACCATGTTTTGGGATGTTGTAATCGATTACCGTGAGATTGGTAATCGATTACGGGGCTCTCTGTATGCCCTTGGGTTAAAAATTTTCACGTTGTAATCGACTAAAACCTAATATGGTAATCGATTACCAGTTCTGGGTTTGTGGATTGATTACCAGCCCTTGGTAAACGATTACCAGCTATTTGTTCATGGTAATCGATTACCCATGGTAAACAATTACCACAAGCCAATATATATACGGAAACGCATCCCACACCCTCATTTTCGATTTTTCTTCTCTCTCTAAACCCAAACTCTCTCCCTCCTCTCTAGAATTCTTTCTTCCACCCTTCCTTACATTTATCAACTCTATTCTATTATTTTTATCTAAATCAATAGCAACAACACTAGATTCATTCCATTAAACATAATCAACCATACACATTATTCCTCCTTCTTCATTCTTGCTTGGGTGGATTTAAAGTAGGAGCTCACCTTTATTCTTCCCCTCATTCCAATTCTAAAGGTAATTTCTATATTATTCTTTCCTTTTCCAAGCAATTCCAATTCCTTTGATCTTTAGATAAATTCTTGGAACCCTAGGATTTTAAGGCTAGGGAACTTATGGTATGGATAATATTAGTGATCCAAAATTAATGCAAGTGTCCTGTTATGATGTTAGATATTCCCAAGGAACTTCTCTCCAACCTTGTGGATCTAGAGATTTAAGATTTTCCTATGACCGGTGATTAGTGAGTAAATGGAATGCTTTTGAATTTATTCTATTTTAAAATTTCAATTGTTTATTTACTTTAAGAAATGCTACTAATGAGTCAATGATGAATGGAATTTAAATGTGTTATGAGAATTATGTTTTATTAACTTGAAAGAGTAGGAAAGTCTGTAACAGGATCTGTTTGCTAACTGCAGTAGATGTTAGCCTTGGTATACCTTGGACTATGATATTACATGGCCACCCAAGGGGGTGTTGCATGATGGATATTTCACGGCCATACATATAGTGTGGTGCATGCCTGTACTTCACGGCCTCTCAAAAAGGGGGTGCGTGCCTGATTTCGGGATTCACATGAAGGAACGGCCACCTAAGTGTGAATCTTGCCTGTTTATCCTGTTAGATATTTCCACTATTTTCTTTATCTGAATGAAATCGTTTTATGTTTATTTATATACATTAACTCATGAGTTTCAAAAGTATCCTATCTCTCACTGAGTTTCTCAAACTCACCCCATGGTTATTATATTCTTTTTAGATACAAGATCAGACTTGGGAGCCTATCCTTCTGCACAGCATCATTAGATTCCTTTTGGGGTGAGCCTGATATAGTATGGGCCTTATTTCGCATTCCGTTTCGTTTGTAATCTTAGTTGTAGTTCCATAGTACTATAGGCAGGGTCCGACCCTTGCTGGTGTGTTAAGTTATGTTAAGAGGTTTTTAGACTAAGTGGATTGGCTATTGTATATTAATTGATGCATGGATTATGTTGGATTTGATTATAAACTGGAACTGGATATGTAAATGTGATTTGGATGATTGACTCTGATTATTTACATGTTACGTGCTGAGGGGTGCATTCTGAAAATGCCTGGATCCTCGATGAAAATGTGTGTGATTATTGAGTTGCAGGATAAGTGCTCTTATTTGGGGAAAGTCCTAAATATAGAGGAAACTCTGCCCAAATTTTGGGAAAATCTTGTTGTGTAAGGCTTGCTAGGGAGCATTGGTAGCAAGTGTTGCAGCCTGCTCCAACTTACAATTTTAAAATACTTAATTACACTAAATTTGAAGTATAGCGCAACCAAGGTCGTCTCACAAGGATGTTCTTGCTATCTAGTTAAGTAACAAGGGGGTATGTGCAAATATGTAGTCAATAAGCTATAAAAGAAAATTAAATGAAAATAAAAATACAGTTCAAAGAGTTTCTTGGATATAAGGTGAATCAATCATTAACGCACAATATATCAAACACATGGAGTGCGGCTAATTTGAGCTATTAGAGAGACCTCTACTAACAATCCCAAAATTATACCTAGAGAACTCTAGGAATTCAACCAACAAATAATTGATTAGATAATTGAGACCTCAACTCTAATTAACCTATGTTGATTTCTAGCCCCAGTTGTATTAACCTAGGTTTAAACCTAAACCCAATTCCTAATTCTTTAACTAATCAAGTTCATACCAATTGACTAATTAGCAATCACCCAACTAATTCCTCATTCATAAACCCACATATCAATACCATTTAGTGCAACTTTACAAATAAAAGAGGGCAAAGAATTAAGAAAACAAACATGATTGAAATTCAAGTATAGGGTTTCAAGATTACAATCATAATACCCTTAGAGTCTCCTTGAACTAGCTTGAAGTCCTACTCCTCCATAGCAATGAAGGTTATAAACTAGAACCTAAAACAAGTATCTTACAAAATGAATGGAAAAGAAAAAGAAAAGAAGAGGAGAGGAGAAGAGAAGAGAGAAAAAAAATGAAAAATGTTGGAGATGAGTCCTCTTTTTCGCATCTCCGATTTCTCTCTTCTTATCAGACTTAAAATATGAAAATCCAAAAATATCCTTGAGCCCAAATTAATCCTCTGCCTCTTAGCTTTAAGTGGACACCCAATTTGCTTAATTTGGACTTGAAATGAGAGAGTTATGGCTCAATCTTTATAGCATATCCAGGTTGTACATTTATTCATGTCAGTCAATTTCAACAGCCAATAAGTCCATCAAGATGTCATTATTTTAGAGAGTGTTCTTCATATAATTGAATCTTTACGTCTTAGCTTTCAAATGGCACCAATTTTACCTCAATCCAATGTATACAACTCAAGTTATGACCCAATTAGTGCACACTACTCAGGTTTCAACGCAACAGCCTTGTTTTGACTTCGTGGCCCAATTTGTCCTAATAGACATCTGAATTAGTTTTTGACTTCTTCACCAAAGTTGTAGATCTTTCTCTCAGCTTTCCTTACAATATAAAGTTTATAATTTTTAGAGATCGACAACTCAATATATGCACAAAATACAGAAATAGTATAAATTTATAATAATACTAAAAAATACAATTAAGCTCAATTAAAGCCCAAACTCATAAAATGTGTCTAATATTGATCAATTAAGCACAAAAAGGTCCAATAAAATAAATATGAGGGTTAGTCAATGTATCAAAATATTACTTATCAAGCGTGCTCTCTAAGCGCCGTTCATGGCCTTGATTGGGTCGTGACAAAGTGGTATCAAAGCTTAGGTTTCCCTGTATACTATGGAGCAAGTGTCCTTTAGTGGGATCACGATTGTGCAAATGGAAACCGGCCCATTTTCACAAAACGTGATACTACCAGAGGCCTTTAACATTATCCTTCATGTATTTATCCTTCATGATTTATTCACTTCAAGTGTTTTCTTACTTGGTATATCACTTGGTCTTAACCTCGATAAACTCTTTCCTTAGGTGAAATGCCACCTAGAACTTGCACCCATGTTGCAAGGGTAGAAGTCCATGAGGCTTCTAATGCTGAATCGGACCAGGCCCCTTCTCTTCCTAGGAGAGGGAGAGGCTGTGGTCGAAAAGGAGGCCGTGGAAGACTGGCTAGGCAACCAGAAGGGCCTATTCCTGATGAAGAGCCAATTAATTTGGCAACTGAAATGAGAGGGGTTCACCAGACTCTCAATACTCTAGTCGAACTCTTAGCTCATCAAAGGAGGAATGAACCTCAACCTCATGCAGAACTAACTCCACCTGTCCGTGAGCCCCATCACCAGCGAGAAGGGACCGAAGTGTCAATCGAATCTTTCCTCAGATTGAATCCACCAAGTTTCTCCGGAAATCCCCTGATGGATGACCCTCAACAATTTCTTGACCGCATCAACAAGGTCCTCAGAGTCCATAGATGCCCAAGTGAGAGAGCAGTAGAGCTAGTAGCTTATAATCTGAATGGGACTACAGAACAGTGGTATGCCACACTCATGGGAGGCAGGGATGCCTCTAGTTTACCTCCCCTCACTTGGGAAGAATTTACTGAGGTTTTCATGATGAGATTCCTTCCGGCCAACAAAAGGGAGAAGTATGCTGCTAATTTTGAAAGATTAAGGCAAACTATAGGGATGTCCATAGTAGAATACGAAGAACAATTTACCAAATTGTCCCGCTATGCCTATCACCTGGTGTCCGATGATACAATGAGAGCTAGGAGGTTTGTTTGAGGATTGCTTGACCTTTTATTCTCCAACCTACTTCCTATGGTTAGGAGAATGTCTTATGCTAAAATTGTGGATGCTGCTTATGGTCTCGAGATCGGAAGAGAGGAGCGGAGAGCGGCCAAGGAGGTAGGCAAGAAGCAGAAAATGAAAGGGAATTTTTCTGGAGGATCAAGTTCTGGGGGAGCTCAGAATTTCCAAGGCTGACGTCAGGCACCCTCAGGAGGGGCTACTTCTTCAGGGCCTATTCCTATGAGTGTGTCTAGCTCAGGGTCTCAGGCTGGTAGTGCATCTCAGCCTAGCATGCTAGGAGTGGGGCAGTCAACTTACTCTAGGCCTCTATGTCAGTCTTGTGGGAATTACCACTCGGGATAGTGTTATAGAGCCACTGGAGCTTGTTTTAGATGTGGCTTGATAGGACATCTCAAGAAGGATTGTCCCTATTCAAAGAGGGCTTTTGATCCGAGCTTTGCACGTCCTACCGTGCCAGCGCCATTTTACTCAGCTTTATCTCCAGGAGCTTCTCATGGACCCGCCGGAAGGGGTTCAAGCAGGGGAGCAAGTGGCAGAGGTTCTGGTGGTAGAGGGGCAGGCAGAGGCTAGTCCAGAGTCTTTGCCTTGACAAGGCAAGATACCTAGGCTTCGAATGCAGTAGTGGCAGGTACCTTGCATATTAATTCTTTTGAGGCATATGTGTTGTTTGATCCGGGCTCCACCCACTCCTATGTATCTCCATACTTTGCTTCTCATTTCAATCAGCAACCGGTATTATTAGATCACCCTTTTTGAGATGGACAATGGTTCATCTTTTATATTTTGGGGAGATAGCAGCTTAATCCCCACTCACCTAATTTCTTCTATGTCGGCGATGCGATTGATGGATAAAGAGAACGAAGGCTATCTTGCGGTGGTTCACGACGTAGAAATGGCGGTACCTAGTCTTGATCAAGTTCATGTGGTAAGAGAATTTCCAGATGTGTTTCTTGAGGAACTACTAGGAATGCCTCCAAATAGGGAGATTGAATTTTGTATTGATTTGACTCCAGATGTTCGGCCCGTTTCTATTCTTCCTTATCGTATGGCTCCAGCGGAACTTTGGGAGTTGAAAGTTCAGTTGCAAGACATGCTGGAAAAGGGCTATATTCGTCCTAGCACGTCCCCATGGGGTGCTCCTGTGCTTTTCATGAAGAAGAAGGATGGCTCCATGCGGTTATGTGTGGACTATAGACAACTCAATCAGTGGATAGTTCGTAATAAATATCCCTTGCTCAGGATTGATGACTTGTTTGATCAACTTCAAGGAGCATCGTGCTTTTCAAAAATTGATCTTCAATCTGGATACCATCAGTTAAGAATTCGAGAGGAAGATATTCCTAAGACTGCTTTTCGAACTCGCTATGGATATTACGAGTTCTTAGTAATGTCTTTTGGATTAACCAATGCCCCAGCTGCTTTCATGGATTTGATGAATAGAGTGTTCAGACCATTCCTGGATCACTTTGTGATTGTCTTTATTGACGATATCTTGGTTTACTCAAGGAGTGAGAAAGAGCATGAGTGTCATTTGCGGATTGTTCTGCAAACTCTAAGGGATCACCAACTCTATGCAAAATTTTCCAAATGTGAGTTTTGGTTGGATCAAGTGACCTTTTTGGGTCACGTGGTATCAAAGGAAGGAATCATGGTGGACTCTAAGAAGATAGAAGCTATCCAAAAGTGGCCATGGCCGACAACCGTGACTGAAATTCGGAGTTTCTTAGGATTGGTAGGCTATTATTGAAGATTTATGAAAGACTTTTCCAAGTTCTCTGCTTCTTTGATTAAGTTCACACAAAAGGGTGTGCTTTTTCAATGGTCCGATGATTGTGAAGAGAGTTTCCAAAGGCTTAAAACTTGTCTTACTATAGCCCCTGTGCTGGTTTTGCCCTCAGGATCGGGAGGGTATTCTGTCTACTGTGATGCTTCCCGAGTAGGACTCGGATGTGTTCTTATGCAACATGGACGAGTCATTGCTTATGCTTCGAGACAATTGAAAAGACATGAGCAAAACTACCCCACCCACGATTTGGAGATGGCAGCCGTAGTGTTTGCACTAAAGATTTGGAGACATTATCTTTATGGGGAATCGTGTGAGATCTACACCGATCATAAGAGTCTGAAGTATATTTTTCAACAAAGGGATTTGAACTTGAGGCAACATAGGTGGATGGAATTGCTTAAGGACTACGATTGCACTATTTTATATCATCCAAGCAAGGCAAACATAGTGGCCGATGCATTGAGCAGGAAATCCATGGGTAGTCTTGCACACATAGCACCGGTGAGAAGGCCCATAGTGGAAGAGATCCATAAGTTAGAATCTGAGGGTATTCACTTTGAACTTGGAGGTTCTGGGCCACTTTTGGCCCATGTTCGGGTGCGATCTTCCTTGATTGAACAAATCAAAACTGCCCAGTATGAGGATACTCAATTGTGTAAATTACGAAATGAAGTTCGTAATGGGAAGAAGCCTGAGTTCTCCCTTGATCAAGTAGGAGCTTTGAGATGTAGAAATCGCCTGTGTGTGCCAAATGTAGGCAATTTGAGGAGGACTCTTCTGGAGGAAGCCCACAATTCCGGATATACGATTCATCCGAGTTCCACTAAAATGTATCAAGATTTGAAGCAATTGTTTTGGTGGGAAGGCATGAAGAGGGATATAGGGGACTTTGTATCACGATGTTTAGTATGTCAGCAAGTCAAAGTTGAACATCAAAGACCTGCTGGGTTACTGTAACAGGTTGAAATACCTGAGTGGAAATAGCAGAGAATTACCATGGATTTTATGATCAGATTGCCTCGGAGCTTTAGGGGTTTTGATTCTGTTTGGGTGATAGTTGACAGATTAACCAAGTTGGCTCATTTCCTCCCAGTCAAAACTGCTTATAAAGCTTCTCGTTATGCCAAACTCTATGTTGATGAGATTGTTTGACTTCACGGAGTTCCAACGTCAATTATCTTAGACCGTGGACCTTAATTCACTTCTCATTTTTGGAAGGCATTCCAAAAGGCCTTAGGAACCCGACTAGATTTAAGTACGTCATTCCACCCTCAAACAGATGGGCAATCTGAAAGAACAATCCAAATCCTTGAAGACATGTTGAGGTCCTGCATTTTGGATTTTGGCAGGAATTAGGATAGTTACATGCCCTTGGTTGAATTCTCTTACAACAATAGTTATCAGGCCAGCATCCGGATGGCACCATTTGAAGCCTTGTATGGAAGGCATTGTAGTTCTCCCATTGGATGGTTTGAGGTGGGTGAGGCTAAGATTTTGGGGCCAGATTTAGTACAAGACTCCTTAGAGAAGGTTCAATTGATTAGAGAACGGTTGTTAGCAGCCCAGAGTAGGCAGAAGGCTTATGCTTATCATCGTAGGCGAGACTTGGAATTCTCCGTAGGTGACCTGGTATTTCTTCGTATGTCCCCTATGAAGGGTGTGATGAGGTTTGGAAAGAAGGGCAAGCTCAGCCCTTGTTACATTGGCCCTTTTGAGATTTTGGATAAAATTGGCTCAGTGGCATATCATTTGGCATTACCACCTGGTTTAGCCATGATTCATCCAGTATTTCATGTGTCCATGCTATGGAAGTACCTCCCCGACCCTTCTCATGTGCGTACCCCATATACCATCCAGTTAGAGGAAGATTTAACTTATGAAGAAGAACTTGTAGCTATAATTGATCGTCAAGTGAGGAAATTGCGCTCAAGGGAGGTGACTCTTGTAAAGGTACTCTGGAAGAACCATTCAGGAGAAGAAGCAACTTGGGAGACAAAAGAAGCCATGCAGACCAGATACCCTCACTTATTCGATTGAGGTCATTATTGTTTTATTCAGAATTTGGGGACGAATTCTTTTTGAGGGGGGGAGTATGTAACACCCTTGTTGTATTTTCAAGTTTTTCTATGTTAATCGTGTTTGATCGATGTGTTTAATCTGTTTATGATGATCTTGGGTGTTGGATGTCATTTGGAATCAAGGAACCATATTTTGGGATGTTGTAATCGATTACCGTGAGGCTGGTAATCGATTACGGGGGTCTCTGTATGCCCTTGGGTTAAAAATTTTTACGTTATAATCGATTACCAAATATGGTAATCGATTACCAGTTTTGGGTTCGTGGTAATCGATTACTAGCCCTTGATAATCGATTATCAGCCATTTGTTCATGGTAATCGATTACCAGTTCTTCGTGGTAATCTATTACCAGCCCGTGGTAATCGATTACCGCAGGCCAATATATATACGGAAACGCGTTCCATGCTCTCATTGTCGATTTTTCTTCTCTCTCTAAACCCAAACTCTCTCCTTTCTCTCTAGAATTCTTTCTTCCACCCTCCCTTACATCTACGAACTCCATTCTATCATTTTCATCTAAATCAACAGCAACAACACTAGATTTATTCCATTAAACACAATCAACCATACACATTAATCCTCCTTCTTCATTCTTGCTTGGGTGGATTTAAAGTGGGAGCTCACCTCTATTCTTCCCCTCATTCCAATTCTAAAGGTAATTTCTATATTATTCTTTCCTTTTCGAAGCATTCCAATTCCTTTGATCTTTAGATGAATTCTTGGAACCCTAGGATTTTAAGGCTAGGGAACTTATTCTGTTTTAAAATTTCAATTGTTTATTTACTTTAAGAAATGCTGCTCATGAGTCAATGATGAACGGAATTTAAATGTGTTATGAGAATTATGTTTTATGAACTTGAAAGAATAGGAAAGTCTGTAACATGATCTGTTTGCTAACGGCAGTAGACGTTAGCCTTGGTGCACCTTGGACTATGATATTACATGGCTATCCAAGGGGGTGGTGCGTGACGGATATTTCATGGCCATACATATAGTGTGGTGCGTGCCTGTACTTCACGACCTCTCAAAAAGGGGGGTGCAGAGCTGATTTCGTGGATTCACACGGCGAATCCAGCCACCTAAGTGTGAATCCTGCCTATTTATCCTGTTAGATGTTTCCACTATTTTCTTTATCTGAATGAAATTGTTTTATGTTTATTAATATACATTAACTCATGAGTTTCAAAAGTATCCTGTCTCTCACTGAGTTTCTCAAACTCACCCCGTGGTTGTTATATTCTTTTCAGATACAGGATCAGACTTGGGAGCAGATCCTTCTACATAGCATCGTTAGATTCCTTTCGGGGTGAGCCCTATATAGTATGGGCCTTGTTTCGCATTCCGTTTCGTTTGTAATCTTAGTTGTAGCTCCATAGTACTACAGGTAGGGTCTGACCCTTGCTGGTGTGTTAAGTTATGTTCAGAGGTTGTTTAGACTAAGTGGATTGACTATTGTATATTAATTGATGGATAGATTATGTTGGATTTAATTATAAATTGGAACTGGATATGTAAATGTGATTTGGATGATTGACTCTGATTATTTATGTGTTGTGTATTGAGGGGTGCATTCTGAGAATGTCTGGATCCCTGATAAAAATGTGTGTGATTGTTGAGTTGTAGGATAAGTACTCTTATTTGGGAAAAGTCCTAAATATAGAGGAAACTCCGCCCAAATTTTGGGAAAATCTTGTTGTGTAAGGCTTGCTAGGGAGCGTGCTCTCTAAGTGCCGGTCATGGCCTTGATTGGGTCGTGACATTTGTCAATGACATTGACCTTTCATTGATCAAGTTTGGCTCACAAGATTCTAGTTAGCAAGCTGGTCGGTCTTGTGGTGTTTGAAAAGGGCCGCGCTCTAATTTTATTTCATTCCAAGATAGATTGCATGTCATTCTAAGATATCTAGTTTTCCATTGTCACGACCCATCCCGGGCCATGGCCGGTACATAAGGAACAAGTCCCCAAGCAAGCCTTTCATCATGCAATTTTTCACCGAAATCGAGCAGAGTCCCCTTTGTATTTAGGATAATTCCTAAATACGGATTCTCATCTTGCCCATTCAAGCAACCACACTTATCTATCGGGGATCTAGACATTCTTAGAATGTACCCCTCAGCATGCAACATAATACAATTTTCAAAATATATCCAAACCTATATAAACACAAGCATATATCATTTCAAGCCATTTAATCCAAATACAATTTTCCTTCCTTTATAAATTCAATCATCCTAATACACATAACCACTACATAAACATATACATAATCCAGCAAAGGTTGAACCTTGCCGGTAGTACCATAGAGCTACACTACCCTAGGGATACAACAACAAAACTTAAAATTCCAAATGTCCTAGACCATGAGGGCTCATTGAAGAAGCAGAACCAGCTACAAGGAACAGGGAAATTGAATCCCAAAATGGTACCTGTATCTGAAAAGAAAGGAAGAATAATGGGTGAGTTTTACAACTCAGTGAGAGATAAGCTAGCCCTAACCCGTATGAGACAATGTACAACTTTTAAATATTAAACTAAATTATATAGATAAAAACCAAATAGAAATCTTAGTTTCAATTGTCATTTAATTTTCTAAAACCCATGGAAAACTATCTATTCCAAGATAATCTATCAGGAATCACACTTAGGTGTTCATTCCTTTGTGTGACCCTGTAGTCCATCATGCACCACTTCTTGAGTGGCTGTGTATTTTCTGTCATGCACCACACTATGTGTAGCTGTGTAATAATAATTCAAGGTGCACCACACTATGTCCTCATACCAAATACTCAATCATGGGTTTTCAATTCCTTTGGCACATAGCCATTCAATCATACTATTTTAACAATTATAAAAGTTTCACAAAAATCCATTAATTTCTTTTCATACAAGAGCCATCTTCATAGTCTCATCATACATATCACTTAATATAGATTCTCATGCATAAACTTAAATCATACCATAAAGAAAAACAAAAGCTCTAACATTATCATGCTTCGAAAAATTTATAATATTTCATAGCTGCCTAATATATATTCAAACGATTAGCAAGATTCACCAAAAATTCCTTCATTGCCGTAATTTTGAATATAAACAGGCTACCGAGATATAAATTGTAATGCCATGGTATATCAAATCGTTTGCATACATATTAAATAAATACACCAAAAAATAAGCTAAGGATAAACTATCTACTCAAAAACTTAACCCCAATAGCAGAATCTTTAAGCCCATGGGACATGGAGCAAAGAACCGGACCTCCAGCGGGATATATCACCACAATTATGACAATCTAATTCAATATCAATCATTAAGACCAAAGATTAACCCAATTTATCCTCAGATAACAAAATTCCCAATTCTTCTAACCTAGGGTTCTTTAGGAACTCACTATTAGAGAAATAATCCATAATTCATAGGAAAAGAAGAGGAAAGGAGTTTAAAGATTTCCTTTAGAAAGAAAAAAGGGAGAGAAGAAGTGATTGGACTCTTGGTGTCACCTCCTCAATCTTCAAGACCCCACAAGGTTGATGTTGGAGAAAAACAAGAATGGAGATTAAAGAAGGGATTTGATGTTATATGAGAAAGCATGAGAGTAATTTGATGGAAAGAGATGTGTTAGGGGTGAAACGTTAGTTAAGAAATGGGTTTTGGAAAGAAATGAGAGAGTTTGGGGGTAGAGAGAGAGAATGAAATTTGCCAAATGAGGGAAGGAGAGCATGTCTAGGCCTTATATAGACCCGTGGTAATCGATTATACAGTCTGGTAATCGATTACCACAAACGTAGATTATTGTAATCGATTACCACTCCATGTAATCAACTACAATAGGGAAAAACTTAGCATGAACGCATATAGAGAGGCTTGTAATCGATTACAGGTCCCATGTAATTGATTACCAACTTCAAAAACTCGGTTCCCTCCTTCTGCAGTCCTTTCCTAGGTCCAGGATATTGCACATATTTATTTACATTTATGTAAATAAGAGAATACCCCCATATTTGGATTTAATAAAAATATCTAAAAATTCAAAATTCTTAAGAATCAGAATCTAACTTTTGGGTTTTAGTACAATTTTTCAAAAAAACTTGCATTTTAACAAACTCTTGCATTAAAAACGAACGGGTTCCTCATTCTCTAAAATTAGTTAAAAACCTATCTTTAACTCATTGATGTCTAGGGAACTATTACCGAGACTTTTGATCTTAAGAAAATGCCTCAATCATATAGCCCTCCAAGAAGGTAAGGGTTTAGACTTAGAATTTTTAGGATCCAATATTGACAGACAATAGGAATCTCACACTGGGGTATTACATCCATCTTTCAAGACAATAGTCATAGCATCTCCATATCATTGAGTCAAATCTCCTCGACTACTTACTAAAGATGATGGCATAATTGTTCTTTGTCCAACATTTCCTACAAAAAAGAAATGGATGTTAGAAAGTGAATACATTTTTAGTTATGATGTTTAAAATATTCTTAATTTTATACACTAATGATATTTGGTACCTGCACTTGTCTCTTTATCATGCAAAGCATCTTGCGATCCTTGGTAAATATCTATGCGGATGTTTTCTTGACGGGTTCGAATCCACCGTAGCCTACTTGATTAAATCTTGACATAATTTTCAACTACATACAAAAGTCACCTCGCGTATAGTAGCATAGGTGTATCATATTGAGGAATCTAAAATAATTCAAAAATCCAATTAATATTTAATTATTTTTATTAGGTATGTAAATTGAAATTTCTATTGAAATCAATAGTATTTGAAGCATGTAGCTGTAATATTGTCAGCATGTTATTGCTCTACCATTACGACCTTTAGTGTTGATGTCCTAACCATATATTCCATAAAGGAACAAAATGGGATATTGTAGAGGATCATAGTATGTTGCAGTTTCCTAAATCGTGATTAGAGACCTAGAGTGAGTTTCCACCATTATATGTCTTCTGCATACTATTGATTCTGTATCTCCACCAAAAATTGCTGCAGCTACTTGTGATGTTGTTGAAAGATTGTACTATGGTTGGTTAGTAGGATGCTCTTTGATAACCAACCTATGTCCATGAATATTTGGTCATTGCGAACGTTGACAATACACTTTTGCATAAGGATTATCATGATGCAGTATTTGTTGTATCCTATAAACTATGGTATGGTGAAGTTGTGAATTTTCTTGCATTCTATTTTGCAATTCATGATTTGTATCATATATGTATAATTGCAAGAAACGTGGCCTACAACCTTTAGCTAGAAATAAACTTCCTATCTTGTGATAAATAGCACCTTGAGCACAGAAGCTGTAAACTCCTTGGCTTATTATGGCTATCGCTTCATCAATATGAACACCATAGATGTGAAGGCAAATATATGGTTACAACTTTTTATATGTTGCCTAAAATGTTTTCCTTTGGCATCAAAAGAGGAATATAGTTCTTGTAATTTTGAAGGATAATTCAACTATAGGAATGATATTTTTCCACCACAACAACACGTATCATTAGATTCATGCTAAAATAAGCAAGCATTGCAAGATGTACATATCCTAGGAGTAGGCAACTTAAATTTCACTATCATCATATTCTAATGAAAATTTCGAGCAACATTTGTGTGATACTCCATAATTACATTTTCTGTGTGCATTATTGGTATTCCTCCTATAATAATGAAGGTTGTAATAAATGTAAAAAATATAATAAAATTAATACTGTAATTGGCTTTTAAATGTGAACACTGCATATAGTATAGTGTATATTTATGATTGAACATGTCACTGAATCCCTAAGCAAAGTATTATTTTTATATTAGATTCTTCTTCTTCTTTCTATACTATGTGAGTGGATTTTATTTTATTTTGATTGCATTGTCAATCATTTGGTTTTTTGCTGTCAAGTTTTGTGTTTAAATTGTTATCCTTAAAATGTACACGTTGAACCAAACTCTTTTGATTTACACTAGAGATGAGGAGTTATCTTATGTAAATTGGTCATGTATTTTTTTGTCAACTTTAAGTATGCTATTAGGCCAAGTTTATTAGTGTGTGAAGAAATTCGTAAGTTCTAGTTTTTTAAGTTATCTCATAATTAATATCTTGAACATGGTTTGAGTGAATTCTTGTATGAAGCTCCTTGTAATCATGGTGCTGTAAAATTTTCACAATTATTCTTATCAAAGTTTTGTGTTCTTTCAGAAAAATCATTGGTGATCATCATAGTTTTTGACAATTGTAAATGTGAACTTAACTATTTTAAATATTTTATTATTTCTATATATTATTATCTAGACAAGGAGATATGCTCTATAACATCCTCAATTTCTTGTCATGCTAAATTTACCTCAGTAACCTTGAGTAATTAGGCACTTAATGAGAAATTAGAAGATTAAGGCTTAATTAAGGGGTTAACGAAGAGTTTATGAGTTGACTCAGATGAGAAAAGTCAAGAGAATGCTTAATCGAGATTAGATAATCTCTAATTAAGCAAGTCAGAGCCTTTATAGCTTAATTAAGTACTAATCATCCTTAATTAGCTTAATCTAGTTTAATTAAGGTTAATTAAGTTTAATCGCAAGATTAATTTTTGTTAATCATGTTCTTGTGTGTTAATCACTCATCCTTGCTTAATCATCTTAATTAAGTTGCAAGAGCACTTAATCACATGATTAAATTCAAATTTAGTCAACTAGACAATAAAGTAAACAATGATGTCATAAAAGCATAAAGCATAAGACAATGTTGCTTTTTGTAAGAGATTGTATATGCTTTGTTCCCCTATCATCCAATTTGTCTCCCTAAACCTTAATTAACACAAAATTAAGAAATATCTCCCTCCTTCACTTTGAATAGTGGACGCCACTTTCTCTCTCCCTAGCCTCAACTATTTCATTTTCACTCATCTCATTCTCTCTCTTCAAACTAAATCCTCCCATTTCTCTCTAAACTCTCTTATCTTCTTCTTCATCTTCTTCTATTCTCCACCTCCATAACCAAACCTTCTTCACTTAGCCCTTCAAAGATCACATCTTTTGGTCTTTGAAGAAGAGATTCAAACACTACAACCTCTATTTTCACAAGATCTTAAGAGCTTCCACTTCCACCAAGCCAAACCGCCACCATCTTCAAGGAAAGGAACCACCGTCATCTTCTTCTTCTTCTCTTGTTGTATCGCCATCTTCAAAGTGGAGGTAGTGATCTTCATCTTTTTATTTTGTTTACTCAAGAAAGCTTGAAGCTTGATTCTTCTCATGACCAAGATCTTTGAGTGAAAACTTGAGAAAATCTTTCATGCTCTTCATGAGCAAAAGTTTCTATTTTTGGCTAAATATGTTCTTATTCTTCTTCAAGTATTCTTGATGTTTCTATTTTTGGTTAAATATGTTCTTATTCTTCTCCAAGTGCTCTTGATGTTTTTACTTTTGGAAAAATATGTTCTTGTTCTTCTTCAAGTGTTTTTGATGTTTCTACTTTTGGAAAAATATGTTCTTGTTCTTCTTCAAGTGTTCTTGATGTTTCTACTTTTGGTAAACTATGTTCTTATTCTTATTCTTGAATGTTCTTGATGTTCTTGGTGGTACTTTGCTTAAAGTTGCTCTTTTTCTTATGATGAGTTTATGATTAGAAAAGTTTCATCTTTACATGTTTTTCATGATGTGATAAGACTATGAACATCCTGAAAGCTTAAAGCTTTAAAAAGTTTGCTTCTTGATGCATAAAAAGTGGCGCAAGTTTGGTGCCTTCATAAAAGTCTTATTTTGTTTTGTTTGGAGGATAAGACTACATGTAAAAGTTTAAGCTTTTTGGAATATTAAGCTTCTTTGAGTTATAAAAATGGTATTTTGTCACTTTATATTGTAAAGATTGATTCTTGGATGTAAATCCTTTCATAAAGTTTTAAACTTTAATCAAGAAGGTGACTTTAAGTCATAAAGTTATAAGTTTGCATACTAAGTCTTGTAAAGATGGAATCTTGAGATGAATATATTAGTAAAGTTCCAAGCTTTAAGCAAAAAGAGCACTTTTGAGCCATAAAATTAGTAACTTTTATAAAGATCAAGGCTTTATAATTCTAAAGTTAATATTTTATATCGCTAGTCCATAAAGAAGTAATCTTTTATACTTCAAGACAACTTTAAATCATAAAGTTGAGATCTTGATAGTCTTAGAATAAATAAAAGTGCCAACTTTCATAAAGAACAAGACTTTTTAATTCAAAAGCTAGTATCTTGTATCATTATTTCATAAAGATTCAATATTTAAGGCAAGAGTATAATTTTAGAGGCACTTACTTTCATAAAGGATAAAACTTTATGACTACCTTATAAAGAATGATAACTTGTATAATACTTAAGGTAAGATCTTGTTATGTTAGTGACAAAAGTTTGAAACTTTGTGACTTGGTTAAGTTAAAAATCACCCTTCGTGATTAGCGAACATGGTTTTGTTAGGTTCATGAGTGTGGTTATGCATTGTCATGACCCAATGATTAGAAGGATCTCGAACTCCTTAGATACAAAAGTATGATTAGAGCCTCTGAGCATACCATGAACCTAGGAATCACTAAGTGCACTATCTCAAGGAAAGGAAGTGTAACACCTTACCAGACAAAGTACTATGCTTAAGTCATAATAAATTATCTGACAAGTGATTACGTGTAATACTGGTTAAATTCTATTTTTTGTATTAGTATTATTTACGCGCATAAGAATACTTAATCGCATAACAAAATTTCCTGCATGATGGCGGAGTAAATACTAGTTAATCTGTATACTATAAATAACGTAACATAAACAAAAATACAATAAGAATAGAACTACTGCCAAGGCATCGTAACCATATACATAGATATCTGATTTTAAAGTTTGTCAAAATGATACAAGGTGCCAAAATAAGGCCGCTAATACAAAACAAAACGGCCAATTTCTATGAACAGCACCCCAAGTGGTCCCCACGTGATGTTTCATGTATATCTCCTAACACCTACCCATCCACCCATGACCCAGACTGTCAAAAAAGAGTCATTCTGTACATCTAACCCAACTACAACATGCACGCTATCTAAACAGAATCTGATGAAAGGAACCCGTTTGCCATGGCGGCGTCCGCTAGAGGGTGTCCGACACTGGGAGCAGAGGATGATGATGAAGAAGACCTCGCTGCCTCAGACGAATCCTCCTCCGAGATCAAGGCTGACAACATCGGCTGCGATGGTGAAGCGGGAGGGTCCATGGGAACTGGAGCTGCTGGTGCGACTAGTGCTACTGCTGGTGGTGGTGGAAATGGATGGGCCATGTGAAGGGGTACAGCTATGTAGGGGACAGCAGGATCAAAGAAGGGATGCATAAGCGGGACAACGAAATCTCTCTAGAAAAAAAAGTAGAGGCGGAACTGACATCGGCCAGAGATATATACAGAATCCAAAAACGGGTCAAGGTGTATGTGTAGCTCAAGGAACTCGATGAATAGCACCCCGGTCGCTGCGTGCTTCATGGTTTGAGAATGACGCGGAACATACAATAGGGTGAGAAATGAATATTTCTCAGTAAAAATTCCTAGATTTTATACATCTGTCATTGCTGTCATTCCCAGTTGTTTTGGTCATACAATATTTTTCAAATAGTATCATAAAATGATAATATTCAACTTAAATACTTATTTGTAAAGCATACACCGAAACAAACCCAGTTTTAGTTAACAGATACACTAATGTACTCAAACAGTAATCATGGTGGAACAATAGCATGTTAAGAAAGATAAACAGGGACCTAGAACAATCAATAGGGAAACATTACACTATACATATGCATGTGCAATTAGAAAATGCATCGTATTCTTGGAGGCTTTCGCCTATTAGAACTTATTTCCATCCTTGGTCCCCTGGGAGTCATTGGCCATATACTCCTGGGTAATAGTCCGCTTTTCAGGACCGAGCTTATTTCTATACAGGATGGCCAGGTTTACTTTCCCCGACCTTCCCACTGATCTATTCCCTTTAATTTATTCCAGGGCTGGCCCAAGTGATGTGGAATCCTTTATAATATCATGAAATGAATGCACGTCTAGCTTGATTCTTTAATTATAATGTACTCAAGCTATCATAAATTTTCACAACATATGAACTTCTTACAAAATTTGGCAAAGATCACGGATCGAGTCCGCTTCCCCATGAATAGTGCCAGACAAACAGTACATTTGTACAACTTGTAATTTCATAATAGACCAGCAATTACAGATATACATTCATAGCATCATTTAACAATTCCAAATCAAGCATCAATAAGGTTTCAGTTTGTTCCTCCCTGTTCTACCAGAATTTGGCATGCCCCAATTTTTATCCAATTCAACTCATTTAAATCTAATTTTTGGATATGTCACAGCATCATGTGTCTAGTTTATAATCCTTTTAGGCCCATCTCATTTTGATGTGTATAACTCTAGATATAAACAATTTATCTCAGTATGTCCTATTCTTAGCCAGAGTGGGGTTCCTATAGAAGAAAATTCACTAAAAATCGAAAACTAGATAAAATTATGAAAATTTTATATCAAAATGAAGCTAACACAACAATCTTTAAAATGAGTTAAGTTTCATGCATTTGCCTAAGTAGATTATGAGTTATAAGTCTTGAAACATTACCCTACTGGGCTGCCCTGTTCTAGGCCAGTTTAACCCTAGGCCAACCTCATTGATGTGCTGGGAACAAATGACAACGAATTTAATTCTGAAATTCTTATGGAATGTTATATTATATGTTAAATTTCAAACAACTTTAGTTGCACTCAATTTGGAGTTGTATAGGGTGAGTTACACTCTTCTCAACTTATGCTGCCCGGGTAAGAACCCAAATTTCTAGGTCTAACTTCAAAAATTCATAACTAATTCTATACTAATCCAATGGCCTCATATGATATATGTATGGAAAGCCCTAGATGTCTAGTTTCATTTAAAAATAGTTTCACCCAATTTAAATGGCGGTAGGCGGAGCCATACACTCCGCCGTACGGACCGCCGAGGGAAAATCCTAACAGCTTCTAGATTTGCCTTCCTCCTTCAAGCTATTTGCCCTCAATTCCAATTTTAATCACAACATACATGCAAAACCAGTCATAAAACATCATCATCACTCTACAAAACATCAATATTTCAGATTAGGCATGCCCACCATGTAACACCCTAGTAGTTCCATTCTATGCTTAAGTCATATTGTGGAATTACTAGTTGCTACTTTTGCTCGCGGAACTATCATTACCTTTTAGAAATTACTTTATACCGAAAATAGGGGTAAAATTTTTTTCTACAAAACAAGTAAACCATTTTTGAAATCGAGAGCCATGAGCGCATCGTGAACATATAAAGTAACACCGCTATCCCATACATATATCGCATTTAACAAGCATAGAGACCATAAGAGTAACCACAATTCTTAGAATAATGTAACATTCATTCCACGGCCAACCATGATAATACAATAAGAGTCGTACCAGTTCATATATAAGATAATAATGGGTCCGATATCTATCGTCGGCCCTACACAAAAGCCTACCAATACATAATAAAAGGAAATACATCAGAGAATCCTACTACCCAAGCATGCCACATAACAGAATGATAACCCTATAACTACTACCAAAAGGGGGCTATCCTCGTGCTCGGCTCCGCATGCAGTCGTCACATCAAGCATCTGGCAGGAGTAAACCGTTCCCATATCCACCAGGAGAAGTAATACTACGTCCTCCTCCTTGAGCACGTCCTCGCCCACGGGGCACAGCGCGGGTACGAATGAACCCACGCCCGCGAACCGGGGGTGAAAATGGGCCAGCAGATGAAGCAGAAGAATCAGAAGATAGACGAATCACTGAAGGCTGCGACGAACCCGAATGGTGAGAACCCCCAAAATGAGTCGGATAGAGGGGCTCGGACGGATCGGTCTCCACATGGAAGCTCGGATAAGACGGCTCCGAGGGATCGGAATCCAGTGAAACAGTCGGAGTCAAACGGGTATCCGAGTCACTCTCATCATCATCAGTGGGGTATCTCGGTGGCTGAAAGTAGGGGCGAATGTCATCCATAGTAACCTCGCCAAATGGCTGATGCGGTCGGAAAAATGGGCTCATCACGGAGTCCGAATCGGCGGTCGTGGAAGATGTAGACCTCATCGCCGCCGCCGACAAAGATCGAGGCTGCTCAAAGACCGGTCAAAGTGCCAACGCCACATCGGGAACTCAATGTAGAACACCACCGCGTTCGACGCTGACATCCTCTCAAGACGACACGGAACGTAGGAATGAGAAATACTAAATTTCTCGAGGATCGCTGCTAGACAAACACAAAGTGTCATCGTCATCGTCCCACCACTTCGGGTTTAATTACAAAACAAAGGGATGATATAAGTTCAATTTTTAATGGTTTTGAAAACTTAAACCCCGAAGCGGGTTGCTTTTAAACTTAACATCATAAACACATCATCATGACTAACATCCGTACTAAAACATAGAATAACATCCATAATGCAAATGGGCCATATACTTTCATGCAAAGACACGCATCATCACAGATGTAACCATGGTCATACTTAGACTTTACTTTCATTTTTAGCACGTGCTTAACATTCTTTACTTTCCTTTGAAATAGACTGCTTTTGGACATGAGCTCATTCCGTGACCGTCGTCACGCAGTACTAACCAAATCAGACTAAGCCGATATTGGTTACCTCTAAATTGGAGGGTCCTCCAAAACACCCTTGCCTCCCTTATAGAGGTCCCTTGTGGATCGCCGTCTCTCACTTCCCTTACCGAAGTGATTGAAGGGTCACGTCCCATTGATTCTTTTCTTATCTTTATACTTTACATGCATAACTCCTTGACTAGACGCATGCAATGATATGACTAAGTCCATAATTTTGGCGGAAATCCGGCAAAGATAACGGCTAGACCGGAGCTTCCCCAAAATGCCAATCATCAGCATTCAACCAATAGTTCATCATATCTATATCATATCATCACACTTATCATTCAATCATGAGACAAAGCTCAATCAATCTCATCATTCATCATGCCAAGTGGCATCACACATTCATACCCTAAAGGGGTTTATAGTTGTGTTGTTCTTTGTGAAGAATATTATGAATCATCACATGATTTCCCATGATAGAATCACATAGTTAGGATATGTGTTTATAGTCTTGTAGTTACTTGGTCCTTGGATGAAAGTATGCTTTACTTAAGTACTTGTCTTATGAAACACTTGTTCAAATTAATTAAATTATGTGATTGTTTCCTTTCCTTGAGATAGCGCACTTAGTGATTCCTAGGTTCATGGTATGCTTAGAGGCCCTAATCATACTTCTGTTCCCAAGGAGTTCGAGATCCCTCTAATCCTTGGGTCATGACAACGCATAACCACATCATGAACCCAACAACACCAATGTTCACTAATCACCAAGGGTGACTTTTAACTTAGTCAAGTTGCAAAGTTTTAAACTTTTACTAATAACATACCAAGGTTTTGCCTTAAACATTATTAAAGTTGTCATTCTTTATAAAGTAGTCATAAAGTCTTATTCTTTATGAAAGTAAGTGCCTTTGACATTAAGCTCTTATCTTAAGATTGGATCTTTATGAAATAATGATACAAGCTACTAGCTTTTTGAATAAAAAGTCTTGTTCTTTATAAAAGTTAACACCTTTTGCATTAGTTGGGTTCAAAGTCTAAACTTTATGAATGAAATGTTATAGAACAACATTTTTATAACTTAATGATCTCATTCTTGAATAAAGTTTGAAACTTTGTGAAAGGTCTTTTCTTTAAGGTTTGATTTCTAAAGCCTAAAGTGACAAGATATCATTTTTCTAACTCAAAAAGTTTAGACTTTCACATGTATTTTTGTCTTCAAAACAAAACAAAATAAAACTTTATGGAAGCTTAAAAGTTGCGCCACTTTGAAGAAATCATGAAGCAAACTTTATAAAGTCTAAAACTTTGAGAAGGTTCATAGTCTTATCAAATCATGGAAACATAGAAAGGTGAAGCTTTTCTAATCATTCACTCATCATAAAGAGAAAGGAACAACTTTAAGCTAGAGATCAATAAGAACATAGGTTTCCAAAAGAAGAAACTTAAGAACACATGAAGAACATCAAGAACATATTTTTCTAAAAGAGGAAACTTAAGAACACATGAAGAACATCAAGAACATATTTTTCAAAAAGAGGAAACTTAAGAACACATGAAGAACATCAAGAACATATTATGAAGAACATCAAGAACATATTTTTCTAAAAGAAGAAACTTAAGAACACATGAAGAACATCAAGAACACATTTTTCCAAAAGAGGAAACTTAAGAACACATGAAGAACATGAAGGATCTTCTTAAGTTTTCACTTAGAGATCTTGGTCATGAAAGACCCAAGCTCCAAGCTTTCTTGAGCAAACAAAATGAAAAAGATGAAGATCACTACCTTTCTTGAAGATGGCGCAAAAACAAGAGAAATGGAAGAAGAAGATGATGACTCCTCTTGATGATGAAGGTGGCGGTTTTGCAAGAAGGAAGGAGAAGCTCTTGAAATCTTGTGGAAATGGAGGTTGTAGTGTTTTGATCTTGTCTCCAAAGTCCCAAAGATGAGGTCTTTGAAGGGCTAAGTGAGTGGTTTAGGGTAGTGGTGGTGGAGAAAGGAAGAGGAAGATGAAGAAGATGAAGAAGTATTTAGAGAGAATTTAGAGAATTTGGCTTGAAGAGAGAGAATAGGATGAGTGAAAATGAAAATGAATGAGGGAGGGAGAGAGAGAAAGTGGCGTCCACTTTAAGGAGGGAGGATGAGATATTTTTGCTTCACTTTGTGTTATCTTGTGTTAATTAGTGATTAAGGGGACAAATGGGATGATGGGGAGACAAAGCATGGTCAAACTCTTACATAAAGTAGTCTTGTCTCATGCTTTTTGCTTTTATGACATCACTCTCTACTTTATTGTCTAGTTGACTAAATTTGAATTTAATCATGTGATTAAGTGCTCATACAACTTAATTAAGGTGATTAAGCAAGAATTAGTGATTAACACACAAGAACATGATTAACAAAAATTAATCTCACGATTAAGCTTAATTAACCTTAATTAAACTCAAGTAAGCTAATTAAGGGCGATTAGTGCTTAAGTAAGCTATAGGGGCTCTAACTTGCTTAATTAGAGATTATCTAACCTCGATTAGGCATTCTCTTGACCCTTCTCGTCCGAATCAACCCCTTAATTAAGCCCTAATCTCGAAATTCCTCATTAAGTGCCTAATTACTCAGGGTTACTACGGTAATTTAGCACGACGTGAAATTGAGGATGTTACACACCATGCAGCCCCAAATCAGAGAAAACAAAAGAAGAAGTAGGATTTCCTACCTTGTCTTATGCAATTTATGCTGATTTTGAGTCTTTGATGGTGGTGATTTGGGATGAGACTTGAAGACGAATAAGAATGAAGTGGAATTGAGAGTAGAGAGGAGAGAAAGAACAGAGCTTCAGCAGCTGGATGAGGGTGGCCGAAATTCATAAAAGGGTGAGGAAAGAAAAGTAGAGATATTTGGGTGTTGATGCATGTGATTGGTGGATGTAACTTCTTCATGAAATTTGATTTAGCTTCCACCATCAAGGGCTGCCTTAGGCACCACTTGGATGGATTATTTGGCTAAATCTTAGCCATTGATCCTAGGGCACTCATGGCATGATTTCTACTGATCCGGTTCCGACAGTTTAAAATTCCGAAATCTTACCGATTTCTTTTAAATCGGTAAATCGGTTTTGAAATTTTTCTGTGAGGTTTTCCACACTCCTAACCTAATTCCATCAAGCTTAATCCTTTCAATTCACCCTTAATTGGCTTTAAGTAAGTGTTTAATCAGATTCCGAGTAAACCCACTTATTAGATAAAAAAATCGAATAACTCGGTTATTAAGGATAGAATTTCTCGGATGTTACATTTCTATCCCCCTAAAAAAAAATTTAGTCCTCAAAATTTAATACCTGAGAATAATTCGGGATACTCCCTCCTCATATCCGATTCTAACTCCCACATATAGTCCACTGAGTTTTCGTGTCCCCATGCCACTTTTACCAGCTGTACGGCTTTGTTCTGAAGGTGTTTGATGCTCCTGTCCACTATCCGTGTTGGGATTACATGGAAAGTTAAATCATCCCTTAATTGGATTGATTTAGGTTCCAGAAAGTGAGTAGGATCAGGCTGATATTTTCTGAGTTGAGAGACATGGAAAACATCATGAAGATTGGACAGATGTGGAGGTAAAGCAACTCGATAGGCAACTGGCCCGATTCGCTTTAAAATTTGAAAGGGACCTATAAAGCGAGGGCTTAGCTTTTTGACTTTAATGGCTCTACCTATTCCAGTTGTGGGTGTGATTTTTAGAAACATGTGGTCTCCTTCTTGAAATTCCAAGGGTCTCCTCCAGACATCCGCATAGCTCTTTTGATGGCTCTGAGCTGCAAGTATTCTGTTACGGATCCTTTTGATTTGCTCCGTTGTCTGTCTGACTAGTTCCGGACCTAGGAGATTATGTTCTCCTGACTCGTACCAACATAGAGGAGATTGACACTTCCGGCCATATAAAGCCTCATATGGAGCCATGCCAATGCTAGCATGGTAACTGTTGTTGTAGGCAAACTCAGCTAATGGTAAGTATTGATCCCAATTCCCCCGTTGCTCCAGATTGTATGCCCGCAACATATCTTCCAAAGTCTGAATCGTTCATTCTGTTTGACCATCTGATTGTGGATGATATGCAGTACTTAGACATAACCTAGTGTCAAATGCCTTCTGGAGCGCTCCCCAAAATCATGAGGTGAACCTTGGATCTCAGTCGGAGGGATTGTTGAAGGAATACCATGTAGCCGTACCACTTCTTGGATATATAGTTGAGCCAACTTTTCTAGAGGAAAATTCGCTCGAATGGGTAAAAAGTGAGCAGACTTGGTTAGTCTATTCACTATGACCCATATGGTGTCATATCCTGGAGGGGTCCTTGGTAAACCTATCATGAAATCCATAGAGATGCTCTCCCTTTTCCATTCCGGAACCTCCAAGGGTTGTAATGTCCCTGCTGGCTTCTAATGCTCTATTTTCACCTTCTGGCAAGTCAAACATTTATTTACAAAGTTGGCCACATCTGTTTTAAGGCCTGGCCACCAAAATATTTTTTTGAGATCTTGATACATTTTGTTAATGCTGGGATGTATAGTAAACTCACTCTTGTGGGCTTCTTCCAAGACCTTTCTCCTGAGGTCGTTCTCCTTAGGTACACATACTCTTCCATGATATGGCCACATTCCTTCTGCATCCTGAGAGAATCCTGTTAGCTTGCCAGATTGCACCAGTCGTACTGTATGCTGGAAGTCGTCATTTCCTTGTTGTGCTTGCTGGATTTGATCTTTGAAAGTGCTAGTTATCTTAAGTTGGTGTAATTGAATGATACTAGAAGTTACAGAGATTCCCAAGTTAAGGGTTTGGAAGCTTTCTATAATTTCTGCTTCTTTTATCATCATCCATGCCACTGTTAAGGATTTTCTACTTAGGGCATCTGCCACCACATTTGCCTTGCCTGGATGGTACTTTAGGTTGAACTCGTAATCTTTAAGAAACTCCATCCACCTTCACTGCCTCATGTTCAATTCCTTCTGATCAAAAAGGTATTTCAAGCTTTTGTGATAAGAAAATACTTCAAACTTCACTCCGTAGAGATAGTGTCTCCATATCTTTAAGGCAAATACTATTGCCGCTAGCTCGAGGTCATGTGTTGGATAATTGCTTTCATGAGTTTTCAATTGCTTGGAAGCATATGCCATAACGTTCCTGCTCTGCATTAATACGTACCCCAATCCTTTCTTAGAAGCATCACAATACACTTCAAATGGTCCATGAGGATCTGGTAAAATAAGTACTGGGGCTGTTGTCAACTTTTCCTTTAATTCCTGAAAACTCTGCTCGCACTCGGGTGTCCAGTCGAATGGGGAGTTCTTCCTGGTTAACTTTGTTAAGGGTAGGGCTATTTGAGAGAAGTTCTTAACAAATCTCCTGTAGTATCCTGCCAACCCTAAGAAGCTTCTGACTTCCGTAACTATCGTTGGTCGCTCCCAGTTTAATACTGCTTCTACCTTACTGGGATCCACAGAAATTCCCCCGTGGGATACCACATGGCCAAGAAATTTTACTTCTTCCATCCAAAATTCACATTTGGATAGCTTGGCGTAAAGTTTCTTTTCTCTCGGAATTTGCAGAACTAATCGCAAATGTTCTGCGTGCTCCTATTCTATCTTCGAGTAGACAAGTATGTCATCAATGAACACCACCACAAATTTATCGAGATATGGTCTGAATATTCGATTCATGTAATCCATGAATATCGCTGGTGCATTTGTCAATCCGAAGGACATCACAGTATATTCATAGTGACCATAATAAGTCCGAAATGCCGTCTTCGGGATATCTTCTTCTCGAACCGAATCTGATGATATCCAGACCGTAGATCAATCTTGGAAAATACAGTAGCCCCTTGCAGTTGATCCATGAGATCATCAATTCTTGGCAACGGGTATTTGTTTTTGATTGTTGCCTTATTCAACTGCCTATAATCTACACATAGTCGCATGCCTCCATCTTTCTTCTTAACTAATAGGACTGGGGCTTCCCACAGTGATGCACTCGGCCTGATAAATTTCTTCTTTAGGAGTTCTTCAATCTGTACCTTAAGTTCGGTTAGTTCCAAGGGTGACATGCGGTATGGTGCATATTGGTCCCACTCCTGGCACCAGTTCAATAGTGAACTCAATCTCCCTCTCAGGAGGGAACTCAGGAATATCTTCGGGGAACACATCAGGATATTCCCTAACAACTGGAGTATTGTTTAACTCCTGATCAACCTCTGTTATGCTGGTTGATAAGAAAATATACCCTTGACTTCTATTTCCGCAAGGGTGCATAGTTAAGGAACTCAAATAAAGACTTACAGGAATTACTGATTCAGAAGATGAAACAGAGGGGAGTGTAATGGATTTATCAGAGCAATTTAGCAGGGCTTGATTGGCAGAGAGCCAGTCCATACGCAAGATGATGTTAAGTCCGGACAAGGGAAGACAAATTAAATTAGCCGAAAAAGTTTGACCTCCTATCTGGCAAGGGACATTGATACAAATATGATTGGTTCTAACAGGCTTACTTGTAGGAGTAGAAACTAACAAGTCATAGGGTAATTTAGAAATAGGTAGATGCAAGGCTATCATGCAATCATGAGAGATGAAGGAGTGAGATGCACTTGAATCGTATAAAATAGTTAAGGTCTTACCATTTACTTCACACGTATCTTGAATCAAATCCTCCGACTTGTTGACCTCCTATGCATCCATAGTAAAAACTCTCCCTTGGCGTTGTGGCTTAGGGGTCGGTTGAGGGTTCCTGGCAGGGCATTCATAAATTCTGTGGCCTAGTTTGCCACATCCAAAGCAGACATTTTGACCTGCCAAGCAGGGGCGGTCGCCATGATTTCTGCCGCATTGGGTGCAAGTCTGGTTCCCGAAAGACCTTTGAGGTTGCTTACCTCTGTTGTTCATCGGCTGAAACTTTCTCTGCTACTGTAAGTTGGGCTTGAACCTCGGGCCTTGCGGAGCTAACCCCTTTTTGAAGTTATTGCTGGATGATCTAGTAGCAACTAGCTTTTTGTTACAGTCCTCTACTAAGCGGCACTTGTTCACCAAGGTAGAAAAGTCTCTGATCTCCATTGGTCCTATGGTGGCAAGAATGTCTTCTCTCAGTCCACCTTCAAATTTCATGCATTTCCATGCTTCGTCAGAGCTCCGTTGATAAATAGTGGAGAATTTGCACAACTCCTCAAATTTAGCGATGTACTCCGACACTCTACTATTCCCTTGACGGAGGTGCATGAACTCCAACTCCTTGACATTGCGAACAGATGTGGGGAAATACTTCTGATAGAACGCATCTCTAAATATGTTCCAAGTGATATCTGTCTGGGATCCTTCTAATAATCGCCGTGCACCATTCCACTAAAATTCTGCATCGGCTTCTAACATATAGGTGGCAAAAGTCACCTTCTGGTGGTCTGTGCAATCTAACACGGAGAAAATCTTTTCCATAGCTTTAACCCAATCATCTGCCCTATCTGGGTTAAAGGCTCCCCTGAAGCTGGGTGGGTTGGCCTTTTGAAACTCCGTAAACTTAAGATATTCCAGATCCATTCCAGGGCCATTATGATTTCCAGCACGACCTACCTCTGACTATCTCCCTAGTTGGCCCATCATTTTAGTTGCTACAGCTGCCTGTTCGCGCATAGCGTGCGCCATTTCTCGCATAGTATCCAGAAACTTTGTAGATTCCTCCTGGACTGGAGAAGTTTGCGGCCTACCTCGCCTTCCCGAAGCCATCAAGTTCTGAACATACAAAACAAGAGTAATTGAGTTGATCAGGCTCAATACTAAGTTCGGTGTGCTAGTAAATAATAGCATCTGATTAAGTGGACTTTCTCACATATATCCTATCCATATGGACAAGACTTAGAACATAATAATATCTAAGGAATACAGAACATATGCGAAGCATAGTCAGTCCAATCCTTAGGCCTATATTAGGACGAACTGCTCTGATACCAAAAATGTGACACCTTACCAGACAAAGTACTATGCTTAAGTCATAATAAATTATCTGATAAGTGATTACGTGTAATATTGGTTAAATTCTATTTTCTGTATTAGTATTATTTACGCGCATAAGAATACTTAATCGCATAACAAAATTTCTTGCGTGATGGTGGAATAAATACTAGTTAATCGGTATACTATAAATAACATAACATAAACAAAAATACAATAAGAGCAGAACTACTGCCAAGGCATCATAACCATATACATAGATATCTAATTGTAAAGTTTGTCAAAATGATACAAGGTGACAAAATGAGGCCGCTAATACAAAACAAAACGGCCAGTTTCTACAAACAACACCCCAAGTGGTCCCCACAGGATGTTTTATGTATATTTCCTAACACTTACCCATCCACCCATGACCCAGAGAGTCATTTTGTACATCTAACCCAACTACAGCATGCATGCTATCTAGACAGAATTTGATGAAAGGAACCCGTTCGCCATGGCGGCGTCCGCTGGAGGGTGTCCGACACTGGGAGCAGAGGATGATGAAGAAGAACTCGCTGCCTCGGATGGATCCTCCTCCGAGATCGAGGCTGATGACATCGGCTGCGGTGGCGAAGCGGGAGGGGCCATGGGAACTGGAGCTGCTGGTGCTGCTGGTGGTGGTGGTGGAAATGGATGGGCCATGTGAAGGGGTACGACTATGTAGGGGACAGCAGGATCAAAGAGGGGATGCATAAGCGGGACAGCGAAATCTCTCTGGAAAAAAAAGTAGAGGCGGAACTGACATCAGCCAGAGATATATACAGAATCCAAAAACGGGTCAAGGTGTATGTGTAGCTCAGGGAACTCGATGAATAGCACCGAGTAGTTTAAGTGCTCCATGGTCTGAGAATGACGCGGAACATACAATAGGGTGAGAAATAAATATTTCTCAGTAGAAATTCCTAGCTTCTATACATCTATCATAGCTATCATTCCCAGTTATTTCGGTCGTACAATATTTTTCAAATAGTATCATAAAACGATAATATTCAACTTAGATACTTATTTGTAAAGCATACACCGAAACAAACCCAATTTTAGTTAACAGATACACTAATGTACTCAAATAGTAATCATGGTGGAACAATAGCATGTTAAGAAAGAGAAACAGGGATCTAGAACAATCAATAGGGAAACATTACACTATACATATGCATGTGCAATTAGAAAATGCATCTTATTCTTGGAGGCTTTCGCCTATTAGAACTTATTTCCATCCTTGGTCCCCTGGGAGTCATTGGCCATATACTCCTGGGTAATAGTCCGCTTTTCAGGACCGAGCTCGTTCCTATACAGGATGGCCGGGTTTACTTTCCCTGACCTTCCCACTGATCTATTTCCCTTAATTTATTCCAGGACTGGCCCAAGTGATGTGGAATCCTTTATAATATCATGAAATGATTGCACGTCTAGATTGATTCTTTAAATATAATGTACTCAAGCTATCATAAATTTTCACAACATATGAACTTCTTATCGAAATTTCGGCAGCATCACGGATCGAGTCCTCTTCCCCATGAATAGTGCCAGACAAACAGTACATTTGTACAACTTGTAATTTCATAATAGACCAGCAATTACAGATATACATTCATAGCATCATTCAACAATTCCAAATCAAGCATCAATAAGGTTTCAGTTTGTTCACGCACATTTCGCTTGAATTTGGCATGCCCCAATTTTATTCAATTCAACTCAGTTAAATCTAATTTTTGGATATGTCACAGCATCATATGTCTAGTTTATAATCCTTTTGGGCCCATCTCATTTTGATGTGTATAACTCTAGATATAAACAATTTATCTCAGTATGTCCTGTTCTTAGCCAGAATTGGATTCCTATAGAAGAAAATTCACTAAAAATCGAAAACTAGATAAAATCATGCGAATTTTATATCAAAATGAAGCTAACTCAACAATATTTAAAATGAGTTAAGTTTCATGTCATTTCCCTAAGTAGATTATGAGTTATGAGTCTCGAAACATTACCCTAATGGGCTGCCCTGTTCTAGGCCAGTTTAACCCTAGGCCAACTTCATTGATGTGTTGGGAAAAAATGACAACAAATTTAATTCTGAAATTTTTATGGAATGTTCTAATATATGTTAGCTTTCAAACAACTTTAGTTGCACTAAATTTGGAGTTGTATAGGGTGAGTTACACCCTTCTCAACTTATGCTGCCCGGGTAAGAACCCAGATTTCTAGGTCTAACTTCAAAAATTCATAACTAATTCTATACTAATCCAATGGCCTTATATGATATATGTATGGAAATCCATAGATGTCTAGTTTCATTTAAAAATGGTTTCATCCAATTTAAATGACGGTAGATGAAGCCGTACGGACCGCCGAGGGAAAACCCTAACAGCTTCTAGATTTGCCTTCCTCCTTTAAGCTATTTGCCCTCAATTCCAATTTTAATCACAACATACATGCAAAACTAGCCATAAAATATCATCATCACTCTACAAAACATCAATATTTCAGATTAGGCATGCCCACCATGCAGCCCTAAATCAGAGAAAACAAGAGAAGAAGTAAGATTTCCTACCTTGTCTTATGCAATTTATGCTGATTTTGAGTCTTTGATGGTGGTGATTTGGGATGAGACTTGAAGATGGATGAGAATGGAGTGAAATTGAGAGTAGAGAGGAGAGAAAGAAAAGAGCTTCAGCAGCTAGATGAGGGTGGCCGAAATTCATAAAAGGGAGAGGAACGAAAAGTAGAGATATTTGGGTGTTGATGCATGTGATTGGTGGATGTAACTTCTTCATGAAATTTGATTTAGCTTCCACCATCAAGGGCTGCCTTAGGCGCCACTTGGATGGATTATTTGGCTAAATCTTAGCCATTGATCCTAGGGCACTCATGGCATGATTTCTACTGATCCGGTTCCGACAGTTTAAAATTCCGAAATCTTACCGATTTCTCTTAAATCAGTAAATCGGTTTTGCAATTTTTCTGTGAGGTTTTCTACACTCCTAACCTAATTCCATCAAGCCTAATCCTTTCAATTCACCCTTAATTGGCTTTAAGTAAGTGTTTAATCAGATTCCGATTAAACCCACTTATTAGATAAAAAAACCGAATAACTCGGTTATTAAAGATAGAATTTCTCGGATGTTACAGGAAGCAATCACTTAACTTAATTACTTTGAACAAGTGTTTCATAAGACATGAACTCAAGTCAAGAATAATTTCATATGAGAACTAGGTAACTAAAAGACCACATACATATATCTTAACTATGTGATTCTCTCATGGGTAACCGTGAGAAATCATGTGACGATTCATAAGATTCTTCACAAAGAATAACACAACTATAAACCCCTTTAGGGTATGAATGTGTGATGCCATCGGCATGATGAATGATGAGTTGATTGAGCTTTGTCTCATGATTGATTGATTATTATGATATGATAAACTGTTGGTTGAAAGTTTATGATTGGCATTTTGGGGAAAACTCCGGTCTAGCTATTATGCTGCTGAATTTCCGTGAAAATTATGGACTTAGTCATATCATTGCATGTGTCTAGTCAAAGAAGTATTATGCATGAAAAGTATAATGATAAGAAAAGAATTAATGGGACATGACCTTTCAATCACTTCGATAAAGGAAGTGAGAGACGATGATCTACAAATACTCAAGGAACCTCTATAAGGTAGGCAAGGGTGACATGGAGGACCCTCCAACTTATGGGTAACTAATATCGGCTTAGTCTGATTTGGTTTAGTATTGCGTGACGATGGTCACGAAATGAGCTCATGTCCAAAAGCAGTCTATTTCAAAGGAAAGTACAGAAAGTTAAGCATATGCTAAAAAGGAAAGTAAGTCAAAGTATAACCATGGTTAAGTGTATGATGATGCACATCTGTGCATGTGTATATATTGTCCATTTGCATTATGAATATTTATTCTATGCTTTAGTATGTATGATTAGTCATGATGATGCAGTTATGATGTTAAGTTAAAAGCAACCCACTTCGGGGTTTAAGTTTTCAAAATCGTAAAAATTGAACTTATATCTGTCCACTGTTTTTATAATTAAACCCGGAGTGGCTGGGATGATGACAATAACACAGTGTTTGTTTAGTTGCGATCCTACTGAGAAATCTAATATTTCTCACTCGTACGTTTCCGTGTCGTCTTTAGAGGATGTCGATGTCGGGCATGGTTGTGATCTTCATTAAGTTTACAACATGGCGTTGGCACTTCGACTCGGTGCTGAATGCCTCCGTGATGTTTGTGACGCAGCGATGAGGGTCTACATCTTCCATAACCGTTCATTTCAGACTCTTGTGATGAGTCCATTTTTCCGACCACTTCAGCCATTTGGCGAGGTTACCTTGGACGACATCCGTCCTTACTTTCAGCCGCCAAGGTACCCCACTGACAATGAGACCGACTTGGATACCTGTCTGACTCCGACTTTGACTCTTCGGGGCCTTCCCACCCGAGCTATCATGTGGAGACTGACCCATCTAAGCCCTTCTATCTGTAACACCCTACCAATTTAATATTATGCTTAAGTCATAGCATGAAATTGAGTAGATTGCATTATCATGTTAGTATTCTGCTTACTATTTATTTATTATATCGTATCCTCTTTTTTTCTTTATTTTTTTCTCTTGACAAAATATACCTTGGAGCGCAGAATATATATATATATAGGTAAACGGGAGACACGTGCTCTGTATATAATAAATGTATTCAACGTCATAGAACGTAAGAGTTAAATAAAAAAAAAAAAAAACACAACCGAAAAGATAAAGATAGGCAATATATCATTAGCAGTATTCATACATATATATATGTTGGAAGCCAGCGCTTTAGTTTATATACAAGTTCAAAAGAGCATACATAAGTAGGGCTGGTATACCAAAAAGACATAAGGCCCGTGTCAGTGAAACAGTCCTACAAGGTCCTCAGAGGACATTTCAATCTAGCTGATATATATATGGCTAAGTCTATGGCCCAATGCTACATACTGCCAAAAGAGGGCTATACAGTACAATGTAACCTATGGCCAGGACCTACTTAGTAATGTAGCCGTTGGCCATGCCAGGCTTGGCTGGGGAGTAGTCAACACTAGGTCCCAACGAGGAGGATGATGAGCTGGTAACATCAAACGGATTGCTTTCAGGACTGAGTGGAATATCTGGAACCACCTGCGGAGGTGACTCTAGCGGAGGGCCGACAGGGGCTGCGGGTGGAGCAGGTGGAGTAGGGTGTGCGACAGCAAAATACGGAGCGGTGGGGTCAAAAGCAGGGTGAAAAAAAGGAATAACAAAATATCTATTACTAAAAAGATAGAGGCAGAAATGGCAGGAATCGGCTATGTACAATGAGTCAAACTTGGGGTTATGGTGGAGCTGCAGGCCAGGGATCTCAATAAATAGGGTGGCTGTCATGTCCATCACCAGGGTCTAAGAATGATGTGGAAACACAAAGCGAGGTGAGAATTTAAAGAAATTCTCAGTAGGTTTCGAGTACAGTATTGAACTGATATCACATTCATTCTCAGTTGTCTTGGTTTTCATTTAATTATAAAAAAATGGCGTCAAATTGAACCATCTACATTTAATAAGTTTGAGAAAATGTTTGGTTCAAGGCAAGATTCAATTTTACTTAAGACAGCAAAAAAAACAGAATAAACTATTAAATGGCAATATACAGAATAATGAGCAAATAAATAAACAGATAGCGGCAAATGAACATAACAATCAATCTATAAGCAACTAACAATAAGTATGCAATGTAACCATGCAGATACTCATTCTTAAACTTTGTATCATAAACTTTTCCGTTACTTGGTCTCCTGGGAGTTCTTGGCCATTCAACTCCTGGGTAATAGTTTGCCTTTCAGGATCGAGCTCGTTCCTATATAGGAGTACCGGGTTTACTTTCCCTGACCTTCCCATTGATCTATTCCCCCCAACTTTAATCCAGGGTTAGCCCAAGTATTATGGAACTTTTATCATAACATAATCTTTATGAATTTCTTGAAAAATGCACATATATCTGGATGTATCTTATAACTCATGCATAGGCCTTACTGAAATTTCGACAGTATAATGGAACGTGTCTACTTCCCCATGAATAGTGCCAGTACTCAGAAAACCAATTTTACAGAGAAATCATAACACTTCATTCACAATTCAATCATCAATTTCATGGGAACAATTGTTGCATTTAGAACATAGTTACTGCCTCAGCACTTTCATTCAACCCGGTTTTTACAAATCAGGCCATAATTTCTATTTAACTAATCTGGATCTAAATTTTGGATATGTTAGAGTGTTATATGTGTATTTTCTAACCTCTTTGGCCCCATCTAATTTTGATAAATGTAGCTCAAGTTATTTAAGTTTTATCTCGGTCTGCCCTATAGTTGGCCAGAATTACACACTTAAAAGTAAAAATCCACTAAAAATCGAAAACCAGTTCAAATCATATGAAATTAGTATCATATTAAAGCTAACAGGACAAGATTTCATTTTCAACAAGTTACATTTTGATTGCTTTAGTAGAGCTTGAGTTATAAGCTCTGAAATTTAGCCTTTTTGAACTGTCCTATTTTGGCCCGGTTTGGACATAGGGCAATTTCCTCGAACTAGTGGGAGCAAACGGGACCGTATCTAACTCTGAAATTTTTATGGGATATTCTCCTATGTGTAATCTTTCTAAAAAAGTTAGTTTCATTCACTTCTAGGTTGTATAGGGCAAGTTTTACCCTGAAAAACCTAGTCTACCCAGAATCAAACTCAAAAACCTAGGTCAAAATTCCAAAATTCATATCTCCCTCAATACTAATCCAATGACCTTATAATTTATATGATTGGAAAGCCCTAGATGTCTAGTTTCAAATAAAATAGTTTCATTAAATTTAAATGGCTGTAGGCAGAGCCGTACACTCTACCGTATGGACTATCAGAGGGTTTTGCTCTCAGCCCCTCACTGCATCCTATTCTTACTCCTTTTTACTTCTTAATTGATTTTAAACACAAAAGCAGCCATTAAACCAGCCAATAATCATCATATACATCCAAACACCACATCAAGAAGTGAAAAACAAAAACCCCAAATAGCCATCCATAACCCAAAAAGACAAGAACAAAGTTGAATCTCTACCTCCTTTAGGTGTGATCTTGCTAAATTTGAGTTTGAATTGATGGAACCCTATCAAAGCTTGAAGGTTTGATAGAGTAGGTTGAGAGGAGAAGAGAAGAAGGAGGCTGGAACAAGAAGAGAAGGAGGTGCAATTAGCTGAAGGGAAAAGGAAAGGAATATGTTATTAAGGCTTTTAATGAAGTAGTTGGAAACTTGGAATTTGATTGGTTGAGAGCTAGTGGCTAAATTTCAGCCAACTCTCTTCATTTTGTGGCCTTTGTGGCGCCACCAAGGGATGATGGAGTGGCTGAGTAATCAGCCTTGACACAATAGAATTTGCGTATGTAATTCTATTGATTTGGTTCCGACAATTTAAAATACCGAAATCTTACTGATTTCCTTTAAATAGGTAAATCGGTTTAGGAAAATTTTTATGAAATCTTCTATGCTTCTAATCTAATTTTCTCACATCTAATCTCTCTAATTGCTAATTAATTAACCTTAAATAAATATTTAGTCAAATTTTAATTAACCTCAATTATGCAATAAAAATCGAATAACTAGGCGAAAAATGATAAAATTCTATGGATGTTACACTATCCGTCCGTGATACATCTGACGTCTGACTCGTTTTCTTCTTCAGCCGGTCCTCGTCACACTCCACCCCCAGTTTGCAGTCTCAAGTTTATCCGTACCTATGCTGTGCATCGTGGGCATAGGCGTGCCCGAGGAGGAGGACGTAGTGATGTTGCTCCCGGTGGATACGGGAATGGTTTCATTTTGCCTGATGAGTGATGTGGTGATAGCATGTGGAGTCGAGTGTAAGGATAGCCCCTTTTGGTTGTAGTTATACGGTTATCATTTTACTTTATGACATGCTCGGGCTGTAGGGATTTCTGATATATTTTCTTTTATCATGTATCCGGTAGGTTTCATGTGTAGGGCCGATAGTAGGCATCGGACCCATTATTATCTATATGTATGACTTTTAGTAACATTATTAGCGTTATATTAGCTATGAATGGCCGTGGAATGAATGTTATGATTATCTAAGTTAATGTTACTCTTGTTGCTTTTGTTTATTGCTGTTTGCACGGTATATATGAGATAGCGTTGTTTATTATATGCATTCACAATGCACTCATGGCTCTTGGTTTTCAAAATAGTTTACTTGGTATTGTAAGTTAAAAAAATTATCGCTATTTTCAGGTAAAATAATTTCAAAAAGGTAATGTTAGTTCTGCTAGCAAAAGTAACAACTAGTAATTCCACAATATGACTTAAGCATAGACTGGAACTATCGAGGTGTTACATGCTCTATCTTTAATGTCAAAAAAAATCTTTATATTAGTGACATATTTCTTGTTAATACTAGCGGCGTCATTATGCAAAACTTATTAGTGTATGAGTCGATCTGAGCACTAATTATTTATTTCTATATTGAACATAGTTTGAGTGATTTCCTATATATATATATATATCACTACTAGAAAATAGCAAATAACTGACGAAAATTATCGACAAATATGTTAGTAAAACTATAACACCTTCCAAACATAGATGCCATGCTCGAGTCATGGAGTTATATGTAGAGGGTGTCACGGGTCCTGTATAAGACATCTTGAATAAGCAAATATAGTATAAGGCCCTTAAGATTCATATTTCATTACTGAATAAGGATCTACAATCCCAATATTCGGTACATATAAACTAATATAATTACATTTTAGAAGAAACTCAACTGGATCTATATATAAACTTTGATCTTTGGCTTGTGATCAGCACTTCTCTTAACTAGTTGCCCACTATAGTCTCCCACTGTGGACGTCAAGTTTAGGTCTTGAGCTTTGGAAGTAACCTACAACATCTGCTGCAGACTTGCAATTTATTCTATGTACTGGAATGGGTACGGAAGACAAACAAATAGGTAGTGAGAACCTAAGGTTCTCAATAGGTACACTCAATCCACTACTGACATAAAGTGATATCATAAACATTCAAGCCGCTTCAGCTTATTACGAAAATGTGGATACATACAAGGACATGTTCAATTTTAAGTTTAAAAATACTTTTCTCAAAGCGGATTATTTTTAGCAAACACTTGGAATATTTCATGACAAAAATATTAACAATAACAATATAATATGTCACTAATAATCATAATAATATTATAGTATAATGAGATACTTAAATATGCAAATGCAAATGCTTATACTTGACTTGATGCAAGTGTATTTGACTTTACTTATTTTTTTCTTTAACTTGCAACTTGATATTTCTCTTCTATACTTGGTCTTCTAGAGATGAATGGCCTCTTCTCACCTCTGGATAATAACTTACTTCTCAGGTTCGAGCTCATACCTATACATGAGTGACAGGTTTACTTTTCTCGACCCTTATACCAGCCTATTCCTCTTAAATCTGTTCAAGAGCTGGCCCAATCTTAGACAATACTGTCGGCTTGGTACGTCTCTTTGCAAGTCCTTAATATCTATCTTTATTCTTGAATATGTTCATGCATGTGCATGCTATATGCACTTATGCATATGCTTCATATTTCACTTTCAAATATTTTGGCATGCATCACTTCCATGTACTTCACTTATAGATACTTGTAACATTCATACACTTCTGCCAAAAATTTGGCAAGATAACAGCTGAACATACAGGCATCCCATTATACATACAATCAGCAAGAAATATCAATTAGGTTTATCATAGATGATATATCAATATAACATTATATAGATGTGAAATTTGTATTAATCTTATGCCTGTGAATCTTTCATAGCTTATGGGACCCTTAAGTCAAGATTTTCTTAAGTTGCTCCATTATCCTTAAATCTGTCCTATTTTCTAAATTCCATTAGAATTTTATTTTAATTCATTTTAATCTATAATTTAATATGGCATAGCTATGTTTGTCTATTTTTAAACCTCTTAGTTTCACTAAATTTTGAGACCTATAGCTTGAGTTATTAAAGTTTCACTCAAGACTACTCTATTTTAAGACAAATTTACATACTTAATTTTAGAAAATCACTAAAAATCCATTATGCATAATTTTTGTCCAAACGTTCTATCAGATTGTAGTTATTAGAACCATCATTCAATCCTCATAGGTTTCACTCCAATTAAGTAACAAGAGCTCAAGTTATGAGTTCCTCAATTGGGCTGCCCTAGTTCAACCCAAATAGAGCATAAGTCAAATTTCAAGAATTTCTAGGGACAATCCACCTATGATCTAAGTTTAAAATTTTTATGGCATAATCGTCTATGTATTATATTTCTAATAAAATTAGTTTCATTTAATTTGAAGTTAAATAGGGCGAGTTATTCCCTTCTTATCACCCTCTGGTCAGGGCAGAGAGTGAATTCCAGTAATTAACTTCTAAAAATCATAACTAATTCATTTTAAATCCAACGGTCTTATAATTTATATCCATGGATTTCTCTTGAAATCTAGTGTCATTTAAAATTAACTTCATTTGAATTTGAGTTTTGTAGGGTGAGTCACTCTAACAGCATGTTCTATTTTGGGTTTCTTTTGTTCTTTATTATATCTCTCAACCTAAACCAAATTTTCCTATCTTAAATCACTAGAAACAACTCATATTAACATCATATAAGCACACACCATGGATGATATATAGAAGAACACATTAGCCAGGTAGCCTTTTCTAGCCTCAAAATCCTTGAAATCCTTGAAATCATAGAAGAACACATTAGCTATCTACCTCAAAATCCTTGAAACTATGGAAGCAAGGGAGACAAAAGCAATATCCCAACCTTCCTTCCTCACCATGGCAGTAGCTCACATGGAGCTGGAGAGAAGATAAGGATCAATTTTTATAAAAGAGTAAAAGGATTTGAGGCCAAGAAGGCCATGAACTATGAGCTTGAAGCTCATAGCCAAGGGGGTGGTGAAGAAAAGAATGAAGATGAGAAGATGGTGGTGGTGGTGGCACAAATTGAGGAAAGGAGGAGAGTGTATAGAAAATTCTACGGTTTGAGGGAGATATTTAGGGAAAAGAAAAGGTGACTTAGGATATTGGGTGTGTGGCCCATATTGCGTCATGTAATTTGGACCACGTGGCCCACTCTGGACCACTCTGGCTACTCTTAGGATATGTCTATCTAGTCTCTATAGGAGTTATTCTCCTAGATTTGTCAGGCTCAAAGATAATATAGGATCCTTGAGAATTAATTCTAGGTGTCCGGCTATCAATTTGGGTATTTTGAGTTACCTGAGTTATTGTAACATCCCAAAGAAATGGTGCATTTAATTAGTACCGTTTATTGATTTATTTTGTTACATTCGAGAAATACCCTTAATTAGAATTGAAATGTGAATGTTAGGATTTAGAATATTTAGTTTTGCAATATAGAAAATTTTATGAAAAACTATTAACAATGTCATGCTAATTTTAGGAAAATCAATTTGATTCGATATTTGGCAATGCAAGAATTGGGTTGATAGAAACCTATACTATAGTATCACTTGAATACCAATTACAATGCGCATTTGAGTGGCCAAGATTAAGTCAAATTAGCCCTTAGGCTGGTGCAAGATCAGCCATTAGATTAGGGAAGCTAAACTACAATTCAATCAACATACAAATCCACCAATGAGCTCCTACGAGTCATCCTCCTCTTTTATGACACAAAACTTACAAATTTCCCATCTTCTCCCTAAACATTTCGGCCCCTAAACACTGACCCCTCTCCTTCATTTTATTCTTCATATCATCCCCTCATCTTCTCTTCTTTATCCTACACTAATTCTCTACACACAAGACTTGCTCTTATTAGCTCAAACTTGGAATCTAGGTAGGATTCATGATTTCTTTCTTATTGTTTGTAATATGGTGGCTATTTGAGATTTTATTTCTGCTCATTTATTTGATGATATTTGTGTTCATATAAGTTGTTATTGTTGAATTAACATGTGAATATTTGGTTTGGATTGGAAATTGAGTAAAAAGCTTAAAGGATAGCTAACTAGAATTGGCCGTATTAGAAAACCCTAGACATATCCATACTGCAAAGTGTACAACTTCGCCTATAGCCATCAAAGTTTGATAAACCCAATTTTAAATGAAACTAGACATCTAGTGCTTTCCAACCATATAAATTATAAAGCCATCGGATCTGTAATGAGTGAGATATAAATTTTTGAAGTTAATCCTAGAATTCTATCCCTGGTCTTGACTAAAATAGATTGTGAAGGGAATAACTCGCCCTATACAACTTTAAATAAAGTGAAATTTTTTTTTAACTAACATAGAGTAGCATACTATAAAAATTTCAGAATTTGATTCTTTCTCTATTGTTGCCAGTAATTCACTAAAGTTGCCTTATATCTTGATGAGCTTATATTTGAATGGCTTATATTAGAGTAACCCTAATATGTGAATGGCTTATATTTGAAATTTGAATGTTGAAATTCTACACTAAAATGTTAATGCGTTATATTGAATTTGATGTCTTGGTTGACTATCTTATTTGAAAAGCACTATACGTAGGGAAGCGAATCTTATCCGTTATGTTGCTGAAATTTCGGTAAAACTTATATACATAATGTATCATGCATATAAATACATATGTTATCCAACTTGATTTAACCATGATTATATAATTTATGAGAATTATATGAATTCCATTACTTGGGCCAGCCCTGAAATGAATTTAAGGGGAATAGATCGGTGGAAGAACTGGGGAAAGTAAACCTAGCTATCCTGTATAGAAACGAGCTCAGTCCTGAAAAGCAGACTATTACCTAGGAGTTATATGGCCAAATGCTCCTAGGAGACCAAGTATAGATGAAAGATAAGAGCCGACACTCTAGGGACGACAATACGTAATGTCTAGGTGTGTTAAGTAATAAAATTAAGCACAATTACATGGTTCAGCATATGCATCTACATATGCATACTTTATGGCTATTACTCTTATTATTATGATTGTAGTTTATTTGATACTATTATTATATATGCTCTAGTTTATCTATCACTATTTTAACATCTACCCTGGAAGCTGCTAAGTGATTGATAAAAGAAATTTGCTTCGGAAGATTACATTTTCTAAACTTAATAAATGAATTTATATATCTATGCATGAAACCGCTCTTTTTAAATAAACCAAAGTAGCTAGGATAGCAACAATGACATGAAGTATCAAGTAATTTAGGAATCCTCGTGGGATTACAAATTCTCATGCCTATGTGTTTCCCATGTCATCTCCAGAAAATTTAGGGGAGCTCAAGGAAGGCCCAACTCGACAGAATTCACTATAGCTGAACTATTGTCAAAGACACATTAACGAACACATCCTCATAAACTAGTACTAGCAAATTATTCTATCAGCTGAAACTTTTAGTAGTCTTGCTTATGTTCCTAAGAAGAACCGTATTGTAATATACCTATTTATAAAATGCAAAAGAGGTTGTATTTTCTGAAAATTTGTGGCAAAAAATAAATCAAGATTCATTTAATTGATGGTAAAAACTCCTAATATAATGTTTTGTCTAATTTTTAAAATGAGATAAATTTCAAAGAAATCCAATAACATTTCTATTTTTGGTAAATTTTTACATTTTGGTACCCAATTCTGCTCAACAGCAGGGCAGACCTAGCTTCAATAGCTCAATTTAAACCTATCAAAACCTAATGGGACCAAAGCGAACACAAATTAAACAAACAATACTTTAACATTTCAAAAATTCAGATTTAAATAAGTTAAATAGGAATTATGGCATAAATTATAAAATAGGGCAAAATTGAGGGACTTAGGTATAATTGCCAAATTGAGTGCTTGGCACCCTAATGTATGAATGGATTATATCTAAAGTATGAATGTTGAAATTCTATATTGATACTGAAATTTTAATGTGTTATATTGACTCTGATGTCTTGTCTGACTCTCTTATTTGAAAAGCACTATTTATGAGGAAGTGGATCTGATCCATTATGCTACTGAAATTCTGGCAGAAACATATGAAAGTTATGAATGTCTATATGTTATGTTCATGAATATCATACAAGTATGAATATTTTAAAGGAAGATATGAAGCACGTGCATTCATGATTCTATGAATAAAGATTTAAGGATGATTTCATATTCCTAAGGAGTATGACACAGCGATTACACCCCTATGGGGTATGACAAGTAAAGGATATGTATATACATGTTGTGTCCATAAAGAGCATGCATTCAAATATGATTGAGATATGATATGAGACATATGCATGAGTGTCAAACATCCACATGCATGATCACATATGAAAAAGAAAAGATGATAAGAACTTGCAAAAGGGAATTACTGAGCCTCCACCTCGCAGTGGGCCAGGGTAGTACTATCTAAGGCTTGGGCTAGCCTCCTACCAGATTTAAGGGAAATAAACTGGTGTGAGGGTCGGGGAAAGTAAACTCGTCACTTATGTATAAGAACGAGCTTGGACTTGAGAAGCAGACTATTACCCAAACGTAAGAGAGGCCATTCACTTCGGGGAGACCAAGTACAGAAAGCAAGATGCAAGTAAAAGAAAAATTAGTAAAGAATGCACCCTAAGGATGACGATATGTAATACCTAGGTGTGCCAAGAAAAGAAAATAAAGAAAGTTAAAGAAAGACAAGTACACTTGTATCAAGAAGTCATTTGCATTCATTCACGCATGTTATTCAATTGTTCCTTATTTTATTATGAATCAATGTATCTTATTCAAGCGTCCTTCATATCATTATGTCAATGTTTAAATTCTTTCTCTATTTGACAAGTGTATAAATAAAATGAACTCTACTTCTGACAATATATTTTCAAACTATAAAACTAGAAAGTTTATTTAACTTGTTCACCTCTTTCATAATAAACCAAAGTAGCTAGAGATAATAACGATGACACGGTATGTGGTACTCTAAGGAATCCTTTTCAAAATTTATAATTCTTACTCCTATTTGTATTTCTATGCTATCTGCAAATATCTCAAGCAAGTTAGAAGATAGCCATACTGGGTGAAGTTTGGAATGTTGAAGACGGCCAAAAAGCACTGTCATACAAGGTCTGTTGAAGTAATAGTAACAACTCTTCAGTGTGATACTATGACTTAGGTATAGTACTGTGCTTAGGATAGTGTTGCAGTTATCACATATGTAATGTGAGTAATCTCACATTTTTATTCAAGACTGTGGGTAGAAAATCTCAATTTGAGGTTATTATAAGTATTTTATTTATCTACCTAGTATCATGGGGCCCACAAAATCTTGAAACAAGGATTTTTCTATGACTGCCCCTCTCGACAACCGTAAATCCTTATTTACAACTATGCCATTATAATATGATAATTACAAATTCATCCCTACTTTTTCTACACTTTCCCTAATTACAATTTTGCCTTTGCCTCAGGTCCGAGCTTCCTTCTATCTCGGTTTATCCTCAAGGGTCGGCATGTTACAAAAACTCTAAACAAGAATTGGCATGGTATTTTATCAATGGATAAATAATCTGTTAATAAAGGCATTGATAAATGTTCATGCCTAATGGTACCATAGTTTTACTGATGAATATACCGCCAGTCAGCATTTGCATGTTAATGTAATATTTTTTTAAATCAAAAGAATACCAATGAATAATCCGTCGGTAAATTAAAAAATTACCAACGGAATGTCCGTCGATATAGAATTATTTATTCATCTTATAATCTTTTAAAAATAAAAATGTTATTCCATTGATGATTATTTTATTATTTTAATTTTCTTTGTTTTTTCTTAAATATTACCGACAGATTTTCCGTCGATATTTGAAAATTGGTTTAACTGCCCAAGGCTCTTTGGTTTCCATATTACCGATGGCAAATCTGTCGATAGTGGTTGATTAATGAAATGATTCATTTCATTACCTTTGTACCAACGAAAAATTCGTTGGTAATACAAGAAGTCTTATTGGATTTTTTTTAGCAACGTTTTGCTAGTTTGAAGGAAATCGGTGAAGATTCGGTATTTTAAACCACCAGAACCGAATAAGTAGAATTTCAAACTAATACCACTAGTTTGAATGGCTGAAAAGTGAGCCACTTCTACGCCTATGGATGGCGCCAATTGGCTGCCAAGTGAGTGGAGAGCGTAACGTTTGAAAAATTTTATCATTACTAATCGAGTTGTTTGGTTTTCATCAGATAATTAGGATTAATTAGGATTCGATTAAGCATTCACTTAAAGCCAATTGAGTGTGGTTTAGAATGATTAAGTATAATGGAACTAGATTAGAACCATAGGAAACCTCATAAGACTTTTCTAAAACTGTTTTACTGATTTGAAAAAAATCGGTAGAATTTCGGTATTTTAAACTATTGGGACCGGACCAATAAAAATTATACTATAAGAACCCTATGATGGAGGGCCAAGATTTAGCCAAACCACCCCCTCATGTGGCACCTTGATCAGCCATTGAGGGAGGGAAGCTAAACCAAATTTGATGATGAAGTTGAATCCACCAATCAAAGCAAAGTGCCTCCAAAAATCTCTACCTTTCCCTTCCTTCTCTTCTTATCATTTCCAGCCTCCCCACTACCAGCCTCATTTTCCCACTTTCCTTCATCTTCTTCCACTTGCTCTCATCCCCAAACTCAAGCTCCAACCATCAACTTCACTCCAAGATCAAGTTCCACCAAGATTTCACACCACCAAGGTAGGAATTCCAACTTATTTTCTTGTTTTCTTTGAATTGGGCTGATTGGGACTTCACTTTTTCCCCAATTTTTTGCAAGATTCTGATGTTATCTTGAGTGATGATGATGAATTAAGGTTGGTTTAAGGTGTATATGTGAGTTTGAATTAAAGATTGGATGGATTGATTAGAGAAGAACATGAATCCAAGAAGGATTCAAGAAGCTATTAGGGTTTTCCCCTCGATGGTCCTTACGGCGGAGTGTACAGCTCCACCTACAGCCAATTAAATTTGATGAAACTATTTTTATATGAACCTAAACATTCAGGGCTTTCCATACATATAAAATATAAGGTCATTGGATTAGTATTGAATTAGTTATGAATTTTTGAAATTTGACCTAGAAATCTGGATTTTCATCTGGGCAGTATGAGTTGAGAAGGGTGTAACTCACCCTACACAACTCCAAATTGAGTGAAACTAACGCTGTTTGAAAGCTAACATGTAAGAAAAATCCCATAAAAATTTTAGAGTCAGATTCGTTGCCATTTGTTCCCAGCACATCAATGAAGTTGACTTAAGTTCAAACCGAGCTGGAATAGGGTAGTCCAGTAGGGTCAAGTTTCGGGACTCATAATTCAGGACATGCTCATGCAAATGACATGAAACCTATTTCATTTGAAATCTTGTTCTGTTAGCTTTAATTTGATATAAATTTTGTATGATTTCACCCAGGTTTCTATTTTTAGTGAATTTTTACTTATAAGAACCCAATTTTGGCTAAAAATAGGGCAGTCTGAGGTAAAATTTTTATATCTTGAGTTATACAAATCAAAATGAGATGGGACGAAAAGGGTTAGAAACTAGACACATAATGCTATGACATATCTAAAATTTAGATTCAAATGAGTTGAATTGCAATAAAGGTGGAGTATACCAAACTCGGGCAGAACAGGAGAAAAGAAACTGAAAACCCAATTGGTGCTTGAATTGAAATTGATGAATGATGCTATATATATATATATATATATATATATATATATATATATTTGTTGGTCCATATTGAATTGCAAGTTTGTACATTTGTACTGGTTGCCTGGCACTATTCATGGGAAGCGACTCGATTCATTATATCAGAAATTCGTGAAATATGTGAATTATGTGACTGTTATGAACATTTATATGTTATGCTCATTAGATTCATATATGCAAGAATGATTTAAGTATAATATGAAGTATATGAATAAATGCATGTAGCATATGCATATACAATAATGTCCAAAGAAGAATAAGATTTATGAGAACTTACAAGAAAGACGTACCAAGCTACCACGTGAGGCATGGCATAGACCTAGCTAGCGTAGGCTAGAGTGATACTGTCTAAGACTTGGGCTAGCCCTTGACCAGATTTAAGGGGAATAGACTGGTGTGAGGGTCGGGGAAAGTAAACTCATCACTTATATATAGGTACAATCTGGAACCTGAAAAGCAGGCTATCACCTAGGGGTGAGAGAGGCCATTCACCTCCGGGGGACCAAGTACAGAATAGCAAGGTTAAGTTGTAAGTTAAAGAAGAGATAAATTAAGTCAAGTGCACTTGCATACATTTAAGTATGAGCATCTATATGTGCATCTTCAATTATCTAGTTAAGTCATAATGCTATTATAATCCTTGTTAAAGCATATTATACTATCCGTATTTCTATGTCTGTCATATGCTATGGCAAGTGGTTATTAAAATATAACCTGCTTCAAAAAAGGTGTTTTCAACTTAAAATTGAACCACTATTTGTCTATATGTACTCATATTTTTATAATAAACTGAAGCGGCTGGAATATTTATCATGGCACTGTAAGATTGGTTTGAGTTTACCTACTGAGAACCTTAGGTTCTCACTGCCTACTTGTATGTTTCTCTTTTCCGTAAATATTCCAGCACCCAAGTTGGAAATCAAGTGCGAGGCAGAGTACAGGGCCATTCATTGAGCAAGAATCGGGCGTGTAACATCCCCCACTTTCTTAATTGGAGTATAATAGAAACTTTGAATTATTTTTCTTAGGTAGTGTGAGAATTTCTCAGGCAGCGCTATGCCATGACGATTCTCACACTTGAAATTATAGGGTAGTATAACACTGCCGTTGAAAATATGGCACTGCCATATGTTAAAAATTAGGAAATGACAAAAGTGACCCTATCAACTTTTGTTAATTTCACTCTTGCCCAAAAATTTTAGAAATTGTACTTTAACCCCAAGTGGATATTTTCACAATAACCCTAGAACTTTTCATGAAATGACTTTTATGTCCCTACATCTATAAGATTAGTAGAATGGGATTTTAAGCAGAGCAGAATCACGTGGTGAAACCATAGAAGTTTAAATCTCTGCCAATTGGGCCATGGAGGCAGTCTGGTGTGAAATGATGAGGGGTGCCCCTGGACTTGCTCAAAATTACGAAAATGCCATTAGTTACAGAAAATTGGAAATAAAAAGGCTCTGGATTTACTAAATTGTCTAATTTACTCCGTTAATTCACTTATTCGGTTTCAATAGTTATGTAAGAGCAATTAGAGGTTAAGTAAATATTAATCAAGAGTTAACTAGATATTAGTTAGAGAGAATAGGCTTAAGATAAATTAAAAATGAACATGCAGATATCTTACAAAACTATTAAGTAACGTTTGACCAGTTTAGAGAAAATCGGCGAAGATTCGGTATTTTAAACCACCAAAACCGAACCAATAGAATTTTCTACTGGAATCCCTCACTTAAGTGGCTGAAATCCAGCCTCTCCTACCACATATGAGTGGCGCCAAGTGTTGCTCAAGATAGTGGAAAAACTTGGCTTTACCTTCATCAGATTTTTATCATTTTCGCCTAGTTGTTCGGTTTTATCAACTACTTAAGATTAATTAGTATTCGATTAAATATTTACTTAGAGCCAATTAAGTATCATTTAGAGAAAATAGATATGAGAGAATTAGATTGAAAGCATAGGAAACTTCATAGGATTTTTCCAAAACCGATTTACCGATTTAAAGGAAATCGGTAAGATTTCGGTATTTCAAACTGTCGGAACCGGACCAATAGAAATTTTTCTATGAGTGCCCTAGGATCAATGGCTAAGATTTAGCCAAGCAAATCCCCAAGTGGCACCTTGATCAGCCCTTGATGATGGGGAAGCCAAGCCAAATTGGAGAAGGGAGTGAAATCCACTAATCAAGGCAAAGTGTCTCCAAATATCTCAACCTTTTCTTTCCTTCTCTTATCCAAATTTTCGGCCATCCCTCTCCAGCTGCTGAAGCTCATCTCCTTCTCTTCTCTTTACTCTCATTTCCACTCCATTCTCACCCATTTTCAAGTCTCATCATAAGTGCTTTCATCAAAGACACAAAATCCACTCAAATTCAGCTAAATAAGGTAGGAAATCCTACTTCTCCTCTTGTTTCTTTGATTTGGGGCTACATGTTGGGCATGCATAATCTGAGATGTTGGTGCTTTATAGAGTGATGGTGATTTTTTATGACTGATTTTTGCATGTATGTTGTGATTAAAATTGGATTTGAGGGCAAATAGCTTGAAGGAGGAAGATAAATCTAGAGGTTGTTAAGGTTTTCCCTCGGCGGTCCGTACGGCGGAGTGTACGGCTCCGTCTATCATCGTTTAAATTAGATAAAACTATTTTTAAATGAAACTATACATTTATGGTTTTCCATACATATATCATAATAGGCCATTGGATTAGTATAGAATTAGTTATGAATTTTTGAAGTTAGACCTAGAAATCTAGGTTCTCACCCGGGCAGCATGGGTTGAGAAGGGTGTAACTCACCCTATACAACCTCAAATTGAGTGCAACTAAAGTTTTTTGAAAGCTAACACATGAGAGAATATCCCATAAAAATTTCAGAATTTAATTCGTTGTCATTTGTTCCCAGCACATCAATGAAGTTGGCTTAAGTTTAAACTGGCCTAGAACAGGACAGCCCAGTAGGGTAATGTTTCGAGACTCATAACTCAAAATCTACTTAGGAAAATGACATGAAACTTAACTAATTTTAAAGCTTGTTATGTTAGCTTTATTTTGATATAAAATTTGCATAATTTTACCTAGTTTTCGATTTTTAGTGAATTTTCTTTTATAGGAACCCAATTCTGGCTAAGAACAGGGCATGCTAAGAGAAAATGGTTATATCTTGAGCTATATAACTTAAAATGAGATGGGACTAAAAGGGTTAGAAACTAGACATATAAAGCTACAACATATTCAAAAATTAGGTTTAAATAGGTTGAATTGAAATAGGGGTGAAGCATACAAAACTCGGGCAGGACAGGGAAGAGTAAACTGAGGCCATATCAATGCTGAGTTGAAACTAATGAAGGAATTTATGAATGCATATGTATAATTGCTGGTTTATATTGAATTGTAAGTTTGTATAATTGTACTGGTTGTCTGGCACTATTCACGGGGAAGCGGACTCGATCCGTTATGCTGTCGAATTTTCAGCAGGGATTTATGAGAACTTATGCTATGGGTGATTATGCCTTGAACATATTTATATGCCATGTTCATGTACGTTATGCATGCAAGCATAATTAGAATATGATATGAGAAGTAAGGCAATAGACATATCCATGAATGCTCAAAGCATCCGCTTGCATGATAAGATATGGAAAGAAAAGGATAATAAGAACTTGCAAGAGGGACGTACCAAGCTACCATGTGAGGCATGGCATAGACCCAGCTAGCGTGGGCCAGAGCGGTATTATCTAAGACTTGGGCCAGCCCTCGACCAGATTTAAGGGGAATAGATCGGTGTGAGGGTCGAGGAAAGTAAACCCGTCACTTATGTATAGATACGAGCTCGAACCTGAAAAGCAGGCTATTACCCAGGGGTGAGAAAGGCCATTTACCTCCGGGGGACCAAGTACAGAAAAGAGCAAGATCAAGTTGCAAGTTAAAGAAAGGGATAAGTTAAGTTAAGTGCACTTGCATACAATTAAGTACAAGCATCTACATATATATTTCTAATTATCTCATTATGTCATGATATTGTTATGATTCTTGTTGAAGTATATTACCCTGTTCATGTTTCTATGTCTATCATATGAAATGGCAAGTGGCTGTTAAAATATATCCCGCTTCGAGTAAGGTGTTTTCAACTTAAAATTGAACCACTTTTTATTTATATGTGCTCATATTTTCATAATAAACCGAAGCGGCTGGAATGTTTACGATGACATTGTAAGATTGGTTTGAGTTTACCTACTGAGAACCTTAGGTTCTCACTGTCTGCTTGTATGTTTTTTTTTTTTTTCTTTTCGTAAACATTCCAGCACTTAAGTTGGAAATCAAGTATGAGGCGGAGTACAGGGTCCTTCATTGAGCAAGAAGTAAGCTAGCCAAGAGACTCTTGAAGCCAGCTAACGACTAGTCGGATGTAAACGCTGTATACTATGTGTAACACCCTACTAATTTGATGTTATACTTAAGTCATAGCATGCAATTAAGTAGACTGTGTTACTGTGTTAATATTTTACTTTTATATATATATATATATATATATTTGAAATGAAAGGAAATGGCGCGCTGCTATACTATGAGCGTAATGAAACTCATCATAATACTACAACAGGTAAGAAATAGTATAATAACATCAACTGTATACCTACATGTATATTTACATGTCAGAAGTCATTACTTCAGTCTATATATATATATATATATATATATATGTATGTATTAACAGCAGATGAAATAAGGACAGCAAAATTCCTAGTGCTAAAAGCAGAGGCAGAACTAGCAGGAGCAAGCTATGTGCAACAAGTCCAACTCGGGGTTATAGTGAAGCTGCAGGTCTAGGATCTCAGTGAAAAGAGTGGTCGTTGAGCTCTTCGCCAGCGTCTGAGAAGGATGCGGAAGATACAAAACAGGGTGAGAATTTCAAGAAACTCTCAGTAGGGTTCGGATATACTGGTTAACTGACATCACATACATTCTCAGTTGCCTCAGTTTTTACTTAATTATAAAAACATGTGTTCAAACTGAGATATCCATTTCAATGAGTTCAAGAAAATATCTGGTCTGAGGCAAGGTTCAATTTTATTTCAGACGGCACAAGAAATAAAATAGATTACTAATAATGGTATGTAAAAGGATAAACTGAATAAATAAATAAACAGCAGTAAATAAATATAGTAGACAACTGTAATATCTTGACATAACTATTTCATGCATTTATGCATTCATGTAATCATGCAAACTCATACTTGAACTTTCCTTTTTAAACTTTTCATTTCCTCTCATCATTTTTCCATCTTTTGGTCCCCTGGGAGTTCTTGGCCATTTAGACTCCTCGGTAATAGTCTGTTTATCAGGATCGAGCTCGTTCCTATACAGGAATTGCCGGGTTTACTTTCCCCGACGTTCCCACCGATCTATTCCCCTTAACTTCTTATCCGAGGCTGGCCCAAGTAGCATGGAACTTTTATAGTACATAATCCTTATCATAACTTTCATAGCTTTCTTGAAAATGCACATGCATTAATATGTAATTCATAACTTGTGCTTGGGTTCTACCGAAATTTCGGCAGCATAGCGGAACGAATCTGCTTCCCCATGAATAGTGCCAGCATGCCAGAACATCAATTTATCACAAGGATCACAATATTACATACATATTTCAATATTGAACTCATATCAACATCAAATTCATTAAGGCAGAGTTTCTGCCTCATCATATTCAACCAACTCGGTTTTTATAATTCAAGCCATAATTCCTACTTAACTCATTTGGACCTCAAATTTGAGTATGTTAAAGTGTTATGTTTCTATGTTCTAATCTCTTTGGTCCCATCTAATTTCGATATCTATAGCTCAAGATATTCAGATTTTATCCCGGCATGCCCAGTGGCTTGCTAGAATCAGGCAACTAAAAGTAAAAATCCACTAAAAATCGAAAACTAACTCAAATGATACAAAATTGGACTCATATTAAATTTAACAGGGTAAAGTTTCATTTACAAAAAGTCCCATCCCATTTGGCTTGGTAGGGCTCGAGTTATAAGCCCCGAAACTTAACCTTCTTGAACTGCTCTGATTTGGCTTGGTTTGGACATAGGCTAAATTTTTCAAATCACTGGGAACAAATAGGATGGTAACAAACTCGAAATTTCTGGGTAGATGTTCTCCTATGTGTAAGCTTTCCAACAAAATTAGTTTCACTCAATTTGGAGTTGTATAGGGTGAGTTACACCCTTTTTAACCCATACTGCCCGGGTGGATGTCTGGATTCCTAGGTCAAACTTCAAAAATTCATATCTCTCTCAATATTAATCCAATGGTCTTATATGATATATATATATATATATATATGGAAAGCCCTAGATGTCTAGTTTCACATAAAAATGGTTTCATTAATTTTGAGCAATGGAGGCTGAGCAGTACACTCACAGTATGGACTACCGAGGGTTTTGAGTTTTTCCAGTCTCTCAACTTCTTCATATCCTCATCCTTTCTTGTTTCCAATTCAATTTTAATCTCACAAACAGCCAATAAACCAGCCATAATTCATCATGATCACTCAAGCAATATATCAGAATTAAAGAATTAAACCACCAATAATCATCCAAGGAACAGGAAAATCAGGACAAGAATTAAAACCTCTACCTCTTACTATGAATGATTTGGCTTAAGTTTGTAGCTGGAACTTGATGGAATTTCAAAGTGTGGTGGAGTTGGGTGAGTGAAGAAAAGAAAAGAGAGAGAGCTGGAGTGAAGTAGGCAACGTGAGAGAAGAGTCAGAAGAAGAGGAGGAGGATGTGTTATATAAGCATGAGTGGTTGTTAACTTGGAAGGTTTTGATTGGCCTCAAAACATAAGGCTGAGTTTCAGCCAACCTTGCTCTCTTTTTGTGACCAAATTGCTCTCCATGTCGTCCTCTTTGTGTGGTAGAATTGCTCTCTACATCGCCTAAAGTGGGACTAGTTTCCAGTATATTCTGAAAATGAAATCGGAACTCGTACTCTTTATAAAGTCGGAACTCGTGAACATCCTGCATATGAAGCTCCGAGCAGAAAGCGTATCCAGTTTATTCGAAACTTGAAAGCAAAGCCTGATGTGAAGCCAAGCACTTAAAGTCGGAAGTCGTGAATTGTAGGACCTCGATCTCGGAACTTGGGAGGATAGAGAAATGAGGGCTCTTGGTATTAAACTCGAGATCGGAACTCGTGAAGATTTGACTCGGACTTGGAGACAAGTTCAAAAATCTGATCTCGCGTCCATTCCTGGTTGAGATAAAATCAGACGTCGGATTTAGTGTTAAGTCGGAAATCTTAAGATCGGAGATTGGAAACATCAGCCACTTGAAATGAAATCGGAAATCGGAATTTATACTGATGAGGTCGAAATTCATACACGCTTACACAAGGTCGGAAATCGGAAAATGCAAGGCAATCCATTTGAGCCTTCCTAAAGTCAGAAATCGGAATTTTAAAAATTTACTGAGGTCGAAAATCGGAAATCATGTCTGTCCAGCCTTGAAGATGAATTCGGATGTCGGGAATACTGATGGGCTCGGAAGTCGGAAGTTGCGGACGTTATACTATGTCAGTCACAATTTCTTGCAAAGTGTAATTATTTTATTTTCTATGTATCAGAGATTATTAGTCAGTAATAAAGTGAGCAGTTAAAGGGCCATGTATTATATTTTCTATATATTAAAGATTTTCTTAGTATAGTGACAACCTCTTAATATAACTCCATGACTCGAGCATAGCTTATATAATAGAGGGTGTTACAAGGCGTAAGTTAGACCAAGAGACTATTGAAGCTAGCTAACGACTAGTCAGAAATAAATGCTGTGTATTATGTCAGTCACAATTTCCTTTAAAGTGTAATTATTTTATTATCTATGTATTAGAGACTATTAGTCAATAATAAAGTGAGCAGTTAAAGGGCCATGTATTATATTTTCCGTATTTTAAAGATTTCTTAGCACAGTGACAACATTTTAATATAACTCCATGACTCAAGCATGGCTTACATGATAGAGGTTGTTATAGTTACTGAGGTAATTTAGCATGACATGAAATTGAGGATGTTACATTACCTAACTATGAGGTAGAACACAATTGGACCAAATAAAATATATTATGGGAACTATCCTATTGGAAGGATCACTTAGTTCATCACTATTTAGATGTGATGAATATTAAGAAGAACGTATTTGATAATAATATCCATATTGTGATGATTAGCGATTGAACTAAAGACAGTGAGAAAGCAAGGATGGATTTAGAGTAATATTATGGATACCTTGAGTTAAATTTACAACCCTTAAGAGATAGTCATTGGTCTAAGTCTAAGGCCAGTTATACATTGACCTTTGTGCCAAGACAAGAAGTGTGTAAGTAGGTGCAAGAGCTAAGAATGCTTGATGATTATGTCTCAAACTTGGGTAGGTGTGTGAATGTTGCATAAGGGAATTTTTTGCCATGAAAAGTCACGACTGTCATGTATTTATAGTGTTTACTGCCTATTGCATTGAGAGAACTGCCTGATCATGTTTGGAGGCCGTTAACTGAGTTGAGTGAGTATTTCAAAGATTTGTGTTCATCCACTTTCAAGGTTGATGATCTCTTGGTGATGGAGAAGAACATTCCCATTATTCTTTTTAAGTTAAGGGGAATCTTTCCTCCTAGTTTTTTTTGACTCTATGGAGCACTTGCTTGTATACTTGGCATATAAAGCACGGGTATGTATCCAATATAGGTGAACATACCTGTCCAAGAGGGCAAAAGAGCAGTAAAGAATAGAGCTAAAGTTTAAGGATCAATATGCTAGGCATACATTTTCGAAGGAGACATGTAACTTTTGCTTCCACTACTTTGAGCCATATGTCCAATCTAGAAGAACCAGAGTTGGCTGGAATGACAATGGTGGTAAAAGCTCAATCAAACCAACCTTGTCAGTATTCAACCAACCTGGTCGTGCTGGTAAATGATGCAAAGATCAAAGGTTAAATGGGAGTGAATGGAAGTCTGCACATTTACATATCTTGCTAAATTATGATGAAGTAGAGTTAATTAGAAGGTAACAGTAAACTATTTTCCTATATTATTTGTTATCTAATTTCCCAAATCCTGTACAATAATAATTGTGACAATGTGTCTTTTCTTGTAGTCTATTCAATGTTTACAGGTATTTTGAACAACTATATGGTCAATAATCCCTTAAACAATTTCCCGAATAGTTTAAATCATTTGTATATCATATAGTGAATCTTTTTTACTGTTCATTTTTTTTTTTTTGTATTATTATGTGAATGATATTCCAATGTTTATACTTAGTTGTATGATTAGAGGAATGATTTAACCAATCCTTACTTGTACAATTTAGCTTGGGGTTCGAAAACTAGAGCTACAAGTTCGCTAATGCACCATGTTAATGGTTACAAATTTCATATAACTGAATAGGGAAGAGGGAAGAAAACTTACAACACTGGAATGTGTGTTATGGGAGATACTGGATATGGAGAAAGTAATTGGCATGGAGTGGTTAATGAAATACTTAAGTTGGAGTACCCTAGTGAATCTGTTAAAAGGGTTATACTACTCACTTGCAAATGGTATGATCCAACAAGTCCTGGGGGAACACGTAAACACAATCACTATAAAATAATTGAGATTAACTATACTAAAAGATATGGAAAATTTAATTCATTTATCATCACCCAACATGCAAGACAAGTTCATTATCTGTCATACCTTGGAAGGTGCAAATCTAACTAGAGGATGGTAATAAAATGCAAACCAAGGGGTCAAGTAGAGATTGATGAGGTATTTGAGCAAGCTTATCAAACCAATGATCCAAGTCCTTCCAAGGTTGTTGTTGATACTTACATCCCCTCCAATCTATGTTCCATCTTAACAGAAGTTGACATAATTGAACTCTAGAGACAATATTCAATGAGTCAGTTTGATAAGAGGGGGGACAACACTGAGGAGGAGGAATTCAATGACGATGTTGAAACCAAGAATGATGAACACAACCCTCAACTTTCAAATTAATGAGGTGCTAAGTGTATTGTATCTTTATTTAGTTAATATAGCTCTTACATTTTCAATTTTGTGCATATCTATTTCAGTGTTATATTTAACATCCACCACGAGCTCTGAGTTCCAACTTAACCTGCAAGTTTCCATGATTTCCGACTTCATCTTCGAATTTCACATAAAATGGGATAATTTCCGACTTCCGAGTTTGTCCTCGAATTTCAGCATAATTTCCGACTTCTGACTTCATCTGGCATAATTTCCTACTTCCCGACTTAACCTTCAAGCCCAAACAACATGGAGTGATTCCCGATATCCGACTTTATGTCTCAAAGAAAATGTACCCGATTTTCGATCTCATTATTTATTTCCAAAGCAAGATGTATGCGAGTTCCGACCTCATGCTTCATGTTTTAAAATAGTGTACATGGTTTCCAATCTCCGAATTGATAGTTTAACACAATGGTTACAAGTACCGACCTCCAAGTTTATTATAACGAGTTCCGACCTTAGAGTTGAACTCAATTGGAATGGACACGAGTTCAGATCTTTGAGTTGATTTCCAAACATGAGTTCCAATTTCAAATAGAATGGAAGTGAGTTCCACTTCTGGGACGACGTGGAGGATAATTTAGCCACAAAAGAGGGAAACATGGCCGAACTTCAATCACAAAATTTCAACCAATCAACACTCACAATTCCAACTACCCTCATGTATTTAAGTTAGACTCTCCCTCTCATTTCTAGCTTATTTATGCCTCTCCCTCTCCCTCTTGTGCCAGCCTTCTTCTTCTTTTCTCCTAACCAACTTCATTACTCCTTCAATCTTAACAAGGTTCTATCAATTCAAGCTTCAACACTTAGCTCAACACCTAGCAAAATTACACTCCAAAAAGGTAGGAATTCCATTCTATTCTTAAATTTTTTGAACTGTGGCTGCATGAAATTTTATTCTTCTTCATGTATTTGATGATATGTTGGATGTATATGATGGATTATGGTTGGATTAATATGAAATCTTGAGTTGGAATTAAAGTTAGAAGAAGAAAACTAGGATAAGTGGAGAATTGAGATGCTACCTAAGTGAGAAGCTCCACGGCAGTCTGGATGGCAGAGTGTACGGCCCTGCCTACAGCTGGTTAAATCCGATGAAACTATTTTTAGATGAAAGTAGACATTCAGGGATTTCCATACATATATCATATAAGGCCATTGGATTAGTATTGAGAGAGATATGATTTTTGAAGATTAACCTAGGAATCAAGACTTTCATCCGGGCAGTGTGACTTGAGGAGGGTGTAACTCATTCGACACAACTCCAAATTGAGTGAAACTAACTTTGTTAGAAAGCTTACACATAGGGGAACATCCCAAAATGAAATTTCAAGTTTGTTATGATCCCATTTGTTCCCAGTGATTCAAGGAATTTACCTTATGTCCAAACCAGGCCAAAATAGGGTAGTTCAGGAAGGTAAGATTTTAGGACTTATAACTCGAGCTATACTAAAGCAAAAGAAATGTAACTTGTTGCAAATGAAAGCTTGTCCTGTCAGCTTTGATATGACACCAATTTTGTATGATTTGGCATTTCTTTTGATTTTTAGTGAATTTTTACTTCCAAGAGTATAATTTGGACCAGTGACCGAGTAGGCTAAGGCAAAATTGAAATATCTCGAGCTACACATATCAAAATGAGATGGGACAAAAAGGGTTGAAAACTAGGCACATAGAGATATGACATATCCAAAATTCAGGTTTAAATGAGTTGAATAAAAAAAGTGGATTATAAAAAATTCGGGCAGAATTGAATAGACTTGGCAGAAATGACCAAATTGAAGGTTTCACAAGTGTTAGTGAACATATGAGGCTTGAGTTGAAGGTTGCAAGTTTTACATTGATATATATGTTAGAATGATTATACTGCTATGACTTATTTGTCCATGAGATTTGGCACTATTCATAGGGAAATGGATCTGATCCATTATGCTGCCAAATTTATGGCAGAAGTCTATGAAACTATGAGTGTTTATATTACCAGAAATTTATGATATGAATAGCTATATAATTATGAATATATATGTGAAAATTCTATATGCAAGAATGATATAAGTATGATATGAGGTATATGAAAATAAATGATGAAGCATATATATGAGTACGTTCAGCATGTCTATGCATAATTATGTATGAGAATAAAAGGACATGAACATATAAAATGCGAATCCCTTCACTTGGAGGCAGTTATTTGGGTCCCTCAAGGTGAAGGCAGTTAAAGAATAAAGATTAAAACATATGCAAGCACCCCACTCACATGAGGCATGGCATCAACCCAGCTAGTATGAGTATAGGGGATAGGACTTACATGAGGCATGGCATGACCTAGCTAGTATAAATACCGAATAAAGGTTCCATATTCCTAAGGATTGTGACATGGCGATCACACTCTGATGGGGTATGACATGGCGATCATACTCTGGAATGTGACATGTAAAGATATGACGATGAATCTATATTCCTAAGGAACGTGACATGGCGATCACGCTCTGATAGGGTAATGACATGGTGATCATACTCTGGAATATAGCATGATGATCCCACACCCTAAGGAATGTGACATGGCGATCGCATTCTGATGGAGTATGACATGGCGATTATACTCTGGGACGTGGTAGGAAGAACATATTCCTAAGGAATGTGACATGGCGATCACATCCCGGTGGAGTATGACATGGCGATCATACTCTGGAATATATGTAACAAGTAAAGGAAGATAAAGAAAGAAAAGTAAATTTTATGTATTTACATAAATTCAAGTACAAGTAAAGGCATGTGCAAATGTTATGTCTCCAGCATATTATTGCTATTGTATTTTATTTATGTTTTAGTTATTATTCATAATATAATTCTTGAATTGACCTTGTATGTGCTCTCCCAAATGACAAGTGTATGAATAAAATGAACTTTGCTTCGGATAATATATTTTTCAAATTGTAAAATTAAACAGTTTACATAACATGTTCACCATTTCATAATAAACTGAAGCAAGCTGGAGATGACAACGATGATAGTTAATGAATCCTACTGAGAATTTATAATTCTCACTCCTATTTCTGTGTTATCTCCAGATAGTTCAAGAAGTTCCGAAGACGGCTGAAGTTACTATCAGATAAGGTCCGCTTAAGTAATAGTAACAACTCGAGGGTGTGGTACTATGACTTAAACATAGTACTGTACTGAAGAGGGTGTTACATTAATGGTATCAGAGTAGTTCGATCCTCCCCGGACTTGAGGATTTGGACTGACTACATTTCCAGTGCACTCTGGAATCTTTAGTTAAGTGTCATGCGATGAATCTTATCTATTCAGATAGGATCTAGGATTAGATATGCATGACCGTCTAACTGTGAATGTTATTAGTTGCTATCACACTTGACTTATTGTTGAGCCTAATCAACTCAATGTTTTGTTACATGTGATTAGGAACTAATGGCTTCCAGAGGGCGTGGTAGGCCACAAACTGCACCCACTTCAGAAGACCCTACTACTTTCATGAACACTCTACGAGAGATGGCATATGCCATGCGCGAACAAGCTACTGCCGCACACCAAATGATGGACCAGCTGGGAAGACAACCTGGAGCCAGTCACGGTGGAAACTCGAATGGCCTAGGATTGGACCTGGAATACCTCAAGTTCGCAGAATTCCAAAAGGTGAACCCGCCTAGTTTCAGAGGAGGTTTTCATCCCGATAAGGCTGATTAGTGGATTAAGACAATGGAGAAGGTCTTTTCCATTCTAGACTGCACTGATCACCAGAAAATGGCCTTCACCACTTATATGCTCGAAGCAGACGCAGAATTCTGGTGGAATGGTGTTAAACGGCTATTAGAAGAGTCCCAGACAGAGATCACCTGGATTGTGTTCAAGGATGCTTTTTTACCAAAAACACTTTCCTCCATCAGTTCAGAATGCCAAGGAGTTGGAATTTATGCAACTCTGCTAGGGAAGCAATAGCATGTCAGAGTACATCACTAAGTTTGAAGAGTTATGTAAGTTTTCCATGATCTATCAGTGGAATCCAGATGAGACGTGGAAGTATGTCAAATTTGAAGGCGGATTGAGGGAAGATATCCTCGTCACAATAGGCCCTATGAAGATCAGGGATTTTCCTACCTTGGTAAACAAGTGCAGACTTATGAAAGACTATAACAAGAAATTGGAGAATTCCTAATCTGATACTTATTGAAAGAGGCCTGCACCTGAAAACCAGGAACCCGAATACGCCTCACCTCCAAAGAAGTAATTTCACCTTAGTGAGTATGAAGGCAAGCAGCTGTAAGAATCGGTGGTCGAATGATGTCCGAAGTGTGGAAAGAACCATGGAAATAAGCCTTGCCTGGTTAAACAGTATGTGTGTTTTAGATGTGGCAAGCCAGGACATATGATTAGAGAATGCCCTGAAAATCGACCACCGACTCCTAAACCGCAATGTTCAAGAAGAACCTTCACTACAAACGCAGAGGAGGCGACACCCCAGAGGAGCCATCACGAGAATTAAGGATAACCCAAGACAAAGATTAACTTTTCGCTAATTGTGCTATGTTGAGTTATATATCTAGGTTTGCTGTATTTTCTTTGATTATGCTTATCGGCTTTCTATGTGCTTATATATAAACTCTTTTACTAAACTCTTATGGCAATAAATAGTTAGTTTTGGGATTAAATTTTGAGAACAAAATTTTTTTAAGGAGGGTGGTAATGTAACATCCACCATGAGTACCGAGTTCCGACTTAACCTGCAAGTTTCCATGATTTCCGACTTCATCTTCGAATTTCACATAAAATAGGATAATTTTTTACTTTCGAGTTTGTCCTCGAATTTCAACATAATTTCAGACTTCCGACTTTATCTGGCATAATTTCCTACTTCCGGACCTAACCTTCAAGCCCAAACAATATGGAGTGATTCCCGATATCCGACTTTATGTCTCAAAGAAAACGTACCTGATTTTCAATCTCATTATTTATTTCCAAAGCAAGATGTATGTGAGTTTCGACCTCATGCTTCATGTTTTAAAATAGTGTACATGGTTTTCGACCTCCGAATTGATAGTTTAACACAATGGTTACAAGTACTGACCTCCAAGTTTATTGTAATGAGTTCCGACCTTAGAGTTGAACTCAATTGGAATGGACACGAGTTCAGATCTTTGAGTTGATTTCCAAACACGAGTTCCGATTTCAGATAGAATGGAAGCGAGTCCACTTCTGGGACGATGTGGAGGATAATTTAGCCACAAAAGAGGGAAACATGGCCGAACTTCAATCACAAAATTTCAACTAATCAACACTCACCATTCCAACTACCCTCATGTATTTAAGTCAGACTCTCCCTCTCATTTCTACCTGATTTACGCCTCTCCCTCTCCCTCTTGTACCAGCCTTCTTCTTCTCTTCTCCTAACCAACTTCATCACTCCTTCAAGCTTAACAAGGTTCTATCAATTCAAGCTTTAACACTTAGCTCAACACCTAGCAAAATTACACTCTAAAAAGGTAGGAATTCCATTCTATTCTTAAATTCTTTGAACTATGGTTGCATGAAATTTTATTCTTCTTCATGTATTTGATGATATGTTAGATGTATATAATGGATTATGGTTGGATTAATATGAAATCTTGAGTTGGAATTAAAGTTACAAGAAGAAAACTAGGAGAAGTGGAGAATTGACTTGCTACCTAAGTGAAAAGCTCCACAACAGTCTAGATAGCGGAGTGTATGGCCTCACCTATAGCCAGTTAAATCCGATGAAACTATTTTTAGATGAAAGTAAACATTCAGGGCTTTCCATACATATATCATATAAGGCCATTAGATTAGTATTGAGAGAGATATAAATTTTTGAAAGTTAACCTAGGAATCAGGACTTTCATCCGGGCAGTGTGACTTGAGGAGGGTGTAACTCACCCTACACAACTTCAAATTGAGTGAAACTAACTTTGTTAGAAAGCTTACACATAGGGTAACATCCCACATAAAATTTCGAGTTTTTTATGATCCCATTTCTTTCTAGTGATTTGAGGAAGTTACCCTATATCCAAACCAAGCCAAAACAGGGTAGTTCAAGAAGGTCAAATTTTAGGACTTATAACTTGAGCTATACTAAAGTAAATGAAATGGAACTTCTTGAAAATGAAATTTTGCCCTGTGAGCTTTGATATGACACTAATTTCGTATGATTTGGATTTACTTTCAATTTTTAGTGAATTTTTACTTCCAAGAGTATAATTCGGACCGGTGACCAAGTAGGCTGAGGCAAAATTTAAATATCTCGAGCTACACATATCGAAATGAGATGGGACTAAAAGGGTTGAAAACTAGGCACATAGAGCTATGACATATCCAAAATTCAGGTCTAAATGAGTTGAATAGAAGTAAAGGTGGATTATACAAAATTCGGGCAGAACTGAATAAAATTGGCAGAAATGACCAAATTGAAGGTTTCACAAGTATTAGTGAACATATGAGGCTTGAGTTGAAGGTTACAAGTTTTACATTGATATATATGTTAGAATGATTATACTGCTATGACTGATTTGTCCGTGAGATCTGACACTATTCATGGGGAAATGGATCTGATCCGTTATACTGCCAAATTTACGGCAGACGTCTATGAAACTATGAGTGTTTATATTATCAGAAATTTATGATATGAATAGCTATATAATTATGAATATGTACGTGGAAATTCTATATGCAAGAATGATATAAGTATGATATGAGGTATATGAAAATAAATGATGAAGCATATGTATGAGTACGTTCAGCATGTCTATGCATGATTATGTATGAGAATAAAAGGACATGAACATATAAAATATGAATCCCTTCACTTGGAAGCAGTTATTTGGGTCTCTCTAGGTGAAAACAGTTAAAGAATAAATATTAGAACATATGCAAGCACCCCACTCACATGAGGCATGACATCGACCTAACTAGTGTGAGTATAAGGGATAGGACTTACATGAGGCATGGCATGACCCAGCTAATGTAAGTACCAAATAAAGGTCCCATATTCCTAAGGATCGTGACATGGCGATCACGCTCTGATGGGGTATGACATGGCGATCATACTCTGGAATATAGCATGATGATCCCACACCCTAAGAAATGTGACATGGCAATCACATTCTAATGGAGTATGACATGGTGATCATACTCTTGGATGTGGCAGGAAGAACATATTCCTAAGGAATGTGACATGGCGATCATACTCTGGAATATGTGTAACAAGTAAAGGAAGATAAAGAAAGAAAAGTAAATTTTATGTATCTACATAAATTTAAGTACAAGTAAAGGCATGTGCAGATGTTATATCTCCAGCATATTATTGCTATTGTATTTTATTTATGTTTCAGTTATTATTCATAATACAATTCATGAATTGACCTTGTATGTGCTCTCCTTTTGAGTTAGAAAAATGATGTCTTGTCACTTTATGTTTCAAAGATTGATCCTTAGAAGCAAATTCTTTCATACAGTTTGAAACTTGAAATCAAAAAGGTCACTTTTTGATCATAGAAATGCTAACTTTTATAAAAATCAAGACTTTATAACTTTAGAGCTAATGTCTTATATCACTAGTTGATAAAGTAAGAACCTTTTTAATGTAGAGACAACTTTAAATCATAAAGTTGAGACCCTAATGGTCTTAGAATTATTAAAAGAGTCAACTTTCATAAAGAATAAGACTTTTTAGTTAAAAAGTTAGTAACTTGTATCATTATTTCATGCAGATCTAATATTTAAGATAAGAGCTTAATTCTAAAGGCACTTACTTTCATAAAGAATAAAACTTTATGACTACTTTATAAAGAATGATAACTTTTATAATACTTAAGATAAGATCTTGTTATGTTTGTGATAAAAGCTTGAAACTTTGTAACTTGGTTAAGTTAAAAATCACCCTTGGTGATTAGTGAACATGGTGTTGTTGGGTTCATGATGTGGTTATGCGTTGTCATAACCCAAGGATTAAAGGGATCTCGAACTCTTTGGGAATAGAAGTATGATTAGGGCCTCTGAGCATACCATGAACCTAGGAATCACTAAGTACACTGTCTCAAGGAAAGGAAACAATCATTTAACTTAATTAATTTGAATAAGTGTTCCATAAGACATGAACTAAAGTAAAGAACAATTTCATATGAGAGCTAAGTAACTAAAATACCATATACACATATCTCAACTACATGATTTTCTTATGGGTAACCACGAGAAGTCATATGATGATTCATAATATTCTTCACAAAGAATAACACAACTATGAACTCCCTTTAGGGTATGAATGTATAATGTCATTCGATATGACGAATGACAAGTTTGATTGAGCTTTGTCTCATGATTGAATGATGAGTGTGATGATATGATATAGATATGATGAACTGTTCTGGTCTAGCCATTATGCTACCAGATTTCCGTCAAAATTATGGACTTAGTCATATCATTGTATGTGTCTAGTCAAAGAAGTACTATGCATGTAAAGTATAATGATAAGAAAATGAACCATGGGATATGACCCCTCGATCACTTCCGGGAAGTGAAAGACGGTGATCCACAAGGAACCTCTATGAGGGAGGCAAGGGTGACATGGAGGACCCTTTAACTTAGGAGTAACCAATATCGACTTAGTCTGATTTGGTTTAGTACTGCATGACGACAATCACAAAATGACCTCATGTCCAAAAGCAGTCTATTTCACAGAAAAGTAAAGAATGTTAAGCACGTGCTAAAAATGAAAGTAAAGTCAAAGTAGAACCATGGTCAAATTGATGAGTTGCATAGTCATGCATGTTTCTACATCTCAGGTGTATTATGAATGTTTATACCATGCTCTCACATGTATATGCTCTTATATGGTAGCTTTGAGTTTCTTATATTATGTTTATATGGGAAAGATTAAAAGAAACCCACTTTGGGAACTTATGTTTTCAAACCCTTTAAAAATAGAACTTATGCATGCTCACTATCTTCATAATTAAACCCGAAGTGGCTGGGACGACGACGATGACACATTAATGGTCTAGTCGGGATCCTACTGAGAAATCTTGTATTTCTCACTCCTACGTTTCCGTGTCGTCTTTAGATGGAGCTAATGACATCCATGGAAGCACTGATGACAGTACCTGACTGGATAGGACGATGAGCTGCCATGTTTCTTCTCCTAGCTAAGGAAGATCGAGATAGTAGCATAGTATTTTCATTTCTTAAGAGTCCTAGTTAGGCAATTTATATGTAATTAAGAGCATGTAGGAAGTCATGCTACTTAATTTAACCTATTACATATATGGTACTTATTAAGTGTAATGATGACTCTTGAGTATCTATGATTATATTCTTGGCTTATGGTATTGTGTTATGTTGTTTCAATTTTATCATACATCTTATTAGTGACTTAGTGATATGAGGAATAATGTCTATGTGTATACGAGTAAGTAAGCGCTTAAAGACTCAGTTTTCAATCATAAAGGTTTTACAAAAAAAAAATTTATTACATGCTATTTTCGTATATTACGCTAATTTCAACGATAAGAACTTCTGCTAATTAAGAGTAACAACTAGTGATACCATAAAATGACTTAAGCATAGTATGGTATTATTAGGGTGTTACATACACACATTGACTTCATTTTCAACTTCTCATTCTCTCTCTAAAGTTCTCAAACTCTCCAACATCTCTCTACATTTCCTCTTCTTCTTCTTCATCTTCTTCATCATTCTCCACTTCTATAACCAAACTTTCCTCACTAAGCTCTTCAAAGATCACATCTTTTAGTCTTTGGAGACAAGATCTAAACAGTACAAGACTCATTTTCAAGAGAACTCAAGAGCTCTCTACATGTTCATCCAAAACTGCCACTTTCAACCTTGGAAGAGCCACCATTTTCTTCTTGTTTCACTTTCAAGAACTCACTATTTTCAAGTTTAGGTAGTGATCTTCACTCTTTTATTTTGTTTACTCATGAAAGCTTGAAGCTTGGTTCTTCTCATGACCAAGAACTTCAAGTGAAAACTTGAGAAGATCTTTCATGCTTTTCATGAGCAAAAGTTTCTATTTTTGGTAAAATATGTTCATGCTCTTGTTCATGAGTGTTCTTGAGTTCTTGAAAAGTTGCTTTATTTAAGTGCTTCAAAGTTTCTATTTTTCTTTCTTGATGCATGAGATCTTGATGTTTCTTGTGAGTTGCTTGAAAAAGAATGATGTTCTTAGTGATTTTTTGTTTAAAGTTTGTTCCTTTTCTTATGATGAGTTTTATGATTAGAAAAGTTTCATCTTTATATATTTTTCATGATTTGATAAGACTATGAACACTCCAATAGTTTAAAACTCAAAAAGTTTGCTTCTTGATGCATAAAAAGTGGCACAAGTTTTGGTGCCTTTATAAAGTCTTATTTTGTTTTGTTTTGAAGACAAGACTACATGTAAAAATCTCAGCTTTTTGTTATATGAAGCCTTTTGAGTTATAAAAATGATATCTTATCACTTTATGTCTTAGAAATCAAATCTTGAAGACAGGACCTTTCATAAAGTTTTAAAATGTAGTCAACAATGAAATTTTTAAGTCATAAAAGTGTTGTTTTGCAACCTTTAATTCATAAAGTTTAGATCTTGAGTCAAAATAATGCTTAAAAGTGTCAACTTTTATAAATATCAAGACTTCCTAACTTTAAAGTTAATATTTTATATCCCTAGTTCATAAAGTAGGAACCTTTTTTACTTTAAGACAATTTTAAATCATAAAGTTGAGACTTTGATGGTCTTAGAATAAATAAAAGTGTCAACTTTCATAAAGAATAAGACTTTTTTAGTTCAAAAGTTAGTATCTTGTATCATTATTTCATAAAGATTTAATCTTTAAGCTAAGAGTATAATTGTATAGGTACTTACTTTTATAAAGAATAAAACTTTATGGCTACTTTATAAAGAATGATAACTTTTATAACATTTAAGGCAAGACCTTGTAATGATAATAATAAAAGTTTGAAACTTTGCAACTTGGATAAATTAAAAATCACCCTTGGTGATTAGTGAATATGGTGTTGTTGGGTTCATGAGTATGGTTATTATACATTGTCATGATCCTAGGATTAGAGGGATCTTGAACTCCTTAGGAACAGAAATGTGATTAGGGCCTCTGAGCATACCATGAACCTAGGAATCACTAAGTATACTATCTCAAGGAAAGGAAACAATTACCTAGCTTAATTAAATTGAACAAGTGTTCCATAAGGCATGAACTCAAGTAAAGAGTAATTTCACATAAGAACTAAGCAACTAAAAGACTACATACATATATTTCAACTGTGTGATTCTCTCAAAGGTAACCACGGAAAATTATATGATGACTCATAAGATTCTTCACAAAGAATAACACAACTATGAACCCCTTTAGGGTATGAATGTATAATACCATTAAGCATGATGAATGACAAGTTGATTGAGCTCTATCTCATGATTGAATTACTAGTGTGGTGATATGATGTGAATATAATAGACTGTTGATTGAAAGTTTTATGATTGGCATTTTAGGGAAGCTCCGGTCTAGCCGTTATGCTGTTGGATTCCGGCCAAAATTATGGACTTAGTCATATCATTACATGTGTTTAGTCAAAGAAGTATTATGCATGTGAAGTATAATGATAAGAAAAGAAAGAATGAGATATGACCTTTCAATCACTTCGATAAGGGAAGTAAGAGACGGCAATCCACAAAGACTCAAAGAACCTCTATGGGGGAAGCAATGGTGACATGGAGGACTCTCCAACTTAGAGATAACCAATATCAACTTTGTCTGATTTGGTTAGTACTGCATGAAGATGGTCACGAAATGAACTCATGTCCAAAAGTAGTCTATTTCAAAGGAAAGAAAGAATGTTAAGCACCTGCTAAACGAAAGTAAAGTCAAAGTAGAACCATGGTCAAGTTGATGAGTTGCATAGTCATGCGTGTTTCTATATTTCTCATACGCATTATGAATGTTTATCCCATGTGTTAGCATGTATGCCTATGTATAACATTATGAATATGATGATGAACTTAAAAGCAATCTGCTTCGAGATTTATATTTTCAGAAATTAATAAAATTGAACTTATATCAGTCCACTGTTTAATAATTAAACCCGAAGTGGATGGGATGACGACAATGACACATTAATGGTCTAGTCGGGATCCTACTGAGAAATCTTATATTTCTCACTCTTACATTTCCGTGTCGTCTTCAGACGGAGCTAATAGCATCCTCGGCAGCACTTCCGTTGGTACTTGACTGGATAAGATAAAGAACTGTCATGTTTCTTCACCTAGCTAAGGAGGATCGAGATAGTAGCATAGCGTTTTCACTTTCTTAAGAGCCCTAGTTGGGCAATTTATGTGTAATTAAGAATATGTGGGAAGTCATGCTACTTAATTTGACCTATTATATATATGATAATTATTAAATATAATGATGACTCTTGATTATCTATGATTATATTATTGGCTTAAGGTATTGTGTTATGTTATTTCAATTTTGTCATACGTCTTTTTAGTAACTCCGGCGATATGAAGAACAATGTCTATATGTATGCAAGTAAGTGCTTAAAAGTTCAATTTTCAAGCAAAAAGATTTTACAAATAAAAAAAAAATTACAGGCTATTTTCGTATATTACACTAATTTTAACTATAAGAACTTCAAATAGTTAAAAATAACAACTAGTGATGCCATAAAATGATTTAAGCATAATATGGTATTATTAGAGTGTTACAAGTGACATATCAAAGACAACAGATATAAATTTGTTGTTTAACTACTATTTTTAACCATGAATTGTGTAATAGAAAATTCTAATAATTTAACAGCAAAAATAGATATTTAGAACGGAAAAAATCAATGAGGTATTGATTCGGGCTTGAAATTTAATTTTACATACCTTTTATTGATGTTGCAAAGGAGGTTGCATAACTTAATATCATGATGTAATAAAATAAAGGTGAGAGGAAAGAATAGAATAAAGTGAATGAGGAAAAAAGGAATCAATATCAAATAAAGTAAAATAATAATAATTATAAAAATTGGTAAGGGGACTTTTATGTTATTATCCATTTCTCTCCTTTCCCAATACACTTCATATCTTAAACGTTCATACACTTCACATATATTGAATCCCATTAGTAATAATAATATTAGTATAATGTTAAAGAATTTAATATTTGAATATATTTGTAATAATAATGCATACAATATAGTTTGAGTAATCAATAAGCGTAAAATTAATGTGTAAAATCGAAGAAGTGTTGAGTATTATTTTATTAAATTTCCAATATTGTTGTTTTACTTATTTATTTGTTTGTCATTCTTCTTAAACATGATTCATTTAATACTTTTATTGTAGCTACGAAAATTATATAACCTGCTTTTCACCTCAATGCCTCATGCTACTTTGCACTTTGAGATATTTTAGGGGATTGGGAGCAGTTACATATAATGTATAGATTTTTTTTTTCCTTCGATGGTAACCACACTATCTAATAAATGGTTAGTATATTTTGTTTTTATCTTATAATCTTTTGCAGTTTTGAATTTGTAGATTTAGATATGAAAACTAATTATTTAGTTAATTATTTGTAATTTTATTTAAGGTATTAATATAGTTTCGTTGAGGTATATTTGAGTATTTATCCTTATTCTTATCATTTTATCCCTATATTATTATAATGAATTCTGCATTAGAACATCATTTTCTTTTGTAATTATAGAACCTCAAAATTAAATAAAAATTAGATAAGCAAACACTACGATTGGAATTGCAAGATGAAAATTAATTTTTATCGGAAAAAAAATTAATATGTGATAATAGTAACAACAGCAATATTGCCATCATTGTCCTAATTCACTTCAACATTTGTCCTTTTTTCCGTTCTTCATCATAGTGTAAGCTTGACTCTTAAAAATGATTTGGAATTTAAAAACAAAAAATGTTGCCATCATTACCTCCAATTGATTTCTATGTTTCTCATTTTTTTCATTTTTTATTTCTAATTTTTTTTCATTTTCTGTAGTGTAAGCTTGACTTTTCAAAATGCTTGCTGCTAGTGAACTCAATTTTTTTTTTAATATAGTTTTTGTTTTCGTATTTGAATATTAGGTTTTTAGCATAAAAAATAATGAAATGAATATAAAGTCACGTAAATTAAGACTAATATTATATATCTGATTCATTATTTGAAATTCATTTTAATTATTAATTGGTCAATTTTTAATTACCTTTGTAGGTAGAGTTCTTAATGTAATAGATATTGGTTTCACTTTTCACGTAATAGTAGTGATGGTGGAAGCATAATGTTCTGCAAGAGACTTTAAAAAAAAAAAAGAGAGAGAGAGACTATTCAGTAGGAGAATCTTTTAGTTGGCCACTATTAAAGATACAGAAATATAGATAGAGATATAGAAATAACACATTCAGAACTTTACCTAGGGTAACTTAATGTAAGAGAAAAATCCAAAAATTATTGTTAATGTAGCTTTCAAATGAGCTCTTTGTTTTTGGTTTTTGCCTCCAAACTCTAAATCCTTCCCTTCGGAATGAAACAATCCTCGAAAACTTCTTATGGAAAAGTTTGGTATGGAAGAAAGTAAAGTTTACGTATGGATTGATATGGGAGTATAATATAACCATGAATATCAAGCACACACATTGTCTTTGTCAATACCACTTCTGAGACTGCAGCTATAGCGGCTTGACAGGGGAAAATGCATACCTGTGAGTATTGTTTGCTGTTGTAGTGACTTGACATGCATAAACAAAGTTGCTAGTAATGATAGAATAAACAAATTTGCTACCCGGGAATGATGAGTGATGAAGGCTGTGAATGCTTTTAAAACGAATGAAGGATAATAGAATGAGAAACAGTTGGAGGAAGGATGGGTAAAAACTGTAGTGTCTCGAAATTAGCATGTCTCAATAGTGGCTGCTATGTAAAGTGAGTAAGGGTACATTGGACAATAGGAATTGTGACCAAATGGAAGTTGTACAGTGAACCAAGATTCCATGATGTCAGCATGAAACAGCAACTCCAAATAGCTGTGTCTTGATAGTGGTAGTAGATAAATGGTATATTGAGCAATAGGAAATGTGACAAATTCGAAGTTACACTTGCGCAACTGCATGTTGATAGTGGCTGCCACGTAGAGTAAGGGTATATTGGGCAATAGATAATGTGACCAAATTGTTCTCCAATGCATTTATATAAGAGTAAAGAAATGCATATAACTACATCAAAGAGCTATTGTTTGAGTCACAGATGAAGTGCAAGACCTAGTACTGGGAGGATGAGCATAGGCTCAAGAAGTCGGTGCCAGTTCATAATTCTTAAATAAAATGATTGTAATTGACTAATCATTTCAGCAGAAATGTTTTTTAACATAAAATGGAAACATCTGTTATGATTCAAATATTTTTAAAACTAAAATATTATAACCAGGTCTCATACTGCTATATCTTGCAACTATTTGGACTATACTTATTTAATGTCCTTATTTCGGGTCTAAACAATAGGACTCTTATTTTATTATTAATAATGGTTACACTGTTTAATGCCTTTTATTTCCACTTTTGTAAGAAAAGGTTTAAATAATTTTTAAGCTTTATATTTTAATCATGTATTCATTTAAGTCTTTATATTTATAATTTAATTTGTTCATTTTGAAATATTAACTTATCAATTATAAACAATATTTCGTTAACCGGATTTTTATTTAAACTAACATGTTAAATGATGATGACATGTCAAATGAAAAATGTCATAATCTTAGATGAAGAATAAAAATTTCCTGCATATAAAATAAAAAATAATTTTCATTATTAAGAAAAAAAAAACAGAAAAACAGGAAAAGCTAAAATAAAAATTAAATATATATACTATAATTGAAAAGACAAAAACTTAAATACCAAACATTAAGTAAATTTATAATATGAAAAACCTCCGTCGTTTATGTATCAAAGAGACCAAGACCTCATGTATCTGATGCAAAATTTTCATAAAAAGTCGTTGTCATATATGTCATCTAACAGCTGAAAACTTCTGAGAATAATTTTCTTATTTAATGGTTAAAAATTACATATTATAATTTACATAATGTGTGATATTTAAGAATTATTTTTCAGTTACATTATGTATGTTTAACCATTATTTTGACTTTTCCTGTTTTGCCCTTTTTCCTTAACTAAAGTTGGAAATTATTTTTATAATTTATATTCAGAAAATTTTTATTTTCTGACTAATTTGTGAAATCATTTGTCATCATCAATTAATATACTAATTTAAATAAAAGATTCAGTTAAGGATAATATTTAATATAATTGATAAATTAAGGAATCAAAATGAACAAATTAAAAATGTAAGGACTAAAATAAATAGGATTTAATTTGAATACACTGTTAGTATAAAAATTTTTTACATAGACATCTAATTATATATTGCCATATCAGCATAAGTCTTTGATATAACCACCTACTACTTGAATGGTCATGCAAATTGAAGGTTTTGATTGGATGATAGTATAAAAAAATTTTACATTGTCAGTGCATTCCAATTAAACTCAAATAAATATATGACTAAAATATAAGGACTAAAAACTTATTTAAAAAGAAACTAAATTATCCATACTTCACTGTATAATATAATATCTGCACTTGTTATTATAGTTATCTTAGCATAATTTTATAACAAGTGGTTATAGAAAAGATTTTAAAAACTGAAAACAACATCAAAACATATATCTATCAATAATTTTCTGTCAATTTCAGTGGGTTTTAGTACTAATCACGCCTGTGAATGTGTTCTAGTTTGTATGCTTTTGTACTCTTCCTCATTTGTTTCGTTTTAGTTCTTTATTTTTTATTTTTATTTTTATTTTATTTTTTTGTCTCCTCTAATATATATTTTCCACAAGATATTCATGAAGACTCCTTGTCTCTCTTCCTTTTTTTTATTTTTTATTTTTTGGGTTTAAGTCAACGGATTCCTGAACTTTTTGAATTCGAACCGCGAGCACACACGTACTGGTATATACCCTGTCGACGTCTTGCATGATCTGGCTACGAGCTGCACAGTAGGGCAATAGTAATGAAACTGGATTGCTATTCATGCCAATGGTTATTAAGACTTTGGAAGAAATGAAGAATTGGCATTCATTTATTTCTCAGGTTTGGTTGTATCATCCGTATTTCACATGGTTTATGGATGGACTAATCACTAATCATTGGGATATAAATCAGAAGCATTGTTTCAATTTAGAGATGAGGTTGCGAAATTTGGACTGTTTGAGACAAGCTTAGCAAGCAAATCTACTGCCAGATGTTGAATTTGAATTTGCACCAACTTAATTCACGGCTCATTATTGACTTTTTCCCTTTTGAAGTGGCAATCAATTTTCACAGATTTAGATCTTTCAGAGAATGTAGGGTTGGAGGAGAGGAGGATGGCAGCTAGGTTGTCACAGAAAACCATATTTGAGTCCACCTCAATCTCAGAATTCTTGAGCAAAGCAGTGAACCTTGTAATACTTCACTAGCAACACGTACTAGGAAAAGCCCTGCACGTACTTCGCCTGAGTCAATGATCTAGAAAATCTAGGTCGTTTCTTTGATTTCCATGAGATCAAGGAGACACTAAAGAACATGCAAAAGCCGATTATAGACATGCTGGTATCTAAACAATTCCCCCAATGCGACATTAGCATAACCCTTTAGATGTAATTGGGAGCTGGATAGGAAAATAGCCCTTGGCCTGGAGTGGATTTCAAGTATCTCAAGAAACAATGGAGAGAGCCTGCAAACGAGGAAGCCGAGGTTGCAGATGTAGATATACTAAGCTCAACCAAGAATCATGCTGTGTAACAACTTGATCTTGTAACAGACTTATCTTTTCCTTATCTTCTAGCTACTGTAGTTAAGCTTTTTAAAAAAATCCTTGTAACTCGTATATATAATTCTGTACTGTATTCAGTTTTGAATAATAATAATAATAATAATACATGTGTACAAGTCCAGTTCTCTATATGGTACATTCGAGTCTTTTGCTTAACCAGCAGTCCAGCACCCTTTGATCCTTCCAATGGCCACCACCGCTTCCTCTTCCTCTCCCCGGCCTCATTGAACACACCACCGCCACCTCTCTCCCAATCAAACTTACATCCGCTAATTATCCCACCTGATTCAAGCAAATTTCTATGCTTCTTGCTGCCCTGCCAACAATCCTCAAGGCTACATCACCGACACCATTGAATGCCCACTTGCCAAACTTATTGAAGGTGACACTCAAGTCGATAACCCCGCCTATCTTCATTGGAAACATCAAAATCAATACGTGTTCCTTGCTCTTCTCGGTTCCTGTGGTCCAGATGCTCAAATTGTCACGTCGTCCGCAACTTTCTCTACTGATGCTTTATCGAGTTTGAACAAGGTGTATGCCAATCAATCTCGCACCCGAATGCCGTACCATGTCTCTCAAAGAACGTCTTGCGTCCATCACCAAAGGAAACTCCAGTGTTGGTGACTATCTGCGTTCCATATGCTTTATTGTTGATGAACTCGCGCTCATTGGTCATCCTGTAGATGGCCTTGATCTTGTCATCACTGCTCTCAATGGCCTTGGTCCCTCTATGAGTTCAGCGTTTCCATTCGCACTCTGATTCTCCTTTATCATTTGATGAGTGTGTTTTTTTATTTTTTTATTTTTTGTTATTTTAGCCTGTGACAAATAATGATTGTGAGACAATCACAATCAATTTATTTCAAGATCTGTATTCGAAAAGTGTTGAAGTGACTCCTTTGATGAATTCTCAAAATTAAGAGTATTTATCAAAATTGGTTCTTTTTACAATTCTTGTCAAGCATTCTTGGTTATTCGACTCAATGGATGCTTTGCCACAGTTTTTTTATTGAAAGTTTGGAAATATGATGAACAAACAACTTCAATTAACAAAGAACTTTAAATGTTAAATATTAACTTTGTTTGGAATGATAAAATGGGATAGAATTGAATTTAATTGTGTTATGATTTGAATTCTTATGTTTGGAATAAATCAACAAATTATATAATTGAATTCGTTTATATTGTTTAAAATATATATAAAAATGAATTGATTTTTTTTTTTGACTATTTTATCTTTTATTAATTTTACCCTTTGAGGAGAGAAAGAAATATTGTTAGGGTTGAGAGTATTTTTGATATATCACCTTTTAATATTAAATCCATTAGGTTAGAAATTATAAATCAAACTTATTTTAGTCTGATTTACTTTTGGATCTTTTTAAAGAATTGAATTATATGGCTTTCCAAACACCCTGTACGAGGCAACCACTTTATTTCAAGATCTCTAATCGGAGAGTTGAAGTGACTCCTTTGATAAATTCTCAAATTAAGAGTATTTAGCAAAATTGGTTCTCTTTACAATTCTTATCAAGCATACTTGCTTATTTGACTCAATGCACGCTTTGTCACAGTTTTTTGATTGAAAGTTTGGAAAGATGATGAACAAACAACTTCAATTAACAAAGAACTTTAACTGTTAAATATTACATAAATAAGGAACTAGGACTAGAAGACAAAGATGTAAAGTAAATGGAAAAGAATAACAAAAACTAGAAACTATATTAAAGAAAAGTAAATGAAAGAAAATAAAAGGTGAAAGAATAATTGCATGAATTCCTCGTAACTGTTGAATGTCACCACAACTTTGAGTTTTGCAGAGGCTTTTGCAAGTAAAAATTCCATTCCTTGATTTGAGTACTCTTTCTCTATTTATAGATTTTCTTCATTGAGCACTCTTTCTCTATTTATAGATTGATTTTAATTTAAATACACCGATAGTATAAAATAGTTTTATACTGTCAATCAATAGAAATAGTGAAAAGTGTCAACTCACACAAATAACCACCCGAGGGATCCATCATAATTTCTCACTTTCCCTTATTTCTATTGGTTAATAGTGTAAAACTACTCGGTGCATACCAATTAAACTTTCTTCGTGTTTGCATATTTGATGTGTATGCCGAACAGTTACTACTATGTTAGTAATAACTTCTTTAATCTGTCGTACTCTTGTAACTGCTCTCCAATTTGCTTCCTTTTTGCTTGGATTCAACGTTTTGTGTAACCTCTTTGTGTTTTAAATTCAAATTTTAAACACCTTGACCCGTTCGCATCCTTTCTGGCCAAATTAACGCGTCTATGAGCATGATATAATTTCCTCCACTTGTAGTCGACGCATTCCTTATCACAGCAATATTCTTACCTCATCTCATCGACTTATTTCCCTTTGACTTACTTTGAAACATGACTTCGCTACAACAATAAGCTTTATGATAAACTTGTTGACTTTGGATCTTTCTTTAACAAGATGAACACCAACAAAATTCTTTCCCTTGTACCACCAACTACATTTCTCGTTCTAGCCCCCCTCGTGAATGACACAAGTGCTCCATGCCTCCACATGGCGCAGTCTCTTAATCTAAATCTACTACTCCATCTACCTTTTCTACACCACCTCACAAGGGAATTTCATCTTCTTCCATTCCCATCTGTCAGTACTGTGATAAATGTGGGCACACTGCTAAGACATGTTATCAACTTCATGGTTATCGCCCAAACCATTTGCACCATCAAGCAAATCTGGTGCAACGAGATGATGACTTTGAACTCTCTTGGCTGCTCGACTTCGGGGAGTCTCATCGTGTTGCCCGTGATTTGGGAAACCTCTCTTTGACCAATGATTATCATGGCAATGACCAAATTATGGTTGCTAATGGTGAGGGCTTTGCTATTACTCATAGTGGTTCCACTCAGCATCCCAATTCTTCCTTCCCTCTCCACTTAACCAATGTTTTATACGTGCCTGATATCTCACAAAATTTAATTTGTGTGTCTCAATTATGTCAAAGTAACCCTGTTTCCATTGAATTTTTCCCATGGACATATTCGGGTCAAGGACTTGAACACGGTGGAGATCCTCCTACGTGGAAGGAATGAGAAAATGTGTACAAAATATCAACCAGCCTATCTCACCCTCAAGTTCATCATGCTCATTGTGAAACTCATTTGTCCATCTGGCACAGTTGCCTAGGTCATCTTGCCTTAAATTCTCTCAGCATTTCAACCAATTTTCTTTGAAGTCTTGCAACAGTAACTAGCTGATGTCAGTGGGTCGCTTGTCCCTCCTTCGCCAAGGTCCACTTCTTCTAAAGGATCCTGCACATCAATCTTTTTGTTCCTACGACACAAATCATTAGAGGCAATAGAAGAATATTCAAATCCTAAAGGTTTATTATCATAAATACAATCCAAGTAACACTATTGAGGGTGCACTTCATTTGTTAGGCCATGTAAGCCGACAATTGAGCCATCTGGCTCTTTAAATCCATAAATTACAAATTGTTTGAGGTCGATTCCGCCCCGAACTTGGGCACAAGATACAAGCCATCTTGTCCAATAATGAACCCTTTGACCCTAGCTCGGTCAAAATCAGCCTCGACCTCGAAAGGCTTAATCTTCTCATTGTAAATCGTAAAATCTATGTGGAAGTTCTCTGCATAACAATAGTTGTCATCAGTGATAACTTATGTTTTCCCTTCCTTGCTCCACAATATCAGCTTCTACTATTGCGTCGATGGGATAGCTCCGACTCCATGGATCCAATTGTGTCCCAACAATGCGTTGTAACTGGCCTTAGAGGGTGTTGAGATATTATGTACAGATTTATTCCATTTATTATGATAGATATGATTAGATGTATATCTATAATTTAGGCAAATTAGTATCTAGCAATTATTAGGTGATAATTGCAAGGTGCCTATATATTGTAAGTCATTTGTATAGTTTCATCATTAGAAAATATACATTTATCATATTTTGTCCAATTTGGCATCAAAGCTCTTGATTTGGGAGCTTGAACACCTTCTGCTACATTCCAACCTTCATTGCTGGATAGTTTTCTATAGCCTTAATTGCTGTTTGCGACGTTGTGTTTCTTCCTTCTCATCCTTGAAGCCTCTCCTTTTAATTTTCCTATTTTTTCCATTTTTTCCCCTCATTTTTTTCCCCTTATTCTCTCCTACGTCACCCACTATTACTGCCGACAGCCAACCTTCCAACCATTTGACCACACCACCAGAATCACCATCCCCAGATCGACCGACCCACCGAACCCCAAACGGAATTGTCGTCAGACGCTCCTTCACGTGCCGACACTATTCCTTGTACATAGCTTTCACGCACCAATGCATCCGTAGCACGTTGAGGCGCGTGTGGCCTTTTCTCCAGCCACCTTTTCATCTCTAACCACCGCAAGACCATCATGACTTACCTCCAGCCACCCTTTCACCATGGCAGAACTAGAGACAATTAAAACCACCCTTTATACCACTACTCGCGCTACATAATCTACTTCTACTTCCATTCCCACTCCACCTACACCTTTAAACCCTAATGACCTTCTTATCCTACATCCTACCTATCACTTGAATGGAAAAAATTATTTGCAGTGGACTCAAGTTATCTGGCATACTCTTAAAGGTCGTTGAAAATTATCCCACATTGAGGGAAATCCTCCTACAAAGGAAGACCCTCACTTTGATGCTTGGGATGATGAGGATTCTCTTATTATGACATGGCTATGGAATTCTATGATTCCTTATGTGAGTCGCAATTGTATGTTATTCTCTTCTTCTCTCGAGATTTGGGATGTCCTTCGCCAAACTTTCTCCAAGAAGCAAGATATTGCTACTTGCTATGAGTTGAAGATGAATATTTTCTCAACCAAGCAAGGAGCGATGACTGTTACAGATTATTATGGGATTCTTACTGGTCTATGGGCTGAATTGGACCAATACCAAAATTTGCAAATGGAATATAGCAAAAATGATTCCACTATGACAGATTTTGTTAATAGGGACAGGATCTTTGAGTTTTCTTCTAGTTTGAATCCAAAATATGACCCTATTCGGGTTCAAATTCTAGGTAAAGAGAAACTACCCTCATTGTCTGAGGTGTTTTACATTGTTTGCGGTGAAGAAAGTCATAGGGCGGTTATGCTTGAGGACAAAACAACTAACAAATTTGCTTTGGCTGCAGGAAAGACAGCTAAGCTAGGACCTTCTTCCTCCTCTTTGAAGCCTTCTCAAGATAATCATTAGTGCTCCTATTGCAAGAAGCCTGGGCACACTAAGGAGAATTATTTTAAACTTCATGGCAAGGAAAATGTTCTTAGTCGTATGGGAGGATTTCAAGATCTGTCCACTTGTTTGGCCAATATGATTACCTCGGACAATATTATCACATCAGAAAATTCATGAGTGGAGGATGAAGTTCCAGTCCTTAGTAAAGATGAGCTTGCCCACTTACGGACTCTCTTCACCTCTCTTAGTAAGCCTTCTGGCTCTTGCTCTCTAACCTTGTCTAGTAAGAATTTCTGTTCTCAATCCTTTAATGCTTCTAGTAATATACATGAGGCTCTTGCTCTCTAACCTTGTCTAGTAAGAATTTCTGTTCTCAATCCTTTAATGCTTCTAGTAATATACATGAGGATTTATGGATAATTGATTCTAGTGTGACTGACCATATGACCTTTCACACCCCACAGTTTCTTTCTTATCATTCCATCTTAGGCACATGCCGTATAGCTGTAGCTGATGGTTCTCGTACCTTAATTGCAAGCTCTAATATTGTTGCTCTCCACCCTTCCCTATACTTACATGATGTGCTTCATGTCCTTCAACTCTCCCATAACCTTATTTCTGTTGATAAACTTATCAAAGACAAAAATTGTGCAGTAACATTTTTCCATTCCTATTGTGTCTTTTAGGATCTTGCCATGGAGAAGACAATTGGAGTTGCTAAGGAACAAAGTGGACATATACAATGAAATATCAATTTGATGGTACATTAGACCGATATAAAGCAAGATTAGTGGCAATATACATAGAAATATGGGATTGACTATGTGGAGACGTTTGCCCTAGTAGCCAAGATGAACATAGTGAGAATCTTACTCTCCCTTATTGCTCATTTTCATATGGGAGTTGCATTAATTTGATATAAAAACTGTTTCTTACATGGAGACCTAGAGGAGGAGGTTTACATGGAGATTCCACCTATATCACCCTCCCAAGCACAATACCATACTTAAATCATATTACCACACTCAAGAGTGTTACTAGTACTTATACGAACCTTGTATGATGGCACTCTTCGGCCATCTTCAATCTTCCTAGCTAACTCCATCCATGGTGAACACCTTCAATATTTCTGGAACTATCTGGAGATAACACGGAAACATATATAAGGGTGAGAATTACAAATTCTCGGTAGGATTTCGTAGACTACCATAGACAGTGTCATCGTTATTATCTCTAGTTGTTTTGGTTTATTTTGTAAAAAATGATCATGACATGACATTTTTAAATTTTAGTTTATAAAGTTCAAAAATATCCTTTTGAAGCAAGTTTATTTTATTCGCACACTTGTCATTTGGGAGAGCAGTTTCATAACAATAATAACAAGAACATGACGTATGCTTATGTAATTGCTCATCAAAAACTTATGCAGATGCACTCATGCTTTCTTTACTTTCTTTACTTGACATATCTAGGCATTATGTATCATCATTCCTAGGGTATCTGCTGTGTCTTTAACTTTATTGCCCTTGGGTAGCTTGATCTGGGAGTGAAATCAACTTATGACCTGCAGGGGACCCACATCCCTCTACATTTGGAGGGATCTCAATATTTTAACTACCTTCACAAGGAAGAATCCAAATAACTACCTCCAAGTGAAGGGACCCACATCTTATCTTATTTAACTGCTTTCACAAGGAGGGCCTAATAACTGCCTCCAAGTGAAGGGATCTCATCTTGTCTTTCATATTCTTTCGTGATCCATATGCTCATATTTTCATATATGAGTAGGCTTGAAAGACTTATGCACATGCTTCATATCTTACTTTCAAATATTCATGTATATAATATATAAACATTCATAACTTTCATATATTTCTACCAGAATTTTGGCAGCATAACCACTGAAATGTAAGATTTCCCAAAGTACAGACAATATCATCTCAGCCAGTCATAGTAAATAGAAGTATCATATTTACATATCAATATCACATCAATATAACAAGGAACTACCTGAAAAGTTTAGCCATTAGTTCTTTATGACTTATAGGGTTTTTAACCCTTAAAGTTGGCAGTTGTAACACCCTAATAAACCCATACTACGCTTAAGTCGTATTACAGCATTTTATTAGTTGTTACTTATGCTCGTGGAAAACTAATCTTTGCTTGAAATTAAGTTACGCGGAAAATACAATAAGATTTTTCTTTGAAATACGTCGTCGCGTTGCAGCGTTTTGAAAAGTAAAGCCTTGAACGAGAAGCTAGACAGAGAAAGAGCGTGTCGCATAAAATACGTACTCCAATATCATAAAACAAGAGAAAGGTAAATGAATAGTAATTCACAAAAAACATTGCATTATGTAGCAAAATCATTACATCGATATGGGTTCATAATATATAGACATACATATATATCAGCATTACATCAAAGGAGGCTCATGGTCGGGCCATGGTCCAAATACTAGATACTAAGTACAAAATTAAATGACAAAGCCTAACTCAAAAGGAAATATGCGAAGGTGCAGAGCGATGGTCGCTACAAGTCCCAAAACAGCTTCGTCTTGCATCCCACGTCACACATCCGCTCACAGTGTTGGGGATCCACGCTCCACTCCACCGGATGCGTCGTCGGGATCTAGTGACGATACGGAAGAATAACTAGGGTGAGAAATGGAATTTCTCAGTAGGACTCGAACCCGACACGAAAGTGTCATCGTCATCGTCCCAGCCACTTCGGTTTTATTAATGAAAATAGTGAGCATGCATAAGGTTCAACTCTTGGATTTTCGAAATCATGAATATCCGAAGCGGGTTCAATTTTAACATAATCTCTAATCACTTACATCATATCATACATGGGCATAAGTATAATCATATAAATATGCATGATTGTTCTATAAGTTTTTTTTTTTCTTAACTTCTTCCCTTTCTAGGGTTAGACCGAAGTCCCTCTCCTTGTCTTATCTTGACTTTATCTTAAGTCTTGTCTTTTCACCCACTAAACATAAGTGGTAATGAGCTCATACCGTGGCCGTCGCCACCATAGAATTTCGGTACTTACACTAGCTGGGTCATGCCATGCCTCATGTAAGACCTATCCCCTATACTCACACTAGCTGGGTCATGCCATGCCTCATGTGAGTCGTGGGTGAGGGGAGCTTAAATTAGGTCACCTTCCCTTTTGAAGGATCATACCCTTAGTTCATCTTTTTCTTATTAAAGCTTATGATGCAAAGTATTCTAATTCTCTTCCACATTTAGGCGTTACGTATCGCCGTCCCCAGGGTATTCATATTTATTAATCCTTTCATATATAGCATTAAGCATCATGTCATCAACATATCATATGCATATCATTATCATTCATTATCATATCGTCATCATATCATTATCATTCTTATCATCATCGTATCACTATCATAATCATCATCATGATCATCATCATATCATATCATAATCATCATCATCATGTCATATCATCATCATTATTCATCATCATCATAGCATCATGCTTGCACATAAAACATAAGGCACATTCTCAAGCAAAGTTTTATGAGCTTAGCTTAGTAAATTTAGTGCAAGCTTTTAAATTGAGGTTACCTCTTGTATAAATTCTCTTATTGGGCATAGGGCCACTTTCATCTATTATCCTTTTTGAAACTTTTAAGTTGAATTACGAGGGTTTTCCAATACTTAATGTGAGGGTCTTAATGTTTTAAAACTTATTTCTCATTAACCTTTAAATTTTACCATAACCAGTTTTTACTTTTATAGTGGGGCAGTAACTTTGAAAATTCACCAAAATTTCATCTTTTATTCTTTTGTTTCGAATTTTTGTGTGGATATACTTCTCTGAGTCTATTTTTAAACAAAAGAAACCCAACTTAAAAATACATTTTGTATCTTGAGTTATGCACATTTTATTCTGACTGTTCAGGATTGAAAGTTCATCTCGGGTCAGTGGCTTGTCCACTTCACTAGGAGTTCCACAGATGGAATCTGACAAAACTGTTTTATGGGAGTGTTCTTATATGTCTTAGCTTTCTAACAAACTTGGTCCCACTCAAAAATGTTATGAATAACTTGAGTTATGCACGTTTCATTACCCACTGCCCGGACAGAAACCCATCCAGGAACAGCAGACTTTGAAAATTCATATCTCTCTCGTTTTATGGCCAAATCTCGCATATTTTACATGTATGAAAAGCTCTTTGAGTCTATTTTCACAAAAAATTTGTTTCATTGCATTTTGAGTTTTGTAGAATGAGTTATACCATACGCATTACAGACTGTCAGAATTTCAGCTTAACTCGTTTTTGAGTTTTACATATCAAACTTATAGAGATGTTGTTATATCACTTCCAATCACCATTTTTATGTTTTATCTCATCATCATCTTCAATATTTTAGTTATCAAATCAGTATTTTAAACCAAGATAAAGCAAGATACATAAAACCATCATGCCACATATTCTCACTTCAAGGCAACATTTTTCAACAAGACAAAGAAAGCTCATAGAGCAAGAAATGGTCATGAGACCTTAGAGCAAGTCCTAAAACCACCTAGCTATGAAGAGCTTAGGAGTTCTAGAGCTTGAAAAATACATGAAAAAGAGAGGGTTAGAGTCACTACCACAAGGATTTCTCTTGACAAGTTTGAAGAATGAGAATGGTTGGAGATGGCCTCCTCCTCCTCCTTGAGCTTGATAATGGGGCTTGTGTATGAGTGGCTTTGTTTCTCCAAGGACCAAAAATGGTAGTCCTTGAAGGGATGGTGATGGTGGTGATGGGAGATGAGGGGGATGGTGGTAGAAAAGTGAGGACTTAGGGTAGGAAGACAAGAAGAACAAGAAGAAGAGTAGGAAGAACAAAGAGAGCTCTAGAGAGAGGTGAGAGCTTTTTGTGTGTATTCTTGAGAGAGGGAATGAAAATGAAATGAGGAGAGAGGGACGGCTGAAGGTGGCGCAAATGAGGGGGAAAAGGTGAGGTGACTTTTGCTTTTTACACAAGCTAGGGAGTGGAAAAACCTTGGGGCAAAAGAGAGTGTTGTGTTTCCTTTGAGTATTGGCACTTGGGTAAAGACTTGTAGATGTTTCTTTTCAAGTGGTTAAAAGCATGATCTATCCTAGGATTGGCATTGGATGATTGTGATCACTCCAAGTGTCACAATCTTGATGGAGGAGAGTAGATATTTTGTCTTGACTCAAGGGATCTACTAACATGGACTCTTGATCTAGGGGTGTATGATGAGAAGACAAATGGATGGTTGGATATGGCTCTTGCTTTGACCAACTTTCAAACAATAATAAAAGAGAAGTTTCTACATCTTTATAATTGTTATAATTATCTAAATGTTAATTAATTTGATTAGTTAAATTGCTCTTTAATCGATTTCGGTTAATTACATCTTTAAGACGTTTTTCCTCTTAAAAGAATTGATCTTATGAATTATGTAATTAGGATTTAGAATTAATCTATCTCAATTGGTAAGGTAGAACAATTGTCTTGTACTTAATTAATAAGATTGGATTAGCTTAATTACATTTCTAAGTTACGAATTGATGAGGTTCGAATAATTAGGTTTTAATTAAACCATTTAGTGCATTATGATTCAATTATTGACTTGACTCAATTCACTAAGCTCTTGCTCATCGAGATTAGCAGATTAATTCTCAGTTAATCGTTAACCTCTCTAATTAGCCAAGATCACTGAACTAATTAGCTTAGACAAAAATTGGGGATGTTATAGCAGTTCATCTTAAATTCTCCAATTCTACCCTATTCTTATAAATTATACCAAAATTCCATTTTAACTTGTTTTGATTTGAAGTTTTAATATGTTGTAGTCTTATTAGTCTATTTTTAAATCTCTTTAGTCTCATTAAGTTTTGACATGTATAGGTTGTGTTATTAAAGTTTTACCCAAGGCTACCCTATTATTGGACACACTTGAGCACTTAAATTTAAAAATTTGTCAAAAATCTAATATTCATTGGTTTTATCCAAAATTTATATCTAGATAAATTTAATTGAACCATCTTTCATTCTCCATAATTTTCATTTTGAACAGATAAGTAGAGCTCAAGTTATGGGTTCCTAAATTAGACTATTCTATAATGCCCTATTTCAACCTGAGTAAGACATAGGGTAACTTTAGAAAATTTCTGTGAGCAATATACTTAAGATATGAATCTTAAACTTTTATGACATGATCATCTATATGTGAGCATGCTAATAAAATTGGTTGTACTTAATTTGAAGTTGTATAAGGTGACTTATGCCTTTTTCAATGCACACTAGTTAGGGTTATGGAAGAAACTTAATAGTCTATTTCAAAAATTCATAACTCTCTCATTTTAAATCCAATGGATCTATAATTTATATTTTTGAAAGCTCTTGAAATTTAGTTTTATCAAAAACTGGTTTCACTCAATTTTAATGCCTTCGCTGTACAGACTGCTACCCTAGGGTATTCTCTTGGATTTTCTATTTGAGTGTTCTTTTAGTATTTTGATCGAATCATCAAACCAAACTAATAATTCTGATCTTAAATCACTCAAAGCAAGCCATATTAACATCAAATATCATCAATTAAAAGATGATATAAGAAACCCTAGCAGCTACCTAAATTAGAAAAATCAAACAATCTAAGAAAATCCTACCTCTATTCTAAAGTTTGAGCTCTCCTACTTGAATCTTTGGTAACTCTACCTCACTAAAACCTTGGAATTGTGACAAATCTCTTCTTGCTCTTGAAGGGGCTGAGCCTAAATGATCAAAAAGGGAAGAGGGTTGTGAGCTTGTCTTGAGTTTTCTTGAGAATACACAAGAAAAAGTGGAAAAGTTTGATCAAAAGGTGGCTAGACCACTTAGGGCTTGTAGGTGGAGATGAGGAAGAGGATGAAGAGAATGAGGTTGAAGAAGAAACATGAGGGTTGGGCTAGTGTTATGCTGGCCAAAATTTATATGACAAGGAGGAAGAGTTTGATAGCTTGTAGACAAAGTTGGAAGAATGAGAAAAGAATGTGATTAGTGGATTCTTATGGCAATTTGAATTTTGTTTAGTTTAGAAATAAAGGGCCATGATTTGGCCAACATACAAGGGTGGGTGGCTAGTTTTGAGTCGTAGGATTTAAGGTGTTTAACTGGTATTCATATTATCTTATAGTATAAATTCATATTAACTCGGTTCTTGATTTACAAGATACCGTAAACAAACTAATTTCTGTTAAACTATCTAAATATCGCTAATTGTCTATTGAAATTTTCTATAATATCTAACCTTAATATTTTGCATTTCAATATTGATACTTGTATATCTATAATGTATATGAAAATTAAATTCTTCAACAATACTAGTTATGCAAATTCGGGATGTTACACCTCCTGGCTATGATATGACTGGCAAGAAGAACAAAGTGTGCAGGCTGAAAAAGGTATTGTATGGATTGAAACAATCCCTTCGTGCCTGGTTTGGAAGGTTCACAAAGACAATGGTTTCATTGGGATACAAATAGAGTCAGGGATACCACACCCTCTTCTTGAAACATACACTAGGTGGAAAACTCACTATTCTATTTGTGTATGTTGATGACGTTGTCATATTGGGTGATGATTTGGAGCTTTTGAGAGAAAAATTAACAGCAAAGTTTGAAATAAAAGATCCTGGGAAACTAAAGTACTTCCTTGGAATTGAAGTTGCCTACTCTAAACAAGGTATCTTCACTTTACAAAGGAAATATATCTTAGATCTTTTCAAAGAAACTGGAAAGCTTGGTTGCAAGGTTATAGGTGTTCCCATTGAACAAAATCATTGAATAGAAAGTGATAAGGAGAGTCCTAAAGTTGATAAAGGACTATATTAGAGGCTAGTAGGAAGATTGATATACTTAGCACATACTAGACCACATTTGGCATATGATGTTAGTGTAGTCAGTTAATTTATGCATGACCAAAGGGTGAGACATATGCAAGCAGTTGATAGGATCTTGTAGTGCCTTAAGGCTACACCTAGAAGGGGATTGTTGTTTAAAAAGGGTGGAAGCCTATCCATGGAAATATACATTAAAGCTGACTATGCAGGCTCCCTTATTGATAGAAGATCAACATTAGGTTATTGCATGCTTTTGGGAGGGAATTTGGTGACTAGGAGAAGTAAGAAGCAAAATGTAGTTGCTATATCAAGTGCTACAACAGAATTTTGGGCTATAGCACAAGGTGTTTTTGAACTGTTATGGATGAAGATCATACTAGATGACTTGAGAGTAAAATATGAAGCTCCTATGAAGATGTTTTGTGATAACAAATCAACAAGCAGTATTGCTCATAATCCATTCCAACATGAAAGAACTAAGCACATTGAGATTAATCGACACTTCATCAAAGCGAAGCTGGACAGTGGATTAATAGCCACAACACATGTTCCTTCAGGGCTCCAGCTGGCAGACGTGTTAACTAAAGGACTTCCCACGGAACAGTTTCAAGAGCTTACATGCAAGTTGGGAATGATAGATATCCATTCACCAGCTTGAAAGGGAGTGTTGAGATATTGTGTACAAATTTATTCCATTTATTAAGATAGATATAATTAGATGTAATTATCTATAATTTAGGCAAATTACCATCTGGCAATTCTTAGGTGATAATTGCAAGGTGCCTATAATTGTAAGTCATTTGGACAATTTCATCATCATAAAATATACATTTATCATATTTCTTCCAATTGAGGGCACAACCACAAACATTGTAGATCGATCGACGGTTGTGACACGCACATTCAACATGACTACCCTTTTTTGCTGTGGTGGACTTCCAATTGTAATTGATAATAGCAACATTAGTTCTTACCAAATCCTTATTTCCTTTACCACACAAACAATAAAGCACATAGGCAAACAACTCGAGTCTTAGGATTTTTCTACCTCACTTCCATGCTTTGCAGCTTCTTATCTTGGTGTTCTGTAGGTCAATAGTCCTCAACTATCTAAAGTTATATCTACCTTCCTCACTCTTGCTAAAGCTGAAAATCTTGCCTGGCTATTGGAGAAGCTTTTTGATTGGATTCTTTAGGTTTATGGGAATATAAGGGCTATAATGAGTGCAACTTCTCTTAGGGGTGTAAAGGAGGGAAGGCTATGTGAATAAGAAAGAGAGATGGAGGATGAAAGGGGGTAGAAGCTACGACAGCAACAAGAGGAGAGTAAAAATGTTAGTGTCATGCATAAGGCAATATTTATAATGTAGTGAGAGTTAGGTTGGTTTGGATTAATGTGTGGCTTATTTTTAAACTTACTTACCTAGGTATGTGGCTAAATATTTGACCACTATTTCCACCAATTAACTAAGTGGCTAATTTTTCAACCACACATCATGTCATATCACATGAATATAAAGTTTTCAATGTAGCTATTTAACTCTTAGGCTTTTGAGAATCCTTGGCCCCTTTTTCCTTCTTTATTCACTTCCTGACACTGGGTTTCGAGTTCTAAGTTCCATGTTTAACGTGTTGCTTAATGTGAGAAGTCATGTCTTCCTTGCCCCAAGTTACGAGTTGCGAGTTCCGAGCTTGACATTCTACTCTCTCCTTTTATGTTTCCATGTTTCGAGTTTAGCACTTCACTTCTCCAGGCTTCCAGGCCTAAAGTAACATTTCACCCTTACTCCCCAGTGTCGAGTTCTGGGTTTAACTTGCCGCTAAACGAGGAATAGGGTCCACTTTTTTCTTATTCCCACTGCTTTCCGAGTTCCAATCTTAGCCTTCACAAGATCCCAAGTTTTGAGATTTAAGTTCAAGAGAAAGGGTTTACTTCTTCCTCTCTCTTACACAGGTTCTGAGGTTCGCCCTTAAGCTCTTGAGTTTTAAACTCCACATGTCACTTTACTTCTTCCTCTCTCTTACTACTCCTTTTTTTTGTTTTTGGTACATCAATGATATTGAGGTTTGAATTCATGACCTCCTACAAACTACTCAAGCCCCTAACCACTGACCCAATGCTAGTGGCTTTTAATTGTGATACTCCTATAATGAGCATTTTGGTGCAAAATTTATAATAATGAGGGTGTATTTGGTATGAAGATAAAAATTTTAGGGGGGTGGGGAGGTAAAATTTTATGGATGAATTTCATATATAAAATTATATATAGAGTTTTTCTATGAAACTTTTACTCCATACCAAGCGCACCATACTATTTTTTAAGGTAAATTGTGAGGCCTAAGTAATTTTGAAATAGGGTTTGTTTAGTATTTTATTTAAACATTAAAAATGTAGCCAAATAACTAAAATTTAAAATGTAGAGTATAATTTATTTATGTTTCCTTTCATAAGTTTTATTTATTACCTCTTTAATGCTATAGCATGAAATAAGACAAAAAATAATTTTCATCGTCTACCAAGTAATAACTAATAAAAATCTTAACATTCTTTATTCATTTATTTTTTTTACAATCTTTGTTTTACAACTACTCCAATAAATATAGGCTGAATATGAAAATTGGAATATCGTAGTCATTCAGTTTGATAATTTCGAGTTTCTTATTTAAAAAGTACGACGAAGACCTAATGTGAAGATTTTGATGGTAGATTGATTGAAACGCAAGAAAAACTGAAGGCTAGCTATTAAGTGTAATATGGGTTGCGATTTTTCCCATTAAAAATGTTTTGTACAATTGAAAAAATAAATAATAAATTGTAATATATTTACTCTTTTTCTTTTTTTCATAACTGATTGCCAATTTTTTTATAAAAATTAATTTTAGTATGTTATTAGAGTAAAATATTTTATATTATTAACAAATTATAAATTACATTTTGTATAACTTTTGAAATATTTATTATAAGATTCAAATACTTTTAATGAAATTATAAGTAAGATTGGATGATAGTATATGAAAATTTTATTCTAACAGTATATATTGAAATCAAGTCTTGTGAAAAAAAATGCAAATCCTATACTTACATTCTTAAATTATACAATTTTTACTTTTGCATTTCAGATATCATTAATAATGGCAAGAAGTAATTTTTTAAAAAGTAATAACATGGGAGATTTGACATTTTTTCGAGAATTTTTTTATTCTTTTCTTTTTTTTTTTATTCTTTTTAGTCCGAGTCTTTTTCTTTCATTTTTTTTTTTCGGTTGAACATGTTTTTTTAATTTTCTTTCATTTTAAGGTTGTTATTATTTTTTTTGGGCAATGATTTTGTTTTTGGTCAGACAATGATTAACGGTGGTTGCGGAGATCTTGCACAGGGATTGAGGCTAGAGTCAAGTGTTTTATCATTCGGGCCTTAGAATAGATGAATGAGTTCAACAAACACATGTATTTTTGAATGAAAAATTTGTTCACAACCAAAACATTAGTGTAACATTTGTTCGAACCCAAGTCATGGAGCCCAACTTCAACTTTTCCTTTCTTCTTGGTACCCAGACGTTGGAAAGTTGAACGATGCTGCAACCCAGTTGGGTTTGGGCTTTGTGCTAAAAGTCTCACTTTGGTTAGCCCGCAGTAAAAGAGAAAAAGAAAAGAAAGATAATAAAATAACTTTCAGTTAAAAAAAATGATAAAATAACTTGCAAAAAAATTTAATTTCAAAGTCCCAATAAGGCGTAAAACTAGATTCGATTATAAAGATTTTATTAATCTAACTAGATGACTAGTCTATTATTAGAAACATACATCGGCAATGGAATTTCGCTCACCAAAACAAAATAAAAAAGCATTTTCATTTAAAAAAAAAGCAAAAAAGGAAATATCTTCAGGACATATACTATAAAGCATAAATTCTGCCCAAAAGTTCTATGCATCTTATATATCAAGAGAAATGGTTGCTGCACATTGAATAAGGTGTGTTTTACTATGCATCGCCTTAAGAATGGTGCACCATGCATTTGGGCTATCCAATGGTGAAGATTAATGGTATATTGATACTCCAATTATTTATGATATACTGTAATAAGGTCTCTTTCTTCCTATTCTAGCCTACAACACCCCCAACAACTTCAACAAACTTCACCAATGCAAAGGTGGATAATAGACTACCCCCACCCTTCGGTTACATTGCAGCTTGTAACAACTTCTATCATATAAACCATGCTCGAGTCGTGAAGTTATATTAAAAGGTTGTCACTCTACTATGAAATCTTTAAAATGTGGAAAATATAATACATGACCCTTTAACTGTACCCTTTATTACTGAATAATAGTTCATAAATTTTGTCATCTCTGATATATAGAGAATAAAATAATTACACTTTAAAAGAAATTGTGACTAACATAATACACGGAACTTGCTTTTGACTAGTTGTTAGCTAGCTTCAATAGTCTCTTGGTCTGGTTTGCGCCCGAGTCTTGCTCAGTGAATGTTGTAACATCCCAATTTTCTTTGCGCTAAATTATTCCATTTTACCTCCACAACGAGTTCCGAGTTCCGAGTTCATTAGTTTTATGATTTCCAACTTCGTACTCGAATTCCACATGAAATGGAACAATTTCCAATTTCCGAGTTTGTCTTCAGTTTTCAGCCCAATTTACGATTTCCGACCTTATCCCAGCATGTTCTTCATTCCGACTTCATGGCCTTTCCGATTTCCGACTTAATGTTTTAGCTTCGAGTTAACTGGAGTGGCTTCCGAGTTCCAATATTCGAGTTAAAGTATAGTGAGTATAATTTCCGACCTCCTATTTTCCCGACTTCCGACTTGGACTTCAAGTCCGAACAATATGACGTAATTCCACGATATCCGACTTCATGTCTCAAAGAAAATTTACCCGAGTTCCGATCTAACCTTAATAGTGTACATGGTTTCCGACCTCGAAGTTATAGTTTAACACAATGGTGCAATCGACTTCCGAGTAAAATGTCACGAGGTCCCGTGACAAAGTGGAATTCAGTTAGAAAGGGCTCGAGTTCGGATCTTTGAGCTGGTTTCCAAATCATCCACGAGTTCCGATTTCATCTCATGAAGTGCACGAGTTCCGATGTCATCTTCAGAATATACTGGAAACGAGTCCCAATCGTTAAATGACGTGGAGAGCAAATTATCACAAAAGAGGGAAGTTTGGCGAAATTTCACCTTGTGTTTTAAGGCCAATCAACCCTCCAAGTTGACTACCACTCATGCCTATATAACACCTTCTTCTCCCCTCATTCAGACCCATTTTCTGCGCCCTCTCTTCTCCCTCACTTCAGCTCTCTTTTCTCTTCTCCACTCACCCAACTCCATCACTCCTTCAAGCTTGGCCAGGTCCTAATAATTCAAGCTTCAACACTTAACTCAAGATCACACTCCAAAGAGGTAGGATTCTACTTCTCTTCTTGAATTATTTGCCCTAAGGCTGTATGAACTTGTATTCTTCTTCATGTATTTGATGAGTTAATAGCTGAATTATGATAGGATTAATAGGAAATCTTGAGTTAAAATTATGGTTAGAAGAGGAAATTAGAAGGAGAGAAGAACCAGTATGCTGTCTGGATGAAGAATTCCACGGCAGTCCGTACGGCGGAGTGTACGGCTCCGCCTACAATCGGTCAAATCCGATGAAACCATTTTTAGATGAAAGTAGACATTCAGGGCTTTTCATGGATATATCATATAAGGTTATTGGATTAGTATTGAGAGAGATATGAATTTGTGAAGTTTGACCTAGGGTTCAGGACTTTCTTCCGGGCAGGATGACTTGAGGAGGACATAACTCACCCTATACAACTCCAAATTGAGTGAAACCAATTTTGTTAGAAAGCTTACACATAGGGGAATATCGCAATATGAAATTCCGAGTTTGTTATGGTCCCAATTGTCCCCAGTGATTCGAGGAAGTTACCCTATGTCCAAACCAGGCCAAAACAGAGTAGTTCAGGAAGGTCGACTTTCAGGACTTATAACTCAAGGTATACTTAAGCAAATGGAATGAAACTTGTGGCAAATGAAAGGTTGTCCTGTTAGCTTCAATATGAGATCAATTTCGTATGATTTGAGCTTAGTTTCGATTTTTAGTGAATTTATACTTCCAGGAGTGTAATTCGGGCTAGTGACCGAATAGGCCGAGGCAAAATTTGAATATCTTGAGTTATATAAATCAAAATGATATGGGACCAAAGAGGTTTGAAAGTAGACATATAGAGCTATGATATATCAAAAATTTAGATTTAAATGAGTTGAATAGAGATAAAGGTGGATTATACAAGATTCGGGCAGAACTGAATAGCATTGGCAGAATGGCCAAAGTGATAGTTTCACAAGAGTTGGTGGACATATAAGGTTTGAGTTGAGGATTGCCAGTTCTATATTGATGTATCTATATATATGTTACATTGATTATATTGCTATGATTGAATTGTCTGTGACAACTGGCACTATTCATGAGAAGACGGAACTGATCCGTTATGCTGCCGGATTTGCGGCAGAAGTCTATGAAACTAGGAATGTTTACATGTAAGGATGAACTTGAATATGATACGAGTTATCAAAGATGAATTTTAGGCATGATATGAGTTATGAGAGTTTATGCAATGAGAGATTATACCTTGAATATATTACATTCACATGTTATGTTCATGTATGCCATGCATTCAAGCATAATTAGAATATGATATGAGAAATAAGACATGAGGCATATTCATGTATGCACAAAGCATCTGTACGCATGATAAGATATGGAAAGGAAAGATGATAAGAACTTTCAAGAGGACGCATTAAGCTACCACGCCAGGCATGGCATAGACCCAGCTAAGCGTGGGCCAGAGCAGATCTTGTCTAAGACTTGGGCCACCCTCGACTGATTAGTAGGAATAGACCAGGTGTGAGGGTCGGGAAAGTAAACCCGTCACTCATGTATAGGTACGAGGCCTGACTAAAAGGTGCTATTGCCTAGGGGTGAGAAAGGCCATTCACCTCCGGGGGACCAAGCACAGAAAAGTAAGACCAAGTTGCAAGCTAAAGAAAGATATGAATTAAGTCAAGTGCTCTTTGCTCATACCAAGCATAAGCATCTATAAGCGCATCCTTAGTTATCTCATTAAGTCATATTATTATTATCATGATTCTGGTTGAAGCATACTATACTAATCATATTTCTATGTCTGTAATATAATATGGTAAGTGATGGTTAAAATATAACCCGCTTCGAGAAACGTATTTTCATCTTAAAATTGAATCACGATTTGTTTATATATGCTCATATTTTCATAATAAACCAAAGCGTCTGGAATGTTTATGATGACATCATAAGTTTTGTTTAAATTTACCTACTGAGAACCCTAGGTTCTCACTGCCTGCTTGTATGTTTTTCTTTTCCGTAAACATTCCAGTACCTAAGTTGGACATCCAGTGCAAGACGGAATGCAGGGCCTCTCATTGAGCACGACTCAGGCGCTAGCCAGATCAAGAGACCATCGAAGCTAGCTAATGATTAGTCGGAAATACACACTGTTTACTCTGTAGGCCACAATTTGCTTTTAAAGTGTAATTATTTTATTCTCTATGTATTAGAGTTTAGTAGTTAGTAATAAAGTGGACAATAAAAGGGCCATGTATTATATTTTCCCTATTTTAAAGAATTTTTCAAAGACTGTGACAACCTTTTTATGTAATTCCATGACTCGAGCATGGCTTATATGATAGAGGGTGTTACATTTTGGTATCAGAGCAGTTCGTCCTGTATAGGCCCGTGGATGGACTGATTATGCTTCTGATGCATACTCTGAGAATCTAGATGTACCATGCTTTAGGTCCTCACGTGAAAAGGGCATAGAAACATTGTGCATGGTAGCCTTGTTGTGAGTGTTGTGGACTACCTGCAGACTTGATCAATATTGAGCTTGATCACCTCAATATAAGGTTTTGTGTAAACAGAAGCCTAAAACACCCAGCAGGCTTATTAGGAACCTTCTATATATAATTATTAGGGATAAAACTCCTAGAAAGTAGCGAATGGCATAAAAGGGTTAGACAATTGAGCAAGTCAAGGAGTGCAGAGAATTGGGGATTAAATCAAAGGAAATGTGTCGGACGGTTTGCTATGGACATGGTAAACCTAGCTATATCGAAAAAAGGTTGTTTGTAAAGTGTTGTCGGGTAGCCGAAAATTTTCCATCATCAGGAGCAGGATCTTAGTTGGAGACGAGTTAAGTAAAAATCTTTTTCACCTTGATGGGGCTTAGTTCAAGCTTTATTGCGATTACCCAATCCAGACTATCTTCCCTAGATTGAATCTAGGGGATTCTTCTAACTGGTTTTGTATTCTTAATACACGATAGGAGTAAGGTGATTACCCGTTGATGAGTTTATCTCGTATGGCATGAATAGTGCCCTTATTTTCTTCATGGATGAGATTACCCTGAAGGTGCCTCGTCAGCAAATTCAGTCAATGGTTTTTAATCTGGATTATGGTAATGCCAAATCAGAAATACCCGATCCTTCATTATGAAGTTTGAAGTGTGGACAGATGAGGCAAAGTTTTTTTTTTTTAAAAAAAAAGGGAATTAAGGTTAGGAGCCTCAGTTAGGTATAAGGGAAAATCTTTTCAAGACTCTATTCAGATGTTACAATAGTTTCCTTTTTCCAGTGCTTGTAAAACTGAGGAGCATTAAGCAGGATTTCAGCCTCAAGGGAAAACATTAATAAATTTTGAAGAAACTCATCTAATTATACGTTATATCAGAGTAGAGGCGCAGTTATTCGTGGTACGAAAACGAAGTAAACCTACACGAATGAAGCAGAGAATCAGTGAAAGAAGCTAAGGGCAGAAGCTCCGGTCAGGTGTACGAGAGAACTTTTTAAGTTTCATCCCAGAATGAAGTGGTTTCTCCCTCAAGGGTATAGGGAACTAACCTTGTAGCGATTGCCAATTTGGAGAGTACTAAGTGGAATCTTGGCTTCGAAAGGAAACTAGTTGAGCAAACTGTAAAGAGACCCTTCTAACTGTACATTGAATCAAGATAGAGATACGGGTATACACAGTATGGAAAGCTGATGAAGTTATAAGCGTAACAAGAGAGGGAGGCAGTATATCTTCTACTAACCTGAAGTAGAAACACTTTCAGACTAGAGGTGGCATACGAACCAAGTGTAATTTTTCCTACCTTTCAGGGATAAAGGAAGTGTTAGAAAATCTAGTCATGTTCAAAGTCTACCAACCTCAGCCACCACAGGAACTGGATGATAGAACCATCTTCAACATGTTATTAGTAGAGAATAAGGCTATTCAGAGAAGAAAGGCAAAGTTAAACAATCGCCTTTAGGTACCATTATATGTGTTATGAATGGAGTAACTTGACAAGGAATGTATTCAGATTTAGGCGAAGGTGATGAAGATTTAAAGTATGCAACTAATCTCGATAGACTGAGGGAGCGACGGCAAGGTAGGTTCTGACGAATGAAAATAGACAAATTTCTGTAGTAACAATAGAACACGGTAGGAACGAGGTAGGAATAGAGGAAGTTTGGATTTATGGTTGGCCTACTAAAGAAAGAAAAGCTACCTAGTATGAGGAGTACGGTGCAGACAAGATTGTGTATGAAATACTAAGCAGGGTTGCCTTGGCATCGGTTATAAGTGCAACAAACCCAATGCGCCATAAGCAAGATTGGGCGATGCACCAATACAAGATCGAAAAGGACTTGGAAACGTACCCCATGAGGGGCAAGGTTTTGATATCAGGACTAGAGGCAATCAGAAAAGTCTTCGTCCGTGGGTCGGATTATATGCGATCAGCACTTACGCACTAGGTTCCATTAGAATTCCGTAGTTAGGCGTGCTCGGAGAAAAGTAATATGGAGATAGGCGACCATATGGGAAGTCTTCATATTGAAACTTCAACAAGATAGCAAGACCATCATTTCCATCTCTTCCAACAAATGGATTACATCCTAGGGGTAAGAAGCTATGGAGAATAACCAGAAAGCTTAGCAGTTAGGGTAAAACCCCCAAGGAGATTAATAACATTGGTGCCCATAAAAGTGGGAGGTGGACATCAACACAATAGTTAAGAAACCTCCATGCTAACCAATTGAATAAAGTAGAAGAGTGCCAGAGACTTCGACTGTCCCACAATCCTTTCATTACGTGAAGTTAATCATATTTTGAGGAGACAAGTATCGCAATATTCATTGAGGAATTTAACAAGAATGGCACGGGGTCCAATTAGCAAATAATGAAAAATGGAATAAAGTTTACAAGAGAATGAGCGATTTCGAAGCAATGACCATAGTTATGGTTTAGAAGGAAGCTCTAGCCTTGCACCTAACGGAAGGAGGATTCGTCACTGATCAAAGAGAATCAGGTAAGCAAGAGTTTAGATATGGCTTGAGCAATTTCCCGAAAAACTCCGGCGAAGCCACTATGATTACTATTTATTGACATTGATTGCTGTTATAGCTAATAGTTTTCGTAATAACGGAACTTCTCAGTTGGTATTTAGGACCCAAGGCACAAGTATTAGAGAGTTTACTGGAAAACATAGTGCGCAAGTGGTCAGACACATGACAAGGAAGATAAGGAAATTCACTCGATGGACTTCATGATGAATCAGAACGTCAGCAAAGCAAAGTATATTTTGGCACCCATATGATCTATGATAACTCTCTGCAGGGATATTCGAAAAGCATTTTGTAAGACAGTATGGTAAGGGAACTCTACAAATATAGAAAGGATCTGACTTTTTAATCTTGGTTTTCACATTAAATTGCCTATATCTCAATAACTAGGAATCAAGGAGGATATCGGACTAATAGAAAAAGTCATGAGTCTTAGAACTCAATCCGTATAGTGCAAGCAACCTAAAATCCTCCTACAAGCATTAGGCACTATATAAATTTTACCAAAAAGAAGGAGTTTTAAGATAAGACTCCTAGTTATAATGATTGAGGAAAAGCCTAAGCCTATGTTTCTAAAGAACCATACTGGAGGCGAATTTGTTATCGAATTAAGGGTAGCCGAGCAAGTAAGAATCTTGGGAAAGAAAGTACGGACCTCCTGGACTCAAACAATTACTACGATAACTGCTAATCTTTGCAATTGCAAATCTTCATGAGTTGAATATCTGAGGCCTCATGTACAAGTGGCAGAAGATCTAACAGCTACCACGAAGTAAGAGTAGCAGAGTATAGAGTGAGGGAGATGAGTAAGAGTCTCCAATAAGCTAAACTGTAATTTAAAGCATCGTAGAAGTAAGGCAAGCTTGGGCACCAACATAACACTTTATGGATCCTTTGTCCATACTAAGACAAAACCTCATAGCTATTGGCATGTAATCTCAAGGCCAGATCTTAATCCTAGAATTTTGAGGACAAAATTCTTTTTAAGGTGGGTAGAATTGTAACATTCCAATTTTCTTTGCGCTAAATTATTCTATTTTACCTCCGCAACGAGTTCCGAGTTCCGAGTTCATTAGTTTTATGATTTCCGACTTCGTACTCGAATTCCACATGAAATGGAACAATTTTCGATTTCCGAGTTTGTCTTCAGTTTTCAGCCCAATTTACGATTTTCGACCTTATCCCAGCATGTTCTTCATTCCGACTTCATGGCCTTTCCGATTTTCGACTTAATGTTTTAGCTTCGAGTTAACTGGAGTGGCTTCCGAGTTCCAATATTCGAGTTAAAGTATAGTGAGTATAATTTCCGACCTCCTATTTTCCCGACTTCCGACTTGGACTTCAAGTCCGAACAATATGACGTAATTCCACGATATCCGACTTCATGTCTCAAAGAAAATTTACCCGAGTTCCGATCTAACCTTAATAGTGTACATGGTTTCCGACCTCAGAAGTTATAGTTTAACACAATGGTGCAAGTACCGACTTCCGAGTAAAATGTCACGAGGTCCCGCATTAAAGTGGAATTCAGTTAGAAAGGGCTCGAGTTCGGATCTTTGAGCTGGTTTCCAAATCATCCACGAGTTCCGATTTCATCTCATGAAGTGCACGGGTTCCGATGTCATCTTCAGAATATACTGGAAACGAGTCCCACTGTTAGAGCGACGTGGAGAGCAAATTATCACAAAAGAGGGGAAGTTTGGCAGAATTTCAGCCTTGTGTTTTAAGGTCAATCAGAACCCTCCAAGTTGACTACCACTCATGCCTATATAACACCTTCTTCTCCCCTCATTCAGACCCATTTTCTGCGCCCTCTCTTCTCCCTCACTTCAGCTCTCTTTTCTCTTCTCCAGTCACCCAACTCCATCACTCCTTTAAGCTTGGCCAGGTCCTAATAATTCAAGCTTCAACACTTAACTCAAGATCACACTCCAAAGAGGTAGGATTCTACTTTTCTTCTTGAATTATTTGCCCTAAGACTGTATGAACTTATATTCTCCTTCATGTATTTGATGAGTTAATAGCTGAATTATGATAGGATTAATAGGAAATCTTGAGTTAAAATTATGTTTAGAAGAGGAAATTAGAAGGAGAGAAGAACCAGTATGCTGTCTGGATGAAGAATTCCACGGTAGTCCGTACGGCGGAGTGTACGGCTCCGCCTACAATCTATCAAATCCGATGAAACCATTTTTAGATGAAAGTAGACATTCAGGGCTTTTCATGGATATATCATATAAGGTTATTGGATTAGTATTGAGAGAGATATGAATTTGTGAAGTTTGACCTAGGGTTCAGGACTTTCTTCCGGGCAGGATGACTTGAGGAGGACATAACTCACCCTATACAACTCCAAATTGAGTGAAACCAATTTTGTTAGAAAGCTTACACATAGGGGAATATCGCAATATGAAATTCCGAGTTTGTTATGGTCCCAATTGTCCCCAGTGATTCGAGGAAGTTACCCTATGTCCAAACCAGGCCAAAACAGAGTAGTTCAGGAAGGTCGACTTTCAGGACTTATAACTCGAGGTATACTTAAGCAAATGGAATGAAACTTATGGCAAATGAAAGGTTGTCCTGTTAGCTTCAATATGAGACCAATTTCGTATGATTTGAGCTTAGTTTCGATTTTTAGTGAATTTATACTTCCAGGAGTATAATTCGGGCTAGTGACCGAATAGGCCGAGGCAAAATTTGAATATCTTGAGTTATATAAATCAAAATGATATGGGCCAAAGAGGTTTGAAAGTAGACATATAAAGCTATGATATATCAAAAATTTAGGTTTAAATGAGTTGAATAGAGATAAAGGTGGATTATACAAGATTCGGGCAAAACTGAATAGCATTGGCAGAATGGCCAAAGTGATAGTTTCACAAGAGTTGGTGGACATATAAGGTTTGAGTTGAGGATTGCCAGTTCTATATTGATGTATCTATATATATGTTACATTGATTATATTGCTATGATTGAATTGTCTGTGACAACTGGCACTATTCATGAGAAGACGGAACTGATCCGTTATGCTGCCGGATTTATGCGTATGTATGAAACTAGGAATGTTTACATGTAAGGATGAACTTGAATATGATACGAGTTATCAAAGATGAATTTTAGGCATGATATGAGTTATGAGAGCTTATGCAATGAGAGATTATACCTTGAATATATTACATTCACATGTTATGTTCATGTATGCCATGCATTCAAGCATAATTAGAATATGATATGAGAAATAAGACATGAGACATATTCATGTATGCACAAAGCATCTGTACGCATGATAAGATATGGAAAGGAAAGATGATAAGAACTTTCAAGAGGGACGTACTAAGCTACCACGCCAGGCATGGCATAGACCAAGCTAGCGTGGGCTAGAGCGGTATTGTCTAAGACTTGGGCCAGCCCTCGACCAGATTAGTGGGAATAGACCGGTGTGAGGGTCGGGGAAAGTAAACCCGTCACTCATGTATTGGTACGAGCTCGGACCTGAAAAGCAGGCTATTGCCCAGGGGTGAGAAAAGCCATTCACCTCCGGGGGACCAAGCACAGAAAAGTAAGACCAAGTTGCAAGCTAAAGAAAGATATGAATTAAGCCAAGTGCACTTGCGTACAGTCAAGCATAAGCATCTATAAGCGCATCCTTAGTTATCTCATTAAGTCATATTATTATTATCATGATTCTGGTTGAAGCATACCATACTAATCATATTTCTATGTCTGTAATATAATATGGTAAGTGATGGTTAAAATATAACCCGCTTCGAGAAACGTATTTTCATCTTAAAATTGAATCACCATTTGTTTATATATGCTCATATTTTCATAATAAACCGAAGCGGCTGGATTGTTTATGATGACATCATAAGTTTTGTTCAAATTTACCTACTGAGAACCCTAGGTTCTCACTACCTGCTTGTATGTTCTTCTTTTCCGTAAACATTCCAGTACCTAAGTTGGACATCCAAAGGCAAGACTAATGCGTGGCCGCTCATTGAGCACGACTCAGGCGCTAGCCAGATCAAGAGACCATCGAAGCTAGCTAATGATTAGTCAGAAGTACACACTGTTTACTCTGTAGGCCATAATTTGCTTTTAAAGTGTAATTATTTTATTCTCTATGTATTAGAGTTTAGTAGTTAGTAATAAAGTGGACAATAAAAGGGCCATGTATTATATTTTCCCTATTTTAAAGAATTTTTCAGCACTGTGACAACCTTTTTATGTAATTCCATGACTCGAGCATGGCTTATATGATAGAGGGTGTTACAAATGTCCCAGTACTCCGCCTCGCACTTGATTTCCAATTTAGGTGCTGGAATGTTTACGGAAAAGAAAAACATATAAGCAGGCAGTGAGAACCTAAGGTTCTCAATAGGTAAACTTGAACCATCACTCTCACAGTGTCATCATAAACATTCCAGCTGCTTCGGTTTCTTACGAAAATATGAGCACATATATGCAAATAGTGGTTCAATTTTAAGTTGAAACATATTTCTTGAAGTGGATTATATTTTAACAACCACTTGGCATATTATATGATAGAAATAGAAATAGGAATAGTGTAGTATACTTCAATAAGAATCATAATAACATTATGACATAATGAGATAATTTGAGATGCACATGTAGGTGCTTTGTACTTAACTGTATGCAAGTGCACTTGACTTAATTCATCTCTTTCTTTAACTTGCAACTTGATCTTGCTCTTCTATACTTGGTCCCTTGGAGGTGAATGGCCTCTCTCACTTCTGGGTAATAGCCTGCTTTTTAGGATCGAGCTCGTTCTTCTACAGGATTGCCGGGTTTACTTTCCCTGACGCTCCCACTGACTTATTCCCCTTAAATCTGTTCAGGGGCTAGCCCAAATCTTAGACAGTACCGCTCTAGAACATGCTAGCTGGGTCTATGTCATGCCTCATGTGATAGCTTGATACATCTTTCTTGCAAGTTCTCATAATTCTTATTCTTCTTTGGACATAATTATACATGCATATGCTATATGCATTCATTCATATACTTCATATTATACTTAAATCATTCTTGCATACATAAATCTTATAAGTATAACATATAAATGTTTATAACATTCATATAATTTACATATTTCTACCAGAATTTCGGCAGCATAATGGATCAGGCCCACTTTTCGGTAAATAGTGCTAGCTCTCATGAACAAATTAGTCATAACAATATAATCAATATAACATATCAATCCCTTAGTATCAATGTAAAATTTGCAATCTTCAACCCATGCTTTATATGTATACTAATACTTGTGAAACCATAAATTTGGTCATTTCCACCAATTCTATTTAGTTCTGTCTGAATTTATAATTTATGCCATAATTTCTGCTTAATTTGTTTATGTCTGAATTTTGGATATTTAACATGCTATTTGTCTCTAATCTCTTTGGTCCCATTAAATTTTGATACATATAACTCAAGTTATTGAAGATTTACTTAGGCTTGTCCGGTACTAGATAGATTTGAGTCCTGGAAAGTAAAAATTCACTAAAAATAGAAAACTAGCTGAAACTATACGAAAATATGGTTTTAAAGCTAACTGATCCAATTTTTATTTCCAAGAAGTTCCATCTCATTTGGGTAAGTAGAACTCGAATTACGAGCTCTTGAATTTGGGCATCCTGCACTGCCCTGTTTCCCCCAAATAGGACCTTAGGTCAACTTTGTGGATTTACTGGAAGTAGCTCAGTTGGAATCTAAATATGAAATTTTTATGGGATATTTCCCTGTGTGTTAGCTTCCTATCAAAATTGGTTGCACTAAATTTCGAGTTGTATAGGGTGAGTTATATCCTTCAAAACCCGTACTGCCCATAACAGAATGCAGGATTCCTAGGTAAATTTCAAAAAATCATATCTCCCTCAATACTAACCCAATGGCCTCATAATTTATATGGTTGGAAAGCTCTAGATGTTTAGTTTCAATAAAAATAGTTTCATTAACTTCTGATGGCTAGGTGAGAGTCCGTATAGTTCGTTAGTGTGGATGCCGTAGGGCTTCTTGGTTTTCAGATTCTATTTTGGCTCTAAGCTGTTCTTTTGATCTCTTCTCCAACCTAACCCAAGTTTTGCTAACTCAAATCACTTAAAAAGAGTCTTAAAATCATCATATCAGAACACACCATAGATGATACAAGAAAATCACCACAGCCACATATCACCAATAAGCAATCAAAAACTTAGGATTTGAGTTACCTACCTCAAAATCCTTGAAACCATGGAAGCAAGGAAGTTAAGAACCAACTTTTAGCCTCCTTCCTTCGCCATGGCAGTAGCTCATATGAATGTGGAGAGGCTCTATTTGATATTTAATCATGAAATTGTTAGAGGGGTTTTGTAGAGAAGGAGGTAAGGATCAATTTTCATAAAAAGGAGCAAGAGGTTTTGAGGCCACGAAGGCCATGAACTATGAGCTTGAAGCTCATAGCCATGGAGGCAAGGAAAGAAAGGAAGAAGAAGAAGGACGAATGAAGAGGATATGGGTGGGGGGCGAAATAGTGGAGGAGCTAGAGGGAATTTAGGTGTTTTAAGATATGATACTCTCTTATGGTTGGTGGAGACTTGGTTGGTGGTTGTTTGGCCAAGTCTCTCCACTCACTTGGTAGCCACTTGGCGCCATTCATAGGGGTAGGAGTGGCTAAATTTTCAGCTACTCAAACTAGTGGTGTTAGTGTAAAATTCTACTAATTCAGTTCTGGTGGTTTAAAATACCGAATCTTTACCGATTTCCTTCAAATCGGCAAAGTATTACTAAATGACTTTGAGAGAATTTCTATGTCTCTATTCTAATTGTTCTTAAGCCTAATCTCTCTAATTAACATCTAATTAACTCCTGATTAATATATAATTAACTTCTAATTAACCTTGCTTAGTCAATAAGATCGAATAAATTGCTTATTAACGTGAAATAAACATTTTTGCAAATTCAGAGCTTTTCTATTTTCTATTTTTTATAGCTAATAGCATTTCCATAATTTTGAGCAAGTCTAGGGGCAGCTCACATCATTTCACACCCTACTGCCTCCGTGGCCCAATTGGTAAAGATTTAAACTTATACGGTTTCTGTAACATCCCCGATTTTTGTCTAAGCTAATTAGCTCAGTGATCCTAGCTAATTAGAGAGGTTAACGATTAATTGAGAATTAATCGATTAATCTCGAGAGCAAGAGCTTAGTAAATTAAAGGCAAGTCAACAAGATAAGTAAAAGTCAACAATTGAAACATAATATATTAAAAGTTATAATTAAAAGCCTAATTGCCCAATCCTTATTAATCCATGATTTAGAACATAAAATCAAGGTGATCTAATCTAATTAACTAAGAGCATATAAGTCTCAAAACTTAATCACATTAACCTTCATATCTTCTTACAAAATTAATGAGGAAAATCCTTCTTAGCTAAAATGTGCTAATGAGTAATTTAAACCAATTGAATTAATTAAAATTTAGATAATTACAACAATTATAAAGATGTAGATACTTCCTTTATTTATTTTTTGAAAGTTTGGTCAAAGCAAGAGCCACATCCAACCATTCAATTACTTTCTCATCATACACCACTAGATCAAGAGTCCATATTAGTAGCTTCCTTAAGTCATGACAAGAGTTGTACTCTCTTTCACCAAGATCATGACACTTGGTGTGATCCTAGCCATCCAACGCCAAATCCTAAGAGAGCTCACGCTTTAACTACTTGACAAAAACACCTACAAGTCCTACCTGCAAGTCAAGACTCAGGAAAACACAACCCACCCTTTTATCCCATGGTTGCTAGCCTCCTTGCTTGCAAAAGAAGCAAAATCACATCACTCTCTCCTCCCCTTTATGCGCCAACCATCAGCCCTCTCTCCCCTCATTTCATTTTTCACTTCCTCTCTCAAGACACACACACAAAGTTCTCACCTCTCTAAGCCTCTCTTGTTCTTCCTACTCTTCCTCTTGTTCTTCTTGTTTTTCTACCCTAAATCCTCACTCTTCTACCACCATCACCCTCATCTCCTATCACCACCATCACTATCCCTTCAACGACTACCATTTTGGTCCTTGAGAAACAAAGCCACTCATCATACACAAGCCCTCACTATCAAGCTCAAGGGAGAAGGAGGCCACCTCCAACATCTTTCTTTCTCTTCAAGCTTTCAAGAAATCCAATTGGTAGTGACTCTAACCCTTCCTCTCCATATATTTTTCAAGAACTAGAACCCCTAAGCTCTTCATAGCTAGGTGGTTTTAGGACTTGCTTAGCCGCCTCATGACCACATCTTGCCTTATGAGTGTTCTTGCTTTGATGAAAATGTTGTTTTGAAAAGAGATTTTGTGGTATGATGGTTTTTATGTATCTTGCTTTATTTTGGTTCAAAATACTGATTTGGTGACTCAAACTTTGAATATGATGATGAGTTAAAACATGAAAATGGTGATTTGAAGTGATATAACAATTTCTCCATAAGCTTGAAGTGAAAAACTTAAAAACTAGTGAATCTGGAATTCTGGCAGTCTGTAAAGCGTGCGGTATGTTTATTGCTACAAAACTCAAAATGGAACGAAACTATTTTTCTATGAAAGTAGACTCAAAGAGCTTTCCATACATATAAAATACATAAGATTCGGAGTTGAAATGAGTGAGATATGATTTTTCAAAGTGGACTGTTCTCGGATTGGCTTCTGTCTGGGCAGTCTACACTAAAATGTGTATAACTCGAGCTACAAAAATGATTTTTGAGTGAGACCAAGTTTTAATGAAAGCTAAGACATAGAGGAACAAACCCATAAAACAGTTTTCTCAGATTCCTTCTGAGCAATTATAATGAGAAGTAACAATCCACTGTACCGGGAGTGAACTTAGAAACTGAACAGTCAGAATAAAATATGTATAACTCAAGCTACAAAATGAATTTTTAAGTGGGGTTTCTTTTGTTTAAAAATAGACTCAGAGAAGTATATCCACACAAAAATTCGAAATAAAAGAGTAAAAGATGAAATTATGGTGAATTTTCAAAGTTACTGCCCCACTATAAAAGTAAAACTGGTTATGGTAAAAGTTAAGGAATAAGGAGAAATAAGCTTTAAGACATTAATACCTTTATATTAAGCATTAGAGAACCCTCATAATTCAACTTAAAAAGTATCAAAAAGGACATTAGACAAAATTGGCACTAAGCCTAATAAAAGAAGTTTACACAAGAGGCAATCTCAATTAAAAGCTTGCACCCAACTTACTAAGCTAAGCTCATAAAACTTTGCTTGAGAATATGCCTATGTTTATGTGCAAGCATGATGCTATGATGATGATGAGTAATGATGATGATATGATATGATGATGATGATTATGATATGATATGATGATGATCATGATGATGATGATGTGATATGATGATGATTATGATAGTGTTATGATGATGATAAGGATGATAATGATATGATGACGATATTATGATAAATCATGATGATATGAATATGATATGTTGATAATATGATGCTTAATGATAAACATGAAAAGACTAATAAATATGAACACCCTGGGGACGGTGATACGTAATGCCCAGAGGTGATTGATAAAGGAACCACATTTGGGAACGGCGATACGTAACGCCTAAATGTGGAAAAGAATCAGAATAACTTTGCATCATAAGCTTTAATAAGAAGAGAAAGTAAACTAAGGGTGTGATCCTTCAAAAGGGAAGGTGACCCAAAGTAAGCTCCCCTCACCCACGACTCACATGAGGCATGGCATGACCCAGCTAGTGTGAGTATAGGGGATAGGTCTTACATGAGGCATGGCATGACCCAGCTAGTGTAAGTACCGAAATTCTATGGTGGCGACGGCCACGGTATGAGCTCATTACCACTTATGTTTAGTGGGTGAAAAGATAAAGTCAAGTTAAGAAAAGAAAAAGGGACTTCGGTCCAAAACCCTAGCAAGGGAAGAAGTTAAGAAAAACTTATAGCACAGTCATGCATTTTATATGATTATACTCATACCCATGTATGTTATGATATAAATGATTAGAGAGTATGTTAAAATTGAATCCGCTTCGGATATTCATGATTTCGAAAATCCAAGAATTGAACCTTATGCATGCTCACTATTTTCATTAATAAAACCGAAGTGGCTGGGACGATGACGATGACACTTTCGTGTCGGGTTCGAGTCCTACTGAGAAATTCCATTTCTCACCCTAGTTATTCTCCCGTATCGTCACCAGATCTCGATGGCGCATCCGGTGGAGCAGAGCATGGATCCCCGACACTGTGAGCGGGCGTATGATGTGGGATGTTAGATGATTGCTGATGTGGACTTGTCATCGCCGTAGCTCTGCATCTTCATTCATCTCTTTTGTGATGAACGATGTCGATTTTAGTTTGTATATAGTATTTGGACCATGGCCCGACCATGAGCCTCCTTTGATGTAATGCTGATATATATGTATGTCTATATATTATGAACCGATATCGATGTAATGATTTTGCTACATAATGCAATGTATTTTGTGAATTACTATTCATTTACCTTTCTCTTGTTTTATGATATTGAAGTACGTATTTTATGCGACACGCTCTTTCTCTGTCTAGCTTCGCTTAAGGCTTTACTTTTCAAAACACCGCAGTTTAGCGACGTATTTCAAAGAAAAATTTTAACGTATTTTCCGCGTAATTTAATTTCAAGTGCAGTTTAGTTTTTCACGAGCATAAATAACAACTAATAAAACGCCGTAATACGACTTAAGCGTAGTATGGGTTTATTAGGGTGTTACATTATGGTATCAGAGCAGTTCATCCTGTTAAAGCCTGAGGTTGGACTGACTATGCTTCCAAGCATAACTCTACGTGTGCTATGTTAAGTCGTGCTGAGAATCCTGTCTGTATGATGGGATGTAGGATTTAGAATGCATGACCGTCATGTGAGATTGCCTTTAGTTGCTGCCATGCTTATGCTTAACGTTGGGCCTGATCAACTCGATGTCTTTGTATGGTGTGTTCAGGAACTAATGGCAACTCGCAGCGCATTCTCCAACGAGAACAGTGACAACGCGAACCTCGCCGAGTTTATGAGGACCTTCCAACAGATGGCAAACGCAATGCAAGCTCAAGCTACAGCTGCTGAGCATATGATGGACCAGTTGAACCGAAGATCCGAAGAGTCTGTTGGTGGAAATGGAGCTGATGCCGAGTATCAGAAGTTCTCGGAGTTTCGTAAGGCAAACCCGCCTAGTTTCAAAGGGGCTTTCAACCCTGACGAAGCCGATGAGTGGATCAAAGAGATTGAGAAGATCTACTCCGTGTTAGCTTGCTCGTGAGACTAAAAGGTGGCCTTTGCCACTTACATGTTGAAGGCGGATGCCGAGTTCTGGTGGAAAGGAGCGAAAAGCTTGATGGAAAGTGATCAGAGGGAGATCACATGGGATGCCTTCAAGGTGGCTTTTTATGAGAAGTACTTCCCGATGTCCGTAAGGAATGCAAAGGAAATGGAATTCCTGAGGCTCTACCAAGGAGGTATGAGCATTGCTGAGTACACGATTTAAGTTTGAGGAGCTGTGCAAGTTTTCTACATTGTATCAGTGAAACCGGATGAGCATTGGAAATGCATGAAGTATGAGGAGGATCATGGGCCGACATCCTGGCATCAGTGGCCCCATTGGAGATAAGGAACTATGCGGCACTTGTTAATAAGAGCCGTGTAGTAGAAGAATGTAATCGAAAGTTGGCGGTCCAGAGATCGAGGCCGTGAAGAGGAGACAAAGGCGTCTCAAGAGCAACACACGAAGGAGCCCTTGCAAAAGAAGCCCTACTACGGTGAAGGATCCAAGGGCAACCAACCACAAGAGTTCTCCGCCAAACCTCCAAGGCCTGTCGACCAGCCCTCGAAGCTCGCAATGAATCCCACCTGCCCAAAGTGTGAGAGACAGCACAAAGGGATCTGCTATGCCGGACAAAATGTATGTTACAAATGTGGACAGCCTGGGCATTTTGCAAGGAACTGCACCAAGGGCAAGCCTGCCTCCGACCTGTTTACAGGTAACGAATTTTGAGGGCAAAATTCTTTTTAAGGAGGGGAGATTGTAACATCCCCGATTTTTGTCTAAGCTAATTAGCTCAGTGATCCTAGCTAATTAGAGAGGTTAACGATTAATTGAGAATTAATCGATTAATCTCGAGAGCAAGAGCTTAGTAAATTAAAGGCAAGTCAACAAGATAAGTAAAAGTCAACAATTGAAACATAATATATTAAAAGTTATAATTAAAAGCCTAATTGCCCAATCCTTATTAATCCATGATTTAGAACATAAAATCAAGGTGATCTAATCTAATTAACTAAGAGCATATAAGTCTCAAAACTTAATCACATTAACCTTCATATCTTCTTACAAAATTAATGAGGAAAATCCTTCTTAGCTAAAATGTGCTAATGAGTAATTTAAACCAATTGAATTAATTAAAATTTAGATAATTACAACAATTATAAAGATGTAGAAACTTCCCTTTATTTATTGTTTGAAAGTTTGGTCAAAGCAAGAGCCACATCCAACCATTCAATTACTTTCTCATCATACACCACTAGATCAAGAGTCCATATTAGTAGCTTCCTTAAGTCATGACAAGAGTTGTACTCTCTTTCACCAAGATCATGACACTTGGTGTGATCCTAGCCATCCAATGCCAAATCCTAAGAGAGCTCATGCTTTTAACTACTTGACAAAAACACCTACAAGTCCTTACCCAAGTGCCAAGACTCAAGGAAAACACAACCCACCCTTTTATCCCATGGTTGCTAGCCTCCTTGCTTGCAAAAGAAGCAAAATCACATCACTCTCTCCCTCCCCTTTATGCGCCAACCATCAGCCCTCTCTCCCCCTCATTTCATTTTTCACTTCCTCTCTCAAGACACACACACAAAGTTCTCACCTCTCTCTAAGCCTCTCTTGTTCTTCCTACTCTTCCTCTTGTTCTTCTTGTTTTTCTACCCTAAATCCTCACTCTTCTACCACCATCACCCTCATCTCCTATCACCACCATCACTATCCCTTCAAGGACTACCATTTTTGGTCCTTGGAGAAACAAAGCCACTCATACACAAGCCTCACTATCAAGCTCAAGGAGAAGGAGGCCACCTCCAACATCTTTCTTTCTCTTCAAGCTTTCAAGAAATCCAATTGGTAGTGACTCTAACCCTTCCTCTCCATATATTTTTCAAGAACTAGAACCCCTAAGCTCTTCATAGCTAGGTGGTTTTAGGACTTGCTTCAAGGTCTCATGACCACATCTTGCCTTATGAGTGTTCTTGCTTTGATGAAAATGTTGTTTTGAAAAGAGATTTTGTGGTATGATGGTTTTTATGTATCTTGCTTTATTTTGGTTCAAAATACTGATTTGGTGACTCAAACTTTGAATATGATGATGAGTTAAAACATGAAAATGGTGATTTGAAGTGATATAACAATTTCTCCATAAGCTTGAAGTGAAAAACTTAAAAACTAGTGAATCTGGAATTCTGGCAGTCTGTAAAGCGTGCGGTATGTTTATTGCTACAAAACTCAAAATGGAACGAAACTATTTTTCTATGAAAGTAGACTCAAAGAGCTTTCCATACATATAAAATACATAAGATTCGGAGTTGAAATGAGTGAGATATGATTTTTCAAAGTGGACTGTTCTCGGATTGGCTTCTGTCTGGGCAGTCTACACTAAAATGTGTATAACTCGAGCTACAAAAATGATTTTTGAGTGAGACCAAGTTTTAATGAAAGCTAAGACATAGAGGAACAAACCCATAAAACAGTTTTCTCAGATTCCTTCTGAGAAATTATAATGAGAAGTAACAATCCACTGTACCGGGAGTGAACTTAGAAACTGAACAGTCAGAATAAAATATGTATAACTCAAGCTACAAAATGAATTTTTAAGTGGGGTTTCTTTTGTTTAAAAATAGACTCAGAGAAGTATATCCACACAAAAATTCGAAATAAAAGAGTAAAAGATGAAATTATGGTGAATTTTCAAAGTTACTGCCCCACTATAAAAGTAAAAACTGGTTATGGTAAAAGTTAAGGAATAAGGAGAAATAAGCTTTAAGACATTAATACCTTTATATTAAGCATTAGAGAACCCTCATAATTCAACTTAAAAAGTATCAAAAAGGACATTAGACAAAATTGGCACTAAGCCTAATAAAAGAAGTTTACACAAGAGGCAATCTCAATTAAAAGCTTGCACCCAACTTACTAAGCTAAGCTCATAAAACTTTGCTTGAGAATATGCCTATGTTTATGTGCAAGCATGATGCTATGATGATGATGAGTAATGATGATGATATGATATGATGATGATGATTATGATATGATATGATGATGATCATGATGATGATGATGTGATATGATGATGATTATGATAGTGTTATGATGATGATAAGGATGATAATGATATGATGACGATATTATGATAAATCATGATGATATGAATATGATATGTTGATAATATGATGCTTAATGATAAACATGAAAAGACTAATAAATATGAACACTCTGGGGACGGCGATACGTAACGCCCAGAGGTGATTGATAAAGGAACCACATTTGGGGACGGCGATACGTAACGCCTAAATGTGGAAAAGAATCAGAATAACTTTGCATCATAAGCTTTAATAAGAAGAGAAAGTAAACTAAGGGTGTGATCCTTCAAAAGGGAAGGTGACCCAAAGTAAGCTCCCCTCACCCACGACTCACATGAGGCATGGCATGACCCAGCTAGTGTGAGTATAGGGGATAGGTCTTACATGAGGCATGGCATGACCCAGCTAGTGTAAGTACCGAAATTCTATGGTGGCGACGGCCACGGTATGAGCTCATTACCACTTATGTTTAGTGGGTGAAAAGATAAAGTCAAGTTAAGAAAAGAAAAAGGACTTCGGTCCAAAACCCTAGCAAGGGAAGAAGTTAAGAAAAACTTATAGCATAGTCATGCATTTTTATATGATTATACTTATACCCATGTATGTTATGATATAAATGATTAGAGAGTATGTTAAAATTGAATCCGCTTCGGATATTCATGATTTCGAAAATCCAAGAATTGAACCTTATGCATGCTCACTATTTTCATTAATAAAACCGAAGTGGCTGGGACGATGACGATGACACTTTCGTGTCGGGTTCGAGTCCTACTGAGAAATTCCATTTCTCACCCTAGTTATTCTCCCGTATCGTCACCAGATCTCGATGGCGCATCCGGTGGAGCAGAGCATGGTTCCCCGGCACTGTGAGCGGGCGTATGATGTGGGATGTTAGATGATTGCTGATGTGGACTTGTCATCGCCGTAGCTCTGCATCTTCATTCATCTCTTTTGTGATGAACGATGTCGATTTTAGTTTGTATATAGTATTTGGACCATGGCCCGACCATGAGCCTCCTTTGATGTAATGCTGATATATATGTATGTCTATATATTATGAACCGATATCGATGTAATGATTTTGCTACATAATGCAATGTATTTTGTGAATTACTATTCATTTACCTTTCTCTTGTTTTATGATATTGAAGTACGTATTTTATGCGACACGCTCTTTCTCTGTCTAGCTTCTCGTTCAAGGCTTTACTTTTCAAAACACTGCAAAGCGACGACGTATTTCAAAGAAAAATTTTAACGTATTTTCCGCGTAATTTAATTTCAAGTGCAGTTTAGTTTTTCACGAGCATAAATAACAACTAATAAAACGCCGTAATACGACTTAAGCGTAGTATGGGTTTATTAGGGTGTTACAGTTTCACCATATAATTCTACTCAGTTTAAAACTCTATTCTGCTAATTCCATAGATGTGGAGACATAAAGGTCATTTTATGAAAAGTTCTAGGGTTATTGTAAGGATAATTCTTTGGGGTCAAAATATAATTTCTAAAAATTCTGGGCATCATTGTAAATAACAAAAGTTTATAGGGGCACTTTTGTTATTTTCTAATTTTTAACATATGGCAGTGCCATATTTTCAATGGCAGTGTTACACTACCCTATAATTCTGAGTGTGAGGATCGTCATGGCATAGCGCTGCCTCAGAAATTCTCACACTGCCTAGAGGAAATAATTCAAAGTCCCTATTATGCTATTTTTAAGAAAATGGGGATGTTACACAGCCCCTTATCCTAGAGCCACTACACCCTGTTGTTGCTCTCCGCATAGCCAACCATGACACGCCCTGCCCCCTCAACCTTTGCTTTCCCTTCTGCAACTTGCATATGCCCATCAACCTACTTGACCTTGCTGCATAGCCATGAAGCGCTAGTTTGTCAATTTCTGCCATCACAAACCACCGCTCGAAGTTGTTTCGTCACTATGGCTTCTTGAGGAGCAAGTCCTGAAGCTTCCATTGCCTAGTTGATGACAATGACAAATCGACAGAGGTTCTCTTCTTGCAGGGCCACAAGGTGTCCATTCCACAGAGGTGACACCTACTCCAACAATTCATAATGAGAAGGTGCATAGTGGAAGAATATTTCGACGATAAAGGTGAGCGTGTAGCCGTGCAAGGTTGGTGAAGAGGGCGAGTTTGGGGTGAGTTGATTTGGGAGGGAGGAAAGTGATGAAAATTTTATTATGCTATATCTAAGGATAGTGTATCATAACACCAATAAATCTGAACCTTTAGATAGCAGGGTGTTTTAAGCATCATAATTAGCATGGTGCATAATAAACAGCGCCTTGAATAAGGGATATCTATGGGACACTTATGAGTTAATGAAAGATAAATATAATAAAAATAAATTGAAAAGAAATGTTATAAGTGTCTTTTAAACTTGATTTGATGGGGTGTTCCTAAAAGATGTTGGGACCCTGAGTACAAATAAAATAATAGGGGAATTTTGCAATACACCTTGATAATTTTGATGTGTGATACACCTTCGTTTAGCCACATTTCTAGAATGTGTCTAAATGCATCCAGAGTGTGATAAAATACATTTAGCCACACTCAAGATGTATTTAGCCATAGTTTGAAAGTGTGACCAAATGAAGATGCACCCCACACCCAAAGTATCAAGGAACATCACAGCACTAGCCCATATAACAAATACTTGAAATTAATCCACCTCCAAAAGAGTTATTTAAAAGTGTTCAATAAGGGAATGATGAAACTTTATTGAAATAAATTAGTAAAAAATGTCATAATTCACAACTATCATTTTCATTTCACAGATATTAAAATATTCAATCCGATAAAGACCATTTCATCAAATATTATATAATCAATTCACTAAAATATAAAGCATATAAAAGTCACCGGATGCATGTCTCCTATATATGCTCCTACACAAAAAGTGTTATTACTCAAGATACATTCGATACTAAATTGCTCCTATGATAGTGAATCCATACCCATGAAAGGGTGATTTTTCTATGATTTAATTGATAAGTGTATTAAGTGAGAAGGCGATTTTTCTGTGAAAGATGAGAGGAGCAAATTTTGCCATTAAATTATACGTGGATAGTCAAGATTGAAAGTTATTTAATTTAAAGGTTACATAATCACTTTAAAAGTCGCATGATTTTATGTTTATATACTATCTAATAGTCAAGATTTAATCCTCTTATTTTTACAATTAACCACTCTTCTTACTTGATACTCTCCATATATGGGGTGCATCAAGTGAGAGGGGTACTTTTATATGAGAGGAGAAAAACGCAAATCTTGACCGCATAACCAAATATAGATGGTCAAGATTAAAAGTTATTTAAAGGTTACATGATCAATTAAAAAAGTCACATGACTTTATGTTTTAATTTTAAATATAAGATCCAATGGTTAAGATTTACTCTTCTTACTCTCACAATAACTAGTCATCTTACTTGATCCTCATATTGATTTTCTTATGTGAGAAGTGAGAAATAGATTCTTAGCCATTAGATTTTTATTATGTGGTTGGGGTTACACTCTTAATTTGAAAACTCACATGACTTTCTCACTTTCTCAAAATTCATTTCCAACTTCTCACCATCTTCCCTCTCTTACAAGATAAAGTTTTTTCTTCTAGATTCTATATATATATATATATATTACTTTTTTTACACGTTTTTGATTGTGTATTCAGAAAGTGCACCTGTTGAATTGGGTTACTTTTATATAGGAACAACACAACCAAAAAACAGGCAAAAAAATAATAATTTTTCCACCTACCCATGAATTGATTGATTCAACAAGTAGTTCTAATTACGAGCACCCATTTTTGGGTTTTTAGCCATAAAGGGAGATTTTGATGGGCTGGGGAGCTCAAACTTTGATTACTAAATTGGTAACTTTTTCCTTTTCTCATTATTTGTTTTGGAATATACCTTTCCACAACAAAATATCATTTACTTGCAAAATTTCAAGTCAATTACAAATTAAAAGTCTAGGTACTAGTCTTGGAATGCCCACCTAAACTTCACCAAAAATGACAAAAACAAAGAAAATAGAGAAGTTATGATGGTCTTGATAAGATCAAATGACAATTGATTATCCTCAGTAATGGCCCTAAAATTTGATGAGAGTGTCAAGTTCACTCAAATTATAAAATTGATTTAACAATAAATTCTAGTATAGAGTCTAAACAGAGTTATCTCTCAAAAGGTCAAGATGTAATTCAATTAAAAAAAAATTGTAATGTAGTGGGCATTTACACAAACAGAGAGTAAAAAAACAATTCATTTGAGTGCAATTTAGTAATTAAGCACAAGCATTTCGAGGTTCCATTAGAAATAGTGGCAATTTATCATTAGACTACAATAGATGCATCAAATCACAGAACATGTGGTTAATTTAAATTGAACCAAAATCTCTAAATTCAAGATTCAACCCTATAACCACATTAAGAAATCTCATAGAATTCAACTAACAATTGATCTAGTGTATATTTGGTTCTTTAATTGTAAAATTGATTCTTGATGAAATTAGTTGTCAAAATTGATTTTAGTTAAAAACGATTACTTGAAGAGTGATTTTGATAAAATGAATGTTATTTGGATAATATTAACTAAAGTTACTTTTGCATGTATAATTATTGAAAAGGGTATAAATTTTATAGTTTATTCACTCTTTTATTTTATTTCATTTTATATTTTAAGTTTATTTAAAAAAATTATGTAAGTATTTTTTGTTCCAGTATGAAGAATAAAAACGTTAAGAATTTGTTAAAGTGAAGGTTTTTTAATGATTTGATAATATTTTATTTTTGTTTGAATAGTATTAGTTAAAATTGAAATTAGAAAAGTGCAGGAACACAATTGAAAACAAACAAAAAAGTAAAGTCTAAAATAAGTATTAGATATATTTAGCATGTTAGAATCATGGTTGTTGAACAGGAAAGCAATAGATAGTTGCTTTCATTGAAACGATGGTTTGGAACCAAAATCATCAATTTTGTTATATCATTCAAACTCTAAATCAAACATGTATTAAAAATCCCAAGATCTCATTTGATTGTTCAAAAGCAACTTTGAGGTGTTCAAACACCAAGGTTCTGAAAATCGGACCAAGTATTGAATCACATAAGCTACTAGTTCAAAGGGTCAATAGTTTAACTGATTTAACCAGGATTCAACCGAGATATATATATATATATATATATATATATATATATATATATAAACAAAAATTATTGAAAAATATAAATAAAAAGTAAAAGAAAATTCAACATGATAAAAACACTACATTAAATCATTAATATAACCCATTCAACATAACATAATTCATAAATTAATCAAAATCTACATAATTCATATAGACCAAATCTCTCGAGCCTCAATTTCTAATATTACATGACAACATCAACTCGCATGATCATAAGTTCATAACATAAATAACATTACAAAAAAGCATAAGTTCAACCATATTACATCAAAAGTAAATAAAGTTCATGAATCAAATAGGATTACCAAATAGGATCCTCAAAATAGGCATTAATGTGTCGAATATCTCTTTCATCAAAATCTTCATCTTCATATGTGTCTCCATCATCACCAAAAGAATCAAAACTTGACGCATAAGGTATATTGGCATCAATTTGATTTGTCTCACCATTATATAATAAAATAAAAAATATGTCAAAAATATATAGTGGAGTTTATGAGCAAAGTATTTTATATAATAAACTATAAGACTCACCACCATGATATGAAAGAATAGAATTATCTTGATATATCAATTCTTGAATATCATTGGGAAGTTTTGGCTCTTCAACTTCTTCCGTCGCCCAAAAGTCAACTAGATCAATACTATCATAGTCAACTGGATCATAGAACCTTTTCTTGTGCTGTAACCTTAAAAAAAGTACAAAAGCATTATAATAGTTTCTAAGTTTGCTAACCTAAGGTTTCAAAAATAACAAAATGACATTGATAAGGTTTGAATAATCTAATGACATAAATCATATAATATCTCGGTTTAAGATGCAAGTTATAAGTGACATAAACGATATCATTTAGTCTTTGAAACTCTAGCCTATTCCCTCTTTTTGTATGGATTTGTTCAAAAAGACTCCAATTCTACTCACATCTTGAGGATGAAGATGTTTGGCTAAGAATATGAATTGCTATCTTTTGCAAATTTGGAGCACTACCAGCAAAATATCTCCACCATTCACCTGCATATATTAGATATTAATTTTTCATCACTAATCATCAATGATTCATCAAAAATAGATCAGAATATTAAACTAAATTTCTTACTAGGTTGCAGTTCCTTGGTTGCCTGCATAACTTTTGGCCTATCAAAGCTTCCTTTGTGTTCTCGATATATTTGTATCTTTTTCATTGCCTTGATTGAATCACTACAAAGGCTCTTTACATCAAGCAAATCAAGTAAACCTTGCATAACATAATGCTTCTCAATGAATTTCTCATTATAAAAGAAAACTAGAAAGTACGCTTCTGCATGGAGACTTCGCTTCAAATGCTTATCCTACCTTATCTTGATGATTTTTGTGTAAGGTTGATATGCAATCTTCTTGTTCCTAAACATCTCCTTGATTGCAGTTTTAGCCTTTTGCATACCTTCATAAACATATCCCAATGAAGGCTTTTCATCAGAATCTATAATTCTTGGCAATCTAATTAAAGGGCCTAAAAGCTTGCATGTGCTATAACAACTATACCAAAATTTATTATCTAAGACAATAGCACTAACAACTTTCCCATTAGCATTCCTTCCTAACTTGTGCCTAGTGAAATGTGTGTTTGTAACTAAAGCTTGCAACTCTGCCTTATATTATATATATTTCTCTATGCAAGAAAAATAGTAGTAAAGCAGGTCGCTCCAAGATGAACAATCTCTTTCTAACCAAGCCTTTTTCTAAGCTAAGACAAGAACACCATATATTGTAAACAAACATAGTAATCTTGGAAGCATGGGATGCAAGGCTTGTAATGTGGGATATGTTGCCTATATCTTTTGAAATGAGATTCAAGCAGCAGGTAGCACAAGGAGACCAAAAAATGTTATCATACGTTTCATGAATAAGCATCCCAGCTACAATATAATTGGCTTCATTGTCAGTCACCACAGTCACGATATTACTAGGTCTAACCCATTCAATAATCTCAACAAACAAGTTGCACAATGTAGAAGCATTTTTAACCACATTTGAAGCATTCTGAGTAAGATTCTCTAAATTGTCGCACATAGTGTCATCGTTATTATTTTTAGCTTCTTCGATTTATTAGGAAAAAAGTGAGCATGCTATACAATGTGTTGAATTTTATAGTTTGAAAACATATTATCTGAAGCAGAGTTCATTTTAGCCATTCACTTGATAAACAGAGAAGAAATTCAAACAATTAACTTATCAACATGAAGGACAATTAAATATGATGCATCGATTCATAATAAGATATGGCACAATTGAATAACATGCAGAGATATATGTAAATAACTTGATGTGAGTGCACTTATCTATCTTTAGCCTTCTTGAATTCCTTTTTTTGGCACACCTAGGCATTATATATCGTCGTCCCTAGGGTGGAAGCTTAGATGTGCCTCATGTAACATCCAAAAAAAATTCTATCATTTTTTTTAAAGCAAGTTGTTCGGTTTTATCGAATAATTGAGATCGATTAGAATTTGATTAACTATTTACTTAAAGTCAATTAAGTATCATTTAGAGGAATTAGATTTGAGGGAATTAGATTAGAAACATAGGAGACCTCATAGGATTTTTCCAAAATCGATTTACCGATTTAAAAGAAATCGATAAGATTTCGGTATTTTAAACTGCCAAAATCGAATCAATAGAAATTATAGTGTGAGAACCCTAGATTGAATGGCCAAGATTCAGCCAACCCACCCCTTTAAGTGGCCCAAGGATCAGCCTTTGAAGAGGGCAGCCACACCAAATTAGAATGGAGGGACAAATCCACCAATCACATGCAACTTCTTCCAAAAGTTTTCAAATATTTCCTTCCTACTTCCTTGCAGATTTTCGGCCTCATATACAGCTGATATCCCTTCATTTCTTTCCTCTTCATCTCATATTCACTCCTTCTTCATCAAGCTTTCAAGTTCCAACAACTTTCTTCAATCCAAGACTTGAATCTAGCAAGCTTAACACATAAAAAAAAAAGGTAGGAATTCTAAATTCTGTTCTTACTTTGTATAGATTGGGGCTACTTGGGGTTCCTCTTTCTGTCATTATTCTGATGCTATATGGGTAGAGATGATGAATTAAGGTTGGTTTAAGATGTATGTTTGAATTAGAATTGAAGTTGGAGTGGAAGAATTGGAGAATAGAAAGAAGCAAGATGTTGTTTGGGTGAAAACCCTACGGCATCTGTACGTTTGTCTTGTACGAACCAAAATCTATCCATCAAAACTTGATGAATCTATTTTTATATGAAACTAGACATCTAGGGATTTCCAACCATATAAAATATAAGGCCATTGGATTAGTATTGAGTGAGTTATGAATTTTTGAAGTTTAATCTAAAATTCTGGGTTTTCTTCTGGGCAGTATAAGTTACAAGGGGTGTAACTCACCCCACAAAACTCTTAGTTGAGTTCAACTAATTGAGTTTGAAATCCAACATATAGGGGAACATCTCATCAAAATTTCAGAGTTAGATTTGATTCCAATTATTCCCAGTAATTCGATGAAGTTGCTTTAAGCGTAAACTGGACTAGAACAAGGCAATCCAGAAAGGTTAAATTACGGAGTTTATAACTCAAGCTCTGATTATGAAAATGAGATGAAACTCATTGGCAATAAAAGATTGTCCTGTTAGCTTTAATTTGGTATAAGTTTAGTATGATTTCACCTAATTTCCTATTTTTAGTGAATTTTTACTTCTAAGGGTGCAATTCTGGCTAGTTATAGGATAGATTGAGGTAAAATTCAAATAACTTCAGCTACATAAATCAAAATGATATGGCACAAAAAGGGTTGAAAACTAGACACATAGGACTATAATATATCTAAAATGGTATAAATGAATTGAATAGAAATTTTGGTGAATTTTACAAAATCGGGCAGAATTGAGTAGAATGAGCAGAAAACCTAAGTTATATATTTATGTTAACATATTATATGATTGATATTATTGTTATAAAACTTGATGCTCTATATTGGTTTTATTGCTTGATTGATCTTTTTGGTAGTTTGGCACTATTCATGGGGAAGTGGAGTTTATCCGTCATAATGCCGAAATTTCGGCAAAGCCTATGCATAGGTTATAAAATACACTTTGATACATATGCATTCATGATTATGATGAAAGCTATAATAAAGATTCTATATGACTTGGGCCAGCCCCTGAATGAATTTAAGGGGAATAGATTGGTGCGAGGGTCCAAGAAAGTAAACCCATCACTCATGTATAGGTACGAGCTCGAACCTGAAAAGCAGGCTATCACCCAGAGATAAGAGAGGCCATTCACCTCCAAAGGACCAAGTGCAAAGGAAAATAAGAAAGTACTGACACCCTAGGGATGGCGATACGTAATGTCTAGGTGTGTCAAGTAAAGACAGAAAAAGGGAAGCATAAGTGCATATCAGAATTTTATAATGAGCAAGTGCATCAGGAAGACATTTGTATCCATTTATGAATGTCATTCAGTTGTTGCTTATTTTATTTTTAATCTATGCATCTTATTTAATTATCCTTTATATTATATGTTGATGGTTGAGATTCTTTCTCTGTTTAACTAGTGTATAATAAAATGAATCTGCTTTGGAATAGATGTTTTTGAACTCTCTAAAATGAAACCTATAGTTCCTATAGCATGATCACTTTTTTTGAATAAACCGAAGCAGCTGGAATGACAACGATGACATGGACTGCCAAGTAGCTTAGGAATCCTATTGAGAGTATAAAATTCTCATCCTTATGTGTATTTTCATGTCGTCTCTAGATAGCCCAGAATGTCTTGAAGGAGATCAACCTAGAGGAGCATGGCCGAGACTGGACTAGCTACAGATGAAATGTGTATATATGTTTAGATATGTGTTTATGGTTGATAATGTTTGAAGGGTTATTTAGTTACACTCCTCTTCGTAGGATGTAATAGAACTCTATTTTAATTTCGTGGGAAATAAGACAAATAATAAGTCAAGGTTCATCTATTTAATTGTAACAACTCTTAATGAGATAGTATGACTTAAGCATAGTATCAATTTGGGAGAACGTTACACCTTTAATTGGAGGGATTTTATTCTGACCACGTGCCTCTAATTCAGAAGGATCTCATCTAGCTATGAGCCTCTGAGGTAGAGGGATCTCATTTGGCCACGTGCCTCCAAGTAGAGAGATCTCATTATTTAATTGCCTTCACAAGGAGGGATCCAAATAACTGCCTCCAAGTGCAGGGATTCACATCTTATCTTATTTAACTATCTTCACAAGGAGAGACCCAATCTTGCATATTCATATATTTTCCTCTTTTGCATGCAAATATGCCATCTTTCATAAAAAAAATCATGATCATATCATCATATAATATTCATATGCATTATAGTGCACTTACTTTAAAATATTCTTGCATGTAGGATTTCATATTCATATCATAAATTCTCATAAGCTATCATAGCTTTATACTCTTTTGTCGAAAATTCGGCAGCATAACGGATTAGATCTGCTTCCCCGTGAATAATGCCAATCAACTAGACAATCATTCATATAGAAAAGTCAATACAATCCATAAACCTTTCAATATTTATACAAAATTTGCAACCTTTTAATTTGAATTGAGTTCCTGCCAATTTCTTTCAGTTCTACCAGATTTTATAAATTAAGCCGTAGTTTCTGTTTAACTCATTTAGACTTGAATTTAGGATATGATGAAGTGTTATGTGTCTAGTTGTTCACCTCTTTGGTCTTATTCAATTTTGATAAGTATAACTCACATTATCAGGATTTAACGTAGGTCTGTCCTATTTCTAGGCAGATTTAAGTCCTAAAAAGTAAAAATTCACTAAAAATAGAAAACTAGTAAAGCTATATGAAACCTATATGGTTTTAAAGCTAGCTGAATAAATTTTCATTTTCAATAAGTTTCATCCCTTTTGAATAAGCAGAACTCAAGTTATGAGTTCTTGAAGTTAACTGACGTATGCTGCCCTGTTCCAACCTGGTTAAGACTTGGGGCAACTTTCATAAATTACTTGGAATATTAAGGATTGAATTTGAATCTAAATTTGTATGGCATGTTACCCTATGTATTAACTTCCTAACAAAATTGGTTGCACTCAATTTGAAAGAGTATGGTGAGATTTATGCCCTGCTCAATTGACTCTGGTTAGGCTCAGAAATAGAAACTTAGGGTAGATTTCAAAAAATCATATCTCCCTCAATACCAATCCAATGATCTTACAATTTATGTGTTTGGAAAGCTATAATATCTAATTTCACATAAAAATAGGATCATCATGTTTCGATAGTTGTAGACGGAGCCGTACACTACAAAGTTATGGATGCTGTAAGGTTTTCTAGGTTGCATATTCTAGTTTGCTATTTATCTTGTTTTTTATGCAAGATTTAATTTCAATCCCACCAAATACTTCATAAACAAGCCATAAATCATCATAATCACATCACATATCTTCAATTAGAAGGGTAAAGCAAGATATCTTAACAACCAGAAATTCACAAAAAATCAATCAAGAACTTGAATCTTATCTCAATTTAGTGAAACTAGTAGCAAGAAATGGAAGTCTTGAAAGAAGGGAGTGATTACAGCTTGAAAGCAAGATGAGATAGGATGAAATGGAGGAAGAAAAGAGGAAGAAGGAGTTGCTATTTTTGGGCACAGCAAATGGGGGATAAAGAAGGAAAAATCTGGTTTGATGGTGGTGGTAGCTAGGTTTCTTGAATTCTATTGGTAATTGGCGTTGTAACACCCTCCCAAATACAGTACTATGCTTAAGTCAAGGTACCACACCTTGAAGTTGTTACTATTACCTGAGCGGACCTTATCTGATAGCAACTTCAGCCGTCTTCATAACTTCTTGAACTATCTGGAGATAACACGGAAATAGGAGTGAGAATCATAAATTCTCAGTAGGATTCTCTAATTATCATACATAATGTCATCGTAGTCACCTCCAGTTTGCTTTGGTTTTTTATGAAAAAGGTGAACATGTTATGCAAACTATTTAATTTTACAGTTCAAAAAAATTTACATTATCCAAAGCAAAGTTCATTTTATTCATATACTTGTCATTCGGGGGAAGAACCCATACAAAATCAACTCATGAAATCATATTCGGAATAATAACTGAAACATAATAAAATACAATAGCATCATTACACTAAAGATATAACTTCTGCACATAACTTTACTTGTACTTGAACTTATGCATATACATAAAATTTGCTTCTCTTTCTTTATCTTCTTGCCATGTCTCAGAGTATGATCGCCATATTATACTCCATCAGAATGTGATTGCCATGTCACATTCCTTAGGGTGTGGGATCATCATACTATATTCCAGAGAATGATCGCCATGTCATACCCCATCAGAGCGTGATCGCCATGTCACGTTCCTTAGGAATATAAACTCATCATCATATCTTTATATGCCACATTCCAGAGTATGATCGTCATGTCATACCCCATCAGCGCATGATCGCCATGTCACATTCCTTAGGAATATGGGACCTTCATTCGGTACTTACACTAGCTGGGTCATGCCATGCCTCATGTAAGCTCTGTCCCCTATACTTACACTAGTTGGGTCAATGTCATGCCTCATGTGAGTGAGGTGTCTGCATATGCTTTAATCTTTAGTCTTTAGTCTTTAGTCTTTAGCCTTTACTGCCCTTGGGTAGCCTAGCCTTGGAGTGAGCTCGTCAGCTCCACCTGTGACCGTCGTCACACCGACTCACCCACAAGGGGACCCATTGCCTCTAGGTTGGAGGGATCTCATTCTGGCCACGTGCCTCTAATTGAAGGGATATCTTTTGGTCACGTGCCTCAAAACTGAGGAATCTCATCTGACCACGTGCCTCCAACATAGAGAGACCCAAGTTTTAGCTGCCTTCACAAGGAGGGACCCATTGTGCAACTACCTCCAGGTGAAGGGACCCATATCTTTATCATTTAACTGCCTTCATAGGAAGGGATCTCAAATAACTGTCTCCAAGTGAAGGGACCTACATATTATCTTATTTAGCTGCCTTCACAAGGGGGGACCTCAAATAACTCCCTCCAAGTGAAGGGACTCACATTCAATATTCACATTCTTTCAATCTCATGCATACTCAAGCATAGTCATGCTGAATATACTGGTACATATGCTTCATTTATTTTCATATATCATTGCACACATGATCTTCACGTACATATTCATAACATATAAAGGCCCGTAGCCTCTTTACCATTTTATCGGCACTCAGACATATGCTACATCATTTACCCTCATATACCTCATATCATACTTATGTCATTCTTGAATATAGAGTTTCCATATACATATTCATACTTTGATTCATCCTTACATATAAACATTCATAGTCTCATAGATTTCTGCCGTAAATTCGGTAGCATAACGGATCGGATCCGTTTCCCTATGAATAGTCCCAATTCTCACAGACAAATCAGCCATAGCAATATAATCAATCTAACATATCCATCAAGGTAAAACTTACAATCCTCAACTCAAACCTTATGTGTTTACTAATACTTGTAAAACCATCAATTTGGTTATTCTGTCACTTCTATTCAATTCTACCCGAATTTTGTATAATCCACCTTTATCTCTATCCAACTCATTTAAACCTCAATTTTGGATATGTTATAGCTTTATGTGTCTATTTTCTAACCTTATTAGTCCCATCTCATTTTGATCTGTATAACTCAAGATATTTATATTTAGCCTTAGCCTGTTCAGTCACTAGTCCGAATCACACTCTTGGAAGTATAAATTCACCAAAAATCGAAACTAAGCTCAAATGATATGAAATTGGTGCCATATCAAAGCTAACAGGACAACCTTTCATTTACAACAAGTTTCACTTGATTTACCTAAGTATAGCTCGAGTTATAAGTCCTGAAAGCCGACCTTCCTGAACTACCATGTTTTGGCTCAGTTTGGACATAGGGTAACTTTCTCGAACCACTGGGTTCAATTAGGGTCATAACAAACTTGGAATTTCATATTGGGATGTTTCCCTATGTGTAAGCTTTCTAACGAGGTTAGTCTCACTCGATTTGGAGTTGTGTAGGGTGAGTTACACCCTCCTCAAGTCACCCTGCCTGGATGAAAGTCCTGGTTCCTAGGTCAAACTTCAAAAATTCATATCTCTTTCAATACTAATCCAATAACCTTATATGATGCATGTATGGAAAGCCCTGAATGTCTACTTTCATCTCAAAATAGTTCCATCGAATTTAACCGGCTGTAGGCAGAGCCGTACACTCCGCCATCCGGACTGCTGAGGACTCTTCACCCAGCTAGTCCTCCATTCCTTCTAGTTTTCTCCTTCTAACTTTAATTCTAACTCAATATTTCATATTAATGCAATCAAAATCCATCATAATACATCCAATAATTCATCAAATACATGAAGAAGAATAAAACTTCATACAGCCATAGTGCAAAGAATTCAAGAACAGAATAGAATCCTACCTCTTTGAAGTGTGATTTGAGCTAAGTGTTGAAGCTTGAGTTGATAGAACCTTGCTAAGCCTGAAGGAGTGATGGAGTTGATTGAGAGAAGGGAAGAAGGAGGCTTGAACAAGGGGAAAGGGAGACGTAAATTAGACCAAAATGAAGAGGAGAGTCTGATTTAAATACATGAGGGTAGTTGGAATTGTGGTATTGATTGGTTGGAATTTTGTGGTTGAAGTTCGGTCATGTCTTCCACTTTTGTGGCTAAATTGCTCTCCACGTCGTCCCAAAAGTGGAACTCGCTTTCATTCATCTTAAATCGGAACTCGTCTCGATTCTACTTAAAGCCGGACCTCGTTCCATTTGGAGCTGAAGCCAAATGTTAGAACTCGTCCCATCTTATTTGTGACTTGAGGAAATCTTGTCTGGTTTATTCGAGACTTGGAGGCAAGGTCGAATGTTGGAAGTCATGCAGCTTACAATCACATAATCTTGGAACTCCCATTCAAACTCGGGAACACCAACAGAAATGGAGGACTCCTGGGAATAATCTCATATAATGGAACTCGCGCATGACTGGAAATCAACTCAAAGATATGAACTTGTGTCCATTCCAATTGAGTTCAACTCTAAGGCGGGAACTCGTTACATTCAACTCGGAAGTCGGTACTTGTAACCATGGTGTCATACTGTCAACTCGGATGTTGGAAACCGTGTACACTTTATTTTGAACCATGAGGTTTTAGGTCGGAACTTGAGTACATCCTGCTAGAAACTTGGAGATAAATTATGATATCGGAAGTCGGGTATGTTTTCTTTGAAACATGAAGTCGGACATCGGAATCACATCCATGTTGTTTGGAGTCCAAGGTTAAGCTGGAAATCGGGAAATTAACACCAGATGAAGTCGGGAATTATGCAGACCAACTCGGAACTCGAAATTTATCCCATTTTACCTGAAATTTGAAGGTGAAGTCGGATGTAGGACCTCATGCTCACCTTATTGGAAACCTGGATAGAAATTCGGAGATTAGAAATCATATCCCTTTTATTTGAACCTTGGGAATAAAGTATGAGGTCAGAACCCATATAAATTTCGGTCGAACTTGGAGACCAACTCAGAGATCTGATCTCGTGTCCATTAACTCGTAGGTTGGGAATTGTGTCTTATTCTGGTTGACCAATCAACAATGAAGTTGGAACTCGTATCCTATGTATTTGGAGCCTAATGTAGGAAATCGGAAATCGGAAATCGGAAATTCTGGGTAAGAGGTCGGAAATCGGGACGTTACATTACCACCCTCCTTAAAAAATTTTGTCCTCAAAATTTAATCACAAACTAACTATTTATTATCATAAGAGTTTGAAGAAAAAGTTCACACATAAGCACACTAAAGTTGAACAAACATAGTCAAAGAAAATACAGTAATCCTAGTTATATAACATAGTTTAGCAGAATTGGGGAAGTAGCTCTTCAATATTCGAGGTGAAGACCCGTCCTGGTCATTGCGGTTTAGGGGTAGATGACTGATGTGTATATAAGCAGTCTTTGATCATGTGGCCTGGCTTCCAACACCTTAAACATACGTTTTGTCTAGCTAAACAAGGTTTACCTCCATGAGCCTTTCCACACTTAGAGTATACTTGCCTTGCACTTGGCCCCTGAAATGGTTTATCCCCATGTCCATTAAATTGATGCAGCTTCTTTGGTGGGGAAATATACTGAAACTCCTAGTCTTCAGGTGCCAGCCTCTTTCCATAAACATCCATCTTAGCATTAGCGAGCTTCTTATTATATTCCTCAACTAATCGACTTTTGTTTGCTAATGCAGCGAAATCTCTTATCTCCATTGGCCCCACCGAGGCTAAAATGTCCGCATTTAATCTTCCTTCAAATTTGATGCATTTCCAGTTTTTGTCAGGGTTGCGTTGATAGATGGTGGAAAATGTTACAGAGTTCTTCGAACTTCACAATATACCTTGAAACACTCATATTTCCTTGTTGAAGCTTCATGAATTCCAATTCCTTAGCGTTTCGTACAAATGCAGGGAAATACTTCTGATAAAATGCCTCCTTGAATATGTCCCAAGCGATATCAACTTGGGGTTCCCCCAACAGTCTCTTCGTGCCATTCTACCAAAACTTGGCGTCCGCTTCCAACATATAAACGGCAAAGGCCACTTCCTGTTGATCAGTGCAGGCTAAGACAGAAAAGACCTTCTTCATTGCCTTGACCCATTTCTTAGCTTTATCTGGGTCGAAAGCTCCTTGGAAACTAGGCGGATTTGCTTTCCTAAACTTAGCAAATTTAAGATAATCCAGGTTTGCTCTTAGGCCATGTGGATTTCCCCCATGGTTGGCCTCAGGCCACCTACCCAACTGGTCCATATATTCTTTCCTAAGATTCTTATTCACTTAGCTACCTTTAATTCAATAACAAGTTTGCCTCCAATACGGTTCTTTAGAAACATGGGCTTAGGCCTTTCCTCAATATTATAACTAGGAGCCTTATCTTAAAACTCCTTCTTTTTGGTAAAATTTGTCTAGTGCCTAATGCTTGTAGGAGGATTTTGGGTCACTTCCACTATACGGATTAAGTTCTAAGACTCATGACCCTTTCTATTAGTTTGATATCCTCCTCGATTCCTAGTTATTGAGATACAGGCAATTTAATGTAAAAAACAAGGTTAAAAGTCAGATCCTTTTTACTGAAGCGATAGAGTTCCCTTACCGTATTGTCTTACAAGGTGCCTTTCCAATATGCATGCAGAGAGTTGTCTTAGATCTTATGGGTGCCAAAATATACTCTGTTTTGCTGACGTTCTGATCCCTCATCAGATTCCTCATCCTCCTTATCATGTGTTTGACTACTTGTGCACTATATTTTCCAGTAAATTCTCTAATACTTGTGCTTTGGGCCCTAAATACCAACTGAAGAAGTTCTCTTGCGACTCTATTTCATTTTTCATTATTTGCTAATTGGACCTCGTGCTATTCTTGTTGAATTTCTCAATGATTATTGCAATACTTATCTCCTCAAAGTATAATCAACTTCACGTAATGAAAGGATTGTGGGACAGCCAAAGTCCTTGCCACTCTTCTACTTTCTTCAATTGGTTAGCATGGAGATCCTTCGACTACTGTGTTGATGTCCACTTCCCACTTTTTATGGGCACCGGTGTTACTAATCTCATTAGGGATTTGTCCTAATACAATATATAGAGGTGTGTTAGTTTCAGTGGCTAAGTTTCATATCACCCTAACGCACTATACATTGGGCCTCATAGGGTATGTTTCGATGTCGAAATTAGAGGCATTCAGAAGAGTCCCTATACTTTGGGCCGGATTAAATGCGATCATCACTAATGCACTAGGTTCCATCAGAATTCCGTAGTTAAGCGTGCTCGAACAAAATTAATATGGAGATGGATGACCATATGGGAAATCCTCATATTGAAACTTCAACAGGATAGCAAGACCATCATTTCCATTTCTCACAACAAATGGATTATATCCTAGGGGTAAGATGTTATGAAGAATAGCCAGAAGGCTTAATTTTGCCTCAAAATTCCTTCATCCCTAGTAAGCCAGCTAAATGCTGTAGGTCTCCGCATACACCGAACTTCATATTGAGGTGATCAAGCTCAATATGCAATTAAGTGCGATAGAGAAGCTACAACATACAACAGAGCTGCCATGCGCAAACATCTATGTCCTTTTCATGTAAGGACCTAAAGCACGACCTTTTTAAACTTTCAGAGTATGCCTCCTTGAAAGCATAATCAGCCCATCCCAGGTCCGACTAGGACGAACTGCTCTAATACCATTAATGTAACACCTTCTCAAGTACAGTACTATGCTTTAGTCATAGTACCACACCCTGGAGTTGTTACTGTTACCTGAGCGAACCTTATCTGACAGCAACTTTAGCCGTCTTCGAAACTTCTTGAACTATCTGGAGATAACACGGAAATAGGAGTGAGAACTATAAATTCTCAGTAGGATTCTCTAATTATCATACATAATGTCATCATAGTTATCTCCAGTTTGCTTCAGTTTATTATGAAAAAGGTGAACATGTTATGTAAACTGTTTGATTGTACAGTTCAAAAAAATTTACATTATCTGAAGCAAAGTTCATTTTATTCATATACTTGTCATTCGGGGGAAGAGCCCATACAAAATCAACTCATGAAATCATATTAGGAATAATAACTGAAACATAATAAAATACAATAGCATCATTACACTAGAGACATAACTTCTGCACATAACTTTTCTCGTACTTGAATTTATGCATGTATATAGTATTTACTCTTCTTTTTTTATCTTCCCTATGCCTTTACTTGTACTTGAACTTATGCATATACATAAAATTTGCTTCTCTTTCTTTATCTTCCTGCCACGTCCCAGAGTATGATCGCTATGTCATACTCCACTAGAATGTGATTGCCATGTCACATTCCTTAGGGTGTAGGATCATCATGCTATATTCCAGAGTATGATCGCCATGTCATACCCTATCAGAGCGTGATCGCCATGTCACGTTCCTAAGGAATATAAACTCATCATCATATCTTTATATGCCATATTCCAGAGTATGATCGCCATGTCATACCCCATCAGAGCGTGATTGCCATGTCACGTTCCTTAGGAATATGGGACCTTCATTCGGTACTTACACTAGCTGGGTCATGCCATGCCTCATGTAAGCTTTGTCCCCTATACTCACACTAGCTGGGTAAATGCCATGTCTCATGTGAGTAGGGTGTCTGCATATGCTTTAATCTTTAGTCTTTAGTCTTTAGCCTTTACTGTCCTTGGGTAGCCTGGCCTTGGAGTGAGCTCGTCAGCTCCACCTGTGACCGTCGTCACACCGACTCACCCACAAGGGGACCCAGTGCCTCTAGGTTGGAGGGATCTCATTCTAGCCACGTGCCTCTAATTAAAGGGATCTCTTTTGGTCACACGCCTCAAAACTGAAGGATCTCATCTGACCACGTGCCTTCAATATAGAGGGACCCAAGTTTTAGCTGCCTTCACAAGGAGGGACCCATTGTGCAACTGCCTCCAGGTGAAGGGACCCATATCTTTATCATTTAACTGCCTTCACAGGGAGGGATCTCAAATAACTGCATCCAAGTGAAGGGACCCACATATTATCTTATTTAGCTGCCTTCACAAGGAGGGACCTCAAATAACTGTCTCCAAGTGAAGGGACTCACATTCAATATATTCACATTCTTTCAATCTCATGCATACTCAAGCATAGTCATGCTGAATGTACTGGTACATATGCTTCATTTATTTTCATATATCATTGCACACATGATCTTCACGTACATATTCATAACATATAAAGGCCCGTAGCCTCTTTACCATTTTATCGGCACTCAGACATATGCTACATCATTTACCCTCATATACCTCATATCATACTTATGTCATTCTTGAATATAGAGTTTCCATATACATATTCATACTTTGATTCATCCTTACATATAAACATTCATAGTCTCATAGATTTCTGCCGTAAATTCGGTAGCATAACGGATCGGATCCGTTTCCCCATGAATAGTGCCAATTCTCACAGACAAATCAGCCATAGCAATATAATCAATCTAACATATCCATCAAGGTAAAACTTACAATCCTCAACTCAAACCGTATGTGTTTATTAATACTTGTAAAACCATCAATTTGGTCATTCTGTCACTTCTATTCAATTCTACCCGAATTTTGTATAATCCACCTTTATCTCTATCCAGCTCATTCAACCTCAATTTTGGATATGTTATAGCTCTATGTGTCTATTTTCTAACCTCATTGGTCCTATCTCATTTTGATCTGTATAACTCAAGATATTTATATTTAGCCTCAGCCTGTTCGGTCACTAGTCTGAATCACACTCTTGGAAGTATAAATTCACCAAAAATTGAAACTAGGCTCAAATGATACGAAATTGGTGCCATATCTAAGCTAACAGGACAACCTTTAATTTACAACAAGTTTCACTTGATTTGCTTAAGTATACCTCGAGTTATAAGTCCTGAAAGCTAACCTTCCTGAATTACCCTATTTTGGATCGGTTTGGACATAGGGTAATTTCCTTGAACCACTGAGATCAATTGGGGTCATAAAACTTGGAATTTCATATTGGGATGTTTCCCTATGTGTAAGCTTTCTAACAAGGTTAGTCTCACTCGATTTGGAGTTGTGTAGGGTGAGTTGCACCCTCCTCAAGTCACCCTGCCCGAATGAAAGTCGTGGTTCCTAGGTCAAACTTCAAAAATTCATATCTCTCTCAATACTAATCTAATAACCTTATATGATAGATGTATGGAAAGCCCTGAATGTCTACTTTCATCTAAAAATAGTTCCATCGAATTTAACTGCCTGTAGACGGAGCCATACACTCCGCCATCCGGACTGTCAAGGACTCTTCACCCAGACAGCATCCTAGTCCTCCATTCATTCTAGTTTTCTCCTTCTAACTTTAATTCTAACTCAATATTTCATATTAATGCAATCAAAATCCATCATAATACATCCAATAATTCATCAAATACATGAAGAAGAATAAAACTTCATATAGCCATAGTGCAAAGAATTCAAGAACAGAATGGAATCCTACCTCTTTGAAGTGTGATTTGAGCTAAGTGTTGAAGCTTGAGTTGATAGAACCTTGCTAAGCTTGAAGGAGTGATGGAGTTGATTGAGAGAAGGGAAGAAGTAGGCTGGAACAAGGGGAAAGGGAGATGTAAATCAGACCAAAATGGAGAGCAGAGTTTGATTTAAATACATGAGGGTAGTTGGAATTGTGGTATTGATTGGTTGGAATTTTGTGGTTGAAGTTCGGCCATGTCTTCCACTTTTGTGGCTAAATTGCTCTCCATGTCATCCCAAAAGTGGAACTCGCTTTCATTCATCTTAAATCGGAACTCGTCTCAATTCTACTTAAAGCTGGACCTCGTTCCATTTGGAGCTGAAGCCAGATGTCGGAACTCGTCCCATCTTATTTGTGACTTGAGGAAATCTTGTCTGGTTTATTCGAGACTTGGAGGCAAGGTCGGATGTCGGAAGTCATGCAGCTTACAATCACATAATCTCGGAACTCCCATTCAAACTCGGGAACACCAACAGAAATGGAAGACTCCTGGGAATAATCTCGGATATCGGAACTCGCGCATGACTGGAAATCAACTCAAAGATATGAACTCGTGTCCATTCCAATTGAGTTCAACTCTAAGGCGGGAACTCGTTACATTCAACTCGGAGGTCGGTACTTGTAGCCATTGTGTCATACTATCAACTCGGATGTTGGAAACCGTGTACACTTTATTTTGAACCATGAGGTTTTAGGTCGGAACTCGAGTACATCTTGCTAGAAACTTAGAGATAAATTATGATATCGGAAGTCGGGTATGTTTTCTTTGAAACATGAAGTCGGACATCGGAATCACATCCATGTTGTTTGGAGTCCAAGGTTAAGCTAGAAATCGGGAAATTAACACCCGATGAAGTCGGGAATTATGCAGACCAACTCGGAACTCGGAATTTATCCTATTTTACCTGAAATTCGAAGGTGAAGTCGGATGTAGGACCTCATGCTCACCTTATTGGAAACCTTGATAGAAATTCGGAGATCAGAAATCATGTCCGTTTTATTTGAACCTTGGGAGTAAAGTATGAGGTCGGAACCCATATAAATTTCGGTCGAACTTGGAGACCAACTCAAGATCTGATCTCGCGTCCATTAACTCGTAGGTCGGGAATCGTGTCTTATTCTGGTTGACCGATCAACAATGAAGTTGAAACTCGTATCCTATGTATTTGGAGCCTAACATAGGAAATCAGAAATCGAAAATTGAAAATTCTGGGTAAGAGGTCGGAAAACGGGACGCTACAGGCGTTGGTGGCTATTATTGAGGCCAAATTCCTCCTCTTGTGTGGCTATTTGGTGGCACCACTTATGAAGAATTGTGGCTGAGTTCTTAGCCACAAAATCTTAAGGTTTCAAGATGTAATTCCATTGATTTGGTTTCAGCGGTTTAAAATGTCGAATCTTTACCAAATTCCCTCAAATTGGAAAAATGATTCCAGAAAATTTTATGGGGTTTTTCTATGTCTCTAATCTAGTTGCTCCTAATCTCAATCTCTATAATTAATATCTCTAATTAACTTTTAATTGCTCCTACATAACTATCAAAATCGAATAAATCAATTAATAGCATAAATTAATCATTTTTCAAATTTAGGGCCTTTCTATTTTTTGTTTTTCTTAGCAAACGGCGTTTTCATAATTTTGGGCAAGTCTAGGGGCATTCCACATCACATGTGGACACCTTTGTGGCTCAATTGGCCAAAAATTAGGTTTCTACATTTTTGATACGGGATTCTCCTTCGTTTAAAACCTTATTCTGCTAATCATATTGATGTAAGGACTCAAATGTCATTTTTAAAAAAGTTCAGCGGTAATTATGAAAAGAATCATTGGGGGTCAATGTGAAATTTTTAAAAGTTTTTGGGCAATACTGTAAATAGCAAAAGTTTATAAGGGCATCTTTGTCATTTTCTAATTTTTAGTATATGGCAGTGCCGTATTTCAACGGTAATGCCACGCTACCCTATAGTTCTAAGTGTGAGGATTGTCATCGCATAACACTGCCTGAGAAATTCTCATATTGTCTAAGTGAAATAATTCAAAGTTTCTATTATGCTATATTAAGAAAAACTGGGACGTTACAATTTTGGTGCAAAATAAGCACTAACTTTTCCTTTTCTTTTATCAGTATCCAACAACTTACTTCTTAGATGATGAATGACTAGGAGTAAGCTTTTCTTCCTCTTGTGCTATTGCTTCCTCAATTTCATTACCAAAGCTCATAGATTTATCTTTACTTTTCTTAATTTCTTCCAAAATTTCTGCCATTTGTTCTTTCACATCATGGGGAACCTTCTTGCATCCAGTTATATTTCCTATCTTTCCTACAAGATTTTGCTTCATCCTATTAATCCCTCCTCTTTTATAGTTGTTCAAACAAAACAAGCATGTGTACACCGGCTTCCCATTCTTAATATTCAAACTAATATATCTCCATGCCGGATTAGTTTTCCCATGAGAAAAGCCTAGGAAGGATTAATTATTGATATTGGTAGTATTGACATCACTAGCATTACCATCATTATCATTATTAGCTTCCATATCTAGAAAAAGAAATGCCAAAATTCAATTCACATAATCAATTAGAAGCAATTAAAAGCATGGAAAAATAAAATAAAATAAAAGCAACAATCCAACAAGAATTGTCAAATTCCAATCTAATAAGAATTAAAAGCACCATAAGTCAACATCCAAAAATGCAACCCTTAAATTCGAAATCCAAATAGCCAAACAATAAACATGTAGTTGACAACATCACATTCCAACTTCCAATACACAAAAAGAGCATCAAACTTCAAATGGATATAGCTTGTGTGTGTGTGCCTTGTTAAGTGGTAACTAAGTGCTGAAGTGATGAGCATGTTTTTGACAATTTTTTATTCATCATGCTTAGTGTTTTGATCCTCCTTTGTGCTTAATTTCATATCATTAGCATTGTATTCATTGTTAGCCTCGTATTCGTGCATAAATGAAAATCATTGCATAATTATGCCTTTTGTCATGTTTTTATGTTTTGATCAATACCATTACACCTAAGAATGGTGTTTTAGATTGGTAGGAAGTTATTTGGAGGAACTTGTAGCTTGGAAGTGGAGCGAGAAACCAATTATGTAAAATTCTATGTCATGCACTTTTAACTTGAACATGCTACAAAGATTTGACCATAATTCTCTCATCCCAATTCCAAATGAAGCAAATGAGGTATCCATTTACAAATCAAGAAAAAGACTACTGTAACATCCTCAATTTCATGTCGTGCTAAATTACCCCAGTAACACGGAGTAATTAGGCACTTAATGAGAAATTATGAGATTAAGGCTTAATTAAGGGGTTGACTCGGATAAGAAGAGTCAAGAGAATGCTTAATCGAGATTAGATTATCTCTAATTAAGCAAGTCAGAGCCTTATAGCTTAATTAAGCATTAATCACCCATAATTAGCTTAATCGAGTTTAATTAAGGTTACTTAAGCCTAATCGCAAGATTAATTTTTGTTAATTGTGTTCTTGTGTGTTAATCACTAATCCTTGCTTAATCACCTTAACTAAGTTGTATGAGCACTTAATCACATGATTATATTCAAATTTAGTCAACTAGACAATAAAGTAGAGAGTGATATCATTAAAGCAAAAAGCATTAGACAAGAGTGCTTTATGTAAGAATTGACCATGTTTTGTCTCCCCATCATTCCATTTGTCCCCTTAATCACTAATTAACACAAAAGTAAGCAAAATATCTCACTCTCCCTCCCTTTAATGTAGGACGCCACTTTCTCTCTCTCCCTCCCTCATCTATTTTCATTTTTACTCATCCCATTCTCTCTCTTAGAATCAAATCCTCCAACTTCTCTCTAAACACTTCTTCATCTTCTTCTTCCTTTCTCCACCACCACCACCCAAAACCACTCACTTAGCCCTTCAAAGACCTCATCTTTGGGTCTTTGGAGACAAGATCAAAATACTACAACCTCTATTTTCACAAGATCTCAAGAGCTTCTCCTTCCTTCTTGCAAAACTGCCACCATCATCATCAAGAGGAGCGATCATCTTCTTCTTCCTCTTCTCTTGTTTTTGCGCCATCTTCAAGGAAGTAGTGATCTTCATTTTTTTCATTTTGTTTGCTTAAGAAAGCTTGGAGCTTGGTTCTTTCATGACCAAGATCTCTAAGTGAAAACTTGAGAAGATCCTTCATGCTCTTCAAGAGCCAAAGTTTTCATTTTTGGCAAAATATGTTCTTGTTGTTCTTCATGTGTTCTTAAGTTTCTTCTTATAGTAAAATATGTTCTTGTTGTTCTTCATGTGTTCTTAAGTTTCTTCTTTTAGTAAAATATGTTCTTGTTGTTCTTCAAGTGTTCTTAAGTTTCTAGGCAAAATGGGTTCTTGAATGTTCTTGATGGTATTTTGCTTAAAGTTGTTCTTTTTATGATGAGTTGATGATTAGAAAAGCTTCATCTTATTATGTTTTCATGATTTGATAAGACTATGAACATTCTAAAAGCTTTAAACATTAAAAAGTTTGCTTCTTGATGCACAAAAAGTGGCGCAAGTTTTAGTGCCATCATAAAGTCTTCTTTTGTTTTATTTTGAAGACAAAGATACATGTAAAAGTCTAAGCTTTTTAGAATAAAAAGCCTTTTTGAGTTATAAAATGATATCTTATTATTTTATGTCTTAGAAATCAAACTTTAAAGAAAAGACCTTTTATAAAGTTTCAAACTTTAATCAAGAATGAAACCTTTAAGTCATAAAAGTGTTGTTTTGTAACATTTAATTCATAAAGTTTTGATCTTGAACCAAAATAATGCCAAAAGGTGTTAACTTTTATAAAGAATAAGACATTTTATTTAAAAAGCTAGTAACTTATATCATTATTTCATAAAGATCCAATCTTAAGATAAGAACTTAATGTCAAAGGCACTCATTTTCATAAAGAATAAAACTTTATGACTACTTTATAAAGAATGATAACTTTAGTGAAGTTTAAGGTAAGACCTTGATGTGTAATTAATGAAAGCTTAAAACTTCGTAAGTTGAATAAGTTAAAAATCACCCTTGGTAATTAGTGAACATTGATGTTGTTGGGTTCATGATGTGGTTATGCGTTGTCATGACCCAAGGATTAGAGGGATCTCGAACTCCTTGGGAACGAAGTATGATTAGGGCTTCTGAGCATACCATCCTAACTAAGTGCACTATCTCAAGGAAAGAAAACAATCACATAACTTAATTAATTTGAACAAGTGTTCCATAAGACATATACTTAAGTAAAGAATACTTCCATACGAGGACTAAGTAACTAAAAGACCGCAAACATATATCCTAACTATGTGATTCTCTCACTGGTAACCATGAGAAATCATATGATGAATCATAATGTGCTTCGCAAAGAAAAACACAAACTTTAAACCCCTTTAGGGTATGAATGTGTGAGGTCATTCGGCATGATGAATGATGAGTTTGATTGAGCTTTGTTTCATGATTGAATGACGAGTGTGATGATATGATATAGATATGATGAACTATTGGTTGAAAGTTTATGATTGGCATTTTGGGGAAGCTCCGATCTAGCCGTTATGCTGCCGGATTTCCGTCAAAATTATGGACTTAGTCATATCATTGCATGTGTCTAGTCAAAGAAGTATTATGCATATAAAGTATAATGATAAGCAAAGAATTAATGGGATATGACCATTCAATCACTTCGGTAAGGGAAGTGAGAGACGGTGATCCATAAAGACTCAAGGAACCTCTATAAGGGAGGCAAGGGTGACATGGAGGACTCTCCAACTTAGAGGTAACCAATATCGGTTTAGTTTGATTTGGTTAGTACTACGTGACGACAGTCACGGAATGAGCTCATGTCCAAAAGCATCAAAGAAAAGTAAAGAATGTTAAGCACGTGCTAAAAATGAAAGTAAAGTCAAAAGTATAACCATGGTTAAGTCTATAATGATGCATGCCCTTGCATGTACTTACGTTGTCCATTTGCATTATGAATGTTTATTCTATGTTTTAGTATGTATGTTAGATTATGATGACGTGGTTATGTTGTTAAGTTAAAAGTAACCCACTTCGGGATTTACGTTTTCTGAAAACTATTAAAATTGAACCAATATGTATCCACTGTTTTTATATTAAACCCGAAGTGGCTGGGACGATGATGATGATACTGCGTTTGTCTAGTCGCTATCCTACTGAGAAATTTAGTATTTCTCACTCCTATGTTTCCGTGTCGTCTTCAGAGGATGCCAGCATCGGGCACGGTGGTGATCTTCATTGAGTTTCCGGTGATGCATTGGTACTTCGACCTGGTGCTGAATGCATCTATGCTGACTACTTAGGCAGCGATGTGGGTCTACATGTTCCATAGCTGCCAGTTCCGTACACCCGTGATGAGTCTGTTTTTCTGCCCTCATGAGCCGTTCGAGGACATCACTATGGATGACGTTCGCCCGCCTTTCCACCCTCCGAGGTACCCCACTGATGGAGATTCCGATTCGGACACTCATCTGATGCCGACAGTTTCGTTGGATTCCGATCCTTCGGAGCCATTTTATCCGAGCCACCACGTGGAGATGGACCCGTCTGAGCCTTCCGACCCGTCAGTAATCCGTTTGTCATCCGATTCGTCTTCTTCTTCTGTAGCCCCTCGTCACACACCACCACCGGTTCACAGTCGCGAGTTCATTCGTACTCGTGCTGTGCCTCGTAGGTATGGCCGTGCTCGAGGAGGAGGACGTGGCGATATTCCTCTCGGTGGATTCGGGGATGGCTACGTCCTGCCAGATGAGTGAGGAGTTGATTACATGCGGACCCAAGCATGAGGATGGCCCCTTTTGGTTGTAGCTGGGTTATCATTTTTCTTGTGGCATGTATGGGTGTGTGGGATTTCTTATGTATTTCCTTTTATCATGTATTTCGTTAGGTCATTTTGTAGAGCCGACAGTAGATATTAGACCCATTGTTATCTTTGTGTATGACTACTGCAATTACTACTACTATATTAACTATGGGATGGCTATGGAATGAATGTTATCTTTATCTAAGATTATGGTTATTCCCAATACTTTTAGTTATGTTAAATGCGATGTATGTATGAGATAGCGACGTTTGTATTATATGTTCACGATGCGCTCATGGCTCTCGATTTCAAAAACGGTTTACTTGTTTTTTTCAAAAAATAAAAATTTACCCCTATTTTCGTTAAAAAGTAATTTCTAAAAGGTAATGTTAGTTCCGCGAATAAAAATAACAACCAATAATTTCACAATATGACTTAAGCATAGAATGGAACTATTAGGGTGTTACAACTACAACTTTCTTGAAGACACCAAGGTTTAATTCAGAGGATTTGGGCTCAAACAGGCCTTAAAAGAGATCTAAATAACAAATTCTACATAATATAGATTGTTGTACTATAGCACAACTTGCAGGTAAATCACCACATGTTTTCGCATACTATTGCATGATAGCGCAACCAGAAAATACAAAATCAGCAAAATGTGTTCAATCTCGTGTTTTTGGCTACATGGGCCCATTCTGGAAAGGCCATGCATGAAAATCAATGGAATAAAACCTAGTATTTGCCTAATGAAGGGTGTAGAGGTTTTAGGCTTAGGATTAGTCTAAAGTTTTCCCTCTCCTCTCTTTTCTCTATCTTCTCATCTTTTCTTCCTCTCTTCAACCCACCTTTCTTCTTTCCACTATTTTCTTTATTTTCTATTTTTGTTGTAATTTCTCATGGAGGAATGAGTTTTCCCTAGCTCAAGGATTCATTGGATAATGTGGTTTGATTTCTTGAGATTTTGTTCTCAAAGTTCAATGCAATATATGTTTTCTTGTTCTTGATTATGGGTTGTCATTGAATGGTATTGAGATGTTGACTGAATGCATATTGGTTTGTTAATTAGTATGTATTTAATCTATTGAAGGGGCAAGAATTGGGTTTTGGTTCAAATCTAAACTAATTACAATTGGGGTTAAAAATTAACATAGATTAATTAGAGTTAAGGTTTCAATTATCTAAGCAATTGTATGTTGGTTGAAAGTCCAGAGGTCTCTAGGTTGAATTGCGGGGTTGTTAGTTGAGGTCTGGCTAATAATCCAAGTTAACCACATATCTTGTGTTGTTTATGAACCTATGATTCTCTTATTTTCCCCTCTTTGTAGTTTGTGATATGGATGTATGTAGCGATTCATGCTACATGCTATAAAATGTTTATATTCATGTTTATTGGTAAATGAATGTGGATGTAATTTTGGGAACTAAAAAGGTTAGGATTTTCAATTGGATTCTAGGTTGATGTATGTTCTGGTGTTTAAATTAGCACTAGCTTGTTCGTGTTAAGGTCTCAATTTCTAAACATGATTGTGTTGCTAATTGAATTTTAGGAGATCTCCTAGTGAGAATGTCTCTTTGGATGTTAGGCATTCTAGTTTAGAGAGGGTTAACCATATAGGCATGCAACTTTCTGTTTTGGTTGTCAATGATTGAATCACCATATACTCGCTTAGAATCTTGAGCTAGAATCATACTAGTTTTGTTATTTTCTTCTTTTCAAACTTCTTTCTTATTATGACTTGTAGTCAAAAACCTCCATGTTTTCATTTTGTTCTTTGGATTGAATAGCTATTGAACATCCTTATGAGATGACCTGGATTGCACACTATACTGTAAATAATTAGCAATTTCGTTTTGAATTGTAATTTGGGCGAGCCGAGACTCGCTACTATGGAGCTAACATTTCATTGAATCATTTCATTAATTCCAGATTCTAGAACACAATGTGAATAAACTAATCCAGTAATTTTATTAAATAACAAATATGCACGAAAGGAAATTACTCATATTAGAAAGTAGAAAAAAAAAAAAAACTATAAAAGAAAAGGAATGAACTCAATGAAGATAGAAACTAAAATCTGAAACCATGGAAGCCATTGTTACAATAGCTACCTTCAACTATGGTCACCTCCAACTACGACATCGACGTTGCAATGGAGGTGCTGACAAATAATGCATGACCGTGCTGCATGATGTTGCTATGGGTGCTGTGATAGACAGCGCGATGCAGTGAACGGCTAACGGAGGACAATGCAATGTCGAGGACAGCGACGGTGGACAAGCCGAGACTAGATGGCTACATGTGCGTGAAGAAGAAGAGTCTCAATGGTTTGGCTAAGGCTCTCCTTTTTGCACCTTTCTTTAGTTTTTACTTTTTTGTGTAGAATCTGAATTAGATAAGTTTAGTTTTTTTCTCCTGGAGATAGGCAAAATGACATTATTTCATCTCTTTTTCCCCAAAAGTTGGCCATAAAACAATGTCGTTTTTGAGTTGTTGTCTTCTTAAATAAAAAAAAAAAAAAAGAAAATGCCAAACCACTAGAATCGGTCTTGTTCGTCTGATTCAGTGGTTTTTGGTAGTTCATAGCAATTCACCTCTGATTTTTCTAAAATGGGTTTTTAAGCCATGACAAGATCAGATGCCTGTCCGGTTCCCGGTTCCTGATTCAACTAGCCTGACTGGCTGATCTAGTCCGATTTTCAAAACTATGGCAAACACGCATCCAAACACGCTACTATTAGGCCTGAAATCTGAAAACCTAATTAAAACTATGCTAGCTTGAAGCACAATAATGTATTAACCTAGGATTTAAATTTGTGACCTAATTTCTTCACATTCATATGATCAAATTTGAATTAATCAATCAATTAACAAGAATCTAATCATAATCTTAATTTAAAACTCAAAATCAATGATCACCAATTATGACATTGAAGATTAAGAGAGAAGAATAGAAGAGAAACACATTCATAGATCCAAATTCTATAAAGCATAAAGTCTCAATCAAACTACAAATTTCCTCTAAAATCCTTCTACTAATTACAAGATCTTACACTAACATGGATGTGGAAAACTCAAAGAAGGTCGAATTTTGAAGTTAAGAAGAAGAGAGAAGAGAGAAACTTGTAGAAAAACCTACTATTGGACAAATTTCAATGTTAAGACGATAAAAGAGGGAGAAACTTGTACAAAAGCCTATTCCCACTCCTAAAACTATAAATGTTGAAAAATGAAAAGTGCCTAACAATTGCATGGGTTTCCCCTTGTCTATGCATATTTCTAAATGAAGTAACTCTAGAGCATTCTTAATCTTGACCTAATCAATTATTTCAATCTTCATTTGAGCTTCTTATTTGCCTTAATTGGGCTTGTGATTAAAACGTTATGAGCAAAACACTCTATAGGGGTGTCTTAAATCTTACTCCAACTTCATTCACTACTAACACTGCCACAACAAAGTTTTTGACAAAGTTCACTTCATAAAAGTTGAATATCTGTAACGTCCGAGAAATTTTATCGTTAATAACCGAGTTGTTCGGTTTTCATCGAATAATTGGGATTAATCAGAATGCGATTAAGCATCCACTTAAAGCCAATTAAGTGTGATTTAGAAGGATTAGGCTTGATGGAATTATATTAGGACCATAGGAAACCTCACAGAATTTTTCTAAAACCAGTTTACCGATTTAAGAGAAATCAGTAAGATTTCGGTATTTTAAACTGTCAGAATCGAACCAATAGAACTTATATTATGAGTGCTCTAGGATGAATGGCTAGGATTTAGCCAAAACATCCCCATGTGTGGTGCCACTTTCAGCCCAAGAAGGCAGCCACAAAATCAAGTTGAAATGGCCAACACAAATCCACCAATCAAATTCAATTTGCTTTAGAAGTTTTCATTTCTTCCTTTTCTACCCTTACAATTTCGGCCTCTTTATGTGGCTGACCACTCTCCATTCTTTTCTCCCTCATCTCATCTGATCTCACCTTATATCATCTTCACCTTCAATAAACCTTCAAGCCACAACAAGATTTCTTCAACTTAAACACAAATCTAGCAAGAATCACACCTAGGAAAGGTAGGAATCCAACTTCTCTTCTTGTTTTTCTTGATTTGGGGCTATGTGGGGATCTTGTTTTTCTCATGATGCTGATGTGATTTGGAGTGATGATGATGCATTATGATTGACTTTGCATGTATGTTGTGATTAGAATCGGAATTGGTATAAAAGAACTTGAAGAATAGAGAAAATTCAAGAAGCTGTTAGGGTTTTCCTTAGCGGTCCATACAGAAGACTGTACGGCTCTACCTACAGCCATTTAAATTTGATGAATCTATTTTTATATGAAACTAGACATTCAGGGATTTCTATACATATTAAAATATAAGGCCATTGGATTAGTATAGAATTAGTTATGAATTTTTGAAGTTTGACCTAGAAATCTGGATTCTTATCTAGGCAGTATGAGTTGAGAAGGGTGTAACTCATCCTACACAATCCAAATTGAGTGAACGCAACGTTGTTTGAAAGCTAACATATAAGGGAACATCCCATAAAAATTTCAGAGTCATATTCATTTCCAATGATTCCCAGCACATCAATGAATTCACCTTAAGTTCAAACTGGGATAGAACAGGGCAGTCTAGTAGGGTCAAGTTACGGGGCTTATATCTCAAAATATACTCATGCAAATGATATGAAACTTCTTTCATTTGAAAGCTTGTTCTGTTATCTTTAATTTGATATAAATTTCATATGATTTCACTCAGATTTCTATTTTTAGTGAATTTTGACTTATAAGGGTGCAATTCTGGCAAAGAACATAGGAGTCTGAGGTAAAATACTAATAACTTGAGTTATACAAATCAAAATAAAATGGGACCAAAAGGGTTGGAAACTAGATAGATATGATATATCCAAAATTTAGATTTAAATGAGTTGAATTCGACTAAGGGTGGATTATACAACATTCTGGCAGAATAGGATGAAATAAACAAAAAACCCCAATGATGTTTGAATTGAATTTGATGAATGATATTATGAATATATAATTGCTGTTCTATATTTAATTGTAAGTTTGAATGATTTTACTAGTAGTCTGGCACTATTCATGGGGAAGCGAACTTGATCCGTTATGCTGCCAAAATTTCGGCAAGAAATTCTTATGTTGTGTGAGTTATAATTGCATGAACACATGATGTTTGAAAGAATAAAGTTAGTTGTGCATGCAATTCATGAATATTACAAAGGATTCCATATTACTTGGGCCAACCCCTGAATAAGCTTAAGGGGAATAGATTAGTGGAAAAGTCGGGGAAAGTAAACCAGGCAATCCTGTATAGGAATGAGCTCGGTCCTGAAAAGCGGACTATTACCCAAGAGTATATGGCCAATAACTTCCAGGGGACCAAGGATGGAAAATAAGTTTTAGGTGGCGAAAGCCTTCAAAGATAAGATGCATTTCCCAGTTGCACATTTATATGCACTGTATGATAAGTCTTAATTGATTGTCATAATTATCTATTTATTTCTCATGATATGTTACTGTTTAATTATGGTTACTGTCTTAGTTGCATTAGTATATCTGTTAATAATATTTTTCTTGTTCCAATCTAAAATTTAGTTTGTTTTGGTGTATGTTTCCAAAATAAAAATTTAACTTGAATATTACCCTTTTGTCGTACTATTCAAAATTAAGGAAAAATCGAAACAACTGAGAATGACAGCGATGATAGATATGTATAAACTTAGGATTCCTACCGAGAAATTTTTATTTCTCACCCTACTACATGTTTCCACGTCATTCTCAGATCATGGAGAACGCGGTAGCAGGCGTCTTGTTCATCGAGTTCACTGAGCTTCACATTCACCTAGACCCGTTTTTAGACTTTATATATATATCTAGTAGATGTCAGTTCCGTTTTTATTTCCTCTTTCATAGAGATTTTGCTGTTCCCTTGACTCACCCACTCTTCGACCCTGCTGCATCTTATATTGCTATTTCGCTATACATGGCCCATCCTTTTCCACCTCCATACGCAGCAAAGAACAATCCCAAGACAAAGAGCTCCCATGGCTCTATCAGCTTCACCACCGCAGCAAATCCCCTTGGTCTCACTATCTGAGGAAGATCCATCAAAGGCGGCGAGCTCGTCTTCCTCGTCCTCTGCCCCGACCATGGACTACACCCCAGCTGACACTGACATGGCGAATCGATTCCTTTCCTCAGAGTCCATCTAGAGTGCCCATGTAGTGTTGCAGTAGAAAATGTATAGAGTGGCCCTCTTTTGGTCGTATTGGGTCATAAGCAGTAGTTTAGTGTATGCTGTATATGGAAGGGTAGTATACGAAATGTCCCTTGGGGACCAGTTAGGGTACTGTTCATAGAGATAGGCCGATTTATTTTGTATTAGCGGCCTTGTAACACCTTAATAAACCCATACTACACTTAAGTCGTATTACGGCGTTTTATTAGTTGTTATTTATGCTCGTGGAAAACTAAACTTCATTTATAAGTTAAGTTATGCAGAAAATACTGTAAAATTTTCTTTTTGAAATACATCATCGCTTTGCAGCATTTTGGAAAACAAAGCCTTGAGCGAGAAGACAGATAGAGAAAGAACGTGTCGCATAAAATACATACCCCAATATCATAAAACATGAGAAAAGTAAATAAATAGTAATTCACAAATACATTGCATTACATAACTAATCATTACATTCATATGGGTTCATAATATATATATACATATATATATATCAGTATTACATCGAAGGAGGCTCATGGTCGTGCCATGATCAAAATACTAGATACAAACTTAAATTTACATCATTCGTCACAAAAAGGTATGTATGAAGATGCAGAGCTACGACAACTACAAGTCCAAATTAGCTTTGTCTGACATCCCACGTCATACATCCGCTCACAGTGTGGGGGATCCATACTCCACTCCACCAGATGCGCTATCAGATTCTGGTGATGATACAGAAAAGTAACTAGAGTGAGAAATAAGATTTCTCAGTAGGACTCAAACCCGACACTAAAGTGTTATCGTCATCGTCCCAGCCACTTTAGTTTTATAAATGAAAATAGTGAGTATGTATAAGGTCCAATTCTTAGATTTTCGAAAACATAGCCATCCGAAGCGGATTCAATTTTAACATGTCTTTTGATCATTTATATCGTAACAAGCATAGGAACAACTATAATTACATAAAATATGTATGGTTGTGCTATAAGCTTCTCTTAACTTCTTCCCTTCAATGGTTTGGACCAAGTCCCTTTTCTTTTCTTAACTTGACTTTATCTTAAGTCTTTTTCATTTCACCCACTAAACATAAGTGGTAATGAGCTCATACCATGATCGTCGCCACCATAATTTTTTGGTACTTACACTAGCTGGGTCATGCCATGCCTCATGTAAGCCCTATCCCCTATACTCACACTAGCTGGTCGATGCCATGCCTCATGTGAGTCGTGGGTGAGGGGAGCTTACTTTGGGTCACCTTCTCTTTCGAGGATCACATGCTTTGTTCATTCTCTTCTTATTAAGGCTTATGATATAAAATTATTCTAATTCTTTTCCACATCTAGGCGTTACCTATCGCCATCCCCAAATGTGATTCCTTTATCGCATATCATTAAGCATCATATTATCAAGATATCATATTCATGTCATCATCATCATGATCATCATCATATTATTGTCATCATATGGACATATAGAGGCATATATATCACACAAAGTCTTATGAGCTTAACTTAGTAAATTCGGTGCAAGCTTTTAATTAAGGTTGCCTCTTATATAAACTCTTTTATTAGGCACGGGGCCAATTTCATCTATTATCCTTTTTGAAACTTTTAAGTTGAATTATGAAGGTTTTCCAATATCTTATTGTAAGGGTCTTAATGTCTTTAAGCTTATTTCTCATTAACCTTTAAAACTTAATCATAACCAGTTTTACTTTTACAATGGGGCAGTAACTTCAAAAATTTGCCATAATTTCATCTTTTACAATATTGACTTGAATTTTGTATAGTTCTCTGAGTCTTTTTTTAAATAAAATAAGTCCCACTAAAAAATTCATTTTGTAACTTGAAATATGCACGTCTTATTTTGACTGCTCAGCTTTTAAGTTTATTTTCAGTATAGTGACTTTTAAACTTTACTGGGAGTTCCTCATAAGGAATTTGACAAAACTGTTTTATGGGATGTTACTCTATGTCTTAGCTTTCTAACAAACTTGGTCCCACTAAAAAATGTTCCATATAACTTGAGTTATTAAGATTTTATTACATACTGCTCAAACAGAAACACATTTGGGGATAGCACACTTTGAAAATTCATATCTCTCTCGTTTTAAGGCCAAATTTTACGTGTTTTATATGTATAAAAAGCTCTATGAGTTTATTTTCATTTAAAATTAGTTTCGTTGCATTTGGAGTTATATTGAAAGAGTTATTAGTCATGCCATACAGACTATCAAAATTTTCCAACTTCCACGATTTTGATTTCAACGAGTTTTCTTGAAAAGACATTAAGTCTTTTCTTCAAGTGACCACTTTACATTTCCAAACCACTTTTATACTTTGAGATCTTGGTAAAAAAATCAATATTTTGAGTTCTAAAAAGTTTGGCTCAAAATAAGAATAAATGCACAACAAGTCATTTTTCAAGAAAAGAGCAAAAATCACAAACAACTTCTTATAATGAAAGCATGGCCATGAGGCCTTTAGAGCAAGTCCTAAAACCACCTAACTATAAAGAGCTTAGGAGTTCTAGAGCTTGAAAAACATAGAAGAAAGAGGGGTTTAAGTCACTACCAAATGGGTGAAAGCTTGAAGAGTGAAAATGGTTGGAGATGGCCTCCTCCTTCTTGAGCTTGATAATGGGGGTAAGTGAATTTTTGTTTTGCTTCCTCATGTAATATCCACCAAAATTTTTCTTATCGTTTTTCGCCTAGTTATTCGATTTTTATCGAATAATCAAAATTAATTAAATCTGACTAAATTTTTATTTAGAATCACTTAACTAGCAATTAATTGAGTTTACATATAAGGGAATTAGGTTAGAAGTATAGAAGTTTTCATAAAAATTTTCTTGAAACCGAATTACCGATTTAAAGGAAATCGGTAAGATTATGGTATTTTAAACTGTCGGAACCAAACCAATAGAATTACAAGCTTAAAACCCTATGACCTAAGGCTGATTACTCAGCCACATTAACACATGAAAGTGGCGCCACTTTGGCCACAAAAACAAGGAAAGTTGGCTGAAATTCAGCCTTGTATTCTTGGCCAATCATATTGCAAGGTTTCAACTACCACCACAAAGCTTGTTAACATATTTCTCTCCTTTCCCTTTAGCTCCATTCTGCACCACTTTCTCCCTCATTTCAGCTCTCTTCTTCTCTTCTCCACTCATCCAACTCCATCAAACCTTCAAGCTCAACCAAGTTTTATTGATTCGAACTCCAAAATCAAGCCAAATCACACATAACAAGAGGTAGAGGTTTAATTCTTGTCTTGGTTTTCTGATTGTGGGTGGCTAGTGGTGGTTTATTTTCTTAATTTTTGATGTGATGATTGAATGATTATGATGACATTTTGCTGGTTTGTTGGCTATTTGTGATGTTAAAATCGAATAGGAAGCAACAAAGGATGAAAATAGGAAGAGCTGAGGGGCTGGAGAACCAAAAACCCTCGACAGTCCGTACGGTGGTGTGTACAGCTTAGCCTACAGCTCATTAATTTTGATGAAACCATTTTTATATGAAATTAGACATTTAGGGATTTCCATACATATATCATATAAGGCCATTGGATTAGTATTGAGAGAGCTATGAATTTTGGAAGTTCGACCTAGGTTTTTGATTTTGATTCTAGGCAGACTGGGTTTTTCAAGGTAAAACTCATCCTATACTACTTGGAATTGAATAAAACAAACTTTTTAAGAAATCTTACACATAGGAGAATGCCCCATAAAAATTTCAGAGTTAGACAAGGTCCCCTTTGCTCCCAGTGATCCAAGAAAGTTGCCTTATGTCCAAACCGGGCCAAAATAGGGCAGTTCAAGAAGGTCAAATTTCGGGGCTTATAACTTGAGCCATACTAAAGCAAATGTAATGGAACTTTTTGAAAATGAAATATTTTCTGTTAGCTTTAATATGAGACTAATTTCGTATAATTTGAATCAGTTTTCGATTTTTAGTGGATTTTTACTTTTAAGTGTGTAATTATGGCTAGCTACATGGCAAACCGGGATAAAACCTAAATAACTTGAGCTACATTTATCAAATTAGATGGGACCAAAGAGGTTATAAAATAGACACATAACACTTCAACATATCCAAAATTTAGATCTAAATGAGCCAAAATGAATTTTAAGGCTTGATTTCTAAAAATGGGTAGAATTGAAGAAATATGAGCAGGATTTCCAAAAATTAAAGGATTAGGCACCTTAATGCATATATGAGTTCAATTAAAGTCTACGTGTTGCAATTCCATATTGGTGCTTGAAAGATTAATGCACTATATTTGATCTCTTACTATGACTGACTGTCTGTTGAAACTGGCACTATTCATAGGGAAACAAACCTGATCCGTTATGCTGCCAAATTTTCAATAGAATCGTAAGGAGATTATGAGCATTTATATGCTATGAATATTCATGCATATGTATGAGTGCATTTAGCATGTCTATCCATGATTATGTATGAGGATGAAAGGATATGAATATATTAAATGTAAATCCCTTCACCTGGAGGTAGTTATTTGGGTCCCTTCAGGTGAAGGCAGTTAAAAAGAATAAAGATGTGGGTTCCTTCACTTGGAGGCAGTTGCACATTGGGTCCCTCCCTGTGAAGGCAACCAAAACTTTTGGGTCCCTCTATGTTGGAGGCAGTGGGCCAACTGAGTCCCTCCGACCTAGAGGCACATGGGTCCCCTTGCGGGTCAATATTGTGTAACAACGGTCATGAGTTGAGCTCATTCCTAGATCAGACTACCCAAGGGCAGTAAAGACTACAGATTAAAACATATGCAAGCACCCTAGGGACGGTGGTACATAATGCCTAGGTGTGCTAAGAAAAGAAATCAAAGAAAGTTAAAAGAAAGTACCAGTGCATTTACATGAATTCAAATGTGAATATTTGCATAATTATATCCCATGTTTTATTGATGCTAAGACTGTTCTAGATACTTATGCTGTGATTATTATTCTCATTATGAAATATTGCCAATATGACTCAAATGCATGAATAAAATGAACTCTACTTCAGACAACACATTTTCAAACTAAAAAATTGAACAGTCTAATTAACATGCTCACATTTTTCATAATAAACCGAAGCAGCTGGAGGTAATAACGATGACACGGCATGAAACTTCTTAACGAATCCTACTGAGAATTTAAAATTCTCACTCCTATTTCTGTGTTATCTCCAGATAGCTCAAGAAGTTTCGAAGATGGCAGAAGTTGCTGTCAGAAGAGGTCCGTTCAGGTAATAGTGACAAGTCTTGAGTATAGTACTATGACTTAAGCATAGTAGTGTATTTTGGGAGGATGTTACACCTCAAGAACCAAAGAGGGTGGTTCTTGAAGGGCTTGCGAGGGTGGTGAAAGGAAAGAGAGTTGGATGGAATGTGAAAGTGGGAAGAAGAACAAGAGGAATTGGAAGAGTAGAAGAGTTAGAATGAGGCTTAGAGAGAAGTGAGAGCTTAGGCTTATAGTGAGAGGATGAAATCACAAATGAGGGAGTAGGGGCTATTTTTGGGGCACAAAAATGGGGGGAATGGGCTGATTGGTTTTGCTTCTCCAACAAGTAAAGGTAAGTAAGTGAGTTTAACTTCTTTTTCAAGCAAGAAAGCTAGGAACCTTGGGGTAAAAGAGTGGGTTGTGTTTCTCTTGAGTCTTGGTGCTTGGGTAAAGACCTTTTAGTATTTTCTCAAGTGGACAAAAGTAAGGACCCCTCTTGGGATTGGCTTGATTGAATAAGATCACTCCAAGTGGCATAATCCTAAGGGAGGAAGGTACTTCTCTTGTCTTGACTAAAGAGATACTACTAACATAGACCCTTGATCTAAGAGTGCCTGATGAGATGGCAAATGGATGGTTGGATTTTGCTCTTGTCCTTAGCCGAAATGTGGTGCATCAATTAGGGGAAATTTTTAAATCTTCAAAGCTATTAGAATTACCTAAGTTGTTAATCAATTTGATTAGTTAAATTGCTCTTTAACCGATTTCGGTTAATTACACTTTTAAGATGCTTTTCCTCTAAAGAATCGCTCTTATAAATTATGTAATTAGGGTGTAAGAATTAATCTATCTCAATTGGTAAGGTAGAACCATTGTTTTGTACTTAATTAATAAGATTGGATTAGTTTAATTATATTTCTAAGTTACGAATTAATGAGGTTCGAATAATTAGGTTTTAATTAAAACATTTAGTACGTTATGATTCAATTATTGACTTGACTCAATTTACTAAGCTCTTGCTCATCGAGATTAGCCGATTAGTCCTCAATTAATCGTTAACCTCTCTAATTAGCAAGGATCACTAAGCTAATTAGCTTAGACAAAAATTGGGGATGTTACAGGCCTCATTTTATTATCTTGTATTGTTTTATGTAACTTTTGACAAACTTTGAAAACAGACATCTATGTATATATGTATATTGTAACACCCTAATAAACTCATACTACGCTTAAGTCGTATTACGGCATTTTATTTGTTGTTACTTATGCTCGTGAAAACTAAACTTCACTTGAAATTAAATTACGCAGAAAATATGTTAAAATTTTTTTTTTTTTGAAATACGTCGTCACTTTTGGAAAGTAAAGCCTTGCACGAGAAAATAGCAATAAACGAGCGTATCGCAAAGATTTCAGTATAAATTAAAGGAACAAAGGATAAATCAAGATACCATGCATTCAAATTACAACAACAACCACATAAATATAATTAGTCTCATAATATCCAACAAATACATAAAAAGGAAACTCATGGTCATGCCATGGCCCCAAAAGATCAAAGGTAGACAAGTCTGATAAGGTTCGATACAAAATGAAATACAAAAGATAAGGAGCAATAATGGAATAGGCCCACGTAGACATAGGCTGGCTTCTCTGCCCCTTCCACGCCCTTCAATCGGATGGATTCAGGTTCTCGAGTGCCTGGTCCCCCTCGCTCCTCGGCCTCGGGGAACATGAGGAGTGCGGATGATGCGAGGGTGCCTGTTGATCACTTCAATGCGACGGATGCAACGGCCATGAGTATAGCTGGCGACCGAAGAACGTTCCTCAGAGGGATCCTCCTCAGATGTGCCAGGGTGATACTCGGGGAGTGGCGGCGAAGCGGCCCTAGGAGTGGCCGTCGAACTCACATCTATCACAGGGATCTCCGGCGGTGGCACGGGCTCAGCTGCAGGTAGACCCGGAGACATTGGCTCCATCTTGATTTGTGGCAATGGCTTAGGCGGGAAATCCCAAGGATCTAGTGGCGGTCCAAGGTGAGCCAATGAAACGTCTACAGGGGCTGGCAGGACTTCTGGCTCCTCTTGCTTAAAAATTCGACCCAGGTAGAAATATGTGCGGACTACTGTAGTGGTCGTGGCCACAATAGCATGAGTATCCCCATCGTAGGCCCACTCATGGTGGGGAGGATCCATGCTCCATTTCACGGGGTGTGCCATGAGTATCTGGTGACGAGACAGAAAAACAACTAGGGTGAGAAATAAGATTTCTCAGTAGGACTCGACCCTGACACATAAGTATCATCGTCATCGTCCCAGCCACTTCGGTTTTATAAATGAAAACAATGAGCATGCATAAGGTTCAATTCTTAGATTTTTCGAAAACATGAATATCCGAAGCGGATTCAATTTTTAACATACCTTCTAATCATTTCTATCATAATAAACATAAGCACAAGTGTAATCACATAAAACATGCATGTCCAAGCTATAAGATTCTCTTAACTTCTTCCCCTTTTAGGATTTTGGACCGAAGTCCCTTTTCTTTTCTTAACTTGACTTTATCTTTTCACCCACTAAATATAAGTGGTAATGAGCTCATACTGTGGCCGACGCCACCATAACATTTCGGTACTTACACTAGTTGGGTCATGCCATGCCTCATGTAAGCCCTATCCCCTATACTCACACTAGCTGGGTCATGCCATGCCTAATGTGAGTCGTGGGTGAGGGGAGCTTAAATTAGGTTACCTTTCTTTTTGAAGGATCACTTACTTGAATTAAATTTCTTCTTATTAAAGCTTATGATGCAAAATATTTCTAAGTCCATAATTTTAGCAGAATTTCGACAGCATAACGACTCGGCAGAAGCTTTCCAAAATTTTGCCAAACAGAGAAATTCAATATCACATAACATTAAGCATCATGTCATCAATATATCATGTTCATATCGTCATCATATCATTATTATAATCATCATCATCATATCATATCATCATAGCATCATGCTTACACATAAACATAGGCATATTCTCAAGTAACATTTTATGAGCTTAGCTTAATAAATTTGGTGCAAGCTTTTAATTGAGATTGTCTCTTGTGTAAACTTCTTTTATTGGGCATAGGGCCAATTTCATCTATTAACCTTTTTGAAACTTTTAAGTTGAATTATGAAGGTTTTTTCAATGCTTAATGAACGGGTATTAATGTTTTAGAGTATATTTCTCCTTATTCTTTAATTTTTACCATAACCAGTTTTTACTTTTACAATGGGGCAGTAACTTTGAAAATTCACCATAATTTTATCTTTTACTCTTTTGTTTCAAATTTTTGTGTGGATATACTTCTCTGAGTCTATTTTTAAACAAAATAAGCCCCACTTAAAAATTCATTTTGTAACCTGAGTTATGCACATTTTATTCTGACTGTTTAGACTTGAAAGTTCAACTCGGGTCAGTGGCTTGTCCACTTCACTGGGAGTTCCTCACATGGAATATGACAAAACTATTTTATAAGAGTGTTCTTCTATGTCTTAGCTTTCTAAAAAACTTGGTCCCACTCAAAAATGTTATGTATAACTTGAGTTATGCACGTTTTATTACCCACTGCCCGGACAGAAACCCATCCAGGAACAGCAAACTTTGAAAATTCATATCTCTCTCGTTTTAAGGCCAAATCTCACATATTTTATATGTATGAAAAGCTCTTTGAGTCTATTTTCACAAAAAATTAGTTTCATTGCATTTTGAGTTTTCTAGAATAATTTATACCGCACGCATTACAGACTGCCAGAATTCCAGCTTAATTAGTTTTTAAGTTTTACATATCAATCTTGTGGAAATGTTGCTATACCACTTCAAATCAGCATTTTTATGTTTTATCTCATCATCATACTCAAAGTTTTAGTCACCAAATCAGTATTTTAAACCAAAATAAAGCAAGATACATAAAACCATCATGCCACATACTCTCACTTCAAGGTAACATTTTTCAACAAGACAAGAAGACTCATAGAACAAGAAATGGTCATGAGACCTTGAAGCAAGTCCTAAAACCACCTAGCTATGAAGAGCTTAGGAGTTCTAGAACTTGCAAAATACATGCAAAAGAGAAGGTTAGAGTCACTACCAAATGAGTTTCTCTTGGAAGCTTGAAAAATGAAGTGGTTGGAGATGGCCTCCTTCCTCTTAAGCTAGCAAATGGGGCTAAATGAGTGTTTGTTTTGCTCTACCAAGGACCAAAGAATGTGATCCTTGATAAGTTAGTGAGGGTGGTGATAGAAGATGGGGGTGATGGTGGTGGAAAAGTGATGACTTAGAGTAGGAAAAACAAAAAGAACAAGAAGAAGAGTAGGAAGAGCAAAGAGAGGTTTAGAGAGAGGTGAGAGCTTTGTGTGTATTCTTGAGAGAGGGAATCAAAATGAATTGAGGAGGGAGAAGAGGCTGAAAGTGGCGCAAATGAGGGGGGAAAGGTGAGGTGACTTTTGCTTCTTACACAAGCTAGGGAGTGGGAAAAACCTTGGGGCAAAAGAGAGTGTTGTGTTTCCTTTGAGTCTTGGCACTTGGGTAAAGACTTGTAATGTTTCTTTTCAAGTGGTTAAAAGCATGATCTATCCTAGGATTGGCATTGGAAGATTGTGATCACCCCAAGTGTCACAATCTTGATGGAGGAGAGTAGATCTTTTGTCATGACTCAAGGAATCTACTAACATGGGCTCTTGATCTAGTGGTCTATGATGAGAAGGCAAATGGATGGTTGGATATGGCTCTTGCTTTGACCAAACTTTCTAACAATAATTAAAGGGAGGTTTCTGAATTTTTACAATTGTTATAATTATCTAAGTGCTAATTAATTCAATTGGTTTAAATTACACATTAGCACATTTTAATTGAGAAGGATTTTCCTCATTAATTTTGTAAGAAAATGTGAAGGTTAATGTGATTAAGATGTGATACTTATATGCTCCTAGTTAATTAGGTTAGATCACCTTGATTTTTTTGTTCTAAATCATGGATTAATATGGATTGGGCAATTAGGCTTTTAATTATAACTTTTAATGCATTATGTCTCAATTGTTGACTTGCCTTTAATTTACTAAGCCCTTGCTCTTGAGATTAGCTGATTAGTTCTTAATTAATCGCTAACCTCTCTAATTAGCCGGAGACACCGAGCTAATTAGCTTAGATAAAAATGGGGATGTTACATTTCTCCCCTCCTTAAAAGAATTTTGCCCTCAAAATTCGTTACCTGAAAATAGGTGGGGAAAATCTCTTTGCATCTCTGCCTCGAGTTCCCATGTGTGCTCTTCCAAGTTTCCTCTTCCCCAGGCCACTTTCACTAAGGGCACAGACTTGTTCCTCAGCTGCTTGACCTTCCTATCTATGATTCTCATAGGCGGTAGGTCGAAGGTTAGGTCTTCCCTTAACTGTACACTTTCTGGCTCAAGAAGATGATTGGGGTCAGAGTTGTACTTTCTCAATTAGGAGACATGGAAAACATTGTGAAGGTTTGACAAATGGGGTGGTAATGCTATTTGGTAGGCAACTGCCCCTATTCGTTTCAAGATTTGAAAAGGGCCAAGAAAACGAGGGCTCAACTTTTTGACTCTAAGGGCTCTACCAATACTTGTTGTAAGAGTGATTTTCAAGAATACGTGTTCTCCCTCTTAGAACTCGATTGGCTTTCTCCTCTTATCCGCATAGCTCTTCTGACGACTTTGTGCTGAGAGAATCCTTTCCCTTATCCTCTTAATTTGTTCGATGGTTTGTCTAACCAGATCAGGCCCTAAGAGGCTTTGCTCACCCGGTTCATACCAACAAAGCGGAGATTGGCACTTTCTGCCATACAGGGCTTCATAAGGCGCCATCCCAATGCTAGCATGAAACTATTGTTGTAGGCAAACTCGATGAGGGGTAGGTGTTTGTCCCAACTTCCGGGTCGGTCCATTACACATGCTATCAACATATCCTCTAGGGTTTGTATGGTTCTTTCTGATTGTCCATCAGTCTGGAGGTGGTAGGCTGTACTTAAACAAAGTTTCGTCCCAAATGCCTTTTGCAAGGCTCCCCAGAACCTAGAGGTAAACCTTGGGTCTCTATCAGACACAATGGTTGCAGGTACTCCATGCAGCCTTACAATTTCTTGGATGTATAGCTGGGCTAGCTTATCCAGAGGATAATTCGCTCTAATAGGTAAGAAGTGGGCAGACTTTGTCAACCTATCCACAACAACCATATGGCATCAAATCCCGCTTGTGTTCGGGGTAAACCCATCACGAAATCCATAGAGATTCCATCCCATTTCCATTCAGGGATCTCCAATGACTGCAGCATGCCTGAGGGTTTTTTGGTGCTCAATTTTCACCTTTTGACAAATTAAGCACTTTCCCACCACATTTGCTACGTCTCGTTTCATGCCTGGCCACCAAAACATCCTCTTGAGATCTTGGTACATCTTTGTCATGCCAGGATGCATGGTGAAATGACCTTTGTGAACTTCTTCTACAATCATCCTCCTCAAGTCATCCTTAGCAGGTACACATATCCTCCCTTGATACCTCCACACGCCATCAACGCCTTGAGTAAATTCTTTCAGCTTTCCTTCCTTCACCTGGGCTACTATCCTCAAGAACTCTTCGTCCTCTTCCTGAGCCCGCATAATTTGTCCTTTAAACTCGCTCGTCACCTTGATCAGATTCAACCTTATGCTATTAGGGGTCAAGCTAACTCCGAGGTTCAAGTCTCTAAAGCTTTCAATCAACTCCGCTTCCTTGACCATCATCCACGACACATGCAATGACTTGCGGCTCAGTGCATCTGCCACCACATTAGCCTTACCAGGGTGATAGTTTAACCCAAAATCATAGTCTTTCAAGAATTCCATCCACCTCCTCTGCCTCATGTTGAGCTCCTTCTGATCAAACAAGTACTTCAGACTCTTGTGATCCGAGAATACCTCAAACCTAACTCCATATAGATGGTGCCTCCATATCTTCAAGGCAAACACGACGGCCGCTAATTCTAGGTCATGGGTTGGGTAATTAACTTCATGAGGTTTCAATTGCCTAGAGGAGTACGCTACCACACTACGATTTTGCATCAGCACACAACCCAAACCTCTTCCAGAGGCATCACAGTAAACCTCAAAGGCTCCCTTAGGGCTAGGCAAGACTTGTACAGGTGTGGAAGTCAACTTCTCCTTCAACTCTTGAAAACTTTTCTCACACTCTTCAGTCCACACAAAAGCAGCATTCTTCCTAGTGAGCTTAGTCAAAGGTAGGGATATCTGAGAAAATCCCTTTATAAACCTCCGATAATATCTGGCTAGGCCAAGAAAACTTCGAATCTCCGTCACCGTCGTAGGTCTCTCCCAGTTCATTACATCTTCCACTTTGCTTGGATCTACGGATATCCCTTCCTTAGTCACGACGTGACCCAAGAACTTCACTTCTTCTAGCCAAAATTCACACTTCGACAACTTCGCATAAAGCTTCTTATCCCTCAAGATTTCCAACATAATCCTAAGATGCTCTTTGTGTTCCTCCTTCGTCTTTGAATAGATGAGGATGTCATCTATAAAGACCACCACAAACTTATCCAAGTACAGCCTAAAGATCCTGTTCATATAATCCATAAACACAGCCGGGGCATTGGTCAATCCAAACGACATTACTCTAAACTCATAATGCCCATATCTAGTCCTAAAGGCTGTCTTGGGAATATCTTCCTCCTTCACTCTAATTTGATGGTATCCCGACCTTAGATCTATCTTTGAAAACACCACTGCTCCTCTGAGTTGATCCATCAGGTCATCTATCCTTGGTAAGAGGTACTTGTTTTTCACTATGACTTTGTTCAACTGCCAATAATCCACGCACAGCCTCATGCTTCCATCCTTCTTCTTGACAAACAACACCGGGGTTCCCCAAGGTGAGGCACTTGGTCTCACAAACTTCTTTTCCAGCAACTCCTCCAATTGGGTCTTCAGCTCCTCCAACTCCAAAGGGAACATTCGGTAGGGTGCAATAGATATTGGTCCAGTTCCTGGCACCAATTCTATGGAAAACTCTATCTCTCTCTCAGGGGGAAACTCAGGGATATCCTCAGGGAAGACTTCAGGGTACTCATTCGCCACAGGAATCTCATCAAGAGCTTGCTCTAACCTCACTAGTCAATAGGAGAACGTATTCTTGATTATCAGTCTTACAACAGTATAATACAACAGGTTTTAGGCTTAAACTAACAAGTTTAGAAGGTAAAGAAGGGAATACGATTGTCTTGGCAGCACAATCTAACATAACATGGTTGGCTGAGAGCCAATCCATGCCTAAGATTAGATCTAAACCAGCTAAAGGAAGGCAGATTAAATCAGACTCGTAGGTCCTACCATCAATATGAATTTGACATTTTAAACAACACAGACAAGTTCTAACTAGTTTCCCAGTGGGAGTAGAAACTAGCAACATAGAAGGCATTTCAGAAATAGACAGCCCCAATCTACTTACGCAATCATGGGAAATAAAAGAATGCATAGTGCCAGAGTCATATAGTACAGTTAAGATGTTACCGTTCACTTCGCATGTACCTCGAATGAGATCATCAGACTCTGTGGTCTCCTCGGCATTCATGGTGAAAACCCTCCCTTGGCGTTGCGGTTTCGGGGCAGGTGTGTCCTTGGCGCAGTTCTTGGCGAAATGCTCGGGCTGTCCACATTTGAAGCAAACATTTTCCCGGCATAGCAAACCGTTTTGTGTTGCTTCCCACACTTAAGGCAGACGGAACTTGTTGCAGGCTTCGGGGGCTGGTTAGCAGGTCTTGGAGGATTGGCGGAGGGCCTCTGTGGTTGCTTGCCCTTAGAGCCTTCACCATGGTAGGGCTTCTTTTGCGGGGGCTGCTTCATGTGTTGCCCTTGAGATGCCTGCCTCCTCTTATGGGCCTCCGACCTCTGAATCACCAATTTGCAGTTACATTCCTCCACTACGCGACTCTTGTTGACAAGGGTCGCATAATTCCGAATCTCCAACGGGGCCACGGATGCCAGAATGTCAGCCCTTAAACCCCCTTCATATTTCATGCACTTCCAGTTCTCGTCGGGGTTCCGCTGATATAGTGTAGAAAACTTACACAGCTCCTCAAACTTTGCCGTGTACTCAGCAATGCTCATACCTCCTTGGTAGAGCCTCAGGAATTTCATTTCCTTCGCATTCCTTACAGACATCGGGAAGTACTTCTCATAGAAAGCTGTTTTGAAGACGTCCCAGGTGATTTCTCTTTGGTTGCTCTTCATCAAGCTCTTCGCTCCCTTCCACCAAAATTCGGCATCCGCCTTCAGCATATAAGTAGCAAAGGCTACCTTCTAGGTCTCAGAGCAAGTCAGCACAGAGTAGATCTTCTCAATCTCTTTGATCCCCTCGTCGGCTTCGTCAGGGTTGAAAGCCCCCTTGAAACTGGGTAGGTTAGCCGTACGAAACTCCGAGAACTTCTGATACTCAGCATCAGCTCCATTTCCACCAACAGACTCTTCAGATCTTCGATTTAGCTGATCCATCATATGCTTGGCAGCTGTCGCTTGAGCTTGCATGGCGTTTGCCATTTGTTGAAAAGTCCTCATGAAATCAGCAATGTTCGTGCTGTCGCTGGGCTCATTGGCGGTACATCTGCGAGTTGCCATTAGTTCCTGAACACACCAAAACAAAAATATCGAGTTGATCAGGCCCAATATCAAGCATAAGCACGACAGCAACTAAAGGCAATCTCACATGACAGTCATGCATTCTAAGTCCTACATCCCATCATACAGACAAGATCCACAGCATGACTTAACATAGCACACGTAGAGTTATGCCTGGAAGCATAGTCAATCCAACCTCAGGCTTTAACAGGATGAACTGCTCTGATACCATAATGTAACACCCTAATAAACCCATACTACGCTTAAGTCGTATTATGGCATTTTATTCGTTGTTACTTATGTTCGTAGAAAACTAAACTTCACTTAAAATTAAATTACGCGGAAAATATGGTAAAATTTTTTTTTTTTTTTGAAATACGTTGTCACTTTTGGAAAGTAAAGCCTTGCGCGATAAGATAGCAATAAATGAGCGTATCGCAAAGATTTCAGTATAAATTAAAGGAACAAGGGATAAATCACGATACCATGCATTCAAATTACTACAACAACCACATAAATATAATTAGTCTCATAATATCCAACAAATACATAAAAAGGGAACTCATGGTCATGCCATGGCCCCAAAAGATCAAAGGTACACAAGTCTGACAAGGTCCGATACAAAATGAAATACAAAAGATAAGGAGCAATAATGGAATAGGCCCACGTAGACATAGGCTGGCTTCTCTGCCTCTTCCATGCCCTTCAATCGGATGGATTCAGGTTCTCGAGTGCCTGGTCCCCCTCGCTCCTCGGCCTCGGGGAACATGAGGAGTGCGGATGATGCGAGGGTGCTTGCCGATCACCTCACCGCGACGGATGCGACGGCTAGGAGTATAGCTGGCTACCAAAGAACTTTCCTTGGAGGGATTCTCCTCAGACGCGGCAGGGTGATACTCGAGGACCAACGGCAAAGCGGCCCTAGGAGTGGCCGTCGAACTCACATCTATCACAGGAATCTCCGGCGGTGGCACGAGCTCGGCTGCAGGTAGACCCGGAGACATTGGCTCCATCTCGATTTGTGGCAATGGCTCAGGCGGGAAATCCCAAGGATCTAGTGGCGGTCCAAGGTGAGCAGATGAAATGTCTACAGGGGCTGGCGAGACTTCTGGCTCCTCTTGCTCAAAAATTCGACCCAGGTAGAAATATGTGCGGACTACTATGGTGGTCGTGGCCACAATAGCATGAGTATCCCCATCGTAGGCCCACTCATGGTGGGGAGGGTCCATGTTCCATTCCACGGGGTGTGCCATGAGTATTTGGTGACGATGGAAAAACAACTAGGGTGAGAAATAAGATTTCTCAGTAGGACTCGACCCTGACACATAAGTATCATCGTCATTATCCCAGCCACTTCGGTTTTATGAATGAAAACAATGAGCATGCATAAGGTTCAATTCTTAGATTTTTCGAAAACATGAATATCCGAAGCGGATTCAATTTTTAACATACCTTCTAATCATTTCTATCATAATAAACATAAGCACAAGTGTAATCACATAAAACATGCATGTCCAAGCTATAAGATTCTCTTAACTTCTTCCCCTTTTAGGGTTTTGGACCGAAGTCCCTTTTCTTTTCTTAACTTGACTTTATCTTTTCACCCACTAAACATAAGTGGTAATGAGCTCATACCGTGGCCGTCGCCACTATAGAATTTCGGTACTTACACTAACTAGGTCATGTCATGCCTCATGTGAGTCGTGGGTGAGGGGAGCTTAAATTAGGTTACCTTCCCTTTTGAAGAATCATTTACTTGAATTAAATTTCTTCTTATTAAAGCTTATGATGCAAAATATTTCTAAGTCCATAATTTTATCAGAATTTCGGCAGCATAATGACTAGGCCGAAGCTTCCCAAAATTTTGCCAAATAGAGAAATCCAATATCACATAACATTAAGCATCATGTCATCAACATATCATGTTCATATCGTCATCATATCATTATCATAATCATCATCATCATATCATATCATCATAGCATCATACTTGCACATAAACATAGGCATATTCTCAAGCAACATTTTATGAGCTTACCTTAATAAATTTGGTGCAAGCTTTTAATTGAGATTGTCTCTTGTGTAAACTTCTTTTATTGGGCATAGGGCCAATTTCATCTATTATCTTTTTTGAAACTTTTAAGTTGACTTATAAAGGTTTTTCTAATGCTTAATGTAGGGGTATTAATGTTTTAGAGTATATTTCTCCTTATTCTTTAATTTTTACCATAACCAGTTTTTACTTTTACAGTGGGGCAGTAATTTTGAAAATTCACCATAATTTCATTTTTTACTATTTTGTTTCGAATTTTTGTGTGGATATACTTCTCTGAGTCTATTTTTAAACAAAACAAGCCCCACTTAAAAATTCATTTTGTAGCCTAAGTTATGCACATTTTATTCTGACTGTTCAGACTTGAAAGTTCAACTCGGGTCAGTGGCTTGTCCACTTCACTGGGAGTTCCTCACATAGAATCTGACAAAACGGTTTTATGAGAGTGTTCTTCTATGTCTTAGCTTTCTAAAAAACTTGGTCCCACTCAAAAATGTTATGTATAACTTGAGTTATGCACGTTTTATTACCCACTGCCCGGACAGAAACCCATCCAGGAACAGCAAACTTTGAAAATTCATATCTCTCTCGTTTTAAGGCCAAATCTCACATATTTTATATGTATGAAAAGCTCTTTGAGTCTATTTTCACAAAAAATTAGTTTCATTGCATTTTGAGTTTTCTAGAATAATTTATACTGCACGCATTACAGACTGCCAGAATTCCAGCTTAATTAGTTTTTAAGTTTTACATATCAATCTTGTGGAAATGTTGCTATACCACTTTAAATCAGTATTTTTATGTTTTATCTCATCATCATACTCAAAGTTTTAGTCACCAAATCAGTATTTTAAACCAAAATAAAGCAAGATACATAAAACCATCATGCCACATACTCTCACTTCAAGGTAACATTTTTCAACAAGACAAGAAGACTCATAGAACAAGAAATGGTCATGAGACCTTGAAGCAAGTCCTAAAACCACCTAGCTATGAAGAGCTTAGGAGTTCTAGAACTTGAAAAATACATGCAAAAGAGAAGGTTAGAGTCACTACCAAATGAGTTTCTCTTGGAAGCTTGAAAAATGAAGTGGTTGGAGATGGCCTCCTTCCTCTTAAGCTAGCAAATGGGGCTAAATGAGTTTTTGTTTTGCTCTACCAAGGACCAAAGAATGTGATCCTTGATAAGTTAGTGAGGGTGGTGATAGAAGATGAGGGTGATAGTGGTGGAAAAGTGATGACTTAGAGTAGAAAAAACAAAAAGAACAAGAAGAAGAGTAGGAAGAGCAAAGAGAGGTTTAGAGAGAGGTGAGAGCTTTGTGTGTATTCTTGAGAGAGGGAATCAAAATGAATTGAGGAGGGAGAAGAGGCTGAAAGTGGCGCAAATGAGGGGGGAAAGGTGAGGTGACTTTTGCTTCTTACACAAGCTAGGGAGTGGGAAAAACCTTGGGGCAAAAAAGAGTGTTGTGTTTCCTTTGAGTCTTGGCACTTGGGTAAAGACTTGTAGTGTTTCTTTTCAAGTGGTTAAAAGCATGATCTATCCTAGGATTGGCATTGGATGATTGTGATCACCCCAAGTGTCACAATCTTGATGGAGGAGAGTAGATCTTTTGTCATGACTCAAGGAATCTACTAACATGGACTCTTGATCTAGTGGTGTATGATAAGAAGGCAAATGGATGGTTAGATATGGCTCTTGCTTTGACCAAACTTTCAAACAATAATTAAAGGGAAGTTTCTAAATTTTTACAATTGTTATAATTATCTAAATGCTAATTAATTCAATTGGTTTAAATTACACATTAGTACATTTTAATTGAGAAGGATTTTCCTCATTAATTTTGTAAGAAGATGTGAGGGTTAATGCGATTAAGATGTGATACTTACATGCTCCTAGTTAATTAAGTTAGATCACCTTGATTTTTTTGTTCTAAATCATGGATTAATATGGATTGAGCAATTAGGCTTTTAATTGTAACTTTTAATTCATTATGTCTCAATTGTTGACTTGTCTTTAACTTACTAAGCCCTTGCTCTCGAGATTAGCCGATTAGTTCTTAATTAATCGCTAACCTCTCTAATTAGCCGGAGACACCGAGCTAATTAGCTTAGATAAAAATGGGGATGTTACATATATGATGTCATTTCAGTAGTTCCGCCTATTCCGCATTTTTATTTAATTTACTTTATTTTGGTTATAACGATTATCTATTACTTATCCCGTAGTCAAACGGAAATTTATTAAGTGAACAGTTAACTCCATATGGGTAATTAACATTAAATCAGGAAATAGAATTTAATTAGACAGCCATACGTAATAACCTATCAGGTAACATATTATGACTTAAGCATAGTATTTTGCCTAGTAAGGTGTTACAATATCTGCCTCTTAGATTTTATTTGGTATTGTTTTGACCTTCAATGACCCTTATATATCCTAGTTAATAGCCCAATTAGTGTGAACTAATTTTCTAACAACAGCTCAACTGACTCTCCTTCTAGTCCCAATTTACTTTTTAAACATCCAAATAAATGCTTACCTCTTCATTAAAGTTGTAGATAATTTTCTTAACTTTCCTACATAATAAATGGCATAAATTTTAGATACCTAAAACTGAAGATATATCTAAAATATAAAGATAATATCAAATTGGAAACAACGCTAAGAAAGGCAATTAAGCCCAAATGGAACCAAACATTACATATGAGGCAATGTTTACTTTCATATAATTTTTATCGTACTCAAACTTTCTATTAGAGTCAACCTCGTGTTAAAAAAAAATAATTTAGATGCTAGATAATTTAGTTAACATTCAACTTAAGGTTCCCAATTATCACAAACATCAACCATGTTAATTCCTCTATTAATGTGCCTTTATTAGATCACGGAACCACCGATGTGACATGATAAACGTGTAATGTTACATACAATTTTCTCAACTAGGACTACATATTTGTTTATTTAGCTTTTACAAAAACTAAAGTCATTTTAGAGCCCCCCAAAAACACAAAAATCCTTGTCTCCCTTCGTTCATGTTCCCTTTCTTTATCACAAATAAATGCACCTTGAAATCAAACAACAACAACTTCTTCCCTTCATTCTTCTTCCTTTCTTTCATATTCACAATCATGCACATAATGCTAAGAGTGTTTGTGGGTTGGTTTAGTTCAAGTTTAAGGTGACAAGAAGATCCTAACAGACTGAATTTGATTGGATTGCTCAAGCAAATTTGAACCAAATCAAATCAACCAATGTCAGGTTAGTTTAGCTCAAATCATGGGTTAAAGTAAAATCGATAAAAAAAATTTATATTTTTCTCATAGTTTTTATCATCAAGGCAATCAATAATAGTGCAAGACTAGGTCACAAGATACTCAGTAATGGTTTAGGTTAGTTAATATCTTAAATGAATGAAAAAAAAAAAAAGAAGAAGAAGATGAAGAGTGACCTACTTAATAAACCTTAAGTGAACAACTTTAAAAACTTAGCCAAAAAAAAAAAAAATTAATTGGGGGGTTGGGTTTCTGAATTTCAAGATTAAAAATAATAAATTCAAGAGTTGGATTAATAGTAATTAGTTTGAATTGGTTTGGACTTGAAGTAATTTAATTATTTGAATTAAGCCAAACTAATTTATTATCGAGTCAACTTGAGCCAAACAACACGCTTATATAATGCATTGTGTGGATGATTACATTAAGGTGGTGTTTGGTATGGGGTAATCCATCTAGATTACCAATAATGTTTAATTAAATTACCTGGACCCACAACATTACTTTATTTGGTTAGATTATATTACTGGCAATCCAGATTTCCAAGGTAATGCACATTACCTCCTTACTGGTAATCTATATTACCCCCATTGAAAGGTGCCTATTTGGATTACCACTAAAGTGGCAATCTATTATTTTTTCTTTTTACAGAAATACCCACCCTCTCTCTAAACCAAATTCCTCTTCACTCGTATCCCTCTTCTCTCATTCCCAACTAAAGCATCCCTTCCCTTGGACGCCATCGTTGCCCACCACCACCCATTGTTGCCTACTGCCGCCTACTGTAACACCCTCCCAAGTACAGTACTATGCTTAAGTCATAGCACCACACTCAAGAGTTGTTACTGTTACCTGAATGGACCTTGTCTGATAACAATCTCTAACCGGCCCTAATATTCCTTGAACTATCTGGAGATAATAAAGAAATATAGTGAGAATTATAAATTCTCAGTAGGATTCAATTAACTATCATATACTGTGTTATCATTATTATCTCCAGTTGCTTCGGTTTATTATGAAAAAGGTGAACATGTTAATCGACTTTTCAGTTTTATTGTTCAAAAATGTATTTTCCGAAGCAGAGTTCATTTTAGTCATCCACTTGATAAATAGAGATGAACTTCAAACAATTAACTAATCAACATGAAGGACAAGTAATCATAATATAACGATTCATAATAAGATACAACAAAATTGAATAACATGCAGAGATGGATGCAAATAACTTCTTGATGTGAGCGCATTCATCTATCTTTAGTTTTCTTTACTTTCTTTTTCTTGGCACACCTAGGCATTACGTATCGCCATCCCTAGGATATGAGCTTAGACGTGCCTCTAATTGGAGGGATCTCATTTTGACCACGTGCCTCTAATTCGGAGGGATCTCATCTGGCTACGTGCCTCCAAGATAGAGGGATCTCATCTGGCCACATGCCTCGAAGTAGAGGGATCTTATTGTCATGTCACATGCCAAAGTATGATCGCCATGTCATACCCTATCGAGGTGTGATCACCATGTCACACTCCTTAGGATGTGCAATCATCATCATATCCTTAATCATAGGGTTCATGGATGCATATGCTTCATACCTTATTTTTAAACATCTCATTCTTGCATGATAGCCATGTACTCATCATATGAACATCCCTAACTCTCACATATTTCTACCGAAAATTTGGCAGTATAACAGATCAGATCCGTTTTCCCATGAATAGTGTTAGTTTCAACAGACAGTTAGTAATAGTAAGAGATCAAATATAATGCATTAATATTTCAAATACCAACATAGAATTGCAACACTTAGACTTTAATTGAACTCATATATGCATTAAGGTGCCAAATTCTTTAATTTTGGAAATCTTGCTCATATTCTTCAACTCTGCCCGTTTTTAGAAATTAAATCTTAAATTCATTTTAACTCATTTAGACCTGAACTTTTGTACTGTTGAAGTATTATGTGTCTAGTTTCTAACCTTTTTAGTCCCATCAAGTTTTGATATATGTTTCTCAAGTTATTAACATTTTACCTGGGTATGTCCTGTTACTAGGCAGATTTGCCTATCAAAATCTAAAAATTTACTAAAAATAGAAAATTGATTGAAACTATACTAAATCTACATATTTTTAAAGCTAACTGACCTAGCTTTTATTTCCAATAAATTTCATCTCATTTGAACAAGTGGAACTCGAGTTATGAGCCCACAAATTTGGGTAACCTTCACTGCCCTATTCTAGCCTAGCTAGGACTTAGGGAAAATTTCATGAATTACTGGGAACAACAGGAATTGATTTAAGTTCTAAAATTTTTATAGCATATTACTCTATGTCTTAAATTTCTAAAATTAGTTTCACTCAATTTGAAGGAGTATAGGGCAAGTTATGCCCCTCGAAATCCAGTCTGCTCAGAATCAGGGTCAGAATCCTAGGGTAAATTTCAAAAATTCATATCTCACTCAATACTAATCCAATGGCCTTATGTTATATATGGTTAGAAATCTCTAAATGTCTAGTTTCACATAAAAATATTTTCATAAAGTTTCGGTAGACATAGGCAGAGTCGTACACTCTGCCAGTACGGACATTGTAAGATTTTCTAGGTTTTAGATTCTAGTTTGCTATCTATCTTGTTTTTCATGAAAGATTCAATCTCAATCCCATCAGATACTTGATAAACCAGCCATAGTTGATCACATAACCATCATATATCATCAATTACATGAATAGAGAAGAACTTCCCAACAGCCATCAACTCAATAAACTCAAGCAAAGAAGCTGAATCCTACCTCTAGTTGATGCAAAACTAGCTAGACTTGAGCTCTTGGTATAGGAAGTAGGTGGAGCTTGGAGATTTGGGAAAGAGGAAGTGAGGAAGAAGAAGAAGAAGGGAGAGAAGTCAGCATGAAAGAGAAGCACGAAAATGAGGGGAGTTGGAGGGGATTTGGTATTTTAAAACTTGAGGAATGGCTTGTGATTGGTGGAGAGGTGTGTGGCACATGGAAGACCAAATCTCTCCTCTCCATGGGCACCATATGGCACCACCTATATAGGGGAAGAGTGACAAAGTTTTAGCCACTTATTTTAGGATTTTTAGTGCGGAATTCTACTGATCTGGTTCTGACAGTTTAAAATACCGAATATTTATCGATTTCCCTCAAATTAGTAAAACATTACTAAGTAAATTTGTGAGATTTTCTATATCTCTATTCTAATCTTCTCAAGTCTAATCTCTTTAACTAACACTTAATTAACTCCTAATCAATATTTAATTAACTTCTAATTAATTCTACACATTCAATAAAGTCAGATAAATAGATTAACATCGTAATTTAAATGTATTGTAATTCCGGACGTTATACTGAATAATTTCTCATAGTCTTTTACATAACAATCTAAATTTCCTTTAGCTCTAGTATTTGTAATTCATCCCTAATTACTCTTATTTTTCTAATAAATTGATTAACAACACAAATCAATTGCATTTTTTTTTTTGGAATTGTTATATTTTCGCTTTTTCGTAACTCTTTAGAAATTTCTGTTTGGTTTCCGTAACTAGTGGCATTTTTATAATATTGAGCAAGTCTAGGGTGATCTCATGTCATTTCACATATGGATACCTCTGTGGGCCAATCAGTCGAGGTTTAGGTTTTTACATTTTCGTTACATGATTCTGCTTCATTTAAAACCTTATTCTACTAATCCTATTGATATAGGGACTTAAATGTCAATTTCTAAAAAGTTCAGGGGCAAGGTTGTAAATAATACAAGTTTGCCCAAGGACATTTTCATTATTTTCTATTACATTATATGGGGATGTTACACCTACCACCGAAGTCCTCCCTTGGGCCCTCTCTCTATATCCATACCAGCACGTGAAAGGTAAATGTTAGATTCTTCATGTGTGTTTGGTCCTTTCCCTTCATGTGGTGTTAAGGGTTTTTTGTATAGAAATAGGGGTCTTTCATTTGTATAGAAATCTTGATGCTTTACAGTAATATTTGAATATTATGTCTCGAATCATGAAGTGGGTCGTTGAAAGATATTGATTTTCCAACTTTCATTTAATCGCATTGCTTATCGTTTGCAATTTAAAGAACCATTTTTTCTTAAAATATTTTTGTCGGGGTTTGCACTGTGGCATGTTTGTGTTGTTAGGAATTTATTTTCAGGTTTAAAAATAATTGAGTTGAATGAATTTTGGTGATGGATCAAGCCACAAGTGAAGGAAGCGGTTAGGTAATGGTTCCTGTTCATGAAAGGGTTGATAAGAATTTGAGTCTTTTAGCTGAAGGGGTTGCAATTGATGCAGTAGGTGGGAAAAAGTTATCATAGACAAGTTCTTACCCAACTATAGCAAGACCAATATATAGATCATAATATGACAATGTATGACAAAATAAAGAAATGACAATTATTGTTAAATATATTGATTCTCTACCATCTTTTTAGAACAATAGAAAATAAATAGGGATATCATACTACATATGGGGGTAGGGGTTTAGTACTACAGCGAAAAGAAAGGAACAAACAAAAATGGAGGTTTCTTTATTAAAAAGATCCAATCTATTTGTGTCAGGCTACTTAGGAAATTAATAAAGGTGTAGATGTTATGCATGTTATCTATGTTTTCTAATAATGGCCTTCATTACTTGCATGTGTTTTGCACCCACTTTGGTATTCAAAGTCTACCATTGCACATAATCTTGAGCTACAATAATACATATGCACATGTTTTTGTACCTTATCTTTTATTTATTAAACACAAAGAAGGAGCATGAGAGGTCATTCAAATTTCAAACAATGAATCAGGGGAGAAGTAATATTCATTTTGGTCAGAGTTTTCGAACAATTTTGTACTTTAAAAGATGACAGAGAGTGGTAGGGAAACATGTACTATCCAATTGAAAATGTCTGTTGTGACTACTTCATTGGTTTCATTCATACTTCCTATGCCCATATCATATTGCTAAATATTGGGCCAATGCCCGTATCATTTTTTGAATGTGTTATGATATTATAATAACATATAATAATAACATATTTTGAATTAGACGAACTTGAATTGTTTCATACTCTATCTTATTGATGCTCTTTATCTTTGTTGTTTCTAGTTAGTGGGATGGATGAATCATAATTACAATCGGCATCTTTCCTTCTGATGCTTGTTGACCTCCATAAAACCCTTGTTTCAATGCATGGTTTGTTAAAAGCTTATTGTGCTTATTTGTTAATAAGAAGGAATAAGTGAAGAAGGGAAAGTGAGGATGATTGACAATTTATTAGGCAGATTAGTTTGAGAAGGATCATCTTTGATTCTGATTTAGCATGTATAGAGAATATGCGTATGGATCAAAGAAGCTTTCATAAATTATGTGATATGTTCAGAACTGTTGGGAGGTTATCAAGTACGAAGAACATGTGTGTGGAAGAGATGGTTGCAATGTTTTTACATATATGTGCTCATCATGTAAAAAATAGGGTAATCATAAGACAATTTGTGAGGAGTGGCGAGAATATTAGTAGGCATTTCTCTGCAATTTTGAAATCTATCCTTCTTTGCTATGAATTGTTACTCAAGAAACCTGAGCTCGTATAAGAAAATTCAATTGATTACAAATGGAAGTGGTTTAAGGTACTTTGACTTTGCTTGAGAGATTTTTTTTATATATTTTGACAATTTTGAAAGCATTATATTAATTATATGCTTTTTTTTTTTTTGGGTTTTAGAATTGTCTAGGTGCATTAGATGGAACATATATTAGGTGCACTATCCAAGATATTGAGAAGCCTAGGTACAAAACAAGGAAAGGTGAAATAGCTATGAATGTTTTAGGAGTTTGAGGTCAAGATATGCAATTTATCTACATTTTACCTGGGTGGGAGGGGTCAACCGCGGATGGTAGAGTGCTAAGAGATGCAATATCCAAACCAAGAGGTTTAAAAGTGCCAACAGGTAATAGTTTTAGTCACCTAGCAAACAACAATGTTAAAATTACATAGAGTTTGGGTTTATTTCTCTAATATAGTTTTATTTATGATAGGCTTTTATTACTTATGTGATGTTGGATATACCAATGGAGAAGGATTTTTAACACCGTATAGAGGTCAACGATACCATCTAAATGATTGGGGACAAAATCATCAACCTAGAACAGCACAAGAGTTCTTCAATTACAAACATTCATCTACTAGAAATGTAATCGAGAGATGTTTTGGATTTCTTAAGAACAGAGGGGCTATTCTTAGAGAAAGGTCCTTTTATCCTGTCAAAACACATGCAAGAGTTGTCTCTGCTTGTGCTCTACTCCATTATCATATTAGGAGAGAGATGTCTATCAACCCATTTGAGAATGAGGTCCCAGATATCACTCCACTCGAAGACAATGATGTTGTAGAAGACATGCAAGATTTTATTGATCATGTTTCAACTTCATATGCTTGGAGTCAATTCAGGGATAATCTAGCATAAGAAATGTGGGATGAGTTCAGAGCTTGAGATTTCTTGATCTCATAATTTATGTAATTTGAACATTGCGTGTTAAGTGCACGTGTGTTTGTAGCCTTGTTTGATTCAATAATTAAGTCAAACTTCATTATTGCTAACTTATGTAATGTAATTGGAACCTTGTTTTGGTTGTTTGAAGTTATGTAATGTTATGGAATTTTTATTTCATTATGTCAACATTATTTAGAATGAGATTTTAATTTATTTTAATTATATACATATGAATATGGATATTAATGAAGGTCAAAAAGGGACTCAAAGTAGAAAGAAGCATTAGTGGACAGTAGAGCAAGATGCTTTGCTAGTCAATTGTATGCTTGAATTAAAGAATGATCCTTTCTGGAGTGCTGGAGAAGGTAACAATTTCAAACCTGGATTCCTTACGCAACTTGAGAAGATGATGGAGGCACGATCACTTGGATGTGGCATCAAGGCTCAACCCCACATTCATTCAAGGCATAAGCTACTGAAGACACAATACAATGCTATTTATGATATGTTGTACCAATCATCAGGCTTTGGATGGGACTCGAATAGGATGTGTGTGACCTGCGAGCAAGATGTATGGGATCAGTGGGTCAAGGTATACAAATAAGATGATATGTTGTATTTATAATTGTGTTGCTTAGTATATGGTTTATTATTGATTAGTCCTCCACTTTTTTGGTTTTGTTGTTACAGAGCCATCCGACTGCATCTGGTCTTCGGAAGCCATTTCCTCATTTTGAAAGTTTGTCAATCATATTTGGAAAAGACCGAGCAACAAGTCAGGGGGATGAAGATCCTATAAATGTAGCTATTGAAATTCTTGCAGATACTATCAATCTTGATGCGGATGTGGAGATTGGAAATATTGAAGGTTTTGAGAGTGATAGCCCTGTATCTCAACCACCGACGGGCAATGCTACAAATAGGAGCAATTCTTTGACCCAAAGTCAATCCACCAAGAGAAAGAGGAAAGCTAATAATGAGGAAGCTCTCATAGGCTCTTTAATTGAGTCAGTGAACAATATTGGTGCCTTATGTAAGAGTACAAGTCAAGGCATTCAAGATGTAGCAAGTTATTTCAAGGGTCTATCTGCTAGCAATGAATATCAAGAAAAGGTATATGAAGGATTACTTGCTATTGAGAATTTGGGTTTGGATGAGTCACAGATGGTTGAAGTAGGAGAGATCATTGCTTCATCTCCTTCCACCGCAAAATTCTTCTTTTCACTGCCTATGGGTGCGAGAAAGACTTTTGTTTTAAAGAAGCTCGGTTTAAGTTGAGTCAACACTAATATTTTCTTGAGATCGACATATTTGTGAAATGACTTTAGATAGTTGGCTGATGGTTTTCTTTGGACTAGTCAAGTTGTTTATTTATTTTGAACACTCTGGAACAATTAACCTATGGGTTGTTATCTTTCATTTTCCCAATTACGTTATGACCATAAACTTTAATATGTCTTTTTCAGGAATTTGCTAATTAAATATACTTAGAAAGACTTGCAATATAATGGTTTTTATATTTTTTTATTTACTTGTTGAATGCCATTTCATTCTTGCTTCATTAAATCGTGAAATTTTACTTGTTAAGCATCATTATATATGTAACATACAAATATTTGTTAACACTAAATACAATTTTTTTTTGCCTCAGGGTCTCATATTGTTACTATTATTAGTATCATTGTTATTGTCGTTATTATTGTTATTATTATAATAATAATAATAATAATTATTATTAATATTATTTTTTATTTTATAATTATAATTGTTATTTATTATTATTATTATTATTATTATTATTATTATTATTTGCATTATTTTTAATTTTTATTATTATTATTATTATTTTGTTATTATTACTACTACTTTTTATTTGGAGGGTATTATGATAAAAGATATATACTACCTGGTAATCTTTTTAATAAACCAAACAGGGTAATATGCATTGTCAATAAGATTACCTGTATATACCAAATACTACATTATAAGATTATCAGTAATTTAAAAGATGGCAATCTTTTTAAGTGATAATCTAAATTATCAGTAATCTTGTTAGATAATCTACCAAACGCCACCTAAGTGTAACAAATGCATATTAATGGATGGGTCACTATATTTAACATTCATGGTCGTTGGTGACCTTGAGTTGAGCTTTAAATTTTTAAAGATTAAAGTGTTTGAAACCTAAATTTATAAGGATGAATTTGAGGGTTGACATAATTTTTTTTTTTGATCATATTATAATATGTTGGATATTGTTAAAAATAAATTACACTATAAAACTTAACTTATGGAGGAATAAATTTATACTATTTTTTTTTTTTTAAGTGCTGCTTCCGTACTCATCTTTTACATATGCATTAATATTATTGATGAGTTATCTAACATTCATTAGTTATTTAGTTTCGAAATAAATGTTTATACACTAGCTTCTACATACATAAAGTGTAAGATGGTGAATAATTGTTAAGTGCTTTAAGAGCAAACTCTATGCTATTTAATGTGCAATGCAATTTTATCAAAAAATGGTGTCCTACAGTAGGTATCTAGAAATTTTTTTTTTTTCAAATTACCAGCATTAAAGTTTATTAGATCGTAACTGATTTGCTTCGAGTCTAATCAGCTCATCATATGAATAAAGTTCTCTCAATTTCAATTTTTTTTAATTTACAAAACTAAAATTGAAAACCTAAAAGGATGGCAAACATAGCAAAGAGAACAAAAAGAGCCAAACTAATCTCATTATGGGTGCATTGCATTTGTTTAAACTGGAAAAAAAAACAAACACTTTTGAGATGCGGCTTTTTTAGGATTATTTTAGAAATAATCCTGTTAACTAATAAAAATTTATTCAAATAACTTTTTTATATTTTATTGTTTAAAAATTATTTAATTATCTTAAAAACAAACAGACTCCTAATAAATTAAAATAGAATAAAATTTGAAAATTTCTGTTAAATATTATTTTTAAGTAAGGCTGGTAATATGTTATATTAAATTTAAATTTATTATTGCTTTGTCAAGTTATAATATAAATTTTTTTTGAATGATTTCCTTAATTTTTTCTAAATTATATGATTAATATCTGAATTTAATTTTAAATGTTTATGTCTAGTAATTATGTCAATATATAATTAGTATTTTCTTGAATATATTATACCTTGCATTATTGAATAAGTTGTAAAATTAAATTTAACATGATACAAGTTTTTTAGTTGTAATAATATTATTCGTAAATATTAATATTAATATTATTTCCTATTATCATTTCACACATTGAATGAGTTTAACACTTATATTTATAATTTATTAATAATAATATGAATATTACTTCCTATTAATATTTCACACATTGAATGAGTATAAATTATTTATAAATAATGAGAGAATGAATGCTGAATACAGAAAAAAAGGCAGCGACCAAAATGGATAGGAATTAGGAATAGAAGAAGAGAGCATCTGGGCCCTTGTTAAGGAGGGTCACTGTTGCGGGCCCCACCTTCCCCCTCCTTAAAAGTATAAACGATAGAACCACCCACTCCTTCTCCTCTTATCAATTTCTTTCTTTTTAATTTTTCTTTTTTCCTTTTCATTTACATATTTTTTTTCTCATTTCTAATTTTTCTATTTGCCAATTCTCCCTCTTCCACCCTGGCATCCTCGTCCGTACTCTGTCGCCCTTTTCTCTTTCTCATTCTCTCTCTCTCTTTCTCCCACTCCACCGGCTACCGCCCCACCCGGTCACCTCCCCCACTCGTGCATCGCCTCCAAGCACTCTGCCACACGTGCATCCTCACCCATACAGCATCCTCCTTTCTGTGGTGCAACAAATAAAAAGCTAGATAGAAACAGATTAAGAGCAGCAAAATCTACATGGATATATAGAGAGAGAGAGAGAGCGTGTGTCTCTGTGTGTGTCTGCTAGAAACATGAGAGACAGACTTTGATAAACTCACAAAACCATAGATTTAAGATCTTGCTTTGTGCATATATGAGCATGAAAGTAGATGGGTGTTTACTGTTTTACCCTTTTTTACTCTTAGATACCTTGTTTTCTACCATTATTTTCCCCGAAATCTGAAGTACTGAAAGATCGCTTCTGGGGTGAGAGTTTCGAAGCCTAGTGGTGTTTCTGAGCACGAATCTCGTGAGTTAGAGGAAGTTCCCAGTCTTGCACCTATGAGGATCCGGAAGAGCCAAGTTCCTTTTCCCATGGTGGCTCTCGCAGCAGATCCCCACCGGATCAGCCGGTCACCGGTGGTGGTGCAACTCAACGATGCCGCCGCCACCACCACCTCACCGAAACCTTCTTGCACTCATGGCATGGCTGCTGCACCGATACCCAGCTTGGATCGCCCTCAGCCGTCTGATCAGCCGGTAATCCCACCGATCCGGAAACCAACCGACGGCTGTGATGGTCCCTCCGGTGATGGTGGAGCACACGGAAGGCAGCAGAAGAAGCAAGAGTATTTGGTTAGTAAAAATATTTTTCATGAATCTTTTCAATTTTGTGGTCTTTTTATTTATTTATCTATTTATTTTTTGTGTGGATGAGTTTGTACAATTAGTGCACTTATGTCCAATCTTTTGGCTAGGGGTTGGTGTGAAATTATTATTATTAATTCTTAATTTTTATTTTCACTCACAAATGGGCACATTAGGGGTAAGCAACCATGTGCCAGTGGATTCTATATGTGTTGGTGTGGTTGATTTTGCAGGTTGAAGATGAAGATGGGAGGGGTCAAGAAGGAGGAGGGCGACACAAGGGCAATGATACCAGGTAAGAATGAAAAACCAAGACACATGACATAAAAAAGAAAAAAGTAATATAGAAATCTTCTTATAGTTGTTTCATCTCTTATTCTCTCATGAAATCCTCGTAGATAAAAAAGGTGAAAACATGGAGACCCATAACTTGATTTTAACCACCATAGCAAAAAGAAATAATTTTTTTTTCATTACTTATTATTTATAAAAATATGTTTATCAAATACTGTTAGTGGAAATACTGTTGAAGATGTTTTAATTAAGAGCTTTGGGCAGCCACCATACGCTCCTATCTAAGCCGATCGGTTTTTTTACTCAAAATTGGCTAACTACCATTTGCCCTTGAGGTGCACAAGCAGGTAGTACCAAATGCTGTTCCCCAGCAACATCACATCTTCTTCTTTGAAAAAATATTACATTCGCTTCTACTTTTCATCCATTCTCTATTGGCCTTAAATTTTATGTGTATACTGTATATTATGTGTGGTTGTGGGTCTTTCTGGGTCTTCTTTGCTCGTAGGAAAGGATGCATATTGGGTTCAGAAACACCACTTGAGGCCCTCTCACCGTCAAGCCCTTCTAAACAAGGTAACAAACATATATTTTCATTTTTCAATGTGTTGGAAACATCAATGCATGAAGTTTGTGGTCGCTAGCTGGTGCTGACTTGGTTCGACTATATATTATATGTTCATGGCAGATGGGAGATGGTACGAGGGAGAGAAGGCAATTCCGCTAAAGAAACGAAGAGGAGGCTTTGAGAACGTGCAAAAGAATAGTAGTAACAATGATAACAACAACATGAATAAGAAGATGAATAAGATCAAGGCCAGGATGAAGACGAAGTTGAACAAGGAACAAGAATGTTTGGTGCAAGATGATATTATCAAAGAGGAAGAAGCTGAGGATGTAGATGAAGTAGAAAAGGTAAGAGAAACGAAACCTGATGTGAAGGTTAGCAAGAAGAGGGTAAGAGGTGGTGCACTCATGGAAGGATCAAGGTGCAGTCGTGTGAATGGGAGGGGATGGAGGTGTTGCCAGCAAACCCTGGTGGGTTACTCGCTGTGCGAGCATCACTTGGGGAAGGGAAGGTTGAGAAGCATGACAAGTGTTAGAAGCCGCTCTATTGCTACTAACACCACTAACACTACTACTAGTGCACCTAAGAAGCTTAACCAAGTGCCCTTATCTGGTGGTGCTTCATCTTCTTCTTCTCCCCATGATGAAAAGCAAACCAAGTGTGTCACTGATCACGATCCTCCCTTGGGCAATGATGATGGTGAAGACAATGATGAGAAGAAGCCAGCGATGGCCACCAAGAAGAGGATGAAGCTAGGAATGGTTAAAGCAAGATCCATAAGCAGCTTGCTGGGACAAGCAAACACTGAAATTTCTATACCTGAGAATAACAAGTAAGGCCAGTGCAGAGACTGCTATTATTTCATGTACTTTAGTTTGAAAGCAAATTTTAATACTGGACCTTGTGTTACACTTGGGTGCAAGGGTACAACTTCTTCCTATTCAACTATAGCATTTGTGCTGCTTTCATTCCTTGTTTCCGTGTGTTCTCTATGTTATCGTTTTCTTATTCATGTGTTCGAGAATCTTTATTCGTGGAGTGCGTATTCTTCTTTCCTCTCTCGCTCGCTTGTGATGAGATTGTTATTGAATGATGTGTAATATTGGACTATGCGCGGTCTGATTTTGCAGCAGAATGCAATATTTATACCCCAATTCATTAAATTAGAGGAGTTTGCACTTCACCACTGTGTTTCCTTTGACCAAGGAAACAGCTTGAACTCGATCACGTGATAAATTGTTATTAACACAGGGTAGGAAGTCAAATAATTAAACAATTCGGTAAGATGTGATCTAGGTGATTAATTGTGTGTTTTGATCGTCAAGTAATCCATGCACACATGGTCTCAACAATTGCGTACATTTTCATTTATTAAACGCACAATTCACATACGGCACTCGAAGATAACTGAAATAAGTAGACGAAAATCGTTGTCTTTGATGATATTCGAAGTAAAGTTTTAAAATTACTAAAACGCAAATTTGTTGTTTCATACCACAATCGTATATCTCATGCATATATGGACGGCATTTTTTCATGCATATTATACGGTTGCAGTACCTGGGATTTGGGAACATATGTGACTGAGGTTGGCAAAAAGCCGAACATATGTATGTGGTCTAAATGATATTATCGAAAATGAACTTTTATTGTTTGCTTCGATATTTTTTTCTTTTCAGATAATCATAGAAATTCGAAAAACTTATATAAATCAATTGAAAACAAAAATTTTGAATGGAGGTTAATAATATATCTACAAGTTTTCGAAATGTATTTGATTAGTTTGTTTGATTTGTGTACCTTGGGCTGTAATATGTCTTCAGTTGCTGTGGGAAACGATATTGTGTTTCGAGAGTTCCATTTGAGAGAAGCAGCTTCGGATTCATATGAACGGAACCCCAAACTCTTTTTTCATTTTTCTCCCCGTGACACGACCTACTTACGATTAAGTCAAGCACACTTAATTTATCTTTATACGAGAAGGATATTCCATCCTCCTCAGAAACCATCACTACATTTTTTATATTTATTTAATTTAATAGTTATGTTGGAATTGCGCAAAAGCAAAGAAACTGTTTTAGTCAACAGAAAGAAACAAGAAAGCCATCGGATTGCCAAAGCAGAACAATTTTGTAGATATATTTTCTCATAGGGCTGTTATCATTCTCTATCATTTTTTTGTTGCTTTCTCTAGTTCGCATCAGAAGCTTGTTAAAAATGAGGTGTGGGATTTGAAAAAAAAAATTATTATTTTTGGTTTGAAATGTAGTTAAAAAAAAAACACTTGACAGCATGCAATGAAGGATTCAGTCAACAAAGGTAAAGTTTTTCTTTGCCTTGAGCTAGCTACTAGTGAAAAGCATGATAGTGTAGACCCCACGATATGTACAGACGATGTCCATTAATCAAATAAAAGATAATCACGCACATAATTAACTCCTAAAAAATCAAACACAGGTTTAACCGGATATACTTTTTCTAATCACTAAACTACTTGTGTGCGTGATTTCGCTGGAATTTCGAAGGGCAAAAAAAGTTGAGGTCGTGATCGATCGCTTGGTCGACATGGGTCACTTCCTGCATAATTAAGGTAGACCCCTACAGGGAGCACTTTGGCAATGCCTGGTGGAATACAGTAGCAATGTCTCTGTGACCATCACACACAGACCGCAGAATTTTTCGCAGATCTTACTAGACCAATAGTGTTTTTCTTTAGTCAATGTTTTTTTTTTTTTTTTTTTTTATGTCATAACAACAAAAGTATTATTTATAGTGATTTTAAAGACTTACTATAAACATATAATAAAAGAAAATGATACAAATTGATGGATACTAAAAAAATAAAAAATAATGGACCACCATCTTATGTCTTTTTTTTTTTTATTATCTGTCAAATAATGTTACTCTCATAATACTACAGTAGTATATAATTTAATTAACAAAAAATATTACTCCAATATATGGAGTTCCTTTTACCACTCGATATGCCACCTCTATATGATTTCCTTGCGGACCTTCCGAGAAAGTTCATAAACTAAGCTAGAGAAACGTATCCATGCATGTTTTTCCCCTGAGAAAAGTCTATGCATTTGCTTTTGGCGTGATCCCCTGCGGAAAACTTAGGTAGCTCCATCTCTTTCAACTCGTTACGTTGTCTTGGAATTAATGGAGCCTTAAAAAGATTATTGATGGCGATGGAGTTGATGGGGTAAGTTTAAGGATGACAGGTAATGGGAATTTCGCTATCTTGTTCAGTAGTTACATAGTATGTGACTATGTGTATATACTCAGGTATTCCATTGTGCGCGGTATAGTCACGAACTGTAGGTACTAGGTAGTACGCAAAATGAATCTAAGTTAGTTTAATTTGGCCGTTTAGGAAGCTCAGCTTTAGATTTGGTTTATACGTACGCTAATAATCTTATGCTGTTTCATCGAACCTCCTATTCCTCCGGATTGCTTTTGTGTCGTATCATGTGTGTTTTGAGGTGAAAGTAGTGAAGGTACGAGTGCATTGCATGTAGCTCGCTTTGTGCTAAGTTCATCGTATATGGTGCAACGAAAGGCTATTCAACAAGATGCTTTGATGCTTACAAAGTCAGGGTTCTAGTTGAACTATTATTTTCTGTTTCTTTGTTTTGGGGCTTTTTGAGTAAGAATATAGAAAGAAAAGTAAATGAGTGATAATAGGACTCTTCTCGGATTGGCTTTACTTACCCATTAAAATGACTTTCAGCCATTGCTGTGCTTTTCAAATTCACACACGTATATTTCTAATTCAATATTTTAAAACACGAGAATATATTCTTTGACGACAATGAAAATTCAGTTTTGTAAAGTTACCACTCATTTTTTTTTTTTGGGAGGAAAATATCATAATGATTTCATTTCTGAGCCTGCGCCAATAAATGTGACACAGATACGGTTTGGATGGAGACCCTATCCTAACACATCTCCACAAAGTCACAAACCACAGGAGTCATGCCATCCACCAAATTGAATTGCTTGGGGAGCCTCAGCCTTGGTAGATGAAACCACGAAATTAATCGTAAGGAGAAATTGAGAACAAACATTAGCTATAAAGTAGGTTTATGTTTTGGTTATTCATGCGCTTTTTTAGCACAATGGTCCATTTTCACAAATTATTTACCTATATAGTGCAACTTCAAAAAACTTTACCAAACTAGTGTAACTCATATTTATCAAGAGCGACTTATGATAGGGTTTGGAGCCAAAATAAAGTTGTCACTATTACGCATGACTCATATTATAAATAAATTTTCAAATAGAAGTTGCCCCTTATGGTGACGATTTTAATTTTTTTTTTTTCCATATAAGTCATCTTTATAAAGATGTCTTTGTTTATATTATTATTTTTTTATTGGAAGTCATACACTTCATACACGACTTTGGTTTGTATTTTTTATTCCTTCATTTTTTTATTTTTTATTTTTACTTTTACTTAGAACTTGAATCCAATAAAATTTATGAATATCCGTTCACGAGACAACAACTACTTTATCTACTTCTTTGCAGTTCCAATGTTTTTTATTTTATTTTATTTTATTGTTTACTTGGGTTCCATGCTTATAAATACCACTACTACAAATTGTATTTGCTTTGTGTTCACTATATGTACTTCATATCATCCTATTTGACAGCTATTGTAGTTACTCAATACAAAAAATGTTTATTACAAATGTTAATTATATTGTTTTATTATTGATATTTGCCTTTACTGATATGAATTTTTTTCTCATCTTAAAATTCACAGATGTCATCTTATGATCCTCCTTATAGTTTATTTTGTAGCCGATACTAGTAATAGTTATGAATATCATGATCCTTATAGGCCTATAAGTCCTAATAACTTCAATATTAGGGTGAATAATTACACAACAAAAGATTATGATGTAGAGAATATGACTCCAGCTATAAGAGATAATGTAAGTGAATTTAGTGAAGAGGAAGAAGCTGATGATAATAATAATGCAAGTATAGGGAAACTTGATAATATAATTTATGCTATCCCAACCTTCTTTTCATCTAATACTAATTCGCAGGCAATGTATGCTCCTGAATTTTGTGATGATTATGGAATAACCTTAAATAAGAGTTTTTCCTACAATATGATATATTTTAATTGTTGTTTTTTTTTTTAAAGAAAAAACTTTAGACTAGTTCTATATAATATATGGATAGATTTAAAAAATATAATGACATTTGGCAATTAGTATTAGTACTATCAATTCTCTATTTTCAGTTTTAAGGTTATTCCATAAAAACATTAAGGTCATGTTAATTTATGATAAAATGTTAATTCCATTGGATTCAATTTCTGATATATATATATATATATATCTGTCTAAAAGCAAAGTCGTACATGAACTGAATGACTTCCAATTCTTGCATTAAAAAATATATATAAACAAAGCCATTCTTTGCAAGTGCTTACATGAAAGAAAAAATAAAAATAAAAAAATAAAGTCATCACCATAAAATACGACTTCTATTTAAAAGTTTATTTATAATATGATTCGTGCATTAATGGTGACAACTTTTGCATACACTAAATTTCGGATCCAAGCTTTAACATAAATCATTCTTGATAAATACGACTTCCACTAATTTAATAATTTTTTTTTAAAATTGTACTATATTAATAAATAACCCGTGAAAATGCAATATTGTGATAAAAAGCCCGCTGCTCATGTCACACTACCAATACATGCTAATTAAGTCATGTCTTGATAAGAACCTCATAAAATAATCTTTGAAAAGTCCTACACATTCTTTGTGAAGTGTTGTTACTAGATATATATTTTCCAAGCTCACCAACCTGTGAGACAGAACCAATTACCATGAAACTTAATTCGTCCTATTTTGCCCTATAAAGAAAGTATTATGATCATAACAATAAATAAATGCATATTTAGATTACTTTATGAATTTAATTTTTATATATTATTAATATAAAACTTTTTATCCTATCATTAATTATATGTGATATCATTAAAAATGTTTGATTATCATAATAACTAATTCAAGAGTATTATTAAATAGATATGACAAACCAGGTTGAACATGAAATTAAGAACAACCTGTTAACTGCAAAAAATTGAGGGTTGAGTTTTTTTTTTTTGGCAACCCATTTTTTTAGAGGAGTCATTTTAACTTGTGATTGTGGTGGGACGAAGCGAGATGACCTATGTCAAGTCATTTATCTTATTTTTCAATTTTTTTTTTTTTGTTACAGGTTAAACGAGGTCAACTACCCAATTGACCCACTTAACCCGTCATTATTTAACTATTTTCAAATTAAGCGGATGAACGAGTTAACCGATCATATTTGTTCTCTTCTAGGCGGATAAACTCATTAACTTGTTAACTTATTTTTTATTATCTTTAAATTTTAAACAGGTTGTTCTATTAACCTGTCTTAAAAGAGAGTGAGTTGACAACTCTAACTTATTTTTTTTCAAAATCTGTCAGTTTGTTTTTCTCATTTTTAAGCTGACTCGTGATTAGTCAGCAAGAGTCGAAATAGGTTTATCAGTTGGCCATCTTTAATTACTTGCAATTGAAATATATTGTAAAAAGTTTCTATTGACATTTATTAAAGGCAATCTTACTTTATCCAAGATGCATTAAGTGACAAACATTGCGAGCTTGTGACGAAGATATGATTGATGTTATGGAGATGGTATTACTACTCTCACAATAATTGTTATTTTGAAAATCTAGACTCATGTATACGAATTACCTAAATTTTAAGAGATGTGCTATGTTGATTCAAAAATATAGATTCCTCCACGGACTCATCCATTATCCACAATTGAAATGATGAGTTTTTTGTTTTAAATTTTTACTTTATCAATTTTAACAACACACTTTCTCAGATTCTAATTGGTAGACTTCCAATTTAATTTGTTCAAATACGGTTCCCTTCGTTCATGTATATGTTGCGTGTTGCTTTACGTACTAAGTTCTTGCATTAATGGATCATCGTGATTCACATGCAGTAACATGTTAATTTGTTATTGGTGAAAACGGTTAAAGGGTCAACGGGTCTTTTCCTCGCTTTAGCAAGGCCACTTGTCAGCAGAGAAAGTGAAAAATACGCCTAAAGCTTGAGAGGGGCCCAAACAGCAAAGCGAGCCATTGCAATAGCATTCCTTTCCCTTACCCCTGCGAGATAACAATATATTCAATGGCATGTGGGCACGAGGCCCACCAATGAGACACCAACCTATTGTATGTATGTTACATCACAGTTCACGGCAGAAAGGTCAATGTGCGATAGATATATAATGCTAATAATGGGTTTTCTACTAATCTACACCCAAAGCATATCTCAAATTCCTCATTCGTCAATGTGTTCACGCAAAACAAATTGTGTTATTCCGTTGAAGGCAAAAGCAACAGGGCACGAGTAGCTAACGAACAAATAGTAGAACATGAACATTTGAGCGCATCGCCAGGCTGGTGCATATAGCACAAAGCCACAAATTAACATTAGGGTAGGATTGAATTCTAGCTCTTTAATTATGGAAATCACAAATCATTTGATAATTGATTCAATTTCGGCCTCGAGTGGACCCGCGGCCTCACGCTGACCCTCAGAAAGGCTGTTGTACAAACAAAATTAATTGAAGCACCCCCTTACGGATTCCAATTTTATTCAGACAGTGTGATCTAAGCACTAAGTGCCTCACAAGATAAAATTTCGACAAATCAACTCTCTCAAAAAGCGTTATTTATTTGGTGAATGTAATTTGAAGAATGACATGAATGGTTTGTATATATATATATAGAAAACAAAAATGATTATACTCGCTAGCTAGCTCTTCCACAGTTATCTCTGATTTTGGCATTTTGCTATGATGACTATGTTTCTGATCATCATATCAGACAGCTGAAGGCGCAGAAAGTATGCTATAATTACTGATAGTTTTTAATCTCTCGTTTACAACAAAGCATACTGATTGGTATGAACGATGATGATAATAAGAAGGAAGAAAGCATAGAATTAATGGCTTGCATAATTGTTAAGATCTGCATATACAAGTCATTGAAAATTTAATCACAGACTTACGTGAGAACAAAGCACATATATATAAGGAGAGGGGACCAATACCACAGTAGTTGGCTGGGCCTTGATGGGGATGCCAAAGCTGAATTAATGACTCGTGGATTGTTGTTGAGAGTGGCTCAATTTACAGCTTTCTTTGTCCCGTTCCTTATCTAGGCTAAGCACCCATGATCACTTAATCACGCATGTAGTCACTACATTTTTGTCAATGCTGTGTGGCCTCTTGTAGGATGGGCGCACTTACCAGTAAGGCCGTACTTGGAAAATTGGCAGACATACAATACTTCACCGACAAATAAGAAAAATTCTATTTTCCTAATACCATTAGCATTCAATTCTAATTCGTTGTTAGTGTAAAACTTGATGATATTATCATTTAATCATGCCTTTGCATATCATGAAAAAAATTTGACTATAAATTAAGAGGCTAATACTGTTTTATTGACCCACATTAATTGTGAGTACTATTGTTAGTGCATAGTGACAGTGGACACTCGTTTTAATATTTGAAGAATTATATATAAATAAATAAAAATTTTAGATATATAAGTAAAACATCTATCTGAAAAAAATACGATAAATTGTGTTAATAATTATGAATTTCAATTATATAAATAATAAATTTGATGAAAAGAACTTTTCATATATTATCAACTATATATTTTATCACATTTGCCATAAATGTAACTAATATCTAAGTTATTTCCAAATGTTAAAACAAGTGTCTAAAACCTATATACAAATAACATTTTCCTTAATTATTGTAATCCTGTACGGTGACCAAACGCAATTGAACAGCTTACAGCATAAGTGTGTAGTATTTAGTATTCTGTAAAATCAATGGCAGTGTGTTGTTGATTTTAATGGATTAAAAAATACATACTGGACGGCAGGAAAAGCCGTGAATGGTTCGATGTTATAATTTAACCATTCTACTTTTTATAAAGATTATACTACTAATTAACGTAATTCTTTATGAGTAGAATTTCCGGTTGGTGTTATAGTTATGTCCCAACAAAGCAAAGCCTTTTCTAACTGGACAATGCAAACGCCAATAGCATGCTGGTGTTTGTTGCCGCTGTCATGTAGCAATTTGTTTGTATCTCAGTAAAGTCAAAAGAGTTGGCTGAATTGGTTTGGCTCATTCCCAGTTCCCACTCTGTGGCCTTCACTTCTTACTATTGAAATCTCTGGTTTGCCCATTCTCAGGGAAAGCTACACTATTACTGAATTTTGATGGTAATGAGTGATAAATATTGTACCATATACATTCACTTGACCTGAATTTTCTCTTTTGACCAATAGCAAAAAACAAAGGAAAAACTGAATTTGTTCTCTAGCATAGGCTGCCATATAATATCAGCCAAATATATACAGGCATGATCTATGTTATTGGCTTTATTTGTCTAGTGTCATTTTTAACATTCTTCTATGGGCTTAACATTTCAACCCATAATGCAGAATCTCTAATGCTAGATACAGCTTCTGAAAAATTTTACAAAAATAAAAGTGTATCTTTACCACTAGTTATAACTTTTGGTTTAGTGATAAATATTTAATCCAATAAATTTAGAGGAGATGCAGTTTCTTTGCTTGTTTTCTATGTTACTCAGCATCTGTTTGAGTGGTTAAGAATTGTTTTCAAATCGCCCATTAATAGCAGTAATATCACAATAACTATCGGTAAAAAGCATCAATTCAAACCCACCAGAACGATGATCATATCAGTGACTATAAGCAACAACACAAACCATGTTCATCCAATAACAAAAAAGAGAAAAAAAAGAAAATGGTTGATAAAAGAGGAGAATATCACTATTTGTGTTCTTGTCGACACTAAATCATAAATCTGTTTACTGGAATTGTAAACAATGCTGAAGTTATAATACTTTTAGTAGTCTTGTGTCTAGCAATCACCATCACTCTTTGTCCTATTGGCGAGTCGTAAGAGTCAGATAAAGACGCAACAGTTATTGTGGCAAACGGATTATAAGATTCTTAGGAAAATAAAAGATCCCAGTTTTTACAGCTGAGAGAATGTCTTAATTCCTGAATGAATTTCATTATTTTTTTAATAGCTTGGGAAATAGAACTCGATGAAATGGTTTCTATCTCTATTCAGCGACTTTATATTCGTAGGAAGCAGGTTAAAGAAAATGAAATCCAGTAGTTTGATCTTATGGAATCTAATTTCCCGTTTTCATTAGGATCTTTCAACCAACTTGATTCCCTTCCTAAAATCACTATTATGCACTCCCTTCAAAGATAATGCGTTCAGCCTATTCTGTTGTGCCACATGTATCAATCATGGCTTGGACAATTAACCAGAGCAAATGGTCCTTCTGTTTGTCCAAAATTGCGTACAGTTCTATGTGCCATTAAAGTGTTACCATCGCTTGTTCCTTTAACTACAGCACGTTTTTTCGGTTTCCTGATCGCTACCATCTTTACCTAACCATGTTATGTGATCACGCAGTGGATACCACATTCGCAAATCTATTAAAAAAATAAGTTGAAAAAACATGAATCTCTAGTTTGGGAGCTGCGTGTACACATATCAGAACAAGAAGGTGGAGGGCTCAATGTTGAGAAACATGGCAGAGCAGACAAAAAAGAGAATTGAAAGAGAAATTAAAAATTGTATATTGATGAAAATGAGAAAGGTTACTTCCAATAGAACTATCATATAACTTATATAGTGGGAGAAACGTAACAAACTGCCATAACTCCCTAATTCTAATTAACAACTTGTAACAAACTAATAAATTCTATACATTCTAACACCCCCCTGCAATAAATTCTATACATTCTAACACCCCCCGCAAGCTGAAGAATGCGTACATTAGCATCTCTAGCTTGGATGAAAGTGCATTACAACAAGAAATGAGGAAAAATACAATGAAGTAAATCATAACAACAAACAAAGGAAGCATAAAAGTCTAAAAATTGATGACGACCGAGGTCCATAGCTCTACTTTTAGTGTCTCCACGGCCTCCAACTACCAAGAAATCCCAACGTAGGAACAACAATCATCAAATGCCAGAGATAACAACTTAACCACTCAAGCAGAAGCTAACCAATCTTAAAGCTTAACCACTTGGAAGAAGCTAACCAATCTTAGAGGTTAACCACTTTGCAGAAGCAAACATCAAAGCCATAAGCCTATCAAGAAGAGGTTAGAGCCATAGGGCTACAAAAAAAAAATCCTAATTTAGGGAACACTAATAAACAAACTCAACAAATAGCTTAACCACTAAGAGCAGAAACAAAATCATTCACGCTTAACTACCCAAAGTAGAAGCTGAAATCAAAGCTTAACTATCAAGATAGAAGCTTTATCTGAAGCTTAGCCATCAAGACAGAAGCAAAAGAAAGCCTATCCAAGTCCAAATCAACAACTCTTCTCCAATATGAGAGTTGAACAAGCAAAAGGATGGCTGAGTCATTATCATAGCCATGAAAAACAGAAATTGCTGACACCAGAACTAGTGTCCAATGCAGTAGAGCATCAATCCATCACAGAACTAAATCCAATTAACCAAAGCAAACCAAATCAAGAAGAACCAAATCTGATTCCAGACATGTTTGAATCTTGAACCAGAAAATTCAACAACAAAAACATTCGAACAAAGTGCCAAGAGGATTGCCAATACCAAAGATTCAAACCCGTTCGAAGCAAAGGCAGAGGAATCACCAAACCTAGCTTCCCAAGCCGGATTTGAACTAGAAACTACATTTACCGATCACAAATCTTGAACTCAAACAAAATGATATCTGATCCAATAGCTAATCAGAAACACAATTAGTAAAATCGGAAATCACAGTAACCAATCTGAAGCTTGGAAGGAAAAGAACCTGATCCATCACGGTGAAGAACAACATGTAGCCGATGAGAGAGAGCTTCAAGATCGAATAGCAAAGCAACAGAACAATCAACGTGAAGATCGTTCGAAGAAACACTACAAGGTTGGAGCAACGACGCCGTAAACATAAACTGAGCCAACAACACCAAAAAAAAAAGAACCAAATCCACCAGGAAAGAACGATGGATTGCCGGAGAGAGAGATAGATCAAGAATGAGATCTGACGATGGCGAACGGTCGATATGAATCATCTGATCAGAGCTTGGAAGAGAAGGACCACGACGAAAATGTGAAGATGTGATGGTGAAGAAGCAGAGCCAAACCAGTAAAGAGCAAGTGTTCGCCATCGCAGATCTGGCAGAGAACAAGAACAAACTCCAGATCTAAAGGTGACAAACCAAAACTAGCGAACGGAAGACAAGCGGTGGCGAGGAAGAGCAATCGTGAACTGGATATCAGAAAAAGATTTCAGGGTGGGTGGCAAGGTTCTGATACTATGTTGAGAAACATGGCAGAATAGAGAAAAGAGAGAATTGAAAGAGAAATCAGAAAAATATATATTGATGAAAATGAGAAAGGTTATTAATAATAGAACTATCATATGACTTATATAGTGGGAGAAAAGTAACTAACTGCAATAATTTCCTAACTAATTCTAATTAACAACTTGTAACAAACTGACAAATTCTATATACTTTAACACTCAGAATAGGGGTAGCAGACATAGGTGACAATCTGCCTCACAGGCCTTGCAATGGCGGGGACTTTTATTAGTTATAGTTAGTTACATTCAGTTGGTAGTTAGAACTGTTAATTATGATAATTAATTCAATCTGTTAGATCTAATTTACATTCTGTTGGATAGTTTAACCGGTTGAGTATCTTGTATTTAAAGCATTAACTTAATAGAATTCATCACTGGTTTTATTCAGAAATTTCACTGATTAACCTTGGCAGCAGGAGATGAACATATATCAATGAGGACTATATCATGATTTGAATGTGCGGGGTGATGCATGATCATGGGCAACTGGGCATCATGTGGCACTCATAGTGAAGAGAAAAGCTTCAAGATATATATATATATATATATATATATATATATATATATATATATATATATATATATATATATATATATATATATATATATATATATTTTAATTTTTCTTTTCTCACACCTGGAATAGACCTTACCAGGCTTAACTTAGCTATTCGTGGAATGGTACTTTCCATTTTCTGATTTTCTTTTCAACATATTCTTTTGTGACGTGATATTTCAATTTGAATAATCCTAGAGAGTTAGAATTTTTTTGTAAGAATATATTTGAGAATATGATGTATGACATGCGTGCTGATTATTAGATAGATAAGTTTATACTATTTAATTCTATCAAACAACACTAATTTTTTTTTTTAAATGTAGCTTTTTTATTTGGTTGCATTGTTCTTTCAATTTTCAATCAAAAACTTACCCGGCCGTTAAAATTCCACTTGCCTCTTGAAGCTCTTTCAAAGTGGCTAATGCTACGATATTTGGATGTTTGTTTGTTCACATGAACGAAGTATGAGTTTCACATTGACGGGGAAGTAGAAATGGCAAAGCGGGTCAACTCATCCTGAGCTGCCACCAATCCGCATAAAATGGAACTAGGCGGGTTAATCCGCTTTGATAATCTGGGTGGCTATGCCAATCCACTTTGTTTTCAGGCACGTTGACCGCACAAAAAAATAAAGTAAATTTAAAAATAGAAATAAGATGTTTTTCATGTTCTTAATGAGTTATTCACATAAAAGTTTTAAAAATTTAAAAGATAATTAATAAATTTTTTACCTAAATACAATGAGATAATATCTATATAAACATAAAAAAATATCTTAAATTACGTAATTTATATTCCATTCATATAAATCAATCACAACAAAGCAATGAATCATTAACAAATCTACATTTCACAAATTATAATCATAATAGACTAATAAAAAGTCCTCACAAATTAACCATAATAAGCTTCTAAAAAAAGTCTACTAACATATCTGTGTCATATCCAAATATGTTTTTAATTTTTTCTTTTAAAAAACCACTAGCCCACAAGTTAGACCCATCCCGCTCATCTCAACTTATGGATTGGGCAGGGCAGGATAGGCAGGTTAAAAATAGCAACCCAATTCATTATTTTTTATGAATTAGGTGGGTCAACCTAATGGATAGGTTGAGGTTGACCAAAAAAAAAAAAGGCGGGTTAGATCCATTTTGCCATATCTATGGAAAACTGCATGATTATGTGGTTCTAGAAATAAGAGTATCTTTCAAAAGATTCCCTAATTTTGGCCATCTATCATTTGTTACCAACTGGTGCTGTAGCATTGTCTTTATGTCTTAATTAACCTTTTTAGTAAATTGGAAATGTTTACTTCAAATTATTTTATTGTCTTAAAAAATTTGAGTTTGTGAAAACCAAAATTAAATGGCTATTGAAAATAAGGTTTTGAATTACAAACCACATCACATAATGTGATAACGACATCTTAATCGTGATCACAACTACAAATGCATGAGGTAGCTATTACAAACTAAGCTAGAAATGCATTTTAAAGAGTCTAAACTTGTAACATCACCATTTTTCTTAATATAGCATAATAGAATTTTTTATTTATTTCACTTATGTAGTGTGAGAATTTTTCAGGTAGTACTATGCCATGGCAATCTTTACATTTAGAACTATAGGCAGTCTGACACTGCCGTTGAAATTACAACACTGCCATATACTAAAAATTAAGAAAAGATGAAAATGCCTTTATAGCGTAAACTTTTATTATTTATAAAATTGCCCTAGAATTTTTAGTAATTACACTTAGACTCCAAATGCTATTTCTATTTAGATCCCATAACTTTTAAAAATAACATTTAGTTCCCTGTACCATTAGAATTAGTAAAATAAGAGTTTAAGTGGAGTTGAGTAACATAGCGGAACTGAAGAAACCCAAATCTCTACTGATTGGTGCACAAAAGTATCTAAGTGTGAAATAACATGAGATGCCCTTGGACTTGTCCATGATTGCATAATACCATTAGTTATTGAAAACAGAAAATATAGTAGAAATTCTGACAGAAAACACCAAAGAGCTTACAAAAAGGCCAAAAACCACTCGAAATGACCACGAAAAATTTCAGACAAATTATAAATACATTTTTAATATAATTTTGAAGATAAATATCAATTTTTAGCAAATTTGAGCAATATTTACATATTTTCATAAAAATAACCTCATCAGAGTGTAAAATAGGCCCCAAAAACCTTATAAGACTATTCTAACTTATAGTACTACAAAGAATCAATGGAGTTCCAGGGATGGGCTTAATGGACTATGTGATTGGACCCCTAATTGGGCCTTGGAAATGGTTGGATGGGTCAAATTATACCCAAAGATCAAAATACATCATAAACATAAATAAATCAAAATAAAAATATAAAACCATAACCCTAAGGGCCCTAATCGAACCCTAAATAGTTCCCAACCCCTTGGCTCATTTTCAACCATATTGGACAAAGATTAGTTAGATTTTAATCAGAATGTCACTTTCTAGTTACTTTTCATTAATTTTTGACCTAATCTTTTACCAAGGGATTTTGTCCTAATCTGATGAGGATGGTGCAGTAGTGCACATGGATGCTGTAGAAAATTTTTATTTTTAATTAGAGATAAATTTTTATGCTAATTAACTCAAAAATAAGCTTAATTAAGGTAAAAATGCACTAAAAAATCCTAAAAAAATGTAGAAATTTTTTTGAAAATTCTATGATATCATATTACACATATATAAACATGGAATTGATGATAGGTTAAAGAAATTTTATTATTTTTCATTAAAAATAAAATTGCCTAATCAAATTTTAAGTGAAAATGCAAATTGAGCACTAATTATGCACTAAAACACTTCAATATTTTCTAATGCATTATTAGACACATAAGATGACTATTATTAAGACTCTAAATCAGTTTAGAATGATTCTTAAATTAATTAACTAAAGACGACACAATTAATTAACTAAACTATCTAATTAAGATAAGTTAACTACCTAATTAACTAACCCTTAATCCTAGCCATTTTCTATAAATAGAACCTCACCAACACACACCCTCACACTTTAGAACCACTAACCTCAGCCCCTAAACAGCCCCTTGGCCGAACACATCCTCTCCATCATCCATCACCATTTTCCCTTAAGATCTCCATAGAAACTCCATCAAAACACCTTCCAAATTCTCACCAATCTCCAAGCCCCTCAAACAACATCAGCCTCCATCCTTCTAGCTCAAGTTTTAGCCTTCAAAGAGAGGGCAGACAGGCTACAAGTTGCTGGTCTTGGTGAATTCGAGTTTCAAGAGTTCAAAACAAGTAAGGTTTTTCTTTTAACTTTTTAGGCCTCATACATGAATTCGATGTGATTATTGTGTTATTTGAAGCTCTAAATCATATTTTTTAGAATTTATATTCAGTTTTAAAGTTTCCAAAAGTCCATATAGGATTAAGGTTTCTATAGTTTTATTTAAGGATTTGATGCACTAATCACATATACTTGTCATTTGAAGCCTAAAAACATGTTCTCTTGCATGTTTCTGCAATTCCCCTTCATGTTCTTTGGCATGTGACTTTCGGCCATGACTAGGGCAGTGTGCAACTTGGGTTATTTTGAGGTTTAATCTTGCTAAACATGTTAGTTTAAGGCTCAATGTGTGTTTTCTTGAGTTTACATGAATTCCATGTTATTTAAAATTAAAAATCATCACCTCAAACCCTACGAGGCTCACGGCCATGGCTTGGCCTAAGGATGAGAAAGTTTGTTTATATTAATTTTTATGGTGTTTCTATGTTCTTTTAAATGGCAATTTATGTGTAAAAGCATGTTACTATATGTTTAGATAATTTAAGCTTAATAATCCTTGATTTTGCTACTATGAACCCCATGGCCCTTATCAAGGGCAGTGAGTAACTTTGACACTTTCACATGTTTAAAGATGATGAATAAGAGTCTTAGCACGTTAAACTTGCTATATGAAAGCTGATTCTTGGATAGTTGCAATTTAGATCATAAAACTTGTGATTTTCATTTAATATGTAGCTACTGCCCTATTTTGAGCCATGGTTTCCAACATGTTTTCTTACATGTTAAAGTGTGTAAAAATGTTATTTTGAAGTCACATGACCTATAGTTGGATGCTATGTGCCTTTATGTTAATTCTACTTGAGTTTGGTGTATTAAACTTGTGTTTACATTGGTTTTTGAGGGCTTCCCTATTTTGGGTAGTGCCTAACTCTCTCTATTTCACCAATATTAAACATTTAAAATGTTGGTTTTGAGTCTTAAATGATGAACTTTGTAATATCCTCAATTTTTCCTTCATACTAAATTACCTCAGTAACACTGAGTAATTAGGCACTTAACGAAAAAATAAAAGATTAAGGCTTAATCAAAGGATTAATAATATAATAAAGAAAAATCAAGAGAATGCTTAATTAAGATTGGAGAATCTTTAATTAAGCAAGTCAAACTCTTAATAGCTTAATTAACTACTAATCACCAATTATTAGCTTAATTGAGTTTAATTAAGGGTAATTAATTTTAAGTAAAAGTTTAATTTTTTGTTAATCATGTTCATATGAGTTAATCACTAATCCTTGCTTAATCAAGTTAATTAAGTTGCAAAAGCACTTAATCACACCATTAAAATTCAAATTTAGTCAACTAGATAATAAAGCATTGATGATGTTATTAAAACATAAAGCATGAGACAAGATCACTTTTTGTAAGAGTAAGTACACTCTTTGCCTCCTTCATCATCCAATTTGTCCCTTTAATTCTTAATTAACACAAAATAAAACAAAAATATATCCCCTCACCTACATGAAGGCTACGGCCACAATAACAACAACACACACACAACCATTTTCATTTTGTGTTATCTCATTCTCTCCTAGTTCTTAAACTCTCTAACTTCTTTCTACAATTTTCTTCTTCTTCTTCATCATCTTCTTCATCATTCTCCACCACCATAACCAAACCTTACTCATTAAGCCCTTCAAAAATCATATCTTTTGGTCTTTGAAGACAAGATTCAAATACTACAACCTTCATTCTCATAAGAACTTAAGAGCTCTCACCTTATTCAAGCCAAAATTGCCACCACTACCACTTGGAGGAGCCATCATCTTCATTTTCTCCTTCAAGAAGACGCCATTCATCACCGTAGGTAGTGGTCTTTCACTTGTTCTTTTTGTTACTCAAAAAGCTTGAAACTTGGCTCTCATGATGGTCAAGCACTTCAAGTGAGCAAAAGTTTCTATTTTTGGCAAAGTTTGCTCCTTGAGTTTGTTCAAGAGATATTCTATGTTTATTTGAAAGTTTCTCTTCTTGACTGCTTCAAAGTTTTCATTTTTCTTTCTTAATGCTTGTGTTCTTGGTTTTTTTGTGAGTTGTTGAAAAGAAGAATGCTTTCTTGGTGGTATTTTGTTTAAAGTTGGTTTATTTCTTTATGAGGAGTTTATGATTGAAAAAATCCTCTTTTTGCATCTTCTTTATGATTTTGATGTGATCAAAGAATGTTCTAAAGCATAAAACTTTCAAAAAGTTTGCTTCTTGATGCACTAAAAATGGTGCCATTGTATATGCTTCATAAAGTTTCATTTTATTTTTCTTGAAGACAAGAGACTTCATAAAGTGTAAAACTTTCTTCAAGAATGTAACTTTTGGTCATAAAATGTAATCCTGCAACTTTATCTTGTAAAGATTGAACCTTGAGTTAAACATGTTGAGTAAAGTTTCAAACTTTCTTCTACAATGAATCTTTTAAGGTTTAAGGTAACTTTAAGTCATAAAGTTGGAATCTTGAAGGTATAATAATGGTTAAAAGTTTCAATCTTCCTAGAGAATAAGACTTTTTAAGTCAGAAAGTTAGCATCTTGTATCATTGTTTCATAAAGGTTGATTCTTGAAGACATGAATATAACTCAAAGGTTCAAGCTTTCATAAAGAATAAAACTTTATAGTCATAAAGGTGAAATCGTTTATTTTACTTAATAAAGTTTGAATCTTGTAATTTGTTTGAAATAAGAGTCACTTCTTGATGATTGGTGAACACATGGTGTTGTTAGGTTCGTGTGTATGGTTATGCATTGTTATGACGCAATGGACCAGAGGGATCTCGAAATCCCTTGGGAACGGAAGAATGATTAGGGCCTCCGAGCATACTATGAACTTAATAATCACTAGTGCACTATCTCAAGGAACCTAAAAGATTTGAATGAAACATGTTACCTAAAATGCCATGTAGGCTTGGGCCATGATGAACCAAGACAAGAGACAAATAAGTGTTAAACTTTTAACTTGAAGAATGAGTTCTTCAAGATATGAACATGAAGAATCTATTAAGCTATATGGTGAAATGAATTCCTAATATAAAGTATGGTCTTACTCGAGAGTTATTGATTAAAAAGTTTATAACATATGTTCACTGTAAGTTATATGATTCTCCCATGAGAAACATAAGGAGTCTTACCATGATTCATAAGACGTTACACAAAGTGTAAGGAAACTCTAGATACAAATTAGATTATGAGTGTATACCACTCCCATATATGATTATTGATTGGCATCATTGATTTGGATACAGACTTATGATTGATGGATTATTGATGCTTGATGAAATACACTGTGATGAATATGATGGATTGTTGGTTGACTTCACATACTTAGCAATTTTGGGGAAGCTCCGGTCTAACCATTATGTTGCCGGTTTTTCGTCAAAATTATGGACTTAGACATATTCATTGCATACCTACTTGTTCTTGCCTTTGAGCATAATGCATATAAAAATATGAGATATGATATAAGAAAATGAAGTAAAGGGATGTGATCTTTCGGTAAGGGAAGGTGATCCACAAAGACAAGATAATCGGGCATGATCCTTCGGTAAGGGAAGGTAACCCCCAAGATTGTTGGAGTTGATTAAAATAAAACATCTTGGAAAAAGTCCCACATCATCTAGGATTGCAAGGGAAGAGGGAGGCCAAGGCTATATATATGGACCCAACTCCCTTATTTCAATTCGCACCAGTCGGAAACACTTTAAGCTTGTATCTGACTTTCTTTTTTCCTTTATACTCTTGTCTTAGAGTGTTGTGAGATGTCGATCAGACAATTTCTTTGGAAGGTGTGTGTAACTTCCCCAATTTTTGTCTAAGCTAATTAGCTCAGTGATCCTGGCTAATTAGAGAGGTTAACGATTAACTGAGGATTAATCGGCTAATCTCGATGAGCAAGAGCTTAGTGAATTAAGTCAAGTCAATAATTGAATCATAACGCACTAAATGTTTTAATTAAAACCTAATTATTCAAACCTCATTAGTTCATAACTTAGAAATATAATTAAGCTAATCCAATCTTATTAATTAAGTACAAGACAATTGTTCTACCTTACCAATTGAGATAGATTAATTCTAAACCCTAATTACATAATTCATAAGATCAATTCTTTTAAGAGGAAAAACGTCTTAAAGATGCAATTAAAATCAGTTAAAGAGCAATTTAACTAATCAAATTGATTAACAACTTAGGTAATTCTAATAGCTTTGAAGATTTACAAATTTCTCCTAATTGATGCACCAAATTTCGGCCAAGGACAAGAGCAAAATCCAACCATCCATTTGCCTTCTCATCATGCACCCTTAGATCAAGAGTCTATGTTAGTAGTATTCCTTGAGTTAAGCCAAGAGATGTGCTCTCCTCCCTCAAGATTGTGACACTTGGAGTGATCATATCCACCCAAGTCAATCCCAAGAGTGGTCATGCTTTTAACCACTTGAGAAAACACAAAATGGTCTTTACCCAAATACCAAGACTCAAAGGAAACACAACCCACTCTTTTACCCCAAAGTTCCTAGCTTTCTTGCTTGAAAAAGAGGTAAAACTCACCTACTCACTTTTGCTTGTTGGAGAAGCAAAAGCCATCAACCCCCTTACCCATTTTTGCGGCCCAAACTAGCCCTCCCACTTTCTCATTTGTGATTTTCATCCTCTCACTACAAGCCCAAGCTCCCACCTCTCTCTAAACTTCATCCTAGCGCTTTTGTTCTTTCAACCTTTCTTGTTCTTTTTCTCTCTTTCTCACCTTATTCAACCCTCTTCCCTTTCACCATTCTCACAAGCCCTTCAAGGACCACTCTCTTTGGTTCTTGAAGAAGCAAAACAAACACTCACTTAGCCCCATCATTAAGCTCAAGGAGGAGGAAGATCATCTCCAACCCATCAACTCTTTCTACTCCTCAAGAAACTCATTTGGTAGTGACTCTAACCTTCCTCTTTTATGTGTTCTTCAAGCCCTTAAACTCCTAAGCTCTCCATAGCTAGGTGGTTCTAGGACTTGTTTCCAAGGCCTCATGGCTATGCTTGTTGATATGATGAGTTTTCATGTGTTGTGTCCTTCTCTTTGGCATGAAATTTTCGATTGGTATATCTATTGTTATTGAACCAAATTTTTAGAAGTTAAAACATTGAGTTGATATCAAGATCTCAAAGATTAAAAGTGAGTTGGAAGAGAAAAGTGATCACTTGTGGAAAAGCTTTAATGTTTTTACAAGAAAACTCTTTGAAACTAAAATCGTGGAAGCTGGAAAATTTGGACAGTCTGTATGGAGTGACTAATAACTCTTTCAATATAACTCCAAATACAACGAAACTAATTTTAAATGAAAATAGACTCATAGAGATTTTTATACATATAAAATACGTGAAATTTGGATTTAAAACGAGGGAGATATAAATTTTCAAAGTGTGCTGCCCCCAGATGTGTTTCTGTTCGGGCAGTATGTAATAAAACGTGCATAACTCATGTTATACAGAACATTTTTGAGTGGGACCAAGTTTTTTAGAAAGATAAGACATATAGGAAGACCCCCATAAAATTTTTTTTCAGATTCCATGTGAGGAACTCCCAGTGGAGGTAACAAGCCACTGACCCGACTTGAACATTCAAGTCTGAACAGTCAGAATGAAATATGCATAACTCAAGCTACAAAATGAATTTTTGAGTGGAGTTTATTTTGTTTAAAAATAGACTCAGAGAAGTATAATCATACCAAAATTTGAAGCAAAAGAGTAAAATATGAAATTATGGTGAATTTTTAAAGTTACTGCCTCACTGTAAAAAGTAAAACTGGTTATGGTGAAATTTAAAGGATAATGAGAAATAAGCTTTAAGACATTAAGACCTTTACTTTAAGCATTGGAAAAACCCTCATAATTCAACTTAAAAGTTTCAAAAAGAATAATGGATGAAATTGGCCCTATGCCTAATAAAAGAATTTATTCAAGAGGCAACCTCAATTAAAAGCTTGTACCAAATTTACTAAGCTAAGTTCATAAGACTTTATGTGATATGTATGCCTTTAAGTGTCATTATGATGACAATGATATGATGATGATGATGATGATGATATGATATGATGATGATCATGATGATGACGATATGATATGATGATAATCATGATGATGATGATATGACATGATGATGATGATTATGATAATTTTATGATGATAAGAATGACAATGATATGATGGCAATGTGATAATGAATGATAATGATATGAATACAATATGTTGATGATATGATGCTTAATAATATGCGATAAAGGAATCACATTTGGGAATGACGATACGTAACGCCTAAATGTGGAAAAGAATTAGAATATTTTGCATCATAAGCTTTAATAAGAAGAAATTTAATTCAAGTATGTTATCCTTCAAAAGGGAAGGTGACCTAATTTAAGCTCCCCTCACCCATGACTTACATGAGGCATAGCATAACCCAGCTAGTGTGAGTATAGGGGATAGGGCTTAATGAGGCATGGCATGACCCAGCTAGTGTAAGTACCGAAAAGTTATGGTGGCGACGGCCACGGTATGAGCTCATTGCCACTTATGTTTAGTGGGTGAAAAGATAAGACTTAAGATAAAGTCAAGTTAAGAAAAGAAAAGGGACCTCGGTCCAAACCCTAGAAGGGGAAGAAGTTAAGAGAATCTTATAATATAAACATGCATATTTTATGTAATTATACTTGTGCCCATGTATGTTATGATATAAATGATAAGAGAGTATGTTAAAATTGAATTCGCTTCGGATATTCATGTTTTCGAAAACCTAAGAATGGAACTTTATGAATGCTCACTATTTTTATTAATAAAATCGAAGTGGCTGGGACGATGACGATGATACTTTCGTGTCGGGTTCGAGTCCTACTGAGAAATTCCATTTCTCACCCTAGTTATTCTTCCGTATCGTCACCAGAGCTCAACAGCGCATCCGGTGGAGTGGAGCATGGATCCCCCACACTGAGAGCGGACGTATGACGTGGGATGTCAAACAATACTGATGTGAACTTGTAGATGCCGTAGCTCCGCACCTTCATACATTCCTTTTTGTGACGAACGATGTCAATTTAAGTTTGTATCTAGTATTTGTATCATGGCATGACCATGAGCCTCCTTCGATGTAATGCTGATATATATATGTATGTATATTGTGAACCCCTATGAACGTAATGGTTTGTTAGTTAATGCAATGTATCTGTGAATTATTATTTATTTACCTTTCTCTTATTTTATGATATTGGAGTATGTATTTTATGCGATACGCTCTTTCTCTATCTGTCTTCTCGCGCAAGGCTTTACTTTCCAAAACGCTGCAAAGCGATGACGTATTTCAAAAAAAAAAAAATCTTACCATATTTTCCGCGTAACTTAATTCCAAATGAAGTTTAGTTTTCCCACGAGCATAAGTAACAACTAATAAAACGCCGTAATATGACTTAAGCGTAGTATGGGTTTATTAGGGTATTACATTATGGTATTAGAGCAGTTCATCCTATTAAAGCCTGAGGTTGGACTGACTATGCTTCCAAGCATAACTCTATGTGTGCTATGTTAAGTCGTGCTGTGGATCCTGTCTGTATGATGGGATGTAGGACTTAGAATGCATGACCGTCATGTGAGATTGCCTTTAGTTGCTGCCATGTTTATGCTTAATATTGGGCCTGATCAACTCGATATCTTTGTATGGTGTGTTTAGGAACTAATGGCAACTCGCATATGTACCTTCAACGAGAACAGTGACAGCGCGAACCTCGCCGAGTTCATGAAGACCTTCCAGCAGATGGCAAACGCAATGCAAGCTCAAGCTACAGCTGCTGAGCATATGATGGACCAGCTGAATCGAAGATCCGAAGAGTCTGTTGGTGGAAATGGAGCTGATGCCGAGTATCAGAAGTTCTCGGAGTTTCGTAAGGCAAACCGCCCAGTTTCAAGGGGGCTTTCAACCCTGACGAAGCCAACGAGTGGATCAAAGAGATTGAGAAGATCTACTTTATGCTAGCTTGCTCAGAGACCCAAAAGGTGGCCTTTGCCACTTACATGTTGAAGGCGGATGCCGAGTTTTGGTGGAAAGGAGCGGAAAGCTTGACGGAAAGTGATCAGAAGGAGATCACATGGGATGCCTTCAAGGTGGCTTTTTATGAGAAGTACTTCCCGATGTCTGTAAGGAACGCGAAGGAGATGGAGTTATTGAGGCTCTACCAAGGAGGTATGAGCATTGCTGAATGCATGGCGAAGTTTGAGGAGTTGTGTAAGTTTTCCACACTATACCAGTGAAACCCGGATGAGCACTGGAAATGCATGAAGTATGAGGGAGGATTACGGGCCGACCTTCTGGCATCAGTGGCCCCACTGGAGATAAGGAACTATGCGGCACTTGTTAATAAGAGCCGAGTAGTAGAAGAATGTAATCGGAAGTTAGCGATCCAAAGATCAGAGGCCCATAAGAGGAGACAGGCATTTCAGGGGTAACACCCGAAGCAGCCCCCACAAAAAAAGCCCTACCACGGTGAAGGTTCTAAGGGCAACCAGCCACAAGATGTAACACCTTCCCATGTACAGTACTATGCTTAAGTCATAGTACCACACTCTGGAGATGTTACTATTACCTGAGCGGACCTCATTTGACAGCAACTTCAGCCGTCTTCGGAAACTTCTGAAACTATCTGGAGACAACACATAAATAGGAGTGAGAATTATAAATTCTCAGTAGGATTCTCTAAATATAATATCATCGTTGTCATCTCTAGTTTGCTTCGGTTTATCTTGAAAAAGGTGAACATACTTTACAAATTGTTTAATTTTATAGTTCGAATATGTAATATCCGAAGCAAAGTTTATTTTAGTCATACACTTAGCATTTGAGAGAACCCATGAAAATCAATTCAAACATGATATCATAAATAATAACTGCAGCATATCAAAACACACATAGCATCAATATGCTAGGAACATAACCTCTGCACATAACTTTACTCGTACTTAAATTTTATGCATATACTTAAAGCTTGCTTTTCTTTCTTCATCTTTCTTTTTCATCATAAAATCTTTACATGCCACATTCCAGAGTATGATTGCCATGTCATACCCTGTCAGAGCGTGATCGCCATGTCACGTTCCTTAGGAATATGGGATCTTCCTTTAATACTTACACTAGCTGGGTCATGCTATGCCTCATGTAACTTTTGTCCCCTAAACTCACACTAGCTGGGTCGATACCATGCCTCATGTGAGTGGGATGCTTGCATATACTTTAATCTTTAGTCTTTACTCTTTAGCTTTTACTTGACACACCTAGGCGTTACGTATTGCCGTCCCTAAGGTGCTGTTACTACCCTTGGGTAGCCTGGCCTTGGAGGGAGCTCATCAGTTCAGCTCATGACCGTCGTCACATTGACTTACCCGCAAGGGGACCCATGTGCCTCTAGTCTTGGAGGGATCTCATTCTGGCCATGTGCCTCTAATTGAAGGGATCTCTTCTGGTCACGTGCCTCAAGATTGAGGGATCTCATTTGACCACGTGCCTTCAATATAGAGGGATCTCATCTGACCACGTGCCTCCAAGGTAGAGGGTAACTGCCTTCACAGGGAGGGATTCAAAGTGCAACTGCCTCCAAGTGAAGGGATTCATATCTTTACCTTTTAATTGCCTTCACCGGGAGGGATTCATTGTGCAACTGCCCCCAGGTGAAGGGATTCACATTTTATCATTTAACTGCCTTCCCAAGGAGGGACCTCATTTAACTGCCTCCGAGTGAAGGGATTTACATTCATTATACTCATGCTTTGTCATTCTGATACATGGTCATGTATAGGCATGCTGAATGTACTCATACATATGCTTCATCCTTTATTTTCATATACGTCATAACTTGTATCATACTTAAATTTACCCTTGTATATAAGCATTCCTAGTTTCATAGACTTCACAGAATCTGGCAAAGATAATCTGATCACCTGTTTCCCCATGAATAGTGCCAATTCTCACGGACAAATCAGTCATAGGAATATAATCCATCTAACATATATATATCAATGTAAAACTGGCAATCCTTGACTCAAACCTTATATGTTCCACTAACACTTGTGAAAAATAATCAATTGGGTTACTTCCGTCAATTCTATTCAATTTTGCTCGAATCTTGTATAATCCGCCTTTATTTCTATTCAACTCATTTAAACCTGAATTTTGGATATGTCATAGTTCTATATGTCTACTTTCTAACCTTTTTCATCCCATATCATTTTGACTTATAGAACTCAAGATATTTAACTTTTGCCTCAGCCTGTTCAGTCACTGGCTCGAATTACACTCTTGGAAGTATAAATTTACTAAAAATCAAAACTAATCTTAAATCATACGAAATTGGTTCCATATCAAATCTAACAGGACAACCTTTCATTTGCCACAAGTTTCATTCCATTTGCTTTAGTATAGCTCGAGTTATAAGTCCTGAAAGTCGACCTTCCTGAACTACCCTGTTTTGGTCTAGATTGAACATAGGGTAACTTCCTCGAATCACTGGGATCAATTGGGACCATAAAAAACTCAGAATTTCATATTGGGATGCTCCCCTATGTGTAAACTTTCTAAAAAAATTAGTTTCACTCAATTTGGAGTTGTATAGGATGAGATATACCCTCCTCAAGTCACCCTGCCTGGATGAAAACCCTGATTCCTAGGTCAAACTTCAAAAATTCATATCTCCCTCAATACAAATCCAATGACCTTATATTATATATCTATGGAAATCTCTGAATGTCTACTTTCATCTAAAAATGGTTTCATTGGATTTAACCAGTTGTAGACAGCGCAATACACTCCGTTGTACGGACTGCCGTGGAATTTCTCACTAAGACAGCATCCTAATTCTTCTCTCCTTCTTATTTTCTCCTTCTAACCATGATTTCAACTCAAGATTTCCTACTAATCTTATCATCATCCATCATAATACATCCAATAATCCATCAAATACAAGGAGAAGGATACAATTTCATGCAATCATAGTGCAAATAATTTAAGAACAGAAATAGAATCCTACCTCTTTGGAGTATGATTTGAGCTAAGTGCTGAAACTTGGAGTGTTAGAACCTTGCCAAACTTGAAGGAGTAATGGAGTTAATTGAGAAAAGGGAAGAAGGAGGCTGTTGCAAGGGGGAAGGGGAGAACGTAAATCAGACCAAAATGGGGAGAAGAGTCTGATTTAAATAAATGAGAGTTGTGGTGTTGATTGGTTGGAGTTTTGTGGTTGAAATTCGGCCATATCTCTCACTTTTGTGGCCAAATTGCTCTCCACGCCGTCCCACAAGCTGCTCTCCACGTCGTCCCAAAAGTGGGATACGCTTCCGTCCAATTGAAATCGGAACTCATCTCCATTATGATGGAAGTTAGAACTCGTGCCATTTTACTTGAGCTCGAAGCTGAAGCCGGATGTCGGAACTCGTCCCTCTTGTTTGTGACGAGGAAATCTTGTTTGGTTTATTTCGAGACTTGGAAGTAAGGTCGGAGGTCGGAAGTCTTCCAGCTTACAATCATATAATTTCGGAACTCCCCATTCAAACTTGGGAACGCCAGCAGAAATGGAAAGCTCCAGAGAATAAGATCGGATATCAGAATTCGTGTGTGACTTGGAAACTAGCTCAAGGATTCGAACTCATGTCCATTGAGTCCAACTCTAAGGCGGAAACTCGTTACATCAAAATCGGACGTTGGTACTTGTACTATTGTTTTAAAGCATCAACTTGGGTCAAGTCCGAAGTCGGAATGAGGATGCTTAAGGTCGGAACTCGGGAATTCAAAATCCCGTTACCAAACCCAAGTACTTAAACCCGGAAGTCGGTATTTATATACAGTGTGGTTGATGAGATCGGAATCCGGGTATATTTTCCTTGAAACATGAAGTCGGATATCGGTAATCACGTCCATGTTGTTTGTGCTTGAGAGTTAAGTCGGAAGTCGGGAATTATGCTGAAAGTTGATGACGAACATGGAAATCGGGAATAACTCATTGGGGACCTGGACATAAGTTTGGAGATTGGAAATCATGTCCCAGTATACTGTAACTCGAAGTCAGATATTCGAACTTGGAAGCCACATTTAACTCGAAATTAGAACATGAAGTCGGAAATCAGGAATAGTCAATATTAGACGAAATCAAAAATTGGACAGGACATGAAGTCGGAAATTGTGCAAGACGAACTCGGGACTGGGAAATAGTCCCATCTATCTAGAATTCGAAGATGAAGTCGAAAATGGAAATTGATCAATCCAGAGGGTTAAGTCGGAACTTGGAAATCGGATGTTACCCAAGAGCCCTCCGCTAACCCTCCAAGACCTGCCGACTAGCCAACGAAGCCTGCAATGAATCCCACCTGCCCAAAGTATGGAAGACAACACAAAGGGATTTGCTATGTCGGACAGAATATTTGCTTCAAATGTGGACAGCCTGGGCATTTTGCAAAGAAATTCATCAAGGACATGCTCGCCTCGACTGTTATACAGTAGCAATTTTGAGGGCAAAATTCTTTTTAAGGAGGGGAGATTGTAACATCCCCAATTTTTGTCTAAGCTAATTAGCTCAGTGATCCTGGCTAATTAGAGAGGTTAACGATTAACTAAGGATTAATCGGCTAATCTCGATAAGCAAGAGCTTAGTGAATTAAGTCAAGTCAATAATTGAATCATAACACACTAAATGTTTTAATTAAAACCTAATTAGTTCATAACTTAGAAATATAATTAAGCTAATCCAATCTTATTAATTAAGTACAAGACAATTGTTCTATCTTGCCAATTGAGATAGATTAATTCTAAACCCTAATTACATAATTCATAAGATCAATTCTTTTAAGAGGGAAAACGTCTTAAAGATGTAATTAACCGAAATTGGTTAAAGAGCAATTTAACTAATCAAATTGATTAACAACTTAGGTAATTCTAATAGCTTTGAAGATTTACAAATTTCTCCTAATTGATGCACCAAATTTCGGCCAAGGACAAGAGCAAAATCCAACATCCATTTGCCTTCTCATCATGCACCCTTAGATCAAGAGTCTATGTTAGTAGTATTCCTTGAGTCAAGCCAAGAGATGTGCTCTCCTCCCTCAAGATTGTGACACTTGGAGTGATCATATCCACCCAAGTCAATCCCAAGAGTGGTCATGCTTTTAATCACTTGAGAAAACACAAAATGGTCTTTACCCAAACACCAAGACTCAAAGGAAACACAACCCACTCTTTTACCCCAAAGTTCCTAGCTTTCTTGCTTGAAAAAGAAGTAAAACTCACCTACTCACTCTTGCTTGTTGGAGAAACAAAAGCCATCAACCCCCTCACCCATTTTTGCGCCCCAAACTAGCCCTCCCACTCTCTCATTTGTGATTTTCATCCTCTCACTACAAGCCCAAGCTCTCACCTCTCTCTAAACTTCATCCTAGCTCTTTTGTTCTTTCAACCTTTCTTGTTCTTTTTCTCTCTTTCTCACCTTATTCAATCCTCTTCCCTTTCACCATTCTTACAAGCCCTTCAAGGACCACCCTCTTTGGTTCTCGAAGAAGCAAAACAAACACTCACTTAGCCCCATCAAAAAGCTCAAGGAGGAGGAAGATCATCTCTAACCCATCAACTCTTTCTACTCCTCAAGAAACTCATTTGGTAGTGACTCTAACCTTCCTCTTTTATTTGTTCTTCAAGCCCTTAAACTCCTAAGCTCTCCATAGCTAGGTGGTTCTAGGACTTGTTTCCAACCTCATAGCCATGCTTGTTGATATGATGAGTTTTCATGTGTTGTGTCCTTCTCTTTGGCATGAAATTTTCGGTTGGTGTATCTATTGTTATTGAACCAAATTTTTAGAAGTTAAAACATTGAGTTAATACCAAGATCTTAAAGATTAAAAGTGAGTTGGAAGAGAAAAGTGATCACTTGAGGAAAAGTTTTAATGTTTTTACAAGAAAACTATTTGAAACCAAAATCGTGGAAGCTAGAAAATTTGGGTAGTCTGTATGGCGCAACTAATAACTCTTTCAATATAACTCCAAATGCAATGAAACTAATTTTAAATGAAAATAAACTCATAGAGCTTTTTATACATATAAAATACGTGAAATTTGGATTTAAAACGAGGGAGATATGAATTTTCAAATTGTGCTGTCCCTAGATGGGTTTCTGTTCGGGCAGTATGTAATAAAATGCGCATAACTCAAGTTATACAGAACATTTTTATGTGGAACTAAGTTTTTAAGAAAGCTAAGACATATAGGAAGACCCCCATAAAACATTTTTGTCAGATTCCATGTGAGGAACTCCCAATGGAGTTAACAAGCCACTAACCTAAGTTGAACATTAAAGTCTAAACAGTTAGAATAAAATGTGCATAACTCAAGCTACAAAATGAATTTTTGAGTGGGGTTTCTTTTGTTTAAAAATAGACTCAGAAAAGTATAGTCGTACCAAAATTCGAAGCAAAAGAGTAAAAGATGAAATTATGGTGAATTTTTAAAGTTACTGCTCCATTGTAAAAAGTAAAACTAGTTATGATGAAATTTAAAGGATAATGAGAAATAAGCTTTAAGACATTAAGACCTTTACTCTAAGCATTAGAAAAACCCTCATAATTCAACTTAAAAGTTTCAAAAAGAATAATGGATGAAATTGGCCCTATGCCTAATAAAAGAATTTATTCAAGAGGTAACCTCAATTAAAAGCTTGCACCAAATTTACTAAGCTAAGCTCATAAGACTTTGTGTGATATGTATGCCTTTAAGTGCCATTATGATGACAATGATATGATGATGATAATGATGATGATGATGATGATATGATAATGATGATGATAATATGATATGATGATGATCATGATGATGATAATATGATATGATGATGACGATATGATATGATGATAAGAATGATAATGATATGATGGCAATGTGATAATGAATGATAATGATATGAATACGATATGTTGATGATATGATGCTTAATAATATGCGATAAAGGAATCACATTTGAGGACGGCAATGCGTAACGACTAAATGTGGAAAAGAATTAGAATATTTTGCATCATAAGCTTTAATAAGAAGAAATTTAACTCCAGTATGTGATCCTTCAAAAGGGAAGGTGACCTAATTTAAGCTCCCCTCACCCACAACTCACATGAGGCATGGCATGACCCAGCTAGTGTGAGTATAGGGGATAGGGCTTACATGAGCCATGGCATGACCCAGCTAGTGTAAGTACCGAAAAGTTATGGTGGCGACGGCCATGGTATGAGCTCATTACCACTTATGTTTAGTGGGTGAAAAGATAAGACTTAAGATAAAGTCAAGTTAAGAAAAGAAAAGGGACCTCAGTCCAAACCTTAGAAGGGGAAGAAGTTAAGAGAATCTTATAACATAGACAAGCATGTTTTATATAATTATACTTGTGCCTATGTATGTTATGATATAAATGATTAGAGAGTATGTTAAAATTGAATTCGCTTCGGATATTCATGTTTTCGAAAACCTAAGAATGGAACCTTATGAATGCTCACTATTTTTATTAATAAAATCGAAGTGGCTGGGACGATGACGATGACACTTTCGTGTCGGGTTCGAGTCCTACTAAGAAATTCCATTTCTCACTCTAGTTATTCTTCTATATCGTCACCAAATCTCGACGGCGCATCCGGTGGAGTGGAGCATGGATCCCCCACATTGAGAGCGGACGTATGACATGGGATGTCAGACAATACTGATGTGGACTTGTACACGTCGTAGCTTCACACCTTCATACATTCCTTTTTGTGACGAACGATGTCAATTTAAGTTTGTATCTAGTATTTGTATCATGGCATGACCATGAGCCTCCTTCGATGTAATGCTGATATATATGTATGTATATATATATATATATTGTGAACCCCTATGAACGTAATGGTTAGTTAGTTAATGCAATGTATCTGTGAATTATTATTTGTTTACCTTTCTCTTGTTTTATGATATTGGAGTACGTATTTTATGCGATACGCTCTTTCTCTATCTGTCTTCTCGCTCAAGGCTTTACTTTCCAAAATGCTGCAAAGCGACGACGTATTTCAAAAAAAAAAAAAAAACTTACCATATTTTCCGCGTAACTTAATTCCAAATGAAGTTTAGTTTTCCCACGAGCATAAGTAATAACTAATTAAATGCCGTAATACGACTTAAGTGTAGTATGAGTTTATTAAGGTGTTACAGTGTAGGTGTACTAGGGTCATGGGGGTGTTTGAGAGAAAAATCTATGTATTGTAAAAATTTTCACAGTGTTATTCTCTGGTTGTCTTCATACAACAACTGTGGTTTTTCTTCGGTTTTTGGAGTTTTCAACGTTAATTCTTGTGTTGTGATTGTGTTCTTGGTACATTTTATTTCTCTATTTTTAGGAAAGTTTTGAAGGAGAAAATGGCATTTTTCACAACAAGTGGTATCAAAGCTTATGGTTCGGTGGGATATAATTCTTAGTATGCTCTGTGGTTGCAACATTGTCTAATCTTCCACATTAGAAAAGAATTGTTCTTTGTCGATTGAGAATTATCCTTGGTTGCTGGAAAGACATGTGATATTGCAAGAGTGCTACTTTGGAAAGGTTCTGGCTAGGAAAGACTTGGTACTTAAGCATGCCTATTGTGACCCACCTTTCTTTCCTGGGAGCCTACCTGGTGCATGATTTACAGTTTGTATACACTACTTCAATATACGGTCGCAATGTCAAGTTTTTCAAGTGCTGTGAAGTTTGACATAGAGAAATTTGATGGAAGAATCAATTTTGGCTTATGGCAAATACAAGTCAAGGATGTGTTAATACAATCAGGATTACACATGGCATTGAAAGGGATAAGTAATTGCTAGCGGAAAAGTTATTGCTAACAGATCCACAATTGCACATGGCCATTGGTTGGCGTTGATGCATGATGTGTGGCGGGATTATGTTGATGGCTGAAGAACTTCCAGAGAAAGCCAGCGTAGAAGTTGCATTATAAATTTTTCAGCATGGTTTCGACATGTGCCCAGAAGAAATTCTTGGAATAGCCTAATTCCAAGTGAGTATACTCTTTATAGTGGAGTATGATAGTTCTTTTGAACTATGATTGTTAGTGTAGGCAATGAAAGTAGAAGATGTGTCCATTTCAATCAAGGTGGAGATTGTTAGAGTTGATTAAAATAAAACATCTTGGAAAAAGTCTCACATCGCTTAGGATTGCAAAGGAAAAGGGAGGCCAGGGCTATATATATAGAGCCAACTCCTTTGTTTCAAGTCGCACCAATTGGAAACAATTTAAGCTTGTATCTGACTTTCTTTTTTCCTTTATACTCTTGTCATAGAGTGTTGTGAAATGTAGATAAGATATTTACTTTGGAGGGTGTGGTTGTACTAAGGTCATGGGGTATTTGAGAGAAAATCTACATATTGTAAAAATTTTCATATAGTGTTGTTCTCTGGTTGTTTTCAGACAATGGCTATGGTTTTTCTCTGATTTTTGGAGTTTTGATGTTAATTCTTGTGTTGTGATTGTGTTCTTGGTACATCTTATTTCTCTATTTTTAGGAAAGTTCTCAAGGAGAAAATGGCATTTTTCCCAACAAAGATACCCCTCTACTTTGGAGGTAGTGGCTGAACAACCCTCCAATTATAAAGGTAGAACCACTTGTCAGCTAGAGTCTGATTTAGATTAGTATTGTGTGACAACAGTCATGGAATGAGCTCATGTCCAATAGCAGTCTATTGCAAGGGCAGATAAAGTAAAGAATGTTAATCACGTACTAAGTATGAAAGTAAAGTTAAAGAAAGACTTTGGTCAAGCCATAAAGTTACATGAACGTGCATGCATCTTTACCTTCTCATATGCTTGATCATGGATGTTTATATTGTGTTTAGTATGTATGTTTCCATTTCATGGCCTTATGTTTCTTTATGATAGAATTATGAGGTTAAGTCTAAAAGAAACCTACTTCAGGAACTTATATTTTCAAAACCCTCAAAATCAAACCTAAGCATGTTCACCATTTCATAATTAAAACCCGAAGTGGCTGGGACAATGACGATAACACATTGACTGTCTGGTCAAGATCCTATTGAGAAATTTTATATTTTGCACCCCTTTGTTTTTGTATCGTCTTTAGAGGATGCCGTCATCCGGCAACATGATGATTTACATTGAGTTTCTGGTTTGGCATTGGCACTTTGATCTAGTGTTGAATGCCTCTATGATGACTGTGAGAATAGCAATGAGGGTCTACATCTTTCATAGCTGCCAGTTCCGCGCACTAGTCATGAATACATTTTTTTGCTACTACGAGCCATTTGATGATGTTATCTTGGACGACATCCGTTCACCTTTTCATCTGTCGAGGTACCCGACTAATGGATAGTCCAATTCTGACACCCACCTGACACTAACATATTCCATGGAGTCTGATCCTTCGAAGTTGACCCACCTGACATATTTTGTGGAGCTCGATCCCTGGGAGCCATCTTACTCTTTGGTGATATGTTTATCTTTGAATTCTTCTTCTTCTTCTTTTGCTGTTGGCCATGAACCACCCTTGATCCATGGACATGGGTTCATTTGCATCTGTGCCATACCCCGTGGATGGCACCCCAAATCTGAGGGGATATGGAGATAATGCACCTGGTGGTTTCAGAAACAGATATCTTCTATTCGACGAATGATTTGGATGGTAGATGTCGAGTTGTACATGAGGATAGCCCATTTTGGTTATAGTTTTAGGTTTATCATTATCTATTATGGCATGTATGGGTGGTCGAGATTTATGATGTATCTCTACAACATCCTCAATTTCGTGACGTGCTAAATTACCTCAATAACCTTGAGTAATTAGGCACTTAATGAGAAAGTATGAGATTAAGGCTTAATTAAGGGGTTAACGAAGAGTTTATGAGTTAACTCGGATGAGCAAAGTCAAGAGAAAACTTAATCGAGATTAGATCATCTTTAATTAAGCAAGTCAGACCCTTAATAACTTAATTAAGCACTAATCGCCCTTAATTAGCTTAATTGAGTTTGATTAAGGTTAATTAAGCTTTATTGCAAGATTAATTTTTGTTAATCATATTTTTTTGTGTTAATCACTAATCCTTGCTTAATCATCTTAATTAAGTTGTATGAGCACTTAATCACATGATTAAATTCAAATTTAGTCAATTAGACAATAAAGTAAAAAATGATGTCATAAAAGCATAAAGCATAAGACAAGAGTGCTTTATGTAAGAGTTAGTACATGCTTTGTTCCCCTATCATCCAATTTGTCCCCTTAAACCTTAATTAACACAAAATTAAGAAAATATCTCCCTCCTTTCCCTTTATGTTGGACACCGCTTTCTCTTTCCCCACCCTCATCCATTTTCATTTTCACACTTTCATTCTCTCCCTAAGTTTCCTACTTCTCCAACTTCTCTTTAAAATTCTCTCTTCTTCATCTTCATCTTCTTTCTCCTTTCTCCACCACCAACACCCAAAACCTCTCACTTAGCCCTTCAAGGACCTTATCTTTGGGTCTTTGGAAACAAGATCAAAACACTACAACCTCTATTTTCACAAGATCTCAAGAGCTTCTTCTTCCACCAAGCCAAACTGCCACCATCATCACCAAGGGGAGCCATCACCTTCTTCTTCTCCTTCCTTGTTGTAGTGCCATTTTGATAAGGAGGTAGTGATCTTCATCTTTTTATTTTGTTTGCTTAAGAAAGCTTGAAGCTTGGTTCTTTTCATGACCAAGATTTTTAAGTGAAAACTTGAGAAGATCCTTCATGTTCTTCATGAGCAAAAGTTTCCATTTTTGGCAAAATATGTTCTTGTTGTTCTTCAAGTGTTCTTGATGTTTCTACTTTTGGAAAAATATGTTTGGAAAAATATGTTCTTGTTCTTCTTCAAGTGTTCTTGATATTTCCCTTTTTGGCAAAATATGTTCTTGATGTTCTTCAAGTGTTCTTGATGTTTCTACTTTTGGAAAATATGTTCTTATTATTAAGTGTTCTTGATGGTATCTTGTTTAAAGTTGTTCCTTTTCTTATGATGAGTTGATGGTTAGAAAAACTTCATCTTTTATGTTTTCATAATTAGATAAGACTATGAACATCCTAAAAGCTTAAAACTTTAAAAAGTTTGTTTCTTGATTCCTTAAAAGTGGCGCAACTTTGAAGCTTCCATAAAGTTTTACTTTATTTTATTTTGAAGGCAAGAATAAATGTAAAAGTTTAAGCTTTTTGAAATAATAAGCCTTTTTGAGTTAGAAAAATGATATCTTGTCACTTTATATCTTAGAAATCAAACCTTAAAGAAAAGACTTTTCATAAAGTTTCAAACTTTAATCAAGAATGAGACCTTTAAGTCATAAAGTGTTGTTTTATAACATTTAATTCATGAAGTTTAGATCTTGAACCAAAATAATGCTAAAAGGTGTTAACTTTTATAAAGATAAAGACTTTTTAACCTTAAAGTTAATGTTTCATATCACTAGTTGATAAAGTAAGAACCCTTTTAATGTAGAGACAACTTTAAGTCATAAAGTTGAGACCTTATTGGTCTTAGAATAATTAAATGAGTCAACTTTCATAAAGAACAAAACTTTTTAGTTAAAAAGCTAGTAACTTGTATTATTATTTTATAAAGATCTAATCTTTAAGATAAGAGCTTAATGTTAAAGGCACTTACTTTCATAAGGAATAAAACTTCATGACTACTTTATAAGAATGATAACTTTTATAATATTTAATATAAGATCTTGTTAGGTTAGTGATAAAAGCTTGAAACTTTGTAACTTGGTTAAGTTAAAAATCACCCTTGGTGTTTAGTGAACATGGTGAAGTTAAAAATCACCTTTGGTGTTTAGTGAACATGGTGTTATTAGGTTCATAATGTGGTTATGCATTGTCATGACCCAAGGATTAGAGGGATCTCGAACCCCTTGGGAACAGAAATATGATTAAGGCATGCAGGCATACCATGATCCTAGGAATCACTAAGTGCATTATCTCAAGGAAAGGAAACAATCACTTAACTTAATTAATTTGAATAAGTGTTCCATAAGACATGAACTCAAGTAAAGAATAATTTTATATGAGAACTAAGTAACTAAAAGACACCACACATATATCTTTACTATGTGATTCTTTCATGGGTAACTACGAGAAATCATGTGATGATTCATAAGATTCTTCACAAAGATTTACACAACTATAAACCCCTTTAGGGTATGAATGTATGATGCCATTCGGCATGATGAATGACAAGTTTGATTGAGCTTTGTCTCATGATTGAATGATGAGTATGATGATATGATATAGATATGATGAACTGTTGGTTAGAAGTTGATGATTGGCATTTTGGGGAGCTCCAGTCTGGCCGTTATGCTGTCGGATTTTCGTCAAAATTATGGACTTAGTCATATCATTGCATGTGTCTAGTCAGATGTGTCTAGTCAAAGAAGAACTATGCATGTAAAGTATAATGATAAGAAACGAAAGAATGGGACATGACCCCTCAATTACTTCCGGGAAGTAAGAGACGGCGATCCACAAGGAACCTCTATGAGGGAGGCAAGGATGACATGGAGGACCTTCCAACTTAGGGGTAACCGATATCGGCTTAGTCTGATTTGGTTTAGTGCTACGTGACGACGGTCACGGAATGAGCTCATGTCCAAAAGCAGTCTATTTCAAAGGAAAGTAAAAAATGTTAAGCACGTGCTAAAAACAAAACTAAAGTGAAAATATAACCATGGTTAAGTCTATGATGATGCATGCCTTTGCATGTAATTATATTGTCCATGTGCATTATGAATGTTTATTCTATGTTTCAGTATGTATGTTAGTCGTGATGATGTGGTTATGATGTTAAGTTTAAAAGCAACCCGCTTCGAGGTTTAAGTTTTCAAAACCATTAAAATTGAACTTATATCTTTCCACTATTTTTATAATTAAACCTGAAGTGGCTGGGACAATGACGATGAAATAATGTTCATCTAGTCACGATCCTACCGAGAAATCTTGTATTTCTCACTTCTACGTTTCCATGTTTTCTTCAAATGGAGCCGATGGCATCCATGGTAGCACTTTTGACAGTACTTGATTGGATAAGACGAGGAGTTGCCATGTTTCTTCATCTAGCTAAGGAGGATCGAGATAGTAGCATAGTATTTTTATTTTCTTAAGAGCCCTAGTTGGGCAGTTTATGTGTAATTAAGAGCATGTAGGAAGTCATGCTGCTTAATTTGACCTATTACATATGTGATACTTGTTAAATGTAATGATGACCTTGATTATCTATTATTACATTCTTGGCTTAATGTATTGTGTTATGTTGCTTCCATTTTGTCATATGTCTTATTAGTAATTCAGCGATATGAAGAACAACGTCCATACGTATGCGAGTGAGTAAGTGCTTAAAGGCTCGATTTTCAAGCATAAAGGTTTTACAAAAAAAAAATTGATACTATTTTCGTATTTTACGCTAATTTTAACGATAAGAGCTTCTACTAGTTAAGAGTAACAGCTAGTAATGCCATAAAATGACTTATGCATAGTATGGTATTATTAGGGTGTTACAATCTCCTTCCATGATGTATTTGTTTTTGTTGCACCTTATTAGGATTATCCTGTAGGGCCGACAGTAGGTATCAAACCCTTGGTTATGTTATGTAGGGCAAATGCTACTTATGACTAATTATGACTATGATGGTTGTGGAATGAATATATAGTATGGTTGTTTAAGATGGTTGTTTCTTATTATGTCCTCATTTATTTTATTTACCTTTTACCGCTTGTATGAAGTATTGATGTATGATATTTTACTCTCATGATATGTGCATGGCTCTTCTCGTTTTCCAAAACGGTTTATTTTATTGTTGTTCAAAAAAAAAAAAAAATTGCCCATGTTTTCACTACAAGTAATTTCAAAAGCTAGTTAGGTCTTCCGCGAGCAAAAGTAACAACTAATAATCTCCATAGTATGACTCAGGTGTTACAAACTTTCATTTGATCAAGCTTTTGAACTCATGTGCAAGATACATGTTTATTTTCTTTAATCTATTCACTTGAATCATATGGACAAATTTCACTATAAATTCTATCCCCTGAAACCATGACCCTATGGCATGATTTTAAAGTGTTTTAATGTTCTTAAAATGGTGGTTTGATGCTTAAGAGCCTAAATTATCATGATATGTGTTTATTTGCTGAGTTTCTTGAATTTTAGAATTGATTAAATGAATTAAAAGTTGAGTTTTCAAATCCACACTATTTTGGGAAGTAAGCAATTCAATGTTATTTCTCTTATTTAAATGTTTTATAAACTTAGTTTGATGTCGTATATCATGTATTTTTACTTGATGAAACTTTGTGCATATGTTTATGAACTTTTAGAGCAAAAAGACTTGGTTTTAGCACGTACACGATTTCGACCACAAGCCTTTTTGAAGCTTAGAAATTATTTTATTTGGTTAGCTATATTGAAATATTTTCAAACCTTTAAGCATGTTTGAATTAGCTTGGTTTATGTGATAGTTTCTTTTGGGACCATTACGACTTAATAAGACTCTAAAAGACACTTAAAACACACTAAAATGGACCATGACCTATGCTATGGAGTGCATGACTTTAAGGACTTGTACCCATGCTATTGGACCTTATATGGACTATATTTGAACTATGATGAGATTATGAGACTTGCTTGGACCTATTTGAGACCATTCATGGTCTTACGTATGCTTTGGATTTGTGCTATGGACTTTGGGCTATGGATATTGGACTTAAATTCACCTCTAATCACACTGATAAACATTAATCACAAAGATTTAAGTTAAGGTCCTATTAGAAATGTCATATAGACTAGCTACTTCCTTGCTTGAAGTGATTTCCTAAAGCTCAAGTGTTTTAATGAAGCTTTCCTTTTAAAATTATTACTTTTACTTATTTTATTTTATGTTTGATCTGTGTTAGCATTCTAAGTTAGGGCAAGCATATTCTATGGTGCGGTTATGTGCATTTTTGTCTTATCTACATGAGTAACAAAGGATTTGGCTATTTGGTATAAGTATGCTTTTTTAGCAGGTTAATTTAAGTAATTATGTGTAGATGCCTTGATGACTGAATATCTATGCTTTATGAACTCATGAATATATACAAGTATGTGATTAGTGTGATTTTGTTGGTATATGTGCATGACTCACTATAGTTAATTTATTTGAAAGCATGGCATAAAAAGCATGTGATTGCCTTATGCTTGGATATGAGAATTCCTGGCATATAAATTGCTTGATGTGCAGAATATGATCTTAGAATTATAATGAGATATTGGTATGCACTATGTTAAAGTATATGACTGCTATAAGTAATAAATGAATAAGTGAGTGTGTGAGCTCCACTGTGTAGTGGACAAGCTATGCATTTCACTAAGTGATGCTTAGGCCCTGCCGTGCTAGCAGATAAGGACTTGGTGATCGTTCTGTGATGCCTTGGACCCTACCATACTAGCAGATAAGAACTTGGCAATTACTAATCTGATTAGGGGATGCCTTGGCAATAAGAGCTCTCATAGATCTGGATATATGATGCAAATCCTTAAAGACTTCAGCCATCAAAAAGGAAATAAGAAGTAGTAAAAGGATTGACAGTATACTTACCATGTTTAATATTAATTGCTATATTTATATTACTGTTTTATCGCTTTTATTATTATGATGCACTTCCATCTTGCTTGACACTAACAAATGGCTGGGAATGATAATTTATTTTGTTTATTGCTTGTGAGGTATTATGTGTTATTTTGCTGCTAAATGTTCTAATAATTTTATATATGATTTGAATTATTATGTGATGCATATTGCTGCACTCTCGCTTTATTTTTAGTATTTTTAGGATGAAGCGGGACTCCCTTGGGAACATTACCCTACTGAGAGATTTCTCTCACCCATTTTTCTTTGGTGTTTCCAGATGGCATGAGTTGTCCTCAATATTGAGAAGTGTAACACCTCCCTTGCACGGCACTAAGCTTAAGTCATAGTACTATATCCAGGAGTTGTTACTGTTACCTAAGTGGACCTTATCTGACAGCAATCCTGGCCGTCTTCGACCTTCCTTGAACTATCTGGAGATAATACAGAAAAATAACATAGGAGTGAGAATTTAAAATTCTCAATAGGATTCCTTAAATTACTATAGACCGTGTCATCGTTATTATCTCAAACTGCTTCGATTTATTATGAAAAATATGAACATGTTATGTGATCCTCCCAATTTAATAGTTTGAAAATATATTGCCCGAAGCAGAGTTTATTTTATTCACACACTTATTAAACACAGAGAGAGTAAATATGAAGCAGCAATAGGTAAAGTCAGTAATAATAAAGGCTAACTAGCAGATAGAGATGTACGCAGATGCACAATTTTAAATCATGTTAATACATTGGAATTCCTTAAATCTTTCTTTCTTTTTCTTTACTTAACATACCTAGGTATTACATATCGTCATCCATAGGGTATCTACTTTTATCCTCTTCCATACTTAGTCCCTTGGGAGCATTTGGCCATCTAGCTCCTAGGTAATAATCTACTTATTAGGACCGAGCTCATTCCTATACAGTATTATTGGGTTTACTTTCCCTGACTCTTGTAACATCTCCAATTCTACCTAAGCTAATTAGAATGATTAGCGATTAATGAAAGATTAATCGACTAATCTCAATGGGCAAAAGCTTAAGACATTGAGGTCAAGACAAAATTGAATTATAATGCACCAAACGTTTTAATTAAAGATTAATTACCCAAATCTCACTAATGCATAATCTCGAAACATAATTAAGCTAGCCTAACCTTATTAATTAAGTGTATGAGAACTAATTCACCTTAAACAATTTTAGAAAAATTAAACCCTCACACATTCAAGATATAGTAAATTATGACAAACCTTTTGTTATAAGGTGCCTTAAAAGCACGTTTAGCCGAAAATGATTATTGAACAATTAAACTACCTAACTTAATTAGCACCTAGACAACCCTAATAGCATTTAAAATTTAAAAACTTCCCCTTAATCATTATTTGAAAATTTGGTCAAGACAAGAGCTTCATCCAACCACCTATTTGCCTTCTTATCATGCACTCTTAGATCAAGGGTCTATATTAGTAGTATCTCTTTAGTCAAGACAAGAGAAGTACTTTCCTCTATTAGGATTATGACACATGGAGTGATCTTATTCAATCAAGCCAATCCCAAGAGGGCTCCTTGCCTTTAACCACTTGAGGAAACACAAAATGGTCTTTACCTAAGCACCAAGACTCAAGAGAAACACAACATCCTCTTTTACCCCAAGGTTCCTAGCCTCCTTACTTGAAAAAGAAGCAAAATCCAACCACCCCATGGCATAGTTGGGCAGCCACTTTCTCTCTCCCCCATACTCTCATTTTTGCAACTTCATTCTCTCACTAAGTCACCAAGCTCTCACCTCTCTCTAAACCCCTCTTTGTTCTTCCTAATCTTCTTCTTGTTCTTCTTGTTTTCCTACTCTAACTCATCTCATTTCACCACCATTCTCACAAGCTCTTCAAGGATACACTTGAACACACACTTAGCCCCATTTTTAAGCTCAAAAAGGAGGGAGGCCATTCCAACCCATCAATTCTTTCAACTCCTCTAGAAACTCATTTGGTAGTGACTCTAACCTTCCTCATTTATGTATTCTTCAAGCCCTTGAAATCCTAAGCTCTCCATAGCTAGATGGTTCTAGGACTTGTGTCCAAGGCCTCATGGCCATGCTTGTTGATATGATGAGTTTTCATGTGTTGTGTCCTTCTCTTTGGCATGAAAATTTCGGTTGGTATGTCTATTGTTGTTGAACCAAATTTTTAGATGTTAAAACATTGAGTTACTATCAAGATCTCGAAGATTAAAAGTGGTTTGGAAAAGAAAAGTGATCACCTGAGGAAAAGCCTTAATGTTTTTACAAGAAAACTCATTGAAACCAAAACTATTGAAGCTAGAAAATTCTGGTAGTCTTTATGGTCCAACTAATAACTCATTCAATATAACTCCAAATTCAATGAAACTAATTTTAAATGAAAATAGACTCATAGAGATTTTTATACATATAAAATGCATGAAATTTGGCTTTAAAACGAGAGAGATATGAATTTTCAAATTGTGCTCTGCCTAGATGTGTTTCTGTTTGGGCAGTATGTAATAAAATCTTAATAACTAGAGCTATGCAAAACATTTTTGAGTGGGACAAATTTTTTTAGAAAGCTAAGACATAGAGGAACATCCCCATAAAACAGTTTTGGTAGATTCCTTGTGAGGAGCTCACAATAATGTTTAAAAGTCATTGTATTGAAAATAAACTTAAAAGCTGAACAGTTAGAATAAAATGTGCTTATCTCAACTTACAAAATGAATTTTTCAGTGGAATTTGTTTTTTTTTTTTTAAATTAGACTCAGAGAAGTATAATCATACCAAAATTTAACTCAAAAGAGAAAAATATGAAATTATGACATATTTCTAAAGTTACTGCCCCATTGTAAAAGTAAAACAGGTTATGGTTAAGTTTAAAGGTTAATGAGAAATAAGTTTAAAGACATTAAGACCCTTAATTTAAGATATGGAAAAACTTTATAATTCAACTTAAAAGTTGCAAAATGGATAATAGACGAAATTGGCCCTATACCTAATAAAAGAATCAACACAAGAGGCAAATTTAATTAAAAGCTTGCACTAAGTTTATTAAGTTAAGCTCATAAGACTTTGTATGTTATGTATGCCTCTATGTGTCAATATGATGATAATGATATGATGATGACATGAATATGATATGATGATGATATGATGCTTAATGATATGTGATACTGGATTCTCTGTTTGGCAAAATTTTGGGAAGCTTAGTTCGTAGTTATCTTTGTCGAAATTTGTGAAATTATGGACTTAGAATAATTTTGCATCATAAGCCTTAATAAGAAGATATTGGACTAAGGGTGTGATCCTTCAAAAGGGAAGGTGACCCGTAATAAGAAGCTCCCCTACCCATGACTCACATGAGGCATAGCATCGACCCAGCTAGTGTGAGTACAGGGGATAGGGCTTATATGAGACATGGCATGACCCAGCTAGTGTAAGTACCGAAAAGTTATGGTGGCAACGGCCATGGTATGAGCTCATCACCACTTATGTTTAGTGGGTGAAAAGAAAAAGACTTAAGTTAAAGTCAAGTTAAGAAAAGAAAGGGACTTCAATCCGACCCAAGTAAAGAATGAAACTCTCAAGATGTTCATGTATGATACGAATTGTCATCTAAGCTCTTATGTATGCCATGATGTTGTTATTATAATGAGAATACATACTTAAAATTGAATCTGCTTCGGATACTTATGTTTTTGAAAATCTAAGAATTGAACCTTATGAGTGCTCATTGTTTTCATTTATAAAACCGAAGTGGCTGAGACGATGACGATGACACTTCCATGTCGGGTTCGAGTCCTATTGAGAAATCTTATTTCTCACTCTAGTTATTTTTCCATATCGTCACCAGAATCCAATGGCGCATCTGGTAGAGTGGAGCATGGATCCCCCACATTATGAGTGTGTAACACCTTACCGGACAATATACTATGCTTAAGTCTCGATATATTACCTAGCAAGATATCACGCGTAAATGTCTAAGTTATTTCGTATTAACCCAATGTTATTTACTTGTAAGGAAATTGGCTGTTTATTTGTTTATTCAAGGTAGACGTATGATAAACAGTAAATTTCGCATCAAAACAAAAGAAAATCTGTGGAATAAAATAAAATATAGAAACTCTGTCATATATATGAATATATACATGAGCTTTTCAAAACAGAGCATCCAAAGTATAGGATATAGTAATGAGGCCGCTAAGACAAAAAGACTCGACCTAACGCTACAAAGTGTAACCCCTAACTGGTCCCCACAGGACGTTTCGTGTGCTAACTATCTATGGGCATTGCCCACTAACCTGAACCTATGGCTCAAGAATGCCAAAATAGGGCCACTCTATACATCACATACTGTCAACTACAAACATCCCCTAAATGGATTCTGATGAGAGGAATCCATTTGCCATGCCGGTGTTTGCCGGGGCATAGCCGCTACTTGGTGTAGAGGATGAAGAAGATGAACCGGAAGCCTTTAATGGATCTTCCTCCTCAGAGAGTGAAAAGGAGGGGACCTGCTATGGTGGTGGCGCGGAAGGTGACACTTTGGAACATGAGCTGCTTTGCTCTCTTTGGTGGTGGTGGAGGTGGAAAAGGATGTGCCACATATATGGGGATAGTGATGTAGGGTCAAAAAGAGGATGAGAAAGTGGAACTACGAAGTCTCTACCGAAGAAGAAGTAAAAATGAAAACAACAACTATCGGCAATATATATAGAGTCCAGCATAAGATCTAGATGAAAATGCAAGTCCGGGAACTCAATGAATAGGACTCCTGTGGCCGTATTCTCCACGATCTGAGAATGACGTGGAAACATACAGTAGGGTGAGAAATAAAATTTTCTTAGTAGGAATTCATTTCTCCACTAATTTGACATCGCTATTATTCTCAGTTGTTTCAGATTTTGGTTAATTAAAAGTAAGTATTACATCAACAGTATACTCTCATAGTCCGAAACACAGTTTAGTTTTACTTAAGGAAATAAGGAAAATTAAACAGAGAAATAAGCAGCAAGACATATATTTTGACATAATTAAGTGGCAGCTATAAAGTAAACAAAAGTACATATATAGCATATAATAGTGCAATTAACTCACAGCATGGTAATAGAAACTGTAGATGTACAGAAATGACAATGCACTTGACTTTAACTCATATTTTTCTATACTTGGTCCGCTGGGAGTCTATTGGCCATAAAACTCCTGGGTAATAGTCCGCTTCTCAGGATCGAGCTCATTCCTATACAGGGTCACCGGGTTTAGTTTCCCCAACTGCCCCACTAATCTATTCCCCTTAACTTTATTCAGGGGCTAGCCCAAGTCACTTGGAATCCTTTCTCATTCTTATAAATGGTAGCATTGCTTATTTACTTTACTTTGAACAATGCATACATAAATTATAATTTCATATTAATTGCAATCTCTATCGAAATTTTGGCAGTATAATGGATCACGTCCGCTTTTTCATGAATAGTGCCAAACAATCAAACAATTCAATCAGACAACAAATCCAATATAGAACATCATATTCATACTAAGAATATAACAATATCATACGATAATATACAAAGGGCTTTACGCCCACTTCAATCAATTCTGCCCAAAATTGTAAAATCCATCAAAATTCCATTTTAATTCTTTTAGGTCTGAATTTTGGATATGTTATAGAGTTGGTTGTTTGGTTTCCAACCCTTTTAGTCCCATCTCATTTTGATGTGTATAGCTCAAGATACACCCTTAAGAGTAAAAATTCACCAAAAATCGAAATCTAAGTGAAACCACATGAAACCTATACCAAATTAATGATAACAGGACAAGCTTTCATCTTCTATAAGTTTCATCTCATTTTCATAAGCAGAGCTTGAGATATAAGTTTCGAAAAATGACCATTATGGACTGCCCTGTATAAGTCTAGTTTAGACTTAAGGCAATTTCATTGAATTACCGGGAACAATTGGGAGTAGAGAAAATTCTGAAATTTTTATGGAATGTTCTAATACATGTTAGATTTCAAAAAAGAGTAATTTAATTTAATTTGAAGGTGTATGGGATGAGTTATATCCCTCTCAATATGGACAGCCTAGCAGAAAACCCAGATTTCTAGGTCAACTTCAAAAATTCATAACTCACTCAATACTAATCCAATCACCTTGTAGTTTATATGTATGGAAAGCCCTGAATGTATAGTTTTATATAAAAATGGATTCATCAAATTTAAACTATTGTGGATAGAGCCGTACACTCCGCTGTATGGACCGCCGAGGAAAAACTCTAACAGCATCTTGAACTCATGATTTCCTTAAATCAATCCATCCAATCTTCAATCCTAACTCAATCATACATCTTAAACCACCCATAACCCATCATCTCCAACCAATATAACATCAAAACAAAGGGAGAAGGGGGAGCCCTAGGTAGCCCCAAATCAGAGAAAAATAAGAGAAAGGATGAAATTCCTACCTTAGAGGAGTAGAATGGGGTTGGATTTTGATCTTGGAGTGAAATAAGTGATTGGAGCTTAAACCTATGGGTGAGATGAGATGAAGGAGAATGAAGAAGATGAAGAAAAATGAAACAAAGGGGTCATGGTGGAGCTGCAAGTTCGAGACCTCAATAAATAGAGTGCCTCTATTTAGTACTGCCTCTACTTTGCTGAGGTCTACGAAAATTCCTCCATAGGACACTACGTGGCCGAGAAATTTCACTTCTTTCATCCAAAATTTACATTTGGATAACTTAGCATAAAGTTTCTTTTCTCTTAAAATTTGCAGAACCAGCCGCAAGTGTTTCGCATGCTCTCGCTCCGTCTTTGAGTAAACAAGTATGTCGTCGATGAAAACCACCACAAACTTGTCCAGATATGGGCGGAATATTCGATTCATGTAATCCATGAATACTGCTGGTGCGTTGGTCAGTCCGAACGATATTATGGTGTACTCATAGTGTCCGTAACAAGTTTGAAAGGCTGTCTTAGGGATATCTTGTTCTCGAACTCGAATTTGATGATATTCAGAGCGCAAATCGATCTTGGAAAACATCGTTGCACCTTGTAGCTGGTCCATGAGATCATCAATCCTTGGTAGTGGATATTTATTCTTAATTGTCACTTTATTCAACTTCCTATAATCCACGCATAGGCGCATGCTCCCATCTTTCTTCTTGACCAACAAGATTGGAGCTCCCCAGGGTGATGCACTTGGCTGTATGAATCCTTTTTCCAAAAGCTCTTCGATTTGTCTCTTTAGTTCTATTAGCTTCAAATGTGACATTTGATACAGAGCTATAGATATTGGTCCTGCACCTGGAACTAATTTGATGGTGAACTGAATCTCTCTCTCAGGAGGGAATTCAGGAATATCTTCTAGAAAAACATTAGGATATTCCTTAACAACCTGGATCTCTTCTAGTTTCTGTTCAACTTCTGTCACATTAGTTGACAAGAGGATGTATTCTTGACTCTTCGATCCACTATAGTTTACTAATAAAGAGTTCAGATAGAAGAGTGTTAAGGCTTGGGGCTCAGAAGATGAGACAGAGGGGAATACCACCATCTTATCAGAGCAATTGCGCATGACTCAATTGACAGAAAGCCAATCCATACCCATAATTATATCAAGTTCAGAGAAAGGGAGACAAATCAAATTGGCTGCAAAGGTCCTACCCTCAATTCAAAGAGGAACATTGATGCAGATTTGAGTAGTTTTAATAGGTTCATTAGTAGGAGTAGAAACCAGTACATTATAGGGCAATTCAGAAATTGGTAATTGCAAAATAGCCGCACAACTATGGGAAATAAACGAATGTGAGGCACCTGAATCATAGAGTACAGTTAGAGTCTCATCGTCCACTTCACAGGTACCTTGGATTAGTCCCTCAGACTTGTCAGCTTCTTCTGCATTCATCGTAAAGACCTGTTGTAACACGCTAATAATACCATACTATGCTTAAGTCATTTTATGGCATCACTAGTTGTTACTCTTAACTAGCGGAAGTTCTTGTCTAATGAAATTAGCATAATATACGAAAATAGCATGTAAATTTTTTTTGTAAAACCTTTATGCTTAGGCGAGAGCCTTTACGCTTACTTACTCGCATACGTGTGAGCGTTGTTCTTCATATCATTGAGTTATTAATAAGACATATGACAAAATGGAAACAACATAACACAATACCTTAAGCCAAGAATGCAATCGAGAGATAATCAAGGTCATCATTACACTTAATAAGTATCACATCGTAATATGTCAAATTAAGCGACATGACTTCCTACATGCTCTTAATTACACATGAAGCGCCCATTAGGGCTCATACGAAAATGAAGATACTATGCTACTCTCACGATTCTCCTTAGCTAGGTGAAGAAACATGGCAGACTCCTCGTCTTATCGGTCGGTATCGTCGATTAGTGCTACCATTGATGCTATCAACTCCATCTGAAGGCGACACGAAGCGTAGGAGTGAAATGCAAGATTTCTCGGTGGGATCGCGACTAGACAAACAACGTGTCATCGTCATCGTCCCGACCACTTCGGGTTTAATTATAAAAGCGTTGGACGGATATAAGTTCAATTTTAATGATTTTGAAAACTTAAACCCAGGCGGGTTGCTTTTAGATTTAACATCATAACTACATCATCATAATCTAACATACATCTTTGAAACATAGAATAAACATTTATAATGCAAATGGACAACATCGGTACATGCAAGGAGATGCATCATCATAGACTTAACCATGGTTATCTTTGTTGACTTTACTTTCATTTTTAGCACGTGCTTAACATTCTTTACTTTCCTTTGAAATAGGCGCTTTTGGACATGAGCTCATTCCGTGACCAGTCGTCACCTTGATTACTAACCAAATCAGACTAAGCCGATATTGGTTACCTCTAAGTTGGAGGGTCCTCCATGTCACCCTTGCCTCCTTCATAGAGGTTCCTTGAGTCTTTGTGGATCGCCGTCTCTCACTTCCCTTATCGAAGTGATTGAAGGGTCATGTCCCATTAATTCTTTGCTTATCATTATACTTAACATGCATGATACTTCTTTGACTAGACACATGCAATGATATGACTAAGTCCATAATTCTGACGGAAATTAGCGACATAACGGCTAGACCGGAGCTTTCCCAAAATGTCAATCACAAACTTTCAACCAACAGTTCATCATATCTATATCATATCATCACACTCATCATTCAATCATGAGACAAAGCTCAATCAAACTCATCATTCATCATGCCGAATGGCATCACCCATTCATACCCTAAAGGGGGTTTATAGCTATGTTTTTCTTTGCGAAGAATATTATGAATCATCGTATGATTTCTCATGGTTACCCATGAGAAAATCACATAGTTAGGATATGTGTTCGTGGTCTTTTAGTTACTTAGTCCTCGTATGGAAGTATTCTTTACTCAAGTACATGTCTTATGGAATACTTGTTCAAATTAATTAAGTTAAGTGATTGTTCCCTTTCCTTTAGATAGTGCACTTAGTGATTCCTGGGTTCATGGTATGCTCGGAGGCCCTAATCATATACATTCCCAAGGAGTTGAGATCCTCTAATCCTTGGGTCATGACAACGCATAACCACATCATGAACCCAACAACACCATGTTCACTAATCACCAAGGGTGATTTTTAACTTCTTCAAGTTACAAGGTTTTTAAACTTTTACTCATAACATACCAAGGTTTTACCTTAAACATTATTAAAGTTATCATTCTTTATAAAGTAGTCATAAGGTTTTATTCTTTATGAAAGTGAGTGCCTTTGACATTAAGCTCTTATCTTAAGATTGGATCTTTATGAAATAATGATACAAGTTACTAGCTTTGAAATATGATCTTGTCCTTTATAAAAGTTAACACCTTTTTGCATTGTTTTGGTTCAAGATCAAAATTTTATGAATTAAATGTTACAAAATACCACTTTTATGACTTAAAGATTTCATTCTTGATTAAAGTTTGAAACTTTATGAAAGGTCTTTTCGTAAAGGGTGGATTTCTAAGACATAAAGTAACAAGATATCATTTTATAACTCAAAAGGCTTGTTATTCTAAAAAGCTTAGACTTTTTCATGTATCTTTGTCTACAAAATAAAACAAAAGAAGACTTTATGATGGCACTAAAACTTGCGCCACTTTTTGTGTATCAAGAAGCAAACTTTTTAAAGTTTAAAGCTTTTAGAATGTTCATAGTCTTATCAAATCATGAAAACACAAAAAGGTGAAGCTTTTCTAATCATTAACTCATCATAAAAAGAAAGGAACAACTTTAAGCAAGATACCAACAAGAACATACTTTTCTAAAAGAGGAAACTTAAGAACACATGAAGAACATCAATAACACATTTTACTAAAAGAGGAAACTTAAGAACACATAAAAGAGGAAACTTAAGAACACATGAAGAATCATCAAGAACACATTTTTTCCAAAGGAAACTTAAGAACACATGAAGAATCATCAAGAAGACATTTTTCCAAAAGAGGAAACCTAAGAATACATGAAGAACATCAAGAACACATTTTTCCAAAAGAGGAAACTTAAGAACACATGAAGAACATGAAGGAAACTTAAGAACACATGAAGAACATCAAGAACACATTTTACTAAAAGAGGAAACTTAAGAACACATAAAAGAGGAAACTTAAGAACACATGAAGAATCATCAAGAACACATTTTTTCCAAAAGGGGAAACTTAAGAACACATGAAGAATCATCAAGAAGACATTTTTCCAAAAGAGGAAACCTAAGAACACATGAAGAACATCAAGAACACATTTTTCCAAAAGAGGAAACTTAAGAACACATGAAGAACATCAAGAACACATTTTTCCAAAAGAGGAAACTTAAGAACACATGAAGATCATCAAGAACATATTTTTCCAAAAGAGGAAACTTAAGAACACATGAAGAACATCAAGAACACATTTTACTAAAAGAGGAAACTTAAGAACACATAAAAGAGGAAACTTAAGAACACATGAAGAATCATCAAGAACACATTTTTCCAAAAGAGGAAACTTAAGAACACATGATAACACATGAAGAATCATCAAGAACACATTTTTTCCAAAAGGGGAAACTTAAGAACACATGAAGAATCATCAAGAAGACATTTTTCCAAAAGAGGAAACCTAAGAACACATGAAGAACATCAAGAACACATTTTTCCAAAAGAGGAAACTTAAGAACACATGAAGAACATCAAGAACACATTTTTCCAAAAGGGGAAACTTAAGAACACATGAAGAACATCAAGAACATATTTTTCTAAAAGAGGAAACTTAAGAACACATGAAGAACATGAAGGATCTTCTCAAGTTTTCACTTAGAGATCTTGGTCATGAAAGACCCAAGCTACAAGCTTTCTTGAGCAAACAAAATGAAAAAGATAAAGATCACTACCTTTCTTGAAGGTGGCGCAAAAACAAGAGAGGAGGAAGAAGAAGATGATGGCTCCTCTTGATGATGATGGTGGCGGTTTTGGCAAGAAGGAAGGAGAAGCTCTTGAGATCTTGTGACAATGGAGGTTGTAGTGTTTAGATCTTGTCTCCAAAGACCCAAAGATGAGGTCTTTGAAGGGCTAAGTGAGTGGTTTAGGGTGGTGGTGGTGGAGAAAGGAAGAAGAAGATGAAGAGAGTTTTAGAGAGAAGTTGGAGAATTTGGCTTGAAGAGAGAGAATAGGATGAGTGAAAATGAAAATGGATGAGGGAGGGAGAGAGAGAAGATGGCGTCCATGATTAAGGGAGGAGGGTCAGATATTTTGCTTGATTTTGTGTCATCTTGTGTTAATTAGTGATTAAGGGGACAAATGGGATGATGGGGGGACAAAGCATGGTCAAACTCTTACATAAAGTAGTCTTGTCTAATGCTTTATGCTTTAATGACATCACTCTCTACTTTATTGTCTAGTTGACTAAATTTGAATTTAATCATGTGATTAAGTGCTTATACAACTTAATTAAGGTGATTAAGCAAGGATTAGTGATTAACACACAAGAACACGATTGACAAAATTTAATCTTACGATTAAGCTTAATTAACCTTAATTAAACTCGAGTAAGCTAATTAAGGGCGATTAGTGCTTAATTAAGCTATAAGGCTCTGACTTGTTTAATTAGAGATTATCTAATCTCGATTAAGCATTCTCTTGACTCTTCTTATCCGAGTCAACCCTTTAATTAAGCCTTAATCTCATAATTTCTCATTAAGTGCCTAATTACTCCGAGTTACTGAGGTAATTTAGCACAACATGAAATTGAGGATGTTACACCTGTCCTTGACGTTGTGGTTGAGATGGCTGTGGTGGATTCCTGGTTGGACACTCATAAATTTTGTGGCCTGGCTTGCCACACCCATAGCAGAACATTACGGCACGCCAAACATGGCTGATCATCGTGATTCTTACCGCATTTTGTGCAAGTTAGATTCGGAAGAGGCCTCTGAGTCTGCCTGCCTTTGTTGCCTGTCGGGGGAATCTCCTTTCTTTGTTGTAAGTTGGGCTTGAATCTTGGTACCTGCAGGGCCAACCCCTTCCTGAAACCACTACCAGATGCCTTAGCTGTAGCCAGTTTCAAATTGCAATCTTCCACAAGTCGGCATTTATTCACCAACGTAGGGAAATCTCTAATCTCCATTAGCCCTATTGCGGTAAGAATATCTTCCCGTAACCCTCTTTCAAACTTGATGCACTTCCAAGCTTCATCTGGGTTCCTCTGATAAATTGTAGAAAATTTGCATAGCTCTTCTAATCTGGCAATATATTCAGATATCGTCCGATTTCCTTGACAAAGCTGTATAAACTCGAGTTCCTTGGCATTTCGAATAGAAGTAGGAAAGTACTTTTGGTAGAATACATCTCTAAACACCATCCAGGTGACTGCCGTCTGAGATTCTTCGAATAGTCTTCGTACGCCATTCCACCAAAACTCGGCATCTGCTTCGAGCATGTAAGTGGCAAAGGTCACCTTTTGATGATCTGAGAAATCCAGGATAGAGAAAATCTTTTCCATGGCTTTGATCCATTCCTTGGCTTTATCAGGATCATACGCCCCTCGAAAGTTGGGCGGATTTGCCTTCCTGAACTCGGCGAACTTAAGGTAGTCCAGATCAGCTCTTGGGCCATGTGGGTTTCCTCCACAACTTGCCTTAGGTCGCCTACCTAATTGATCCATCATCTGGTGAGCTGCTGTGGCCTATTCCAGTATTGCATGAGCCATTTCTCGTACCGTGTCCATAAGGTCAACGGGATCCCCTTGAGCAAGTTCTGTGCATGGTCTACCTCGCCTTCCGGAAACCATTAAGTTCTGAGCACATAAAACCAAAGTTATTGAGCTGATCAGGCTCAACACTAAGTCTAATGTGCTAGTAAATAACAGCTCACACGGTCAGGCACTTCTTACACATGCACACGTATATCTCAACCGTACAAGCAAGATCTAGTGCATGTTATCAACTAGAAAAACAGAATATGTGCCAAGCATAGTCAGTCCAATCCTCAGGCCTTAGCTAGGATGAACTGCTCTGATATGTAACACCCTTTATTATATAAGCCATGCTCGAGTCATGGAGTTATATTAAAAAGGTGTTACTGTGCTAAGAAAACTTTAAAATATGGAAAATATAATACATTGCCCTTTAACTACACACTTTATTACTGACTAATAGTTCAGAAACTTCATCATCTCTGAGACATAGAGGATAAAATAATTACAATTTAAAAGTAATTGTGACTAACATAATACATCGAACTTGCTTTCGACTGGTCACTAGTTAGCTTCAATAGTCTCTTGGTCTGGTTTGTGTCCGAGCCTTGCTCAGAAGCATTCGATGCTCTGCCTCATACTTGGTTTCCAACTTAGGTGCTGGAATGTTTACGAAAAGGAAAAACATACAAGCAGGCAGTGAGAACCTAAGGTTCTCAGTAGTTAAACTCAAACTATTACTCATACAATGCCATCATAAACTTTCCAGCCGCTTCGATTTCTTATGAAAATGTGAGCACATAAACGCACGCAGCAATTCAATTTTAAGTTGAAAACATCTTTCTCGAAGTGGGTTATATTTTAACAATCACTTGGCACATTATATGACAGACATAGAAACACAAATACTATAATATACTACAGTAAGAGTCATAATAACATCATGACATAATGAGATAATTAGAAATGCACGTATGGATGCTTGTACTTGATTGTATGTAAGTGCACTTGACCTAATTCATCTCTTTCTTTAACTTGCAACTTAACCTTGCTCTTCTATACTTGGTCCCTCGGAGGTGAATGGCCTCTCTCACCCCGGATAATAGCCTGCTTTTCAGGTCCGAGCTCATACCTATACATGAGTGACGGGTTTACTTTCCCCGACCCTCACACCGGTCTATTCCCCTAAATCGATCGATCGGTGGCCCAAGTCTTAGACAATACCACTACGGCCCACGCTTAGCTAGTGCATCCCATATACGTGGTAGCTTGGTACGTCTTTCTTGCAAGTTTTCATAAATCTTATTCTTCTTTGGACATGATTATACATGCATATGCTATATGCAATCATTCATATACTTCATATCATACTTAAATCATTCTTGCATATATGAATCTCATGAGCATAACATATAAATGTATAACATTCATATAATTCACATATTTCTGTCGGAATTTCGGCAGCATAACGGATCGAGTTCACTTCCCATGAATAGTGCGGACTACGGAAGGATCAATCAGCGATAAAACCAACATAGAGCATCAAGTTTCATAATAATAATATCAATCATATAACATATCAACATAACTACATAACTTAAGTTTTCTGCTCTTTCTACTCAATTCTGCCCAATTTTGTAAAGTTCACCATAATTTCTATTCAATTCAGTTGGACCTAAATTTTGAATATGTTATAGTGCTATGTGTTTAGTTTCCAACCCTTTTAGTCCCATCTCATTTTGATTTATGTTCCTGAAGTTATTCAAAGTTTACTTCTGTCTGCCCTACAACTAGCCAGAATTGTACTCTTAGAAGTAAAAATTCACTAAAAATAGAAAACTTAGTGAAATGATATGATATTTATATCAAATTAAAGCTAACAGGATAAGCTTTCTAATGAAATAAGTTTCATCTCATTTGCATGAGTATATTTTGAGATATAAGCCCCAAAAATTGACCCTACTGGACTATCCTGTTCCAACCCGATTTAAACTTAAGTCAAATTCATTGATGTGCTGGGAACAAATGGCAACGAATTTGGCTCTAAAATTTTTATGGGAAGTTTCCTTGTATGTTAGCTTTCAAACAATTAGGTTGCACTCAATTTGGAGTTGTGTAGGGTGAGTTATACCCTTCTTAACTTATACTGCCTAAATGAGAATCCAGATTTCTAGGTCAAACTTCAAAAATTCATAACTAATTCTATACTAATCCAATGGCCTTGTATTTTATATCTATGGAAATCCCTAAATGTCTAGTTTCATATAAAAATAGTTTCATCAAATTTAATCTGCTGTAGGTAGAGCCGTACACTCCACCGTACGGACCATCGAGGGGAAAACCCTAACAATTTCTTGAATTCTTCTTGGATTCATGTTCCTCTCTAATCAATCCATCTAATCTTCAATTCAAACTCACATATGCACCTTAAACCAACCTTAATTCATCATCCCCACCCATCACAGCATCAGAATCATGGATGAATAAGAGACTCTAGGTAGCCCCAATTCAAAGAAAAGAAGGAGAAAGTTGAGATTCGTACCTTGGTGGTGTGAAATCTTGATGGAACTTGATCTTGAAGTGAAGTTGATGGTTAGGGCTTGAGCTTGGGGATGAGAGGAAGTGGAAGAAGATGAAGGAAAGTGGGAAAATGAGGGCTGGTCTGCACCTCTTATGGGGAGGCCGAAAATATAAAGGGGGAAGGAAGAAAAAAAATGAAAACTTATAAAGGAAGTTGGCTCTTGATTGGTGGATTTCAACCCTCATTCAAACTTGGCTTGGCTTCCCTCTTTTATGGCTGATTTTTGTGCCACTTGTGAGGAGTGTTGGCTGAATCTTGGCCATCCATCCTAGAGTTTTCATAGTATAATTTCTGTTGGTCTAGTTCCGACATTTTAAAATACCGAAATCTTACCGATTTCCTTTAAATTGGTAATCCGGTTTGAGAAAAATCCTATGAAGTTTCCTATGGTTCTAATCTAATTCCATTATACCTAATCATTCTAAACCACACTCAATTGACTTTAAGTGAATGCTTAATCGTATCCTAATTAATCCCAATCATTCGATGAAAATCGAATAACTAGGCGAAAAATGATAAAAATCGGGTGAAAGTGAGGCCAAGTTTCTCCACTATCTTGAGCAACACTTGGCGCCACTCATATGTGGTAGGGGTGGCTAAATTTCAGCCACTTAAATGAGGGTTTCCAGTAGAAAATTCTACTGGTTTGGTCTTGGCAGTTTAAAATATCGAATCTTCGCCGATTTTCTTCAAATCGGCAAAACTTTACTAAATGACTCTGAGAGAATTTCTATATCTCTATTCTAATTGCTCCTAAGCCTAATCCCTCTAATTAACATCTAATTAACTTCTAATTAACCCTACTTAGTCAATAAGATTGAATAAATTGCTTGTTAACGTGAAATAATCGTTTTTGCAAATTTAGAGCTTTTCTATTTTCTTTTTTCCATGGCTAATGGCATATCCGTAATTTTAAGCAAGTCTAGGGGCACCCCACGTCATTTCACACCAGACTGCCTCCATGGCCCAATCGGTAGAGATTTAAACTTCCACGATTTTACCACGTGATTCTGCTTCGTTTAAAACCCCATTTTGCTAATTCTACTGATGTGGGGATATAAAGGTCATTTTATGAAAAGTTCTAGGGTTATTGTGGAAATATCCACTTGGGGTTAAAGTACAATTTCTAAAACTTTTGGGCAAGATTGCAATTAACAGAAGTTGACAGAGGCACTTTTGTTATTTCCTAATTTTTTAGCATGTGGCAGTGTCATATTTTTAACAGCAGTGTTAAACTACCCTATATTTCTGGTCGTGAGCATTTTCGGGGTATACCACTGCCTGAGAGATTCTTAAACTACCTAAGAGAAATAATTCAAAATTTTTATTATACTCCACTTAAGAAAATGGGGGATGTTACATTCTACCCTCCTTAAAAGAATTTTGTCCCCAAAATTTCGTGGCTAAGAATGGTTGAGGAAAAATCTCTTATCCTACAGAGGCACTCCTTCTTGCAGCATTGCTTGCTGATGGCTATGAGGAACTGTCTCAATAAGTACAAAGGATCCATAAGAAGTATGTTGGTGCCCGGCTTTGTCTAGTTTTTATGACGCTTTGAATCATTGTTCAGTTTATTGGAGACTCTTACTTATCTCCCTTGCTTTATATTCCACTACTCCTGCTTTGTGGTAGCTGCTAAATCTTCTGCCACGTGTACATGAGACCTTAGATATTCAACTCATGAAGATTTGCAATTGCAAAGATTAGCAGCTATCATCATAATTGACGTCAATATGTAGTAATGATGATGCCTGTGTCAACTTTTAGGAGGTTCGTATATCGTTTCCCAAGATTCTTATTCACTCAGCTACCCTTAGTTCAATAATAAATTCGTCTCCGATACAGTTCTTTACAAACATAAGCTTAGGCCTCTTCTCAAGATTATGATTAGGAGCCTTATCTTAAAACTCCTTCTTCTTGGTAAAGTTTGTCTCATGCCTAATGTCTGTAGGAAAATTTCAGGTCACTCCCATTATATGGATTAAATCCTAAGGCTCATAACTCTTTCTATTAGTCTAATATCCTTTTTGATTCCTAGTTATTAAGATACAGGCAATTTAATGTGAAAACCAAAGTCAAAAGTCAGATCCTTTTATCTGAGCTGCAGAGTTTCCTTACCATATTTTCTTATAGGATGCCTTTCCAATATCTATGTAGAGACTTGTCGTGGATTATATGAGTGCCAAAATATACTTTGTTTCACTGACGTTCTGATTCATTATCAGGTTCATTAAGTAAATTCCTCATCCTCTTTGTCATGTGTCTGACTACTTGTGCGCTATGTTTTCCGATAACTTTCCAATACTTGTGCCTTGGGCCCTAAATACCAACTGAAGAAGTTCTACCATTACAAAAACTATCGGCTATAGCAGCAATCAACTTCGACAAATAGTGGTCATAGTGGATTCGCCGAAGTTTTTCAGGAAGTTATTTAAGTTATATCCAGCTCTCACCTACTTGATCTTCTCTGATCAGTGATGAATCCCCTTTCATTAGATTTTAGGTGTAAGGCTAAAGCTTCCTTCTAAACTATAACTATAGTCTTTGCTTCGAAATCTGTCCTTTTCTTGCGGACTTTATTCCATTTCTCCTTATTTGGATCTAGTGTCATTCTTGTTGAACTTCTTAATGATTGTTGCGATACTTGTTCCCTCAAAATATGATTAGCTTCACGTAAGGAAAGGATTGTGGGACGTGAAGTTCCCCGCCACTTTTCTACTTTCTTCAATTGGTTAGCATGGAGATTCCTCGACTATTGTGTTGATGTCCACCTCTCATATTACCCTAACTGCTAAGCCTTCTGGCTATTCTTTATGATATCTTGTCTCTAGGATATAATCCATTTGTTGTGAGAGATGGGAATGATGGTCTTGCTTCCCTGTTGAAGTTACAATATGAGGACTTCCCAAAAGGTTACCCATCATAATATTACTCTCGTCCCAGCACACTTAAATACGGAACTCTGATGGAACCTCATGCGTTGGTGATGATCGCATTTAATCTGGTCCAAGGTATGGAGACTCTTCTGACTGCCTTTAATTCCGACATCGTAACCTTGCCCCTCATGGGCATGCTTCCGAATCCTTTTTGATCATATATTGGTGCATTATTCGGTCTTGCTTAGGGTGCATTGGGTCCGTTGCACTTATGATCGGTGCCAAGGCAACCCTGCTTGGTATTTCGTACACAATCTTATTTGCATCGTAATCTCATACTAGGTAGCTTTGCTCTTTTTAATGGGTCAGTTAGAAATCCAAACTTCCTCTTTTCCTACCTTGTTCCTACTATGTTCTATTGTTCTTGTGGAAACTTGTCTGTTTTCATTTGTCAGAACCTACCTTGTGGTTGCTCCCTTGGTTTGTTGGGATTTGTTGCATACTTTAAGTCTTTCTTACTCTCGCCTGAATCTGAATACATTCCTTATCGAGTTACTCCACCCGTAACATATATAATGGTACCTAAAGGCAATAGTTAGACTTTGCCTTTCTTCTCTGAATAGCCTCATTCCTCTACTAACAATATGTTGAAGACGATCCTATCATCCAGCTCCTGTGGTGGCTGAGGTTGATAGAATTTAAACATGACTAGATTTTCTAGCACTTCCTTTATCCTTGAAAGATAGGAAAAATTACACTTGGTTCGTATGCCACCCCTCTTCCTACTTCAGGTTTAGTAGGAGATATACTGCCTCTCCCTCTTGTTACACTTATAACTTCATTTGCTTTCCATACCGTGTATAGTCGTATCTTTATCTTAATTTAATATACAGTTAGATGGGTCTTGTTACAGTTTGTTCAACTGTTTCTATTTTGTAGCCAAAATTCCACTTAGTACTTTTCCAATTTGCAATCGCTATAAGGCTAGTTCATTGTACCCTTGAGGAAGAAACCACTCCATCCTCTGGATGGGAACTTAAAAAGGTCTCCGGTATATCTAACCAAAGCTTCTGCCCTTAGCTTCTTTCACTGATTCTTTGCTTCATTCGTCCACTTTACAAATTTTTTAATGAAGGATCAGGTTTTTATAATGTGGTGTTACCACAATCCAAAATAAAAACCATTGACTGAATTTGCTGGCGAGGTACCCTCAAGGTAATCTCATCTACGAAGAAAATAAGGGCACTATCCATGCCACATAAGATAACCTCATCAGCAAGTAATCACTTTACTCCTATCGAGTATTAAAGTTACAAAACTAGGTAGAAGAATCCCCTAGTTTCAAGCTAGAGAAGATAGTCTGGATGGGGTACTCGCAATGAAGCTTGAAACAAGCCCCATCAGAGTGAAGAAGATTCTTACTCAGCTCGTCTCCAACTAAGATCCTACCCTTGATGATGGGAAATCCTTGGCTACCCGACAACACTTTGCAAACAACCCCTTTTTTTTCGATATAACCATATTTCCTATGTCCATGGCAAATCGTCTGACACAATTCCTTTGATTGAATCCCCAATTCTCTGCACTCCTTAACTTGCTCAATTGTCTACCCCTTTATGCCATCGCTACTTTCTAGGAGTTTCGACCTTCATAATTATGTTTAGAAGGTCCCTAATAAACCTGCAGAGTGTCATAGGCTTCTGTTTACACAAAACCGTATATTGAAGTGATCAGGCTCAACATTTAGTCAAGTGCAACATGTAGTCCACAACACTCACAACAAGGCTACCATGCCGAATATTTCTATGTCCTCTTCACGCGAGGACCTAAAGCATGGCTTATCTAGATTCTCAAAGTATGCCTCAGAAGCATAATCAATCTATCCACGGGCCTATACAGGACGAACTACTCTGATACCAATAAATGTAACACCCTTTATTATATAAGCCATGCTTGAGTCATGGAGTTATATTAAAAAGGTGTCACTGTGCTAAGAAAACTTTAAAATATGGAAAATATAATACATGGCCCTTTAACTACATACTTTATTACTGACTAATAGTTCATAAACTTCATCATCTCTGATACATAGAGGATAAAATAATTACAATTTAAAAGCAATTGTGACTAACATAATACATCAAACTTGCTTTCGATTGCTCACTAGTTAGCTTCAATAGTCTCTTGGTCTGGTTTGCGTTCGAGTCTTGCTCAGAAACTGTCCCAGTACTCTGCCTCGTACTTGATTTCCAACTTAGGTGCTAGAATGTTTACGGAAAGGAAAAACATACAAGCAGGCAGTGAGAGCCTAAGGTTCTCAGTAGTTAAACTCAAACTATTATTCATACAGTGCCATCATAAACATTCTAGCTGATTCAATTTTTTATGAAAATGTGAGCACATACACGCACGCAGTAGTTCAATTTTAAGTTGAAAATATCTTTCTCGAAGCAGGTTATATTTTAACAACCACTTGGCATATTATATGACAGACATAGAAACACAAATAGTATAATATACTTCAGTAAGAGTCATAATAACATTATGACATAATGAGATAATTAGAAATGCACATAGGGATGCTTGTACTTGATTGTATGCAAGTGCACTTGACTTAATTCATCTCTTTCTTTAACTTGCAACTTAACCTTGCTCTTCTATACTTGGTCCCCCGGAGGTGAATGGTCTCTCTCACCCTTGGGTAATAGCCTGCTTTTTAGGTCCGAGCTCGTACCTATACCTGAATGACGGGTTTACTTTCCCCGACCATCACACCGGTCTATTCCCCTTAAATCTGGTCGAGGGCTGGCCCAAGTCTTAGACAGTACCGCTCTGGCCTACTCTAGCTAGGTCTATGTCATGCCTCACATGGTAGCTTGGTACGTCTTTCTTGCAAGTTTTCATAAATCTTATTCTTCTTTGGACATGATTATACATGTATATGCTACATGCAATCATTCATATACTTCATATCATACTTAAATCATTCTTACATATATGAATCTCATGAGCATAATATATAAATGTATAACATTCATATAATTCACATATTCTCATTTAATTTGAAAGCATAATCTTGAATCGAGTCCGCTTCCCCATGAATAGTGCCAGGCTACCAGAAGGATCAATCAGGCAGCAAAACCAACATAGAGTATCAAGTTTCATAATAATAATATCAATCATATAACATATCAACATAAATACATAACTTAAGTTTTCTACTCATTCTACTCAATTTTACCCGATTTGTAAAGTTTACCATAATTTCTATTCAATTCAGTTAGACCTAAATTTTGATTATGTTATAGTGCTATATGTCTAGTTTCCAACCCTTTTAGTCCCATCTCATTTTGACTTATGTAGCTCAAGTTATTGAAAGTTTACTTTTGTCTGCCCTACAACTAGCCAGAATTGTACTCTCAGAATTAAAAATTCAATAAAAATAGAAAACTAAGTGAAATGATACAAAATTTATATCAAATTAAAGCTAACAGGATAAGCTTTCTAATAAAATATTTTTATTTCATTTGCATGAGTATATTTTGAGATATAGGCCCCGAAAATTGACCCTACTGGACTATCCTGTTCCAGGCTAGTTTGAACTTAAGTCAAATGCATTGATGTGCTGGGAACAAATAGCAATCAATCTGACTCTGAAATTTTTATGAGATATTTCCTTATATGTTAGCTTTCAAACAGCTAGTTGCACTCAATTTGGAGTTGTGTAGGGTGAGTTATACCTTTCTCAACTCATACTGCCCAAATGAGAATATAGATTTCTAGGTCAAACTTCAAAAATTCATAACTAATTCTATACTAATCTAATTGCCTTATATTTTATATGTATGGAAAGCCCTGAATGTCTAGTTTGATATAAAAATAGTTTGATCAAATCTAATTGGCTGTAGGCGGAGCCGTACACTCCACTGTATGGACCATCGAGGGGAAAACCCTAACAATTTCTTGAATTCTCCTTGGATTCATGTTCTTCTCTAATCAATCTATCCAATCTTCAATTCAAACTCACATATACACCTTAAACCAACCTTAATTCATCATCCTCACCAATCACAACATCAGAATCATGGATGAATAAGGGACTCTAGACAGCCCCAATTCAACGAAAAGAAGGAGAAAGTTGAGATTTCTACCTTGGTGGTGTGAAATCTTGATGGAACTTGATCTTGGAGTGAAGTTGATGGTTGGGGCTTGAGCTTGGGGATGAGAGAAAGTGGAAGAAGATGAAGGAAAGTGGGAAAATGAGGGCTGGTCTGCACCTCTTATGAGGAGGCTGAAAATATAAACGGGGAAGGAAGAAAAAAAAATGAAAACTTATGAAGGAAGTTAGCTCTTGATTGGTGGATTTCAACCCTCATTCAAACTTGCCTTGGCTTCCTTCTTTTATGGCTAATTTGTGCGCCACTTGTGAGGAGTGTTGGCTGAATCTTGGCCATCCATGCTAGGGTTTTCACAATATAATTTCTATTGGTCCGGTTCCGGCGGTTTAAAATCTTTAGTAATCTTCTGGAGATTTCCTTCAAATCGGTAAACCGGTTTTAGAAAAATCCTATGAAGTTTCCTATGGTTCTAATCTAATTCCATTATACCTAATCATTCTAAACCACACTCAATTGACTTTAAGTGAATGCTTAATCGAATCCTAATTAATCCTAATCATTCGATGAAAATCGAACAACTAGGCGAAAAATGATAAAAATCCAGTGGAGGTGAGGTCAAGTTTCTCCACTATCTTGAGCAATACTTGGCGCCACTCATATGTGATAAGGGTGGCTGAATTTCAGCCACTTAAATGAGGGTTACCAGTAGAAAATTCTACTGATTTGGTCCTAGCAATTTAAAATATCGAATCTTTGCCGATTTTCTTCAAATCGGCAAAACTTTACTAAATGACTCTAAGAGAATTTCTATATCTCTATTCTAATTGTTCCTAAGCCTAATCCCTCTAATTAACATCTAATTAACTTCTAATTAACCTTACTTAGTCAATAAGATCGAATAAATTGCTTATTAACGTGAAATAATTGTTCTTTCAAATTTAGAGCTTTTCTATTTTCTATTTTTCATGGCTAATGGCATATCCGTAATTTTGAGCAAGTCCAGGGGCACCCCACGTCATTTCACACTAAACTGCCTCCATGGCCCAATCGATAGAGATTTAAACTTCCACGGTTTTACCACGTGATTCTGCTTCGTTTAAAACCTCATTCTGCTAATTCTACCGATGTGGGGACATAAAGGTCATTTTATGAAAAGTTCTAGGGTTATTGTGGAAATATCCACTTGGGGTTAAAGTACAATTTCTAAAACTTTTGGGCAAGATTGCAATTAACAAAAGTTGACAGGGGCGCTTTTGTCATTTCTTAATTTTTTAGCATATGGCAGTGCCATATTTTTAACGGCAGTGTTATACTACCCTATATTTCTGAGTGTGAGAATTTTCGGGGTATACCACTATCTGAGAGATTCTCACACTGTCTAAGAGAAATAAGTCAAAATTTTTATTATACTCCACTTAAGAAAATGGGGGATGTTACATGGTACCAAAAATGTAACACCCTACTAACTTAATGTTATGCTTAAGTCATAGCTTGAAATTGGACAGGTTGCGTTACCGTATTAGTTCTCCGTCTATAGTTGTATTTATTATATTATAATTTCTTTTTTCCTGACATATATATATATATATATATATATATATATATATATATATTTGTGAATATACTTATGAAGCTTATTGTATTTGTATATAATAAACGTGAATAGCATTGTAGAACGTAATAATGTTTAATAAAATACAACAGAAAAGATAAGAATAAGTGATATGTCATCAACTGTATACGTACATATATAGGTCGGCAGCCAACACTTCAGTACATATATATATATATATTTCAAAAGCAGAGTGAAATAAAGGAACAGCAAAATTTCTATTACTAGAAAGTAGGGATAGAAGTGGTAGGAGCCAGCTATGTACAACGAGTCCAACTCGGGGTCATGGTGGAGTTCTTGAGTTCAAGACCTCAATAAATAGAGTATTTGTGAGTCCATCACCCAGTCACGAGAATGATGCGGAAATGCCAAACGAGGTGAGAATTTAAAGAAATTCTCAATAGGGTTCGCGCATGGTATATAGCTGATGTCACATTCATTCTCAGTTGCCTCGATTTTTATTTAATTGTAAAAACATGGGATCACACTGACTATCCATATTCAATAAGTTTAAGAAAATGTCTGGTTCGAGGCAAGGTTCAGTTTTTCTTAAGATAGCATAGGAAACACAATAAACTACTGACAGTATTACACAGAATAATGAGCAGAACAAATGAACATACAGTAGTAAGTAAATATAACAGACAAACTATAAACAACTTGTGATGACTGTTCAGTGTAATCATGCACTTAATGCAATCATGCAAAACTTATTCTTGAACCTTTCTTCATAAACTTTTCCATTACTTGGTCCCCTGGGAGTTCTTGGCCATTTTAGACTCCTGGGTAATAGTCTGCTTTTCAAGATCGAGCTCATTCCTATATAGGAATGCCAGGTTTGTTTTCCCTGACCTCCCCACCGATCTATTCCCCTTAACTTTATTCCAGTGCTAGCCCAAGTATCATGGAACTTTCATCATAATATAATCTTTAGGTTCATCATAACATGACTTTCATAACTTTCTTGAAAATGTACATGTATCTATATGTATATCATAACTCATGCATATACTTTACCGAAATTTCGGTGGCATAACGGAACATGTCCGCTTCCCCATGAATAGTGCCGGTACTCAGAACACCAATTTCTTATAGAATTCATAACATTCCATTCATACTTCAAACATTGAACTCATAAGAGCATTAGTTACATTAGGACAGAATTACTGCCTCAGCATAATCATTCAATCCGATTTTTGTAACTCAAGCCAAAATTTCTATCTAACTCATCTGGACCTAAATTTTGGATATGTTAAAATGTTATGTGTCTATTTTCTAACCTCTTTGGTCCCATCTAATTTTGATAAATATAACTCAAGTTATTTAGGTTTTATCCCGGTCTGCCCTACAGCTAGCTAGAATTACACACTTAAAAGTAAAAATCCACTAAAATTCAAAAACTGATTCAAATCATACGAAATTGGTCTTATATTAAAGCTAACAGGACATTATTTCATTTACAAAAAGTTCCATTCCATTTGACTTAGTAGGGCTCGATTTATAAACCTCGAAATATGACCTTCCCTGAAGCGCCTATTTTGGCCCGGTTTGAACATAGGGAAAATTTCTTGGAACACTGGGAGCAAACAGGATCTTATCTAACTCTAAAATTTTTAAGGGAAATTATTCTATGTGTAAGCTTTCTAAAAAAGTTTGTCTCATTCAATTCCAAGTAGTATAAGGCAAGATTTACCCGGAACAACCTAGTGCACAGAATCAAAATCAAAAACCTAGGTCAAACTTCCAAAATTCATATCCACTCAATACTAATCCAATGGCCTTATATGATATATTTATCGAAAGCTCTGAATGTCTAGTTTCATTTAAAATTGGTTTCATCAAATTTAAATTGCAGTAGGCGGAGCCGTGCACTCCGCCATATGGACTGCCGAGGGTTTTTGGTTCTCCAGCCCTTCAGCCCTTCCTATTTTCATCCTTTCTTGCTTCCTATTCGAATTCAACATCACAAACAGCCAACAAATCAGCCAAATATCATCATATCCACTCAATCATCACATCAAGAATTGAGAAAATAAGCCACCACCAGCCATCCAAATCAGAAATTTAAGACAAGAATTAAACCTCTACCTCTTGCTATGTGTGATTTGGCTTGATTTTGGAGCTTGGATGAATAAAACTTGGTTGAGCTTGATGGTTTGATGGAGTTGGGTGAGTGAAGAAGAGAAGAAGAGAGCTGAAGTGAGGGAGAAGAGAGGGCGCAGAAAAATGGGGTTGAATGAGAAGAGAAGGATGTATTATAAAAGCATGGAGAGGTAGGTAACATGAAGGCTTTTGATTGGTCTAAACACACAAGGCTGAAATTCAGCCAGCCCTCTTCATTCTTTATGGCCTTCTTTGCACCACTTAAAGTAGGGTTAATGAGTTGAAATTTTATTGGTTTGATTCCAATAGTTTAGAATACCGTAATCTTACCGATTTTCTTTAAATCGGTAAATCAATTTCAAGAAAATTTTTGTGAAAACTTCTATACTTCTAACCTAATTTCCTCATGTCTAAACTCAATTAGTTGCTAATTAATTGATCCCAATTAAATATTTAGTCAAATTGTAATTAATCTTAATTATTTGATAAAAACCGAACAATTAGGCGAAAAACGATAAGAAAATTTCCGGGGGATGTTACAAGAGAAAGAGGGGATTTTTTGTGTTGTTGGATAAAGCAAACAATATGATTGGTTGATGGTTGAATGGTTGAAATTGAGCCACAACTCTCCACAAAGTTGGCATGCAAGTGGCGCTACTCTGCAAGGGGGAAGTGGCTGAATTTGTGCCATTTGATCAAGGGTTTACATAGTATAATTTCTATTGGTTCGGTTCTGACAGTTTAGAATATTGAAATCTTACCGATTTCTTTTAAATCGGTAAAATAGTTTTGGAAAAATCCTATGAGGTCTCTTATGTTTCTAATCTAATTTCCTTAAATCTAATCTCTCTAAATGATACTTAATTGGCTTTGAGTAAATATTTAATCGAATTCTAATTAATCACAATTATTTGATAAAACCGAATAACTTGGTTAAAAATGATAAAATTTTTCAGATGTTACAGAGTGGACGTATGATGGAGGATGCCAAACGATGTTGTTTTGGACTTATAGCTTCCGTCGCTCTACACCTATATGTTTCTTTTTGTGACGAACCTTGTCATTTAAGTTTGTATTCCATGTCTAGTATTTAGGTCATGGCATAACCATGAGCCTCTTTGATGTATTGTTTATATATATGTATGTATACATATATTATGAACCTATATGGATGTAATTATTAACTATATAATGCGATGAATTTGTGATTACTATTTCTTTACCTTTCTCATGTTTTTGATATTAGGGTATGAATCACATGTGATATGCTCTTTTTATATCTTCCTTCTCGCTCAAGGCTTTACTTTCCAAAATGCTGCAAAGCGATGATGTATTTAAAAAAAAAAATTACCGTGTTTTCCACGTAATTTAATTTATAAATGAAGTTGAGTTTTACGCAAGCATAAGTAACAACTAATAAAATGCCGTAATACGACTTAAGCGTAATATGGGTTTATTAAGGTGTTACAACTCTTCCACCAATCTATTCCCCTTAACTTTGCTCTAAGGCTGGCCCAAGTAATATGGAATCCTTTATAACTCTTATGAATTTCATAATCAAGATTAAATTGGCTTGAATGTCATATGCATTAACAAGTATATCATATTTTTTGCATAATTTCTGCCGGAATTTTGGCAGCATAACAGATTAAGTTCGTTTCCCCGTAAATAATGTCATTCGACTAGACAATCAGTCACAATAGTAAGGCCAACATAGTATGTCAATCTTTCAATATTGATATAAATTCTGCAACATTCAAACTTGAGTTGAGTTTATACATGTACTAAGATGTAGAATTCTTCAAATTGGTAATTCTGTTAACCCCATTTAGCTCTGTCCAGTTTTGTAATTTATGCCATGATTTTTGCTTAACTCATTTAGATCTGAAATTTGGATATGTTAAAGTATTATTTGTCTAGTTTTAAACCTCTTCAGTCCCATAATGTCTTGTGTAACGTCCGATTTCCAGCTTTCGACCTCATTAGTATTCACGATTTCCAACCTTATGTAAGTATGTACGAATTTCGACCTCATTAGTAATAAATTTCTGATTTCCGATTTCATTAGTCGAAATAGAGTGCTTCCGATTTCCGATTCTAAGATTTCCGACTTAGCACGAAATCCGACATCCAATTTGATCTCAACCAGAAATGGACGCAAGATCAGATCTCTGAATTGGTCTCCAAGGTCGACTCAAAATTTCACGAGTTCCGATCTCGAGTTTAATACCAAGAGCTTTCATTTCTCTATTTTCCTGAGTTCTGAGATAGAGTTTGGAGTGCCGAGGTCCTGTAAGTCCCGATTTCCTGGTACACGGATTAATGTTTCAAATTTCGATCTCCGATGTTATGCTTAGAATCAATTCGAGTTTACCTAATTTTATGACTTCCGAAATTAAGTGCTTGGCTTCACATCCGACTTTGCTTTCAAGTTTTGAGTAAACCAGACAATATTTCCGAGTTCCGACTTCATCTCCAAGATGTGCACGAGTTCCAGTCCCACTTTTAGGCGACGTGGAGAGCAATTCTACCACAAAAAGGGGACTACGTGAAAAGCAATTCTGTCACAAAAAGAGGGCAACATGGAGAGTATTTTGGTCGCAAAAAGAGGGAAAGGTTGGCTAAAATTCAGCCTTATGTTTTGAGGCTAATCAAAACCTTCCAAGTTAACTACCACTCATGCCTATATAACATACTCTCCTCCTCTCATTCAGACCCACTTCTACGTGACTTCTTCCTCACGTCAGCTCTCTTTTCTCTTCTCCACTCACCCACTCCATCCAACCTTCAAGTTCAAATAAGCACCATTCCCAAACTCAAGCTTAGTAACAAGAGGTAGAGGTTTTCTTCTTACTTGATTTTCTGACTCTTGGATAATTGGTAGTGATTTAACTCCTTAATTTTGATATGTTGATTGACTAATTATGATGAATTATAGTTGGTTTATTGGCTGTTTGTGAGATTAAAATTGAATTGGAAACAAGAAAGGATGAAGATATGAAGAGTTGAGAGGCTGGAAAACTCAAAACCCTCGGTAGTCCGTACGGCAGAGTGTACGGCTCCGCCTCCCGCCATTCAAAATTAATGAAACCATTTTTATATAAAACTAGACATCTAGGGCTTTCTACACATATATCATGTAAGACCATTGGAGTAATATTGAGAGAGATATGAATTTTTGAAGTTTGACTTAGGAATTAGGACACTTACTCAGGCAGTATAGGTTGAAAAGGGTGCAACTCACCCTATACAACTCCAAATTGAGTGAAATTAATCTTGTTGAAAAGCTTACATATAGGAGAACATCATACAAAGAAATTTTGAGTTTGTTATGATCTCAATTATTCCCAGTGATTTGAAGAAATTACTCTATGTCTAAACCAGGCCAAAATAGGGCAGTTCAAAAATGTTAAGTTTCGGGGCTTATAACTTGAGCCCTACTAAGGCAAATGAAATGGAACTTTTTGTATATGAAATTTGTCATGTTAGCTTTGATAAGAGCCAATTTCATATGATTTGAGTTAGTTTTCGATTTTTAGTAGTTTTTTACTTTTAGGTATCTGATTACGGCCACCATTTGGCGGTAGGGATAAATTCTAAATATCTTGAGCTATAGAGATCGAAATTAGATGGGACCAAAGAGATTAAAAACTAGACACATAACACTTTAACATACCGAAATTTGATATCCAAATGAGTTAAATAAAAATCATGGCTTAAATTATAAAAATCGGGTTGGTTGACTATGCTGAGGCAGAAACTCTACCTTGATGAGTTTAATGTTATTATGAGCTCAATATTGAAATATGTGTGTAATGTTGTGACCTTTATGATACATTGATGTTCTGATTAACTGGTACTATTCATGGGGAAGCGGACACGTTCCGTTATGCTGCCGAAATCTCGGTAGAATCCTTGTATAAGTTATGAATTACATGTCAATGCATATGCAATTTCAAGTAACCCATGAAAGTTATGATAATAATTATGTTACTATGAAAGTTTCATGCTACTTGGGCCAGCCCCGGATAAGAAGTTAAGAGGAATAGATCGGTGGGAAGGTCGGGGAAAGTAAACCCGGCATTCTGATATGAACGAGCTCAATCCTGAAAAGCAGATTATTACCAAGGAGTCTAAAATGGCCAAAAACTCCCAGGGGACCAAGTAATGGAAAAAGTTATGAGCAATGGAAAAGTTATGAAGAAAGGTTCAAAAATGAGACTTGCATGATTACATTAAGTGCATGATTGCATTGAACATGTGATTACAAGATATTTGCAGCTTGTCCGTTATATCTACTTACTGTTGTATGTTCATTTATCGTGCCATTTACTCTATGTTTTACTGTTAGTAGTTTATTCTGTTTTTTATATTGTCTTAAGTAAAATTGGACCCTGCCTCGGACCAAACATTTTTCTCAACCTTACTAAATATGAATAGTTAAGTTTAATCTCATATTTTTATAATTAAATAAAACCTGAGGCAACTGAGAATGAACGCGATGTCAATTAAACGTCATACCCGAACCCTACTGAGAATTTCTTAAATTCTCACCTCGTTTTGCATTTCCGCCTCATTCGCAGATGTGGGCGATGGACTCGACGGCTACCCTCATCATTGAGATTCCAGACCTGCAGCTTCCTAGGACCCCGAGTGGGACATCGCTGTACCTAGCTGACTTCCACCATTTCTGTCTCTACTTTTTAACAATAGGAATTTTGTTGTCCCTTTACTTCACTCTGCTTTTAATATGTATATTTATAAACTGAAACTTTGGCTTCCCACTAACATATGTATATATGCAACTAATGATATTTCTATGCTAAATTATGTTTATTATATAGAATGCCCTGCTTTGTAGGTATATACGTCAGTTATATATATATATATATATATATCGGAATATAAAATACTGAACACAGCTTTAGACAGAAGACTAACATGGTAACACAATCTACTTAATTTCATGCTATGACTTAAGCATAACATAAAATTAGTAGGGTGTTACATTTTTGGTATCAGAGCAATTCGTCTTAGCTAAGGCCTGAGGATTGGACTGACTATGCTTCACGCATTGTGTTTTTAGTTGACAACATGCACTAGATCTTACCTGTACGGTTGAGATATAGATGTGCATATGTACGAAGTGCCTGACCGTGTGAGCTGTTATTTATTAGCACATTAGACTTAGTGTTGAGCCTGATCAACTTAATAACTTTTGTTTTGTGTGCTCAGAACTTAATGGCTTCGAAGCGAGGTAGGCTATGCAGACCTTGCTCAAGAGAATCTCGTGACCTTATGGACCCGTCGAGAGATGGCTCAGCGATGCGGGAGCAGTCACGTGACTCACCAAATGATGGAGCAGCTAGGCAGGCGACCTGCGGCAGGCTATGGAGGAAACCCATATGGCCCGGGAGCTGATTTGGATTACCTCAAGTTCGCTGAGTTCAGAAAGGTGAATCCGCCCAGCTTTCGAGGGGCGTATGATCCTGATAATGCTGACGAATGGATTAAAGCCACGGAGAAGATTTTCTCTGTCCTTGATTACTCGGATCATCAAAAGGTGACTTTTGCCACCTATATGCTTGAGGCGGACGCAGAGTTCTTGTGGAACGGGGTACAAAGATTGTACAAAGAGTCTCAGACAGCAATCACCTGGATGGTGTTTAGAGACGTCTTCTACCAAAAGTACTTTCCTGCTTCGGTTCGAAATGCCAAGGAACTCGAGTTTATGCAGCTGCATCAAGGAAATGGGACAGTATCCGAATATATTGCTCGATTTGAAGAGTTGTGCAAATTCTCTACAATTTATCAGAGGAACCCCGATGAAGCCTGGAAGTGCATCATGTTTGAAGGAGGGTTACGGGAAGATATTCTCACCGCAATTGGGCCAATGGAGATCAGAGATTTTCCCACGTTGGTAAATAAATGTCGACTTGTGGAAGATTGCAACTCGAAACTGGCTGTAGCTAAGGCATCTGGTGGTGGTTACAGGAAGGGGTTGGCCCGTAGGGCCCAAGATTCAAGCCCAATTTTCAGCAGCAGAGGAGATTCCCGTCGGCAGGCAACAAAGGCAAGCAGCCTCAAAGGCCTCTTCCAAATCTAACTTGCACGAAGTGCGGTAGGAATCACGGTGATCGGCCATGTTTGGCAGGCTAGAATGTCTGCTACGGGTGTGGCAAGCTAGGCCACAAAATTTATGAGTGCCCAACCAGGAATCCACCACAGCCGTCTCGACCTCAACGTCAAGGGTGGATGTTTACCATGGATGCAGAGGAAGCTGATAAGTCCGAGGGACTAATCCAAGGTACCTGCGAAGTGGACGGTGAGGCTCTGACTGTACTTTATGATTCGAGTGCCTCGCATTCGTTTATTTCTCATGACTGTGTTGCTGTTTTGCGATTGCTAATTTCTGAATTGCCTTATGATTTACTGGTTTCTACTCCTACTAATAAACCTGTTAAAACTAGTCAAATTTGCATCAATGTTCCTCTCCGAATTGAGGGTAAAACCTTTACAGCCAATTTGATTTGCCTCCCTCTCTCTGGATTGGACATAATTCTAGGCATGGATTGGCTTTCTGCCAATCGAGTCATGCTCAATTGCTCTGATAAGACGGTGGTATTCCCCTCTGTCTCATCCTCTGAATCCCAAGCCTCAATACTCTTCTACCTGAACTCTTTATTAGTAAACTATAGTGGGTCGAAGAGTCAAGGATACATCCTCCTGTCAGCTAACGTGACAGAAGTTGAACAGAAACTAGAGGAGATCCCAGTTGTTAAGGAATATCCTGATGTTTTTCCAGAAGATATTCCTGAATTCCCTCCTGAGAGAGAGATTGAGTTCACCATCGAATTAGTTCCAAGTGCAGGACCAATATCTATAGCTCCGTATTGAATGTCACCTTTGGAGCTGACAGAGCTAAAGAGACAGATTGAGGAACTTTTGGAAAAAGGATTCATACGGCCAAGTGCGTCAACTTGGGGAGCTCTAGTCTTGTTGGTCAAAAAGAAAGACGGGAGCATGCGCCTATGCGTGGATTATAGGCAGTTGAATAAAGTAAAGATCAAGAATAAATATCCACTGCCAAGGATTGATGACCTCATGGACTAGCTACAAGGTGCAATGGTATTCTCCAAGGTTGATCTGCACTCTAGATATCATCAAATTCGAGTTCGGGAATAAGATATTCCTAAGACAGCCTTTCGAACTCGTTATGGGCACTACGAGTACACTGTGATGTCGTTTGGACTGACCAACGCACCAGCAGTATTCATGGATTACATGAATCAAATATTCCACCATACTTGGACAAGTTTGTAGTGGTCTTCATTAACGACATACTTGTCTACTCAAAGACGGAGCAAGAGCATGTCGAACACTTACAGCTAGTTCTGCAAATTTTGAGAGAAAATGAAACTTTATGCTAAGTTATCCAAATGCGAATTTTGGATGAAAGAAGTAAAATTTCTCGGCCATATAGTGTCTCAAGGAGGAATCTCAATGGATCCCAGCAAAGTAGAAGCGGTTCTAAATTGGGAAAGGCCGACCACGATCCTTGAAGTCGGGGAGTTTTACGGGCTTATTTGGATATTACAGGCGATTCATTAAGGATTTCTCGTATAGCCTTGCCCCTTTGACCAAGCTAACCGGGAAGAATGTCTCATTCAGTGGGCCAGAATGCGAATAGAGTTTTCAAGACTTGAAGAGAAGGTTGACTACGACGCCAGTATTAGCCTTACCAGACCCTCGTGGGCCCTTTGAAGTCTACTGTGATGCGTCCAAGCAAGGATTAGGATCTGTGTTGATGCAAGCCGGAAATGTGGTCGCATATGCCTCCAGACAATTAAAGCCACATGAAAGGAATTATCCTACACACGATCTCGAGTTAGCTGCAGTTGTGTTTGCCTTAAAGATATGGAGACATCACCTATATGGTGTAAGATTCGAAGTCTTTTCTGATCATAAGAGTTTGAAATACTTCTTTGATCAGAAGGAACTAAATATGAGGTAGCGAAGGTGGATGGAACTTCTTAAGAACTAAGAATTTGAATTGAAATACCACCCAGGTAAGGCAAACATTATGGCAGATGCTTTGAGCAGAAAATCATTGACCATAGCCTGGATGATGATTAAAGAGACAAAGCTTATTGAAAGCTTCCGAAATCTTAATTTGGGAATCGTTATAACTCCCAAGGCCCTTCAACTACATCAAATTAAGATAGCCAGTAGCTTTAAGGAGCTGATTCGGCAGGCACAGCAGCAGGATGCTAATCTCCAACATACGATCAACCTCGTGCAATCAGGGAAATTAATGGGTTTTGCTCAGGACAAGGAAGGCATCTGGCGACATCATGATAGGGTATATATACCCGAGGGGAATGATCTCCGGAGGAAAATCTTGAAGGAGGCACATAAGAGTGAATTCACTGTACATCCTGTCATAACTAAGATGTATCAAGACCTCAAGAAAATGTTTTGGTAGCCGGGCATGAAGTTAGACGTAGCGAGCTTCGTGAGCAAATGCTTGATCTGTCAAAAGGTGAAAGCAGAACATCAGAAACCCTCCGGGATGCTTCAACCCTTGGAAATCCCTGAGTGGAAATGGGAGAGTATCTCCATAGATTTTGTGATGGGATTACTAAGAACGCCAATAGGGTATGATGCTATATGGGTCATTGTGGATAGATTGACCAAATCCGCTCACTTCCTACCCATTCGAGCAAATTATCCATTGGAAAAATTGGCATAGCTATACATTCAAGAGATTATAAGGCTGCATGGAACCCCTTCAACCATTATCTCTGATCGGGACCCAAGGTTTACTTCACGATTTTGGGGAGCCTTGCAAAAGGCGTTCGGTGCTAAGTTGTGTTTAAGCACTGCATATCATCCGCAAACAGATGGTCAAACAGAGAGGACAATTCAAACCTTGGAAGATATGTTGCGAGCCTATATACTGGAGCAATGCGGTAATTGGGATCGATACTTATCGCTGGCCGAATTTGCATACAGCAATAGCTATCACGCTAGCATCGGTATGGCTCCTTACAAAGCATTGTACGGACGGAAGTGCCAATCTCCCTTGTGTTGGTACGAAATGGGAGAATCAACTCTATTGGGGCCTGATTTAGTTGAGCAGACCATTGAGCAGATCAAGAAAATACGAAGCAAGATGCTTACTGCTCAAAGCCGCCAAAAGAGTTACGTGGATACCAGGAGGAAGCCTCTGGAATTTCAAGAAGGAGACCACGTATTTTTGAAGGTTACGCCTACAACGGGAATAGGTAGAGCCATTAAAGTCAAGAAGTTAAATCCTCACTCTATTGGTCCCTTCCAGATCTTGAGGCGAATCGGATCAGTTGCATATCAAGTCGCTTTGCCTCCACAATTGTCAAACCTTCATGATGTGTTCCATGTTTCTCAACTTAGAAGATATCAGCCTGACTCTACACACGTGTTAGAACCCGAATCAATAAAGTTAAAGGAGGACTTGACTTTCCATGTTCAATCAGCACGGATTGTAGACAGAAGCAGCAGACAACTTCGAAACAAATCCGTGCAACTAGTAAAGGTAGCGTGGGGAAAAGAAGATGCTGAGGACTACACTTGGGAACTGGAATCAAACATGAGGAAAGAGCATCCTGGACTATTCTCTAGCGCTAAATTTTGAGGACAAAATTTTTTTTAAGGAAGGTGGTAATGTAACATCAGATTTCCAACTTTCAACCTCATTAGTATTCACGATTTCTGACCTTATGTAAGTATGTACGAATTCTGACCTCATTAGTAATAAATTTCCGATTTTCGATCCTAAGATTTCTGACTTAGCATGAAATCCGACATCCGATTTGATCTCAACCAGAAATGGACTTAAGATCAGATCTCTGAATTGGTCTCCGAGCTCAACTCAAAATTTCACGAGTTCCGATCTCGAGTTTAATACCAAGAGCTTTCATTTCTCTATTTTCCCAAGTTCCGAGATAGAGTTTGGAGTGCCGAGGTCCTGTAAGTCCTGATTTCCTAGTACACGGATTAATGTTTCGAATTTCGATCTCTGGTGTTATGCTTAGAATCGATTTGAGTTTACCTAATTTTACGACTTCCGAAATTAAGTGCTTGGCTTCACATCCGACTTTGCTTTCAAGTTTCGAGTAAACCAGACAATATTTCCGAGTTCTGACTTCATCTCCAAGATGTGCACGAGTTCCAGTCCCACTTTTAGGCGACGTGGAGAGCAATTCTGTCACAAAAAGAGGGCAACGTGGAGAGCATTTTGGTCACAAAAAGAGGGAAAGGTTGGCTGAAATTCAGCCTTATGTTTTGAGGCCAATCAAAACCTTCCAAGTTAACTACCACTCATGCCTATATAACACACTCTCCTCCTCTCATTCAGACCCCCTTCTACGTGACTTCTTCCTCACTTCAGCTCCTTTTTCTCTTCTCCACTCACCTACTCCATCCAACCTTCAAGTTTAAATAAGCACCATTCCCAAACTCAAGCTTAGTAACAAGAGGTAGAGGTTTTCTTCTTACTTGATTTTCTGACTCTTGGATAATTGGTGGTGATTTAACTCCTTAATTTTGATATGTTGATTGACTAATTATGATGAATTATAGTTCGTTTATTGGCTGTTTGTGAGATTAAAATTGAATTGGAAACAAGAAAGGATGAAGATAGTAAGAGTTGAGAGGCTGGAAAACTCAAAACCCTCGGCAGTCCGTACGGTGGAGTGTACGGCTCCGTCTCCCGCCGTTCAAAATTAATGAAACCATTTTTATGTAAAACTAGACATCTAGGGATTTCTACACATATATCATATAAGACCATTGGATAATATTGAGAGAGATATGAATTTTTGAAGTTTGACTTAGGAATCAGGACACTTACTTGGGCAGTATAGGTTGAAAAGGATGCAACTCACCCTATACAACTCCAAATTGAGTGAAATTAATCTTGTTGAAAAGCTTACACATAGGAGAACATCATCCAAAGAAATTTCGAGTTTGTTATCATCTCAATTGTTCCCAGTGATTTGAAGAAGTTACTCTATGTCTAAACCAGGCCAAAATAGGGCAGTTCAAAAAGGTTAAGTTTCAGGGCTTATAACTCGAGCCCTACTAAGGTAAATGAAATGGAACTTTTTTCATATGAAATTTTGTCATGTTAACTTTGATAAGAGACCAATTTCATATGATTTGAGTCAGTTTTCAATTTTTAGTGGATTTTTACTTTTAGGTGTCTGATTCTGGCTAGCCACTGGACAGGCCGGGATAAATTCTAAATATCTTGAGCTATAAATATCGAAATTAGATGGGACTAAAGAGGTTAGAAACTAGACACATAACACTTTAACATACCCAAATTTGAGGTCCAAATGAGTTAAATAGAAATTATGGCTTAAATTATAAAAACCGGGTTGGTTGACTATGCTGAGGCAGAAACTCTGCCTTGATGAGTTTAATATTATTATGAGCTCAATATTGAAATATGTGTGTAATGTTGTGGCCTTCATGATACATTGATGTTCTGATGTACTAGCACTATTCATGGGGAAGTGGACACGTTCCGTTATGCTGCCGAAATCTCGGTAGAATCCATGTATAAGTTATGAATTATATGTCAATGCATATGCAATTTCAAGTAACCCATGAAGTTTATGATGAGAATTATGTTACTATGAAAGTTCCATGCTACTTGGGTCAGCCCCGGATAAGAAGTTAAGGGGAATAGATCGGTGGGAAGGTTGGGGAAAGTAAACCCGGCATTCCTGTATAGGAACGAGCTTGATCCTGAAAAGCAGACTATTACCAAGGAGTCTAAAATGGCCAAAAACTCCCAGGGGACCAAGTAATGGAAAAGTTATGAGCAATGGAAAAGTTATGAAGAAAAGTTCAAAAATGAGACTTGCATGATTACATTAAGTGCATGATTGCATTGAACATGTCATTACAAGATATTTGCAGCTTGTCCGTTATATCTACTTACTGTTGTATGTTCATTTATCCTGCCATTTACTCTATGTTTCTTGTTAGTAGTTTATTACATTTCTTATATTGTCTTAAGTAAAACTGGACCCTGCCTCGGACCGAACATTTTTCTCAACCTTACTGAATATGAATAGTTAAGTTTAATCTCATGTTTTTATAATTAAATAAAACCCGAGGCAACTGAGAATGAACGCGATGTCAATTAAACGTCATACCCGAACCCTACTGAGAATTTCTTAAATTCTCACCTCGTTTTGCATTTCCGCCTCATTCTCAGATGTGGGCGATGGACTCGACGGCTACCCTCATCATTGAGATTCCAGACTTGCAGCTTCCCAGGACCCCGAGTGGGACATCGCTGTACCTAGCTGACTTCCGCCATTTCTATCTCTACTTTTTAACAATAGGAATTTTGTTGTCCCTTTACTTCACTCTGCTTTTGATATGTATATTTATAAACTGAAGCTTTGGCTTCCCACTAACATATGTATATATGCAACTAATGATATTTCTATGCTAAATTACGTTTATTATATAGAACGCCCTGCTTTGTAGGTATATACGTCAGTTATATATATATATATATATCGGAATATAAAATACTGAACACAGCTTTAGACAGAAGACTAACATGGTAACACAATCTACTTAATTTCATGCTATGACTTAAGTATAACATAAAATTAGTAGGGTGTTACATCTTGATATGTGTAACTCAAGTTCTTGAAGATTAACCTAGGTCTGCTCTGTAGCCAAGTAGAATTACACATTGAAAAGTAAAAATTCATTAAAATTAGAAATCTACTTGGATTTATACAAAACATATATCATTTTAAAGCTAATTGAACTAGTTTTCATTTTCAATAAGTTTCATTTAATTTGAATAAGTAGAGCACAAGTTATACGCTCCCAAAGTTGGTGGAATTGGCTTGTCCTATGTCTATCTAGTCAGGACATAGGGAGATTTTGGCGATTTATTGGGGAAAGCAGGGAAACAATTTGTTTTTGAAATTTTTATAGCATGTTGAAGGTGTAGAGGGTGAATTAGGCCCCACACAACCTACCCTAGTTAGGTCCAGAGGCAGAAATCTAGGATAAAGTTCAAAAAATCATATTTCACTCAATACTAATTGAATGTCTTATAATTTATATGGTTCGAAAGTTCCAAATTTCTATTTTCATTTAAAATTATTTCATCAAATTCCGATGGCTCTGTGTGAAGCAGTATACTTTGCAAGTACAGACATTGAAGGGTTTTCACTTGAGTTAGATTTTGTTTTGCTACTTCTTTTGTTTTTGATTCAAGTTTCAATCCAAACCCAATAAACACATACTAAACCAGTCATAAAAGATGATATAAACATAAAACATCACCACAAAAGAGAGTAGAATAGAATTTTTCATCGGCCCCTACATCACAACAACAGGTAAGATAAGTTCAATCCTATCGAAACACTACTTGTGGCTTCTAGTTTCAGCTTCTTTAATAACTTTTCCTTAATTAAACTCCAAGATTGATGGTAATGAAATTCTTTAGCTGAAGCCAAAGAATCTAAAGAGAGGGAGATGATGAGATTATGTTGAGGTTTCCTAATTGAATATGAAAGAAAAATGAAAATTTAGAGAGAAAAAGAGCAAGATTGTGTGTAGAGGCTTAGGTAAGTATAGAAGGTATGATGAAGAGGAATGAGTTGATAACACAAATGGAGGGTATATTATGGATGGAGGTGGCCGAACCTTACTTGGGATAATGATGGAAAATTTTATGCCTTGGTGACTATATTAGAAAAAGAATTGTGGTTGGTGGGATAAATGGCTATGATTTAGCCAACAAGAGGGTGGTTGGTGGAATAGATAGCTATGATTTAGCCAATGAGAGGGGTGAATGGCGAGTTTCTAGCAATAGGATCTAGGGTTTTATACTATATTCATGTTGTAACATCCCCGTTTTTACCTAAGTTAATTAGCTCGGTGTTCCCGGCTAATTAGAGGGGTTAGCGATTAATTGAGAATTAATCGATTAATCTCGAGAGCAAGAGCTTAGTAAATTAAGTCTAGCCAACAATTTAATCATAATGTCCTAAGCGTTTTAATAAAACCTTAATCGTCGAATCCTTAATTACTCGAAGGTGCCAAAACAAAAGTAAGACAACCTAACCTTACTAATCAAGTTTATAATGATTAAGACACTTAAGACAACTCTTGAAAAATTAAAACCCAAATTTAAGCATATGCTTAACCGTAATGCAAGGTATCATAAAAAGTGTAATTGACAAGAGTTAACTCATGGGTAATTAAGCCAATTAAGTTAAATTACACTTAAATAATTCTAATAACATTTAGAGATAAAAGTTCTTCCATGCATATGCCCTAAAAAGACATACCAAGGAGGAGCAACATCTCACCCTTCATTCGATCTCTTTAATCCTACACCATTAGATCAAAAGCCAAGACTAGGATCCTTGTCATCCACCATTAGATCTTGACACTTGGTGTGATCCTAGCCATCCAATGCCCAATCCTAAGAGAGCTCATGCTTTTAACCACTTGACAAAAAGCACTACATAGTCTTTACCCAATTGCCAAGACTCAAAGGAAACACAACACACTCTTTTGCCCCAAGGTTTTTCCACTCCCTAGCTTGTGTAAGAAGCAAAATCACATCACCTTTTCTTCCCCATTTTGCGCCACCATCAGCCCCTCTCTCCCTCATTTCATTTTTCACTTCCTCTCTCAAGACACACACACACAAAGCTCTCTCCTCTCTCCTCTCTCCAAGTCTCATACTCTCTTCTTCTTCCAAGCTTCATTGTGTTCTTCCAACCCTCATACTACTTCCTACTCATCTCCATTTACCATTCTCACAAGCCCTTCAAGGACTACCATTTTTGGTCCTTGGAGAAACAAAGCCACTCATACACAAGCCTCACTATCAAGCTCAAGGAGGAGGAGGCCATCTCCAACATCTTTCTTTCTCTTCAAGCTTTCAAGAAATCCAATTGGTAGTGGCTCTAAACTCTTTTTCTCTCTTGTTTTTCAAGCTTTAGAACTCCTATGCTCTCCATAGCTAGGTGGTTTTAAAGATTGATCATGGGCATCATAGCCATTCTTGTCATAAAATGAGATGTTGTTGCTTGTATGGTGGTTTGTTGAAAACATGTTTTCGGTTTGGTGTGATACATGGTTGAACTCAATATTTTGAACTCCAACATGTTAGTTTTTCACTAATCTTTCATGGTATATGAGTGTTTTATCACTTGAGAATGTTTTCTTGAAAGTGAGGTTGAGTGTTTTGGAGAAAACATGAGGAAAATCAAAACGTGAAATCTGGATTTTCTGGCAGTCTGTAAACCGAACGGTATAACTTTTTCCAGAGAACTCAAAAATTAGTGGAACCAATTTTATATGAAAATAGACTCAAAGAGCTTTCCATACATATAAAATACATAAGATTCGGAGTTAAAATGAGTGAGATATGATTTTTCAAAGTGGACTGTTCTCGGATTGGTTTCTGTCTGGGCAGTCTACACTAAAATGGGTATAACTCGAGCTACAAAAATGATTTTTGAGTGAGACCAAGTTTAATTGAAAGCTAAGACATATAGGAACAAACCCATAAAACAGTTTTCTCAGATTCCTTCTGAGTAATTATAATGAGAAGTAACAATCCACTGTACCGGGAGTGAACTTAGAAACTGAACAGTCAGAATAAAATATGCATAACTCAAGCTACAAAAGGAATTTTTAAGTGGGGTTTCTTTTGTTTAAAAATAGACTCAGAGAAGTATATCCACACAAAAATTCGAAATAAAAGAGTAAAAGATGAAATTATGGTGAATTTTCAAAGTTACTGCCCCACTGTAAAAGTAAAACTGGTTATGGTAAAAGTTAAAGAATAAGGAGAAATAAGCTTTAAGACATTAATACCCTTATATTAAGCATTAGAGAACCCTCATAATTCAACTTAAAAAGTGTCAAAGAGGACATTAGACAAAAAGTGGCATTATGCTCAATAAGAGAAGTTTACACAAGAGACAATCTTAATTAAAAGCTTGCACCAAATTTCCTAAGCTAAGCTCATAAAACTTTGCTTGAGAATATGCCTTATGTTTATGTGCAAGCATGATGTTATGATAATGATCATGATGATATGATGATGTTATGATAATGATGGTGATGATATGATGATGTTATGATAATGATGATGATGATATGATGATGTTATGATGATGATCATGATGATGATGATATGATATGATGCTTAATGTTACATGATATTGGTTTCTCTGTTTGGCAAAATTTTGGGAAGCTTCTGGCCTAGCGTTATGCAAATTTTGTAAGAATTATGGACTTAGAAATATTTTGCATCATAATGCTTAAATAAGAAGAAGTTTAATTCAAGTAAGTGATCCTTCAAAAGGGAAGGTAACCTAATTTAAGTTTCCCCTCACCCACGACTCACATGAGGCATGGCATGACCCAGCTAGTGTGAGTATAGGGGATAGGTCTTACATGAGGCATGGCATGACCCAGCTAGTGTAAGTACCGAAATTCTATGGTGGCGACGGCCAGTATGAGCTCATTACCACTTATGTTTAGTGGGTGAAAAGATAAAGTCAAGTTAAGAAAAGAAAAGGGACTTCGGTCCAAAACCCTAGAAAGAGAAGAAGTTAAGAGAACCTTCTAGCTTGAACATGCATGTTGTATACGATTACACTTGTACTTGTAGTTACTACGATACAAATGATTAGAAGGTATGTTAAAAAGTGAATCCGCTTCGGATACTCATGTTTTCGGAAATCTAAGAATTGAATTGATGTATGCTCACTGTTTTTATTAATAAATACCGAAGTGGTGGGGCGATGACGATGACACTTTCGTGTCGGGTTAAAGTCTCGAGAAATCTTATTTCTCACCCTAGTTGTTTTTCCGTCTCGTCACGGATACCCATGGCACGCCCGTGACATGGAGCATGGAGCCTCCCACCATGAGTGGGCCTATGATGAGGACGCCCACGCTATCGTGGGCCACGACCACCACGATAGTTCGCACGCACTTCTACCCGGTCGAGTTTTTGAGCAGAGGAGCCGGAGGTCCCTTGACCCCAGAGACATCTCATCGGCTCTCCTTGGACAGCCCTTAGGTCCTTGGGACTTTCCGCTGGCCGTTGCCGACATCGAGATGGAGCCGATGTCGCCGGATTTACCGTGGCGAGCCCGAGCCATTACCAGAGGTCCCGGTAGTCGAGGTGAGTTAAATGACCCACCTAGAGCCGCGGCAGCCGTCGCCGCTCCCGTGTATCACCGCGACCGCGTCGAGGAGGATTCCTCCGAGGCCCGTTCTTACGTGGCCGCTACACCCTGGTCGTCGCGTTCGTCGGCGTCGACGTGAGTAGCCGGCGCCCTCATATTATCCGCACTCCTTCATTCCCGAGGCCGAGGCGAGGGAACAGGTGTTCGAGGACTTGAGCCCACTTGATCGAAGGCATGGAATGGGCGAAGAGGCGTGAGGCGTCCCACATGGGTCTATTTTTATTCCTTATCTGTTGTATTTCATTACGTATCGGACTTATGTATCTTTGACTTGAGGCCATGACATGACCATGAGTTCCCTTTATGTATGGATATTATGAGATTAATTATATTTATGATTGTTGTAGTAATTGAATGCATGGTATATTGATTTTATCCTTGTTCCATTAATTTTTACTGAAATCTTTGCGTCACGTTCGTTTGTTGCTACTTTCTCGCGAGGCTTTACTTTCAAAAAGTGACGACGTATTTCAAAAGAAAGAAAAAATTTTTACCGTATTTTCCGCGTAATTTAATTTCAAATGAAGTTTAGTTTTCCACGAGCATAAGTAACAGCTAATAAAATGCCGTATCGACTTAAGCGTAGTATGGGTTTATTAGGGTGTTACATTATGGTATCGAGCGATTCATCTGTTAAAGCCTGGGTTGGGTGACTATGCTTCAAAGCATAACTCTACGTGCGCTATGTTAAGTCATGTTGTGGATCTATGCGTATGATGGGATGTAGGACTTAGAATGCATGACCGTCATGTGAGATTGCCTTTAGTTGCCGCCATGCTTATGCTTGATATTGGGCCTGATCAACTCGATATTTTTGTTTTGGTGTGTTCGGAACTAATGGCAACTTCGCAGACGCATCGCTAACGAGCCCGGCGGCCACGAACATCGCCGATTTCATGAGGACTTTCCGACCAAATGGCGAATGCCATGCAAGCTCAAGCTACACTTGGCGAGCATATGATGGATCAGCTAAATCGGAGGTCAGAAGAGTGCATTGGTGGAAGCGGAGTGGGCCGAGTATCGAAATTCTCGGAGTTTCGTAAAGGCAAACCCACCAAGTTTCAAGGGGCCTTTAACCCTGATGAAGCCGATGAGTGGATCAAGGAGATCGAGAAGATCTACTACTGTCCGACCTTTCGGAGACCCAAAAGGTGGCCTTCGCCACTTATATCTTGAAGGCGGATGCTGAATTTTGGTGGAAAGAGTGCGAAGAGCCTGATGGAGAGCGACCAAAGGGAAATCACTTGGGACGTCTTCAAGGCTGACTTTCTACGAGAAGTATTTCGATGTCCGTGAGGAACGCAAAGCGAGATGGAGTTCACGAGGCTCTACCAGGAGGTATGAGCATTCTTGAGTACACGCAGTTTGAGGTGTGCAAGTTCTCCACCCTTTATCGTGAAACCTGACGAGGCGGAAATGCATGAAATATGAAGGGGTTTGAGTGACATCCTGGCATCCGTAGCCCCGCTGAAATTGAACTCACGGCCCTTGTCAATAAGAGTCGTGTAGTGGAGGAATGCAACCGTAAGTTGGCAATTCAGAGGTCGGAGGCCCATAAGAGAAGGCAAGCGTCTCAAGGGCAACACACGAAGCAGCCCCCGCAAAAGAAGCCCTACCATGGTGAAGGTTCTAAGGGCAGCGACCCACAGAGACCATCTGCTAATCCTCCAAGACCCGGGCCAGCCTCAAGGCACGCAACAAATTCTGTTTGAGAAGTGTGGGAAGAACACGGAGGGTGCACTCTGTGAGGACAAAACGTTTGCTTCAGATGTGGACAGCCCGGCCATTTTGCCAAGAACTGCAACAAGGACACGCCTGCCCCCAAACCGCAACGCCAAGGAAGGGTTTTCACAATGAACGCCGAGGAGACCACGGAGTCTGATGATCTCATTCGAGGTACATGCGAAGTGAACGGTAACATCTTAACTCAGATCTTGTATGATTACGGCGCTACGCATTCTTTTATTTCCCATGATTGCGTAAGTAGATTGGGGTTGTCTGCTTCGAAATGCCTTACATGTTGCTTGTTTCTACTCCCACTGGGAAACCAGTTAGAACTTGTCTGTGTTGTTTACAATGTCAAATACATATTGATGGTAGGACCTACGAGTCAGATTTAATCTGTCTTCCTTTAGTTGGTTTAGATCTAATCTTAGGCATGGATTGGCTTTCAGCCAACCATGTTATGTTAGATTGTGCTGCCAAGACAATCGTATTCCTTCTTTACCTTCTAAACCTGTTAGTTTAAGCCCAAGCTTTGTTGTGTTATACTGTTGTAAGACTGAGAATCAAGAATACGTTCTCCTATCGACAAGTGAGGTTGAACTGGAGCAAGCTCTTGATGAGATTCCTGTGGCGAATGAGTACCCTGAAGTCTTCCCTGAGGATATCCCTGAGTTTCCCCCTGAGAGAGAGATAGAGTTTTCCATAGAATTGGTGCCAGGGACTGGACCAATATCTATTGCACCTTACCGAATGTCCCCTTTGGAGTTGGAAGAACTGAAGACCCAATTGGAGGAGTTGCTGGAAAAGAAGTTTGTGAGACCAAGTGCCTCACCTTGGGGAGCCCCGGTGTTGTTTGTCAAGAAGAAGGATGGAAGCATGAGGCTGTGCGTGGATTATCGGCAGTTAAACAAGGTCACAGTGAAAAACAAGTACCCCCTACCAAGGATAGATGACCTGATGGACCAACTCAGAGGAGCAGTGGTGTTTTCAAAGATAGATCTAAGGTCGGGTTACCATCAAATTAGAGTGAGGGAGGAAGATATCCCCAAGTCGGCCTTTAGGACTAGATATGGGCATTATGAGTTTAGAGTAATGTCGTTTGGATTGACCAATGCCCCGGCTGTGTTTATGGATTATATGACCAGGATCTTTAGGCCATACTGGATAAGTTTGTGGTGGTCTTTATAGATGACATCCTCATCTACTCAAAGGCGAAGGAGGAACATGAAGAGAGCATCTTAGGATTGTGTTGGAAATCTTGAGGGATAAGAAGCTTTACGAAATTGTCAAAGTGTGAGTTACGCTAGAAGAAGTGAAGTTCTTAGGTCACGTCGTGACTAAGGGAGGGATATCCGTAGATCCAAGCAAAGTGGAGGCTGTAATGAACTGGGAAAGACCTACGACGGTGACGGAGATTCGGAGTTTTCTCGGCCTAGCCGGGTATTATCGGAGGTTTATAAAGGGATTTTCTCGGATATCCTACCCTTGACCAAACTCACTAGGAAGAATCTTTGCGTTTGTATGGACTGGAGAGTGTGAGAAAGTTTTCAAGAGTTGAAGGCGAAGTTGACTTCCACACTGCACTAGTCCCTGCTCGACCCTCAGGGAGCCTTTGAGGTCTTTTGTGACGCCTCTGGAAGAGGTTTAGGTTGTGTTCTGATGCAAAATCGCAGTGTGGTAGCGTACGCCTCTAGACAAGCTGAAACCTCATGAGGTTAATTACCCAACCCATGACTGGAATTAGCGGTAGTGGTGTTTGCCTTGAAGATATGGAGGCACCATCTATATGGAGTTAGGTTTGAGGTATTCTCGGATCACAAGAGTCTCAAGTACTTGTTTGATCGAAGGAGCTTAACATGAGGCGGAGGAGGTGGATGGAATTCTTGAAAGATTATGATTTTGGGTTAAACTACCACCCTGGTAAGGCTAATGTGGTGGCGGATGCAGCGAGCCGCAAGTCACTACATGTGTCGTGGATGATGGTCAAGGAAGCGAGTTGATTGAGAGCTTTAGAGACTTGAACCTTGGAGTTACCCCCGACCCCTCGTAGTATAAGGTTGAGTCGATCAAGGTGACGAGTGAGTTCAAGGGACAAATTATGCGGGCTCGGGAAGAGGATGAAGAGTTCTTGAGGTTAGTAGCCCAAGTGAAGGAGGAAAGCGAAAGAATTTGCTCAAGACGTTGATGGCGTGTGGAGGTATCAAGGGAGGATATGTGTACCGCTAAGGGCGACTTGAGGAGGATGATTGTAGAAGAAGCTCACAAAGGTCATTTCACCATACATCCTGGCATGACAAAGATGTACCAAGACCTCAAGAGGATGTTTTGGTGGCCAGGCATGAAAGCGAGATGTAGCCGATGTGGTGGGAAGGTGCTTAGTTTGTCAAAGGTGAAAATTGAGCACCAAAACCCTCAGGCATGCTGCAGTCATTGGAGATCCTGAGTGGAAATGGGATGGAATCTCTATGGATTTTGTGATGGGTTTACCGAACACAAGCGATTTGATGCCATATGGGTTATCGTGGATAGATTGACCAAGTCCGCCCACTTCTTACCCATTAGAGCGAATTATCCTCCTGGATAAGCTAGCCCACTATATATCCAAGAGATCATAAGATTGCACGGAGTACACGCAACCATCGTGGTGCGATAGAGACCCAAGGTTTACCTCTAGGTTACGGGAGCCTTGCAAAGGCCTTTGGGACGAAACTTTGTTTAAGTACACTGACTACCACCCAGGCCCGATGGACAATCAGAAAGAACCATACAAACCCTAGAGGATATGTTGAGAGCATGTGTAATGGACCGACCCGGAAGTTGGGACAAACACCTACCCCTCATCGAGTTCGCCTACAACAATAGTTTCCACGCTAGCATTGGGATGGCGCCTTATGAAGCCCTGTATGGCAGGAAGTGCCAATCTCCGCTTTGTTGGTATGAATCGGGTGAGCAAAGCCTCTTAGGGCCGGATCTGGTTAGACAAACCACCGAACAAATTAAGAGGATAAGGGAAAGGATTCTCACTGCACAAAGTCGTCAGAAGAGCTATGCGGATAAGAGGAGAAAGCCAATCGAGTTCGAAGAAGGAGAACACGTATTCTTGAAAATCACTCCTACAACAGGCATTGGTAGAGCCCTTAGAGTCAAAAAGTTGAGCCCTCGTTTTCTTGGCCCTTTTGAAATCTTGAAACAAGTAGGTACAGTTGCCTACCAAATAGCATTACCACCCCATTTGTCAAACCTTCATAATGTTTTCCATGTCTCCCAATTGAGAAAATACAACTCCGACCCCAATCATCTTCTTGAGCCAGAAAGTGTACAGTTAAGGGAAGACCTAACCTTCGACCTACCGCCTATGAGAATCATAGATAGGAAGGTCAAGCAGCTGAGGAACAAGTCTGTGCCCTTAGTGAAAGTGGCATGGGGAAGAGGAAGCTTGGAGGAGCACACGTGGGAGCTCGAGGCAGAGATGCAAAGAGAATTTCCCCACCTGTTTACAGGTAACGAATTTTGAGGGCAAAATTCTTTTAAGGAGGAGAAATGTAACATCCCGTTTTACCTAAGTTAATTAGCTCGGTGTTCCGGCTAATTAGAGGTTAGCGATTAATTGAGAATTAATCGATTAATCTCGAGAGCAAGAGCTTAGTAAATTAAGTCTAGCCAACAATTTAATCATAATGTCCTAAGCGTTTTAATAAAACCTTAATCGTCGAATCCTTAATTACTCGAAGGTGCCAAAACAAAAGTAAGACAACCTAACCTTACTAATCAAGTTTATAATGATTAAGACACTTAAGACAACTCTTGAAAAATTAAAACCCAAATTTAAGCATATGCTTAACCGTAATGCAAGGTATCATAAAAAGTGTAATTGACAAGAGTTAACTCATGGGTAATTAAGCCAATTAAGTTAAATTACACTTAAATAATTCTAATAACATTTAGAGATAAAAGTTCTTCCATGCATATGCCCTAAAAAGACATACCAAGGAGGAGCAACATCTCACCCTTCATTCGATCTCTTTAATCCTACACCATTAGATCAAAAGCCAAGACTAGGATCCTTGTCATCCACCATTAGATCTTGACACTTGGTGTGATCCTAGCCATCCAATGCCCAATCCTAAGAGAGCTCATGCTTTTAACCACTTGACAAAAAGCACTACATAGTCTTTACCCAATTGCCAAGACTCAAAGGAAACACAACACACTCTTTTGCCCCAAGGTTTTTCCACTCCCTAGCTTGTGTAAGAAGCAACATCACATCACCTTTTCTCCCCCATTTTGCGCCACCATCAGCCCCTCTCTCTCCCTCATTTCATTTTTCACTTCCTCTCTCAAGACACACACACACAAAGCTCTCTCCTCACTCCTCTCTCCAAGTCTCATACTCTCTTCTTCTTCCAAGCTTCATTGTGTTCTTCCAACCCTCATACTACTTCCTACTCATCTCCATTTACCATTCTCACAAGCCCTTCAAGGACTACCATTTTGGTCCTTGGAGAAACAAAGCCACTCATACACAAGCCTCACTATCAAGCTCAAGGAGGAGGAGGCCATCTCCAACATCTTTCTTTCTCTTCAAGCTTTCAAGAAATCCAATTGGTAGTGGCTCTAAACTCATTTTCTCTCTTGTTTTTCAAGCTTTAGAACTCCTATGCTCTCCATAGCTAGGTGGTTTTAAAGATTGATCATGGGCATCATAGCCATTCTTGTCATAAAATGAGATGTTGTTGCTTGTATGGTGGTTTGTTGAAAACATGTTTTCGGTTTGGTGTGATACATGGTTGAACTCAATATTTTTGAACTCCAACATGTTAGTTTTTCACTAATCTTTCATGGTATATGAGTGTTTTATCACTTGAGAATGTTTTCTTGAAAGTGAGGTTGAGTGTTTTGGAGAAAACATGAGGAAAATCAAAACGTGAAATCTGGATTTTCTGGCAGTCTGTAAACCGAACGGTATAACTTTTTCCAAAGAACTCAAAAATTAGTGGAACCAATTTTATATGAAAATAGACTCAAAGAGCTTTCCATACATATAAAATACATAAGATTCGGAGTTAAAATGAGTGAGATATGATTTTTCAAAGTGGACTGTTCTCGGATTGGTTTCTGTCTGGGCAGTCTACACTAAAATGGGTATAACTCGAGCTACAAAAATGATTTTTGAGTGAGACCAAGTTTAATTGAAAGCTAAGACATATAGGAACAAACCCATAAAACAGTTTTCTCAGATTCCTTCTGAGTAATTATAATGAGAAGTAACAATCCACTGTACCGGGAGTGAACTTAGAAACTGAACAGTCAGAATAAAATATGCATAACTCAAGCTACAAAAGGAATTTTTAAGTGGGGTTTCTTTTGTTTAAAAATAGACTCAGAGAAGTATATCCACACAAAAATTCGAAATAAAAGAGTAAAAGATGAAATTATGGTGAATTTTCAAAGTTACTGCCCCACTGTAAAAGTAAAACTGGTTATGGTAAAAGTTAAAGAATAAGGAGAAATAAGCTTTAAGACATTAATACCCTTATATTAAGCATTAGAGAACCCTCATAATTCAACTTAAAAAGTGTCAAAAAGGACATTAGACAAAAAGTGGCATTATGCTCAATAAGAGAAGTTTACACAAGAGACAATCTCAATTAAAAGCTTGCACCAAATTTCCTAAGCTAAGCTCATAAAACTTTGCTTGAGAATATGCCTTATGTTTATGTGCAAGCATGATGTTATGATAATGATCATGATGATATGATGATGTTATGATAATGATGGTGATGATATGATGATGTTATGATAATGATGATGATGATATGATGATGTTATGATGATGATCATGATGATGATGATATGATATGATGCTTAATGTTACATGATATTGGTTTCTCTGTTTGGCAAAATTTTGGGAAGCTTCTGCCTAGTTATCTTTTAGAAATTTTGTAAGAATTATGGACTTAGAAATATTTTGCATCATAATGCTTAAATAAGAAGAAGTTTAATTCAAGTAAGTGATCCTTCAAAAGGCAAGGTAACCTAATTTAAGTTTCCCCTCACCCACGACTCACATGAGGCATGGCATGACCCAACTAGTGTGAGTATAGGGGATAGGTCTTACATGAGGCATGGCATGACCCAGCTAGTGTAAGTACCGAAATTCTATGGTGGCGACGGCCACGGTATGAGCTCATTACCACTTATGTTTAGTGGGTGAAAAGATAAAGTCAAGTTAAGAAAAGAAAAGGGACTTCGGTCCAAAACCCTAGAAAGAGAAGAAGTTAAGAGAACCTTCTAGCTTGAACATGCATGTTGTATACGATTACACTTGTACTTGTAGTTACTACGATACAAATGATTAGAAGGTATGTTAAAAAGTGAATCCGCTTCGGATACTCATGTTTTTAAATCTAAGAATTGAATTGATGTATGCTCACTGCTTTTATTAATAAAAACCGAAGTGGCTGGGACGATAGCGATGACACTTTAGTGTGGGTTCGAGTCCTCTTGAGAAATCTTATTTCTCACCCTAGCTGTTTTTCCATCTCGTCACTAGATACTCATGGCACGCCCCGTGGCATGGAGCATGGAGCCTCCCCACCATGAGTGGGCCTATGATGAGGGCGCCACGCTTATCGTGGCCACGACCACCACGATAGTTCGTGACGCATTTCTACCCGGTCGAGTTTTTGAGCAGAGGAGGCCGGAGGTCCCGCCACCCCAGACATCTCATCGGCTCTCCTTGGACAGCCCTTAGGTCCTTGGGACTTTCCGCTGAGCCGTTGCGGACATCGAGATGGAGCCGATGTCGCCGGATTTACCCGTAGCCGAGCCCGAGCCATTACCAGAGGTCCTGGTAGTCGAGGTGAGTTCGACGGCCACCCCTAGAGCCGCAGCAGCTTCGTCGCCGCTCCCCGTGTATCACCGCACCGCGTCTGAGGAGGATTCCTCCGAGGCCCGTTCTTCTGTGGCCAGCTACACCCCTGGTCGTCGCATTCGTCGCGTCGACGTGAGTAGCCGGCGCCCTCATATTATCCGCACTCCCTTCATTCCCCGAGGCCGAGGAGCGAGGGGAACCAGGCATTCGAGGACTTGAGCCCACTTGATCGAAGGCATGGAATGGGCAGAGAGGCCAGCAGACGTCCACATGGGTCTATTTTTATTCCTTATCTGTTGTATTTCATTCTGTATCAGACTTATGTATCTTTGACTTCGGGGCCATGACATGACCATGAGTTCCCTTTTATGTATGGATATTATGAGATTAATTATATTTATGATTGTTGTAGTAATTGAATGCATGGTATTTTGATTTTATCCTTGTTCCTTTAATTTTTACTGAAATCTTTGCGATACGTTCGTTTGTTGCTACTTTCTCGCGCGAGGCTTTACTTTCAAAAAGTGACGACGTATTTCAAAAGAAAGAAAAAATTTTACCGTATTTTCCGCGTAATTTAATTTCAAATGAAGTTTAGTTTTCCACGAGCATAAGTAACAGCTAATAAAATGCCGTAATACGACTTAAGCGTAGTATGGGTTTATTAGGGTGTTACACATGTTATCTTATAGTATAAGTTCCTATTAACTTGATTCTTAATTCACAAGATGTCGTTAAGCAAATCGATTTCCTTTAAACTGGTAAAATCTAACTAATTGTCTATAAAAATTTTCTTCAAAGTATTTCATATTCATCTAACTCTAATAATTACATTTCAATATTTGACTGCTTATAGTCTACAATATATCTAAAATTTTAATTATTCAACGGCACTAGATATATCCAAAAATTTGGGATGTTACAAGATGGATATGGCTTTCGAGCCTGATATGCTAAATAATAGAATTTTATTACATGTTGTTGATAAAGTCCTTAATATTACTATTATAAATCACTAGACTTTGGCATATTCTAATGTAGCTTATGATGCTCCTTTTTGCTTCACTTTTTGGCATCTTCTTCCAACATACTTCATTTTGCAATTTTACGGGCTGTACTTAGGTCGGGTGGGGATGATTAGTAGTATAGGACATCCCTTTTTATATTTTGGATATGCATGATGAACTGCTACCTTATATACCTTATGACATAGTGTAGTATGGATGTATGTTTTCTATAAATGATGGTTGCTTTAACTGTGGAAATTATCAACTAGTATGCAATAGAAATATTTCTTCCACTTGGAATGGATAATTAAATAATGAAATTAGTAATAATGATCGAAAAAAAGAATTTACTCGCGAAATAATATAGGAAGTAAATTAAGTAATATTCTACTAGCTAATTATTATCTTAGTTAAATAAAGTAAAATAAATGGTGAGATAATAGTTAGCTAGTAGGGTGTTACAAAACTCATCCTTAATTGTTATCAAATACTGTTCAAAGGAATAGGGTGAAAAAAAAACCTAAATAATCAAATTGATCTAAAACCACAACAAACTGAACCCAAAAAATTGATATTTTTTTCAAAAAAACTAAATGTCACGATCCAACTTGGGCAACGACTGGTGCATAAAGGAAACCTTTCCCTTACAACGTTACCACTCCGCTCTTGGGATCCCATACCATTTCCCATGTGAAGTAACAAACCAATTGTCGGAAGTTGAGCACTAATTTGCTATCATAGGAGGCATAAGAAGACTCCATGGGATGCCGGGCAATACCTACAACCGAAAGAAAGGTGAGGGGTGAGACTAACTAACTCAATGAGGGACAATGTGTCTATAACAACATGGGTCAAGCTCAATAAAAATGATTAGTAGAATTTAAATAAATAATATAATTATATAAATCCAAGTAATAAATTTACTTTTCAAATAATAAGCATTCACTAAAAACGCAAACTAGAAAACTAGAGAACCTTTTCATTTTCTTTTCGATTATCACCACTTAAACCAAATCATTATGTAAAATGTATAACCAAGAAATCGATAATTTCATTTTTGCTATATATATATATATATATATATATATATATATATATATATATATATATATATATATATATATATATATATAGTTTTGCAAATATGCTATGGAATTATCATATGAATGGGAAGTCCAGGATGGTTCATCAGGATTATACTTAGGCGGCCCTTTCTTTGTGTGATCCTATATTTCACACGCACAACTCTTTGAGTGGCTGTGTAAATAATAGCTCAAGGTACACTAGGGCTAACATCTACTACCGTTATCCTATCATAGACTTTCCCAAAGCCTTTCCAAGATTTCAACTAAATCTCATTAAATCCTGTTTACCAAAACATTTCTCATTTTAGTCTTTCATTAAACATAATACACAAGAAAACACTACTACTGTTAGTGATAATAAAAAAACACTTTTACTTAAACCATAAACATACTAAATTGTGTTCATTGAACTATAATAGCTTAGCCCATGGGTTTACAAGGATAAAACATATGTACATATATATATATATATATATATATATATATATATATATATATATAATACAAGTTATAGACAAATAATCCACTCACAGCACATCAAGAGGTGACACAACAACTTGAGGAGCACTCAAATTAACAGGGGGATCCCACGAAGTTCCTTTGTATAACAACCTAACATTATGGTCATAGATTAGGCACAAACACAAAAACACCTAATATAACCCTAGGTCTTAACATCAAACAACTCAAATCCAACACCTATGGGGAGATTTAGATAGATACACGAAATAGAGAGATTGGAGACTTAAGAATACTTTTTGGATCCAAAGGAAGAAGAAAAATGGGATGGGTGTGAGTGGTCACTCCCAAAACCGAGCCCCACTCCCAATCTGCCACGAAAACATGTTGATGGAGGAAGGACCACCGCAACAGCTACTATGCATAGTGGTGGCGTCGAGGAGGCGGTGGGATGATAGCGAGACAAGGAAGAAGAATGAGGTGAAGAAAAAAGAAGATTGGAAAGGGCAGGGCAGAGGACAATGAGTAAGAAGTGTCTAGAAAGAAAGGGGGGAGAAGTGATAAAAAAATGAAGTTTCAGGCTCTAATTTGGCTAACTAAAGTATGCTGCATAGTGCAGGCACTACGGTGCAAGTTCCCAAGATTGCTGATACCACTTGGGGGTGGACGTGATCTCGAAACCTAGAAGACATCTCATTGAGTTAGATCACTCTAACTCAGAACCCAGAAGTCAACATCCTGTTGCTCATGGCGATCCACGATCAACATTGGAGATGAATAAAGTGGTTGTGATCGACCAAGGAACCGAGAATCTGGAACTTGGAACTAGATCCCTACACCTCTCCTTAACACTTTGCTATCCCACCCAAACCACTGCGCTTCTAGCATATAACCTTGACCCCAGACCATCTACCTTGGATCCCAAACCCAGGACCTTGATCCCGCATCATGATCCCAAATCCTGGAACTCGGTCTCAACAGGTAGAAGTGAATAAACATTCAACATCCACTTTTCTGGGATAAGCATCCTATAACTCAAACTATCTCCCCCTCTAAGCCCGAAATTCAGAACTCAGAACCTGGGGGCTTACACGAGACATCACCTTCTCCCCATTAAGAAATTCGGTCTCCAAATTTCAAAAAATACCTATGCAAACAAACACTTGTAACTTGATTTTTGGTGCAGTTTCAAGGCATTAGTAGATCAGACATGCTCTCACAAAAAAACAAACTTCCATCAAATTAGTAGGAAGTTTAAGGCAAAGAAAAATAGTAGGAAGTTTCCAAACTCCAAACTAATCTATGAATCTTATGTAGCATCAAAGATAATGGTTTAAGTAGCTAAGTAGCTGAAACTTTTGTAACCAGTTTCTATTGTTATAACACATATGTCAATGAAGTTTTAAAACAACCAAATTCAATAGGTATAGGAATCTAGTGTTCAATCAGGTTGACATCCAAATTGTCAATCACACAATTTTAACTGATTTTGAAATAGAAATGTAGAGCTTTCTCAAAGTAATTCATGTTATAAATTTGGGTACTCTAAAAACTCATTATAAGTGCAAAATGCAGTTTAGTATCTAATGTAAATCAATAGTATTGATTATCATATAAGGTATAACTACGAAAGAAAACCTTAGTAAATACTTGTACTTTAATTCATTAATGGTGATTAAAATGCATTTGCAATAGACGTCCTGAGGCATAATTTTTCACTTTTTCATCCCAAAGATAAACTATCTAGGATCATTATTAACAAAATTGAACTAACACAAGATGATTATTGAAATTAAGCCAAATAGCGTTGCACATATTCACTTCCCATATAAATGGGCTGGAATTTCCTTTAGACTAAAACTAAGAATAAGTCATTCATAAGACTCTATAAGTGCAAGTTTTAATAAACAAAATTTTAATTGATCATGTCATAAAACTCACAAAATGTAATACACCAGTTAAAATTAAATTGTTGGTAATGGGAATTTTAAAATTTTGGGCAAGCTTGACCCTTTGGGGTAATATCTTTATTCACATTGAATCATATAGTGACAAAGGAACAAAAACTAATTAAATAAATTTTTTTTGTAAAATAAGTGTGTGTAAATCAAGTTGAGACCACATGATACCCTCATTTTTTATGAACATGCTAAACCCCCTTTCTTTTTTACCACCATCGAGAACTTTCCTCCTTTCACTATTCTTTTCTCCCTTTCGAATTCACCTTTCCCTTTCCCCTCTTTGTTTTGTTTTTCCCTTCCTTGGCTTCCCACTACCGCACCACCCTTCACCACCAACCATGACTTGAGGTCCTTTTGTTTGCCATCAACACCTCAGCGACTTATCTCATCTAGCCGTGCTCTCTCTTTCGCTCTTTGGTCTCACAACCTCACCTCGCCGCACCACTATCATCGCGTCTATCTCACCTCGCCTCACTACCACCATCGCAGCAGAATCTTTCTCCATGAGGCACTATCTCTTCACCAAGTTCTCTTTCTTCCAGTGTGGCTCACTCTCTGCTTCTGCTTATCTTTGTTTTGCTTCGTTCATTGGAGGCTAGGCAGTTTCTGCTTCTTCAAAGCAATCCCAGCCCTTGGGTGAGTCTGTTTCTTCTTGTTTTCTGTCTTTTTTCCCTAACAATTTGATTGACTTGCTTGATGTTGTTCATTGTTGGAAAATTTAGTAACCTCAAGTGGAATTGGGGCTTTGCAGTCTTGACTTTTAAATTAAGAGGATTAAAAGAGTTGAGAGTTAGTTAGCTTAATTTTACTCTTACCTTAGGGGCTAATAAATTTAACTTGTTAGTTTTGTTGTTATTTTACTAATAATCGTAACTATGTTGTAATTAACTGGACTGTTTGTATGGGTATGTTGTTAGCTTTCACAAGTATTCTTATTTCAAGAGGTGGCCTAATAGTTGGTGGTCATATGGTATTCATACTTTGATGGGTTAGGTTGTACCTTATATAGCTATTGAATAACAAATAGACAAATAGATAAGGGCTATGTTAACTTGATATGTTTGGAGAAGGTTGAATTCATAGTTATGCTTACTAAAGATTAAAAATGGAAAAGAGGATTGGGGTTTAGTTTCTAAACCATGAGTTGTGTTTAAATTGGTTAGGTGTTGGTTTCAGATTTTCAAGGAGATCAACCTTCAAGTATGGCAGCTCGTAAGGCATTGACTTGATGTTCTGTGAGTGGACAATGCCTCTATGGAATATGATTTGTTTTACGCAATTAGTATTGGTTTGATTTTAATATATATTGATAGCTTCTTTTTATATATTTACTTAATTATGAATGTTTTGTTTTGCGGTATAGTTATCATCTAGTTTGAAATATCTACCTATTTGTGAACGTCCATTTTGGTTTATAGGAAATTTTACTAGTAAGCTATTGATGAATGTTCTGGAAGTTTTTAGAATAGATTACGAATTTTATAAATGAAAGGACAAGCTCTAATCTTTTGTTTGGATTATTAAATTGACTTATTGAGGAACTTATATTTTGGAATTTTAAATTTTGATGAATATTTTTTGTTCTGCGAAATCTGATTTGATATTTGTTTCTTCAGCTTTTTTTGATATCTTTTACTTTAATTTCTATATACCTAGCAAGAGGATTCTCAGTTAATCAGTAGCTAGAGGTTGCTGGCGCTAGCCTTGGTGCACCTTTGTTCGAACCCAGCTAGCAGGGGTGTTGCTAGCTCGGTGTGTGTATGTGAGGCCTACACACACCATTGACTTAGTCAGATCTAAAGGGGATAACCCTTATTTGGAAATTTCTTTGAATTGACAGCCTCCCTGCTTGGGTAGTTATATTTTAGAAATATGTTTTCCAATTTATGAAATAATGTTAATTCTTTGTCTACCTATATAGTTTCTAACATTGATTCTTTGTGTATATATTATTTAAAATGATGATTTCTTCATTTGAGCTTAATTCATGATACTAACTCTTTATTTAATCATAATTTGCTTTGCTTCTATAGCTTGTCCTCATATGTTATAGTTTCATTGCCCCTCACTGAGTCTATTAGATTCACTCTTCATCCTCTTCCTGTTTAAGAGTTAGGTACAGGTTGGCGAGTGGAGCATCCCAACTCCACTCACCAACTAGAAGATGGTTGGAAGCTTTGAAAGCCTGTCATACTCGTCCACATGGTCCGCTAGGTTGTCTTTTAAATTAGAGCGATATCCATTATATATTGGTTGTATAAAATCTTAGTGATACTCCTTAATCCACAGGCAGGGTTTGGCTTTTGTTGTGTTATATTGTTGTAATAAATTTAGTTATGAATCAGTATATCAATAATAGTTTATATGTTTAGCTTCCTGGTTCTGGGCTTTAAAGGCGCTCTGAGCATGCGAGTTGATTTTGAGATTGTGTTTTGGATCCTATTGATTTATTGGATTTGTGGTTTAGCTGTATAGTCTGAGTTGTAACAGGGATTATTTTTATTTTAGGGAATGTCTGATTTTAAGGGGAAACTTTGTCCACTTGTTCTAATTTAGTCTGGTAGGCTAGCTGGGGGAATAGTATTCCCTAAGTGCCGGTCATGGCCTCGGGTGGGTCGTGAAACAAAACCTATTGATATAAGTAGGAATATAGAATACATAAACATAATGAATGTGATCCAGTAATCTCAAATTGAAGCATCACTATCATCATGCCGTATTAGACAAACCAATTTACAATGAAGAACAAGAGAGTCTTGCCAATTTAAGATAGACATAGACAAGCAAGCGAGTAACATAAGTGGTAATATAATTTTCATTCTTACATTAACTCAAATAGAATTTATGGTTGCTATCAACACAGAATTTCCTTTCATACTTTAAATTGAAAATTCTCATGCTTAAACCACCTAAACCTTTGAGGAATGATACAAGACGACCACAAATCCTTATTCCTTACTTAGATAACATCAAACACAATCCAAATATGTCACAAGGTTCTACATGTTTTTATAGGAAATATTCTATTTTGTTCTTTACATAATGGGGCCCAAATATGTATTTAAGGTGAAAGGAAAGCATCTTCAAAAGCATAACATAAACTGAAAATTGCACACTAAAGTCATGTTAATATAGAAACTTAAATAAAAGCTAACATCTAGCTATTCATAATTTCATCTCAAGTATAAGCCAGCCACTAAGGAAATTCATACGATTCCACATATAGCCACCATCACAATTTTTGGTGTTCAACAAGAAAGTTATTTTGTCTATTCACTCCTTTTCATGTTTCCACGTCGCCATAACAAACATATTTCATATTTAATATATCATATTAAGATTAAGGGAACAATCAATTATAACTGATTTCAGATTTAGAAAAAGAATGAAGGACATGGCAAGAAAGTCAAAACAAACACATAATAATAGGGAAGAAAAAGAGTGAAAAGAAATTAAGATAAATGATCATTAAAAGTTCAGTTGACAATTAGGATCATGAAATAAAATAGTTAAAATATATTATTAGAACTTAAAAACTATCGAAATACAATTATATCAGTCTCAAATAAGACAATGTACAAGGACAAATCATCAGCAAGATCACTATTGTAACTCAATAAAGCAAGAAAACGTATTAATTTAAAACAAAGAATCATAAGAGAAAACACAGTTATCCTTCAAATCACCAAAAGAAGCAAAAAGCAACAAACAAACTTTTATAAACCAAATCGTTGGGTAAGCAAAAGAGTCCACGTTAATGTAAAGATCTCACATAAATATTAAAAATACAGCAATGGGACTCATTATTGCAAATTAGTAAAGCAAGTAATCAAGTATTGAAAGGAAGGGCATATTCCAATAACTCACGATAGGATCATAGAAAGCCAAAATCAAACATATAGCATGTCAGATCAAAGGGAACTTTCATCATCAAAATATAATAGGTCAGATTTAAAGGAATAACTTTCAAGATAAAATATGTTCATGATATGCTCAATATCACTTATACATATAGTGAAATGGAATATATTAATGTGGCAAATCCAACTTATAACTACTTATAATCCCATCATAATTAAATAAAATAAAATTTGCAGCAACCATGTGCATTGTTGCGCCCTTACATAAGATTTGGCTGACAAAATCCCTTTGAATTTGATTAGGTCAAAAAGTTAAAGGGTTTAGTAATTATTAAAAAGGTAACCTGATAATGTCATTAGGTTAAAATCCCCTAAATCCAACTAGTTCTTATCCAATTCAATTGAAACTGAACTAGGGGTTGGAGGGGATGATTAGAGCATCCAAGGGTTAGGGTTAGGATTTTTAATAATTTTTATTTAATTTATTTATATTTTATAATATATTTTTTTTACCTTTTTTTAGGTTATTTGACCAAAGAATTGTTTCCAAAAATGCCATTGCAGTCCAGTAGCTGTTGAGGCCCATTTAAAAGTCCAATTTTGTGGCCCAACATGTCCAGGCCCGAAACTCCATTGATTATTTGTTGTACTATAAGTTTGAGTGATCTTATAGGATTTTCAAGGCCCATTTTGCACCTTGGTGAGATTATTTTTGTGTAATTATGCAAATATTCCTCAAATTTGCTAAAAAAATATATTTATGTTAAAAAAAATATGAAGAAAGTATTTATAACTTTTTCTGGAGTTTTTTGCGGTCTTTCAGGTAGTTTTTGGGCTTTCGTAAGCCATTTAGTATTTTCTATCTATTTTCTGTCAGAGTTTTTATTATATTTTATGTTTTCTATAATTAATGACATTTTCATAATTATGGGCTAATTCAGGGGCATACCATATCATTTGGCACCTGGATACCTTTGTGGGTCAATTGGCTAAGATTTGGGTTTTTATGGCTCCACTATATTACTTTACTCTGCTTAAACTCCTATTTTGCTAATTCTAATAATGCGGGGACCAAAATATCATTTTTTAAAAGTTTCGAGGTCAAAATAGAAATAGCTTCTAGTCTCTAAGTACAATTACTAAAAATCTTGGGGAATTTTATAAATAATGAAAGTCTACATTATAGGGGCATTTTCATCTTTTCATAATTTTTAGTATATATGGTAGCTACTAGTAATTTCAATAAATGTAAGAATCATCATAGCATAGTGCTACTTGAGAATTTCTCACTCTGTCTAAGTGAAATAATTCAACGTTCCTACTTGGCTATATTAAGAAAAATAGGGATGTTACACATAGCATGTTCTAGAGTAACAATTATCATGGGGAATACAGACAAGAAAGAAAGAATGGTGCCAATGTTCAATCCATTCAAAGAGGCTCAAAAGCTTACCAAGTTAATTCTAGCAAACACAATTCACCATAACAAAATCCATTAGCAAGAATGTTAGATTCAAGAGTGCAAGCTCCAATGCCAGTCAGAAGTCATCTCGTAATTTAAATTGTATCGAGCTTTAAGGTTTTGATGAGCAACAAATCAAGCTTTAAGTCAAATCTTTTGTCAACTAACGATCTATTGTGGTAAATAGGTTCTTTTGTGAGGAAGATCATTCAATTCAAAATGAAATAATTTTTGAACAGAGCAAAGCATTTTATTCCTTCATATCTCTCATGAATATACATATCTTGGAATAAATACTTTATGGAATATGTGAGCTCTCAAATAAGAATTAGATTAGAAAGTTCAGAAGGATGAATTTACATCATCAAAAGGGAACACAAGCCTCAAAAAGGTGCATAAACCATTTAGAAGGTTGATAGATCTAGAAAATTCTGTCAAGAAGTGTGACCGTTAGAAAGATGCTTCTCATGAAGTACCTCACCTTCAAAGCTTCTTCAACACGATTCAAGGATTAGATTAAAAAGTCAAATGTGATGAGACAAGAACCAAAAGAAGTAGTGAAAAGTTTGAAAAGTTGGTGAACCATCAAATGGTTACTTTTCCACTTCAGTGATATTTCCAAAGGCTTAGAAAGAAAAGCAACTTTTTCTCTGTCTAGTCTTAGACCAATGGATCAAAAGGGCACAAGGCTCGATAATTGCAAGCTTCAACAGCTATATTTTGAATTCTGTATAAAGCTGGAAGTCGAAGAAGAATGGGTTAGACTATTTGAATATTTCTACGCTTACAAAGCCTTCATTTTCCATCCTTTCCAACCTTTTGAACTATCAGAATGTTACTTGTTATAACTTCTGATTATAAAATCTTCTCGTTGTACTGCATTACATAATATCCTCTTGCTGATAATATTGAGAAGTCACATACACTGTACTTACTTGAGTATACTTTTTTGAGAGATTAGTATGAGTGTATCGAACATAAACCTAAAATTCTGAATATTGTAACCTGACCTATTAGAGGTCATTGTGAGCTTGGAGAAGCTAGGATCAAACGCTACTTGGTTTAGCTTGGAGAGGCTTAATAAATGCTACTCATTGTAAAAGCTTAGAGAGGCTTGAGAAATACTACTCTGTTGTAAAAGCTTGGAGAGGCTTGGGCAAATAATACTTGTTATATAAAGATCTCAACAAAATGTTGGGGACTGGACGTATGCAAGTGGTTGGCTAAACTAGTTTAAAACCTTGCTATGTGATCTTTTTATTCCTTATACTTTTCATTGGTTTACTTCACCAAGCATTGAAATATGTGTGCTATAGGCAAACCTTCTGTAAGTATAACTGTTTATAGTTTTAACCAAATCACTTCTGTATTCTAAGTCTCAGACTTGGGAAAGTTGTTTTGCAAAAGGATTTTAGGTTATAAATTTCATTTAAAGCATGATTTAACCCCTCCTTTTCGTGCTACCTTAACTTATAATTGGTGTTAGAGCTTATCTCTAAGGTTGAGCTTCCTAATGGTTGCAGAGGACAAAGATCTAGATGATGGCATAACAAATCAATCACATTGCTGAAGGGCACTCCATCAATTGCCCTCCATACTTAAATGGTGAAGATTATCCATATTGGAAAGATAGAATAAGACTCATCATTAAGTCTACAAGTATTGATATGTAGGAGATCATAGAGGACAACAACTATATACCCACTATTGAGCAACTGTGCCTTGAGTGGTTGCTAATCCAGATCAATCTCCACCAGTAGTAGTCACAATCATTCCAAGGAACTAGTGGACTAATCAGCACAAAGCCAAAGTTCAAATGAATGCCAAGGCAAAGTATCTTCTCACATGTGCCTTGAGCAAGAATGAATATGATAAGATCATATCATGTAACTCTGCTAAGGAGATTTCGGATAGACTCCAAGTTCCCCATAAAGGAACTGATCAAGTTAAGGAGATGAAGATTAGCATGCTAGTACATCAATATGAAATATTCAAAATGCTAGAACATGATAATATTGATGAAATAACTAGATTTATGCATATCATAAATCAGTTGAAAGCTTTGGGGAAGAAATATACTGATGCTAAGATGGTAAGAAAGATTCTAAGGAGTCTTTCTAAGGCCTGGCACCCTAAAGTAATAGCTATTTAAGAAGGACTTGAATGTGCTTAGTATGGATACACTCGTTTTGTCTCTAAAGAGTCATGAGATTGAACTCAATGAAATGTTTGAGAAGTCAAATAGAAAAGGAAAACCCATTGCACTGAAGACCACTCAAAGAAAGTCTAGCTTCTCCAAGGACATGAAACTTGCAAAAGATTTAGATAAGGATAAATGATGATGATGATGATGAAAAAGATGAGATAGCACATTTGGTAAGGAGGATATCAAAAGCATAGATCAAGAGAAAAAAGAAAGGCTTTGTTCTTAGAAAGGATAAAAAAGGCAAAGTAAAGCAAGATGAAGTCATTTGCTTTGAGTACAAAGAACCTAGACATGTCAGATCAGTAAGTCCAAGGTTAAAGAAAGCCTCTAAGAAAAAGACTCCAAAGAAGAAGGCTATGATGGCCATGTGGTAAGATTTAGATGAAGAGCAAAAGAATACTGAATCATAAAAAAAGGAAGAGATTTTGGCAAACCTCTACTTCATGGCTAATATAATTTTAGAAGAAGAGATTGAGGTATCTGACTCTGAACCTGAACTTACATTTGAAAATCTTCAAAAAGCTTATGATAAACTCGTAGATGATTCTCATTCACTTGCTTCTAACTATGCCTCTCTAAAGAAAAATTTTTGAAAGCTGTCAGTTGAGTTTGAAAAACTCAAGAATGAAAATGAGAAGCAGAGGCATGAAAATATTGAGCTTTCAAAAGAAAACACCCTTCTCCAGAAGGATGTTACAGCCCTAAAGACCAAAGCTTTTGAAGTCAGTCAAAACACATCTTTGATGTTTCTGAACTTCCGAAAATAGTCAAGCTTCTCAAGTCAAATCTTGAGAAAATGGCAAATGGCTCCAAGAACTTGGATCTTATGCTTGGAGGTCAAAAACTATATTTTGACAAAACAAGACTTGGGTATGAGAAAGAAGAAAATGAGAAATCATCCAGTTAGTCCCGTAATAAAATTCCTGCATGCATTTATTATTTTAAGAAGGGATACACTTATAAAAAATGCTTATCCAGAAGGAAAGCTAAAATGCAGAAAGTGAGAAGGACTAAGAAGACAACTAACCCAAAAGGACCTAAGAAAATGTGGGTAGGTAAAGTGAAAATTGGATGCAGGTGTGTCTTAAATCACACCACCAGAAGGAAATGAAGTGGAATTTCGACAATGGATGCTCCAGACATATGACTGGAAACAAATCCTATTTAGAAACCTTAAACCCAAAGATGTTGGAGTTATGAAATTTTCTGATAGTATCAAGTCCAAAATCGTGGGTACAGGTAATGTTGGTAAGAATGATTCTGACTTGATTACTAATATTATGTTGGTTGAAGGACTAACACACAACCTTCTGAGCATTAGTTAGGTTTGTGACCAAGGCTATAGAGTTGTATTTTAACCTTCTCATTGCATTATAAAGGATTCCACAACTGATAAAATCATTCTTACTACTAGAAAGTGTGATAATACTTATGTATTATATCTAGATGACCTTCTAAATCAAAATGTAAAGTGTTTGGCATCCTTTGTGGATGAGAAGTGGATGTGGCATAAGAAGCTTGGTCATGCTCATATAAATTTAATCTTTGAGATTCTCAAAAGGAGATAGTCAAACGTTTACCTAAGATCAATTTTGATAATGACTCAACTTGTGAGTTTTGTCAGAGAGGTAAACAGATCAAGAGTTCTTTCCATAGCAAAGATGTAGTTTCAACTACTAGACTACTTGAGCTTTTACATCTTGATTTATTTGGACCAACTAGAATTGCCAATCTATGCGGTAAGAAATATGCTCTAGTCATTATGGATGACTTTTCTATATTTACGTGGGTAATATTGTTGATCCATAAAGATGAAGCTTGAGAGGCCTTTAACATATTTTCAAAAAGAATTTAGAATGAAAAAGGTTTCTACATTACTTCCATTAGATTAGATCATAGTGAAGAATTTGAAAATCATTCTTTTGAAAATTTTTGTAATGAAAATGACATTTCTCACAATTTCTCTTCTCCTAGAACTCCTCAACAAAATAGAGTCGTTGAAAGGCAAAATAGATCTTTGCAAGAAATAGCTAGAACTATGCTTCTTGAAAGTGATTTATCAAAAGATTATTGGCAGAATTAGTTAACACTTCATGCTACATTCAAAACTGTGTTTTCTTAAAGCTAATACTCAAGAAAACCCCCTATGAATTATGGAAAGGAAGGAAACCCAATATTTCTTTCATATGTTCAGTTCTGAATGTTTTATTTTTAACACCAAGGACAAACTGTCAAAGTTTGATCCTAGAATTTTTCTAGGATATTCTTTTGTTTTTAAAACTTATAGGGTGTACAACAGGAAGACTCGAGGCGTGGGCGAAACAATACACATAACCTTCAAAGAAAGAAAGAAAGATGTAAATCACAAATTTCCAGATCTAGAAGAAGAAATAGAGAATTTGTCTTTGAATAACGAAGCTTACAATCATCAAGACCTTCAAATAGCCACAAAAATGAAAGTGATATCTTTAAATCTCCTACTCATCAACATGTTTCTAATGATATATCAAAAGAATTAGAAGAATTGCCCATTAAGAGAAGATGCACTAGAGCAAGAGATTTGAGAGTTGTCTCTCAAAATCAAATTATTGATGAATCTTCTCAAGGAGTCAAAACTAGATCCTCTCTCGTAACAAAATCGAACTTAGCCTTGATATAAAAAATTCAACCAAAATGTGTTGATGAAGCTCTGCAAGATCAAAGCTAGATTGATCCTATGAAAGAAGAATTAAATCAGTTTCAGATGAGCAAAGTTTGGACTCTAGTGCCCTTGCCTAAAGGATATTCAATAATTGGCACTAAATGGGTGCTCAGAAACAAACTTAATGAAGGCGGGAAGGTGATGAGAAACAAGGCAAGACTACTGGCTCAAGGATACAACCAACAAGAATACATTGATTATGATGAGACATTTGCTCTTGTAGCAAGACTTGAAGCTATCAGAATGTTGCTTGCCTTTGCAGCATATAAAGAAGGGTTTGTTTTATATCAGATGGATGTGAAATTTGCATTCTTAAATGGTTTCATTTATGAGGAAGTTTATGATAAACAACCTACTAGTTTTGAAAATGAAAACTATCCTTATCATGTTTTCAAACTCTCAAAAGCCTTATATGGTTTGAAACAAGCTTGATGAGCTTGGTATGAAATATTTAGTTCTTTTCTTCTTAAAAATGATTTTAAAAAAGGGAAGTTTGATATAACTTTATATATCATGCATGAGAAACATGATTTTCTGATTGTTCAAATTTATGTTGATGATATAATATTTAATGCTACTAATCAGAATTTGTGCAAGAACTTCTCTAAGCTTATGCAGGGAGAATTTGAGATAAATTTGATGGAAGAACTCAAGTACTTTATGAGGTTGCAAATCAAGCAACAAAAAAATGGGATTCTCATTCATCAAGAGAAATATGCTAAGGATCTGTTCAAGAGTTTGACATGGAAATATGCTAAGTACTCCCATGCACTCTTCTCAAGTTCTGGAAGCTGATGAAGATGGAGAGAAAGTTTCTGATAAACTTTACAGAGGTATGGCTGGATCATTGCTCTATCTTACAGTTAGTAGACCAAACTTGTAATTAAGTGTGGGAATTTGTGCTAGATTCCAATTTAACTCAAAACAATCACACTTGAATACAGTCAAAAGAATCTAAGATATTTAGCAAGTACTACTAATCTTTGTCTCTGGTACAAGAAAGGTACTATTTGTAATATTACATGATATTGTGATGCTGATTTCATTGGATATAGAGTTGAAAGAAAAAGCACTAGTGGTTACTACTGCTTTCTTGGAAAATCCTTGATAACATGGTTAAGCAAGAAGCAGAACATAATTGCCCTTTCAATGGCTAAAGCTGAATATGTATCTGCAGGAAATTGTTGTGCTTAGATTTTATGGATTAAGCATCAACTAGAGGATTTCAACTTGAGGTATACCAAAATCTCTATCTTGTGTGATAATACTAGCATAATTAATCTTGCCAAAAATCCTATTCAGCATTCTAGGTCTAAGCATATAGACATCAATCATCATTTCATAAGAGATCATATTCAGAAAGGTGATATTAAGCTAAGTTTTGTTAATATAGAAGACCAAATTGCTGATATTTTTACAAAACCCTTAGCTAAAGATCATTTTTTGTTACATAAAAACATTCTAAACATGACAAATTTCTAAACATGCATTTATATCACATGATCTTTTACCCTTTTTAAGCAAAAGCTTAAAGCTGAGATTACTGTAGAATATGTTTAGTAAGATGGATTAAGAAGGGTATGAAGATCAATTTAGAAAATGGGTTCAAAATGTTTTGATTAGGAAAAAGGAATTATATCACGAGTTCAGAAAATATTGTCTCATTAGAAAGATGACAACAACCTTTGATTAGAATTAGTGAAGAGTTTTAACTGCTCTAAAATGTGGGACGATTTGGTAACTTCCCACTATGCCACATTGCTATATCCACACAAAGTGGGAAAACCAAAAGCCTTACTTACCCTTAAATGATGTCATTATGGCCTCGAAACCGTTCACATCACTTTAACTCTTGGTCACTATCATATATCATCAAATCACTTTAAACTCTTTGAAACTCTTCATCTCTCAAGTTACAAAGAACCCTGTCATTATCTGAAATTGTTCATCTTCAACTCTTCAAGCTTCAAACCCTTATTCTATTCATTCTCTATTATCACCTTTAACCTAAACACATCTTTTTTTGTTTCAAACCTCAACTTTTGTTATTCACCATGTTTGGACAAGGTGACTTAAGTGTTCTGTACATCTTCGAAGATGACGAAATGCATAACAACTTTCAGAGAAACTTTTTTAGAAGACCCATAGCCAGGGGAATGAGCTTCAATCTAGAACACTTCACCTCTCCTCCTAAAGTATTTGACGTCTTCATGTTGCAAAGACGGAACAACTTTTTGAGCATTTCTAAGGACATTTACATAGGGCTAGTACCTACCTTTTACAGCACCCTTACTCCCACAGACAAAGATAATACATCACTTTGAAGAATAGTTGGAAGCTTTGAAATACAAGTTTTGCCTTCGAACATTGCTCATATCACCAATACACCCAACATGGTAATTTTCTATAGAGCAAGAGAATGATGGTGGAAAGATCTTGGAGTCATTAAGGAATGAGTTGCTGCTATACTCATTGGGAAATGCTACATGCAAGTAAGAGAAATCAGAACCTCTCATTTGCTTACCCTAGTTAGACTTGTTTATTAGGTAGTTCAACATACTGTGCTACCAAGGTTTGGTAACACAGATGTTATGTCTGAGGTGGACCAAATGGTCTTATTCTACCTTATGACAAGAAGAAGGATCAACTTGGTTATGTTGATTCTAGACTATATCTTGTTGACTGTCAATGTTGGAGAAGAAGTCATGCCACACTACTTTATGCCATGTTCCTTACTAGAGTCTTTATCAGAGCCCAGTTTCCCATTGATGGACACAAGGCTAACAACAAACACCCCACCACAACCATGAAGACATTCTCTGCCTTAGGATTGAAACCTCAAGGCCAAAAGGAAGAAAGGAGAAGAAAAAGAAGAAGGAAAAGGACGAAAAAAAGAAGGACAAGAAGAAGAAAGCCTTTTCTATCCAGAAAGATGATCTTTGCTCCTCAAAAGGGTAAGAACCAAGCCTTCTAAAGAGAAGAAAAAGAAGAAAAAGAGACTAGAAAGAAGTCTTTCACCAATCTCAAAGGAAAGGAGAGTAAGCAAGAGGAGACTGTTAAAACTTGCTGAAGAAACCTCCTCCTTATCCAATGCAAAGGATGAAACATCTGCAATTACTATAGAGTCCATGATTGTTGCTGCTCCTATTGCTAAACTTGCAACCAAAACCTCCAAACCTACTCAAAGAGGTATTGTAATCAAGGAACTTATTCCTCTAGAACAACAAGAAAACAAACTAAAGTAAAGGCTTCAGATGAAAATGAGGACCCTGAATACAAAAGAAAGGGGAAGAAGAAGCTAAAAAAAACCCTTGCAGGACCATCCAAAGTCTTTACTCCTTCATCTCTGAGCAGAGCAAAGAAAGAAGTAGTAAAAAATAAGCTAAGGGAAGAAGTTTGGTTGTAGAAGCAGAAAAATAAAGCTATTGGTATTGGATCTTCAATTAAAGGCACTGTGAGCTCATCTATCTCTTTGGAGGTGGACCAATAGTTTGTGGTCATTAAGGATATGAATCCACCTTCTAAGATGAGAAGGGTTGTTATAACCTCTAGAGAGCAAGGAGAAATAACAAAACAACTTGTTGCACTACCAACAAGTTTACCATTGGTGATCCTAAATCAAGAAGGAACCATTGGTGAAATAGTGCAAATTGCACCAGAGAGGATTGAGCCAGAAAGGTCAATTGCCCTAGTGATAGAAACTGAAATTATAGTTATTTTCGAACCTAAGATTGCTCCTCCTTCCACTCCAATGCCATTACGAGCCTTTGTCATAGCCTCACAAGATAATGCTGTTACCCCAACCACTGCCAAAACTCTGCTACTATTGACTTCTGGACCTCAATTTGACAAAACAAAGAACTCCAAGATGTTCTAAGCATACCAAGTCATCAGAAGGTTAGAGCCATCACACTGTCAAGCTACTTTTCGGAGCCCCTTCAAATGCAGAAACCTTTCTAGTCTGAAAGTCCACATGGATATGTTACTGCCCAATCAATATAGCATTATGGCTAATCAGACTGAATTTCAAGTTCATCAGCAAGCACTAGCGAGAAGAATGGATAAAATGGAGAATCTCATGCTATAGATTTTGAAGGCTCTTCAAAAAGGAAAGGGCAATCAATGATGGTCTTTCAATGATCCCACATCATTTTTTTTTTTTTGATGATGTCAAAAGCTGGAAGTATAGAGAAAAGCTTAATCTAAGGGGGAGCACATATCTAGGGGGAAACAAGTTTTTGTGTTGCATTATCATATTTTGCTCATTTGCATTCTCATAATTTTACTCATTTACAATTAGAATTTTCTAACTTTTAATGTTATCATTGTGGAGTTATATTCACTTCTGAACAATTTGTTTCATTTTTTTTTTTTACTATATCTTTATCATTATTCATGTCCTGTCATTATTAATCATAATTTTTGGTCATTGCTTTAATACAATTATTCCATGGCATGATGTGATTATCGCTCGATAATGCTTCAATCCTATTTTGAAATTATTGTTCCAATACAATTAGTTTTCTTTCTCATTTTTGCTCTAATAAAATTGCGATTTTTTATCTGATATAATGTTTACTCTAAGATCATTAACAATACTTTCAGTTTTTTGCTCTGACATAAATTGTGCTTTGATATTATTGCTAATATCTTTAACATATTATTCTCATACAATTATTCTTCGCTCTAATAAATCTGTTTAGAATATACATTTGTTTTATACTATCGAGATGATTACTATTCATTGAGCTGCTCTGATGTGTTTATTTTGTATTTACATAATCTGCTTAGTCAATGATAAATAATCTATTCATCTGCTCTGATATATTGATTAGGAAAGTTTCTAACCATTTTTGCTCTGATATATTAAGAGTTTTGAAATGGTTTGAAACAATTCTACTCTGATATATTATGGAACTTCATGTTTAATCTAGATTGAGAAAGTTTCAGATTATTCTTGCTCTGATGGTTAAAATGGTATCTTAAAAATTGTTTTGGTTCTACTAAAGTTTCTGAAAAACATGCTTATTCTTTTCTTGCTTCAAATAGTAAGGCTTTATCAAAAACAGAAAGTTGAAACAAACAACAAATCATATGCTTCTGGAATGACAATTTTTTCACAAAAGCTTTTCTTAAATATTGATTTGCCATCATCAAAAGGGGGAGATTGTATGCTCTAATGCTCATTAGAAGCCATCTCGTAGTTTAAATTGTATTGAACTTTAAGGATTTGATAAGCAACAAATTAAACTTTAAGTAAAATCTTTTGTCAACTAACAATCTGTTATGTTAAATAGGTTCTTTTGTGAGCAAGACCATTCAATTCAAAATGAAATAATTTTTGAACAAAATAAAACATTTTATTCCTTCATATCTCTCATGAATATACATGTCTTGGAATAAATACTTTACGAAATATGTGAGCTTCAACGGATATATTTTGAAGTCTATATAAAGCTAGAAGTCAAAGAAGAATGGATTAGACTGTTTGAATATTTTTGCGCTTATAAAGCCTTCATTTTCCATCCTTCACAACCTTCTAAACTACCAGAAAGTTACTTGTTGTAACTTCTGATTAGAAAATCTTCTCATTGTACTACATTAGATAATATCCTCTTGCTAAGAATATAGACAAGTCACACACACTGTACTTACTTGATTATACTCTTTTGAGAGATTAGTGTGAGTGTATCAAACAAACCCAAAATTCTAAATATTGCAACCTGGCCCGTTAGATGTCATTGTGAGCTTGGAGAGGCTAGGATCAAACGCTACTTAGTTTAGCTTGGAGAAGCTTAGTTGTTCTCTATCAAAATCTTCCCAAGTTGCCATCATAGCTTTCTTCTTGGGAGCCTTTTTCTTGAGATTCTTCTTTAACTTAGGACATTCCGATCTAACATGTCCAGGTTCTTTGTATTCAAAGCAAATAGCTTCATCTTGCTTTGCTTTTCCCTTTTTGTCCTTTTTAAGGACAAGGTTTTTCTTTTTCTTCCCGTTAATCCAAGCTTTTGATATCTTCCTTGCCAAATGAGCAATCTTATCTTTCTTATCATCATCATCTTCAAAGGACTCATCTTCTTCCTTATCCAAGTCTTCTACAGCTTTCATGGCCTTGGAGGAGCTTGACTTTCTTTGGGTGGACTTCAAAGCAATAGATTTGCCTTTTCTATTGAATTCCTCAGCTCCTTCATTTAGTTAAATCTCATGCGTCTTTAATTACCCAATGAAAGCATCAAGACTTAGCACATTCAAGTCTTTTGCTTCTTGAACAGCCATCACCTTAGGTTGCCATGCCTTAGAAAGACTCCTTAGAATCTTTCTTACTATCTCTATGTTTGTGTATCTCTTCCCTAGTGCCTTCAACTAATTTATGATGTGCATAAATCTAGTTGTCATTTCATCAATATTCTCATGTTCTAACATTGTTAACATTACATATTATGGACTAGCATATTGATCTTGGTCTCCTTAACTTGATTAGTTCCTTCATATAGAACTTGGAGTCTATCCTGAATCTCTTTAGTAGAGTCACATGATATGATCTTATCATATTCATTCTTTCCTAAGGCATAAGTGAAAAGGTACTTTGCTTGGCATTTATTTGAACTTTAGCTTTGTGCTGATCAGTCCATTGGTTCCTTGGAATAGTTATGACTACTACTGGTGGAGGTTGATCTGGATCAGCAACCACTTGAGGCATAGGTTGCTCAACAGTAGGTACATAGTCACCATTCTCTATGATCTCCCACATGTTAATACTTGTGGACTCAATAAAGAGTCCTATTCTATCCTTTCAGTATGGATAGTCTTCACCATTGAAATATGGAGGGCAATTGATAGAGTGCCCTTTAGCTATATGGTTGATTTGTCATGCCATCTTTTAGAACATTATCCTCTACAACCATTAGAAAGCTCAACCCTAAAGGCTTGACTCTGATGCAAAATGTAGATTGAAGTGGCATGAGAAGGGGGTTGAATCATGCTACAAATTAAATTTTGAGTTCCTGAAAATCTTTGAAACAACTTTCCCAAGTCTTTCAACTTGGAGTGCGGAAGCAATTTGGTTAGTTATAAACACTGTAGTTTTTTGGAAGTTTTTTGTTTTAAGCAAATCAAGTAAATCAGTATGTAAACCAATGAAGAGTGAAAGGGATAGAAATATCACACAGAGATTTTTATATTGTTTCGGCCAACAAACTTGCCTATGTCTAATCCCCAACATCTTGTTGAGATTTTATAGTCTGATTATTATTTTTCCAAGTTTCTCCAAACTTTTACAACCTAGTAGTTTTCTCAAGCCTATCCAAACTATACAACTGAGTAGTCTTTCTCAAGCCTCTCCAAGCTCTAACTGAGTAGTATTTACCTAGCTTCTCCGAGCTCTCAACGACCACTAACGGGTCTGGTTACAATGAATAGATTTTCAAGGTTTGTGTTTGATACATGCACACTAAAATCTCTCAAAAGCATATAAGCAATAAAATACAGTATGTGTGACTTCTCTTACTTTCTCAAAATAAGAGTGTTGGTTAAAATAAAGCAGAAGAGAAGATTTCTTAATCAGAAGTTATGATGAGTAACTTTCTAGTAGTTTAGAGAGTTAAGAAGGATGAAGGCTTTCCGAATATGCAGAATGCTCAAATTGTCTAACCAGTTCTTCATCATTCTTCTAGCTTTTATAGACTTCAAAAATTGAATAGTTGACATGTGCAAATCTAAAGTCATGAGCCTCTTTGATCCACTAGTCTAAAATAAGACAGAGAAGAAACTGCTCTTTTTCTCAATCTTTGAAAATAGCACTAAAGAGGAAAAGTAGTCATTTGATGATTTACCAACCTTTTAGACTTGTCAGCATTTTTTTTGGATTTTGTCATATCACATTTGACTTTTGAATTTGATCTTTGAATCGTGTTGAAGAAGCTTCGAAGGTGAGTTACTTCATGAGAAGCATCATTCTAATGGTCACCCTTCTAGACATACTCTTCTAGATAGGTCACCCTTCTGAATAGTTTGTGATCCTTCTTATAGCTTGTTTTCCCTTCTGATGATGTGAATCCATCTTTCTGAACTTTCTAATCTGTTTCTTAAGTGAGAGATAATCCAAGAAGTGTATATTCATGAGAAATAGGAAGGAACAATATGCTTTGTGTTGTTTAAAATGGTTTTTAGTTTGAAGTGAAAGATCTTACTCACAAAAGAATAAAATCACCATAACAAATCGCTAGTTGACAAAAGATTTTACTTAAAACTTGATTTGTTGCTCATCAGAACCTTAAAGCTCGAAATGGTTTAAACCATGAGATGGTTTCTAGAGGGCATTAGGGCTTACATTTCATGCCTTAGCTTCTCCTTTTCTGATTTAAGGTTTCTAAAATGAAGAGATAACTTTGGAAAGTTTTTCATCAAAGATGCATAGTGAGAAAAGAGAGTTTGAGATTTATCCAGAAGTTCATCAAAAGCTTTTTGAAGCTTTTCATAAGAAAGTTCTGGTTCAGGAGGTGTTACCTCGGTTTCTTCATCAGAAACTATATCTATTATGAATGTAGATTTGCAACTATTTCTTTCTCCTTCTAAGATTCTACACCTTTTTGCTCTTCATCAAGATCTTCCCAGGGGGCTATCATGGCTTTCCTTTTAGGTTCTTTCTTTCTCAAGTTCTTTATAACTTTGGGTAGTTAGATCTCAAATATCCAAGGTCTTTGCATTTATAGCAAGTGATTTCATTATGTTTTCATTTTCCCTTCTTGTCTTTCTTAGGAGGGAATTCCTTTTTCTTCTTTCTTCTGATCCAGGCCTTTGAGATCTTCTCAGCTAGATTGGTGATATCGTCTTTCTCTTCTTCATCATCATCTTTGAAAGATTCCTTTTCTTCTAATTCTTCTGAAGCATTCAAAGCTTTGGTGGATCTTGCTTTCTTCCAACGTTTCATTCAGCTCAATCTCATGAGTCTTCAATGACCCAATGAGAGCATTTAGCTAAGTACATTCAAGTCCTTTGCTTCTTGAACGGCTTGGATGTTACTTTAGGGTGCTAAACCTTAGAAAGGCTTTTGAGAATTTTTCTAACCATCTCAGGGTATATCTTTTTCCTAATGCCTTCAACTAATTTATGATGTGCACAAATTTAGTTATCATGTCATCAATAGTTTCATGCTCTAACATTCTAAACATTTCATACTGATGAACCAATATGCTGATTTTGGTTTCTTTCACTTGATGAGTTCCCTCATGAAGAGTTTAGAGTCTATCCCATATCTCCTTGGCTGAGTCATAAGAAATGATTTTATCATATTCACTCTTGCTTAGAGTACAAGTCAGAAGATATTTTGCTTTACCATTCATCTGAACTTTGGTCTTGTGCTGGTCAACCCATTGGTTTCTAGGGAGCACCCTAACCACTGCTGGAGTTGACTGATCTGGATCAATGTATACATTTGGAATGGGTTGTTCAGAAGTTAGGATATAGTCTCCACTCTTAATGATTTCCCACATGTCTAGACTTATAAACTCAATAAAGAATCTCATTCTATCTTTCCAATAAGGGCAGTCCTCTCCATTGAAATATTGATGATAGTTAATGTAATGTTCTTCAACAATGTATAAGATATGTTGTGCAATCTTTTAGGATCTGTTCCTCTACAACCACTAGCAAGCTCAACCCTAAAGGCTAAGCTCTGATGCCAATTGAAGGTAAAGGTTGTCACAAGAAGGGGGTTGAATCATGACTATTTAAAACTTTTTCAAACTTGTAAAACTAAAACAAAGTTTTTCAAGTTTTAAAACTTGAATTACAGAAGCGTTTGAGTTAGATTTAGAAAGTTAACCTTCTCAAGGAACTTTCTAACGTAAAAGCATAACTTTGTAAATGAGACTGAATGTATGAAATATAGAATGTAAAAGAATAAGGATAAGATAAAGATCAACAAAGAGATTTATCCTAGTTCGGCCTAACCATTTGCCTATGTCCAATTCTCAACAAACTAGTTGAGATTTTTATAACTGAGTAGTCTTGTACAAACTTCTCCAAGCTTACAAGAGAGTAGGCTGCTTTTAACCTCTCCAAGCTAATCAACAAAGTAGTATTATCCTAGCCTCTCCAAATTAACAAAGACCACTATCGAGTCAGGTTACAATGATATTGATTGAAGGTTTGTGTTTGATAACACTCACACTCTAACACCCAAGGTGTATAGTTCAATTAAATACAATATAGAGTGGCTTCTTATAAATCTCTCAAACAAGATATTTTCTAATACAAAGCTGGAGAAGATTTTTCACTAAGTATCAAAAAGATACTTTTTGATTGTTTAGAAGGTTGAGAAAGAATATGAGCTTTTCAGTAAAGTTAGTCTCAGTAATTGTTCCAACCACTTCTTCTTTGTCTTCAAGACTTATATCGCTTCAAAATATAGCCATTGATGTAACGTCCGAAAATTTTCAAAACGTTTAATTTATACCGTTAGTCGATCTATTCGATTTTATTAAATATGTAAGGATAATTAGAAATTAACTAAAGGCCAATTAGAAATTAATCGGATGTTAATTAGAGAAATTAAACTTGAGGGAATTAGAATAGATACATAGAAACTTTCACAAAAGTTTTCCAAACTATTTTGCCGATTTGAAGGACACTGGTAGAGATTCGGTATTTTTAATTGCCAAAACCGAATCAATAGAATTACACACCCGAAACCCTATGTTTAGCGGCTGAAAACTCAACCACTTAGCCCCTTAGTGTAACATCCCCTATTTTCTTAAGTGGAATATAATAAAAATTTTGAATTATTTCTCTTAGGCAGTGTGGGAATCTCTCAGGCAATGGTATATCCCGAAAATCCTCACACTCAGAAATATAGGGTAGTATAACACTACCGTTAAAAATATGGCATTACCATATGCTAAAAATTAGGAAATGACAAAAGTGCCCCTATCAACTTTTGTTAATTGCAATCTTGCCCAAAAGCTTTAGAAATTGTACTTTAACCCTAAGTGGATATTTCCACAATAACTCTAGAACTTTTAATAAAATGACCTTTATGTCCCTATATCGGTAGAATTAGCAAAATGGGGTTTTAAACAAAGCAGAATCACGTGGTAAAACCGTGGGAGTTTAAATCTCTACCGATTGGGTCATGGAGGCCGTTTGGTGTGAAATGACGTGGGATGCCCCTAGACTTGCTCAAAATTACGGATATGCCATTAGCCATGAAAAATAGAAAATAGAAAAGCTCTAAATTTGCAAGAACGATTATTTCACATTAACAAGCAATTTATTCGATCTTATTGACTAAGTAGGGTTAATTAGAAGTTAATTAGATGTTAAGTAGAGGGATTAGGCTTAGGAACAATTAGAATAGAGATATAGAAATTCTTTCAGAGTCATTTAGTAAAGTTTTGCTGATTTGAAGAAAATCGGCGAAGATTCGATATTTTAAACTGCCAGGACCAAACCAGTAGAATTTTCTACTAGAAACCCTCATTTAAGTGGCTGAAATTCAGCCACCCCTACCACATATGAGTGGCGCCAAGTGTTGCTCAAGATAGTGGAGAAACTTGGTGTAACATCCCCAATTTTTGTCTAAGCTAATTAGTTCAGTGATCCTGACTAATTAGAGAGGTTAACGATTAACTGAGAATTAATCGGCTAATCTCGATGAGCAAGAGCTTAGTAAATTAAAGGCAAGTCAACAAGATAAGTAAAAGTCAACAATTGAAACATAATGCATTAAAAGTTATAATTAAAAGCCTAATTGCCCAATCCTTATTAATCCATGATTTAGAACATAAAATCAAGGTGATCTAATCTAATTAACTAAGAGCATATAAGTCTCAAAACTTAATCACATTAACCTTCACATCTTCTTACAAAATTAATGAGGAAAAGTCCTTCTTAATTAAAATGTGCTAATGAGTAATTTAAACTAAGTGAATTAATTAACATTTAGATGATTATAACAATTATAAAGATGTAGAAACTTCCCTTTATTTTATTGTTTGAAAGTTTGGTCAAAGCAAGAGCCACATCCAACCATTCAATTACTTTCTCATCATACACCACTAGATCAAGAGTCCACATTAGTAGATCCCTTAAGTCATGACAAGAGTTGTACTCTTCTTCACCAAGATCATGACACTTGGTGTGATCCTAGCCATCCAATGCCCAATCCTAAGAGAGCTCATGCTTTTAACCACTAGAAAAGAAACACTACATAGTCTTTACCCAATTGCCAAGACTCAAAGGAAACACAACATACTCTTTTGCCCCAAGGTTTTTCCACTCCCTAGCTTGTGTAAGAAGCAAAATCACATCACCTTTTCTCCCCCATTTTGCGCCACCATCAGCCCCTCTCTCTCCCTCATTTCATTTTTTCACTTCCTCTCTCAAGACACACACACACAAAGCTCTCTCCTCTCTCCTCTCTCCAAGTCTCATACTCTCTTCTTCCAAGCTTCATTGTGTTCTTCCAACCCTCATACTACTTCCTACTCATCTCCATTTACCATTCTCACAAGCCCCTCAAGGACTACCATTTTTGGTCCTTGGAGAAACAAAGCCACTCATACACAAGCCTCACTATCAAGCTCAAGGAGAAGGAGGCCATATCCAACATCTTTCTTTCTCTTCAAGCTTTCAAGAAATCCAATTGGTAGTGGCTCTAAACTCTTTTTCTCTCTTGTTTTTCAAGCTTTAGAACTCCTATACTCTCCATAGCTAGGTGGTTTTAAAGATTGATTATGGGCATCATAGCCATTCTTGTCATAAAATGAGATGTTGTTGCTTGTATGGTGGTTTGTTGAAAACATGTTTTCGGTTTGGTGTGATACATGGTTGAACTCAATATTTTTGAACTCCAACATGTTAGTTTTTCACTAATCTTTCATGGTATATGAGTGTTTTATCACTTGAGAATGTTTTCTTGAAAGTGAGGTTGAGTGTTTTGGAGAAAACATGAGGAAAATCAAAACGTGAAATCTGGATTTTCTGGTAGTCTGTAAACCGAACGGTATAACTTTTTACAGAGAACTCAAAAATTAGTGGAACCAATTTTATATGAAAATAGACTCAAAGAGCTTTCCATACATATAAAATACATAAGATTCGGAGTTAAAATGAGTGAGATATGATTTTTCAAAGTGGACTGTTCTCGGATTGGTTTCTGTCTGGGCAGTCTACACTAAAATGGGTATAACTCGAGCTACAAAAATGATTTTTGAGTGAGACCAAGTTTAATTGAAAGCTAAGACATAGAGGAACAAACCCATAAAACAGTTTTCTCAGATTCCTTCTGAGTAATTATAATGAGAAGTAACAATCCACTGTACCGGGAGTGAACTTAGAAACTGAACAGTCAGAATAAAATATGCATAACTCAAGCTACAAAATGAATTTTTAAGTGGGGTTTGTTTTGTTTAAAAATAGACTCAGACAAGTATATCCACACAAAAATTCGAAATAAAAGAGTAAAAGATGAAATTATGGTGAATTTTCAAAATTACTGCCCCACTGTAAAAGTAAAACTGGTTATGGTAAAAGTTAAAGAATAAGGAGAAATAAGCTTTAAGACATTAATACCCTTACATTAAGCATTAGAGAACCCTCATAATTCAACTTAAAAGTGTCAAAAAGGATAATAGATAAAATTGGCACTAAGCCTAATAAAAAAAGTTTACACAAGAGGCAATCTCAAGTAAAAGCTTGCACCAAATTTACTAAGCCAAGCTCATAAAACTTTGCTTGAGAATATGCCTATGTTTATATGAAAGTATGATGCTATGATGATGATGAGTAATGATGATGATTATGATATGATATGATGATGATCATGATAGTGTTATGATGATGATAAGGATGATAATGATATGATGACGATATTATGATGAATCATGATGATATGAATATGATACGTTGATAATATGATGCTTAATGCTAAACTCGAAAAGACTAATAAATATAAACACCCTGGGGACGGCGATACGTAACGCCCAGAGGTGATTAATAAAGGAACCACATTTGGGGACGGCGATACGTAACGCCTAAATGTGGAAGAGAATTAGAATAACTTTGCATCATAAGCTTTAATAAGAAAAAGATAAACTAAGGGTAAGATCCTTCAAAAGGGAAGGTGACCTAATTTAAGTTTCCCCTCACCCACGACTCACATGAGGCATGGCATGACCCAGCTAGTGTGAGTATAGGGGATAGGTCTTACATGAGGCATGGCATGACCCAGCTAGTGTAAGTACCGAAATTCTATGGTGGCCCACGGTATGAGCTCATTACCACTTATGTTTAGTGGGTGAAAAGATAAAGTTAAGTTAAGAAAAGAAAAGGGACCTCGATCCAAATCCCTAGAAAGGGGAGAAGTCAAGAGAATTTCATAGCTTGGATATGCATGTTTCATGTAAATATGATTGTGTTCATGTGTATTATGAGGTAAATGATTAGAGAGTATGTAAAATTAAATCCGCTTCGGATATTCATGTTTTCGAAAAACCAAGAATTGAACCCTATGCATGCTCACTATTTTCATTAATAAAACCGAAGTGGCTGGGACGATGACGATGACACTTTCGTGTCGGGTTCGAGTCCTACTGAGAAATTCCATTTCTCACCCTAGTTGTCCTCCCGTATCGTCACCAGATCACGACAAATAAGATCCCGGTGGAGTGGAGCGTGGATCCCCAACACTGTGAGCGGACGTGTGACGTGGGATGCAAGACGAAGTTGTTTTGGGACTTGTAGCGACCATCGCTCTGCATCTTCGCATATTTCTTTTGAGTTAGGCTTTGCCATTTAAACTTGTACTTAGAATTTAGTATTTGGATCATGGCTCAACCATGAGTCTCCCTCGTTGTAATGCTAAAATGTATGTGTATATATTATGAACCCATATGAATGTAATGGTTAGTTATTTAATGCAATATATTTGTGAATTATTATTTGTTTACCTTATCCTTGTTTTATGATATTGGGGTATATATTTTATGCGACACGCCCTTCCTCTGTCTAGCTTCTCGTTCAAGGCTTTACTTTTCAAAACGATGCAAAGCGACGACGTATTTCAAAGAAAAATCTTATCGTATTTTCCACGTAACTTAATTTCAAGTGCAGTTTAGTTTTCCACGAGCATAAGTAACAACTAATAAAACGCCGTAATACGACTTAAGCGTAGTATGGGTTTATTAGGGTGTTACACTTGGCCTCACCTCCATCGGATTTTTATCATTTTCGCCTAGTTGTTCGGTTTTATCAACTACTAAGATTAATTAGCATTCGATTAAATTTTTACTTAGAGCCAATTAAGTATCATTTAGAGAAATTAGACATGAGAGAATTAGATTGAAAGCATAGGAAACTTTATAGGATTTTTCCAAAACCGATTTACCGATTTAATGGAAAACGGTAAGATTTCGGTACTTTGAACTGTCGAAACCGAACCAATAGAAATTATATTGTGAGAACCCTAGGATGGATGGCCAAGATTCAGCCAACACACCCTACAAGTGGTGCCATAATCAGCCTTCAAGAAGGCAGCCAAATCAGATTGGAGAAGGAATACACATCCACTAATCACATGTAATCTTGCTCCAAAAAGTCTCCAATTATTTCCTTCCAACTCCCTTGATTATTTTCGGATTTATAACCTGCTAAACCCTCTTTATTTCTCTCCTATCTCAACTCATCTTCACTCCATGTCTATCTACTCTTCAAGCTTCATCAAGATTCCTTCAATCCAAAGCACCAATCTAGCACAACAACACCTAGAAGAGGTAGGAATTCCAACTTCTTTTCTTGTTTTCTTTGAATTGGGCTGATTGGGACTCCACTTTCTTCCTAATTTCTTGCAAGATTCTGATACTATCTTGAGTGATAATGATGAATTAAGGTTGGTTTAAGGTGCATATGTGAGTTTGAATTGAAGATTGGATGGATTGATTAGAGAAAAACATGAATCCAAGAAGAATTCAAGAAGCTGTTAGGGTTTTCCCCTCGATGGTCCGTATGGCAGAGTGTACGGATCCGCCTATATCCAATTAAATTTGATGAAACTATTTTTATATGAAACTAGACATTCAGGGCTTTCCATACATATAAAATATAGGCCATTGGATTAGTATAGAATTAGTTATGAATTTTTGAAATTTGACCCAGAAATCTGGATTCTCATATGGGCAGTATGAGTTGAGAAGGGTATAACTCACCCTACACAACTCCAAATTGAGTGCAAATAATGCTGTTTGAAAGTTAACATGTAAGGAAACATTACATAAAAGTTTCAGAGTCAGATTCATTGCCATTTGTTCCCAGCATATCAATAAAATTGACTCAAGTTCAAACCGGGCTGGAACAGAGTAGTCTAGTAGGGTCAAGTTTCGGGGCTTATATCTCAAAATATACTTATGAAAATGAGATGAAACTTATTTCATTCGAAAGCTTGTCCTGTTAGCTTCAATTTGATATAAATTTCATATGATTTTACCTAGGTTTCTATTTTTTGTGAATTTTTACTTATAAGAACCCAATTCTGGCTAAGAACAGGGCAGCCTGAGGTAAAATTTTTATATCTTGAGTTATACAAATCAAAATGAGATGAGACTAAAAGGGTTAGAAACTAGACACATAATGCTATGACCTATCGAAAAATTAGATTCAAATAAGTTGAATTGCAATAAGGGTGGAGTATACCAAACTCGGGTAGAATAGGAGAAAATGAACCAAAAATTCAATTGGTGCTTGAATTGAAATTGATGAATGATGCTATGAATATATATATATATATATATATATATATATATATATATATATATATATATATATATATATTTGCTGGTCCACATTGAATTACAAGTTTGTACATTTGTACTGGTTGCCTGGTACTATTCATGGGGAAGCGGACTCGATCCGTTATGTTGCCAAAATTCCGGCAGAAATATGTGAATTATGTGACTGTTATGAATATTTATATATTATGCTTATTAGATTCATATATGCAAGAATGATTTAAGTATAATATGAAGTATATGAATGAATGCATGTAGCATATGCATGTATAATCATGTCCAAAGAAGAATAAGATTTATGAGAACTTGCAAGAAAGACGTACCAAGCTACCACGTGAGCCATGGCATAGACCCAACTAGCGTGGGCTAGAGCGGTACTGTCTAAGACTTGGGCTAGCCCTCGACCAGATTTAAGGCGAATAGACCGGTGTGAGGGTCGGGGAAAGTAAACCCATCACTCATGTATAGGTACGAGCTCGGACCTAAAAAGTAGGCTATCACCCAAGGGTGAGAGAAGCCATTCACCTCCGGGGGACTAAGTACAAAATGGCAAGGTTAAGTTGTAAGTTAAAGAAGAGATAAATTAAGTCAAGTGCACTTGCATACATTCAAGTATACGCATCTATATGTGCATCTTCAATTATCTAGTTAAGTCATAATGCTATTATGATCCTTGTTGAAGCATATTATACTATCCGTATTTCTATGTCTGTCATATGATATGGCAAGTGGTTGTTAAAATATAACCCGCTTTGAGAAAGGTGTTTTCAACTTAAAATTGAACCACTATTTGTTTATATATGCTCATATTTTCATAATAAACCGAAGCAGCTGGAATGTTTAGGATGGCACTGTAAGATTGGTTTGAGTTTACCTATTGAGAACCTTAGGTTCTCACTGCCTACTTGTATGTTTCTCTTTTCCGTAAACATTCCAGCACCTAAGTTGGAAATGAAGTGCGAGGTGGAGGACTGGGACATTCACTGAGCAAGACTCGAGCGCAAAACCAGACCAAGAGACTATTGAAGCTAGCTAGTGACCAGTTGGAAGCAAATTCTGTGTATTATGTTAGTCACAATTTCTTTTAAATTGTAATTATTTTATCCCCTATATATTAGAGATGACGAAGTTTATGAACTATTAGTAAGTAATAAAGTGCGCAGTAAGGGCCATGTATTATATTTTCCATATTTTAAAGTTTTCTTAGCATAGTGACACCTTTTTAATATAACTCTATGACTCGAGCATGGCTTATATAACAACGGGTGTTACACTTAGAGGTGGCACAAGATAGCCACACAAAAGGGGGAGACTTGGCTGAATTTTCAGCCAAGTGATTGTGGCCAATGAGAATTGAGTTTCTCAACTATCACCTTTACACAAATAGCCATAATTCCTTTTCAATTCCCACATGAATTTCGACCTCCTCTCTCTCTCTTTCAGACTTCTTTCTTCTTCCTCTTATCATCTTCTTCCACTTTCAACATCCATCAAGCTTCTTGCACCCAAATCTTTCACTAAAACTCAAGACTAGCTACTGGTGACACCAAAACAAGGGTAGGATTCAGCTTCTTTGCTTGAGTTTCTTGAGTTGATGGCTATTGCAAAGTTTTTCTATATTCATGTAATTGATGATATATGATGCTTATGTGATGATTTATGGCTGGTTTATCAAGTATTTGGTGGGATTGAGATTGAATCTTGCATGAAAAACAAGATAGATAGCAAACTAGAATCTGAAACCTAGAAATCTTACGGCGTCCATACTGGCGGAGTGTACAGCTTTGGCTACAGCCACCGAAAATTTATGAACCTATTTTTATGTAAAACTAGAAATCTAAGCCTTTCGAACCATATAAATTATAAGACCATTGGATTAGTATTGACGGAGATATGAATTTTGGAAATTTGCTGTAAGTTTTTGACTTTGATTCTGGGCAGGGAAGGATTTTCAGGCATAACTTGCCCTATATAACTTGGATTTGGGTCCAATAAAATTCTTTAGAAATCTAAGTCATAGAGCAACATTCTTAAAAATTTCATCATCAGATTTTATCCCAGTAATTCAATGAAATCGTCCTAAGTCCAAACTGGGCTAGAACAGGGCAATCCAGAAGAGTCAACTTATGGAGCTTATAATTCAAGCTCTACTCATGAAATGAGATGAAACTTCTTTCAAATAAAATCTTGTTCTGTTAGATTTAATATAATATAAGTTTCGTATGATTTCAAGCAGTTTTCGATTTTTAGTAAATTTATACTTTTAGGTGTACAATTTTGCCTAGTTACAGGACAGGTTGAGCTAAACTTTCAATAACTTGAGTTATAGGTATCAAAACGAGATGGGACAAAAGAGGTTAGAAAATAAACATATAACACTCCAATATATCCAAAATTGAACTCCAATGGAGTTTATTAGAATTTATGGCAGATTTTACAAAATCGAACAGCATTGAGGAACATAAGCAGAATTTCCAAATTGATGAACTAGGCACCCTAAGGCATATGTGATTTCAATTAAAACCTAAACATTTCTATACCATGTTGATGTTGAAGTTTAATGTGCTATAATGGTGCTAGTAATATTGGCTGATTATTTGTTCTAGAATGACACTATTCACAGGAAAGCTGACTTGATCCGTTATGCTACCGAATTTCCAACATAAATTAGTGATAGTTCTAAATGTTGATGTGTTAATGTTGTTATGCGACGTGTATGAATACCATGCAAGTATCATCATTTGAGAATAAGGTATGAAGCCTATGTATTTATGATTCTATGATGAAAGATATGATTGAGTCCATATTCCGAAGGAATGTGACATGGCAATCACGCTCTGATGGGGTATGACATAGCAATCATACTCTGGAATGTGGCATAATGATCCCACACCTTAAGGAATGTGATATGGTGATCACACCCCGATGGAGTATGACATGGCGATCATACTCTGGGACATGGCAGGATGAACATATTTCTGAGGAGTATGACATGGTGATCACACCTGATGGAGTATGACATGGCGATCGCACTCTGGAATATATATGATAAGTAAAGGAAGGCAAAGAAAAGTATGTGTATCTGCATAAATTTAAGTACAGGTAAAAGCATGTGCAGATTTTATATTTCCAGTATATTTGTGTTATTATCTTTTAATACGTTGCAGTTATTATTCATAGTATAATTCATGACTTTATTTTGTATTAGCTCTCCTAAATGACAAGTGTATGAATAAAATGGACTTTGCTTCGAACAATATGTTTTCAAACTATAAAATTAAATAGTTTATATAACATGTCCACCTTTTTCGTAATAAATCGAAGCAGCTGGAGATAATAACGATGACACGGTATAAAATTTCTTAGTGAATCCTACTGAGAATTTAAAATTCTCACTCCTGTTTTCGTGTTATCTCTAGATAGTTTAAGAAGTTTCGAAGACAGTTGAAGTTGCTGTCAGATAAGGTCCACTCAGGTAACAGTAACAACTCTTGAGTGTGTTACTATGAATTAAGCATAGTACTATACCAAGGAGGACGTTATAGTTGAGACTTCAAGTCTTGAGCCTTGAGCTTTTAGATTTGTTGGTCTTAAACTAAAGAGAGAAGTTGAAGGCTTTCTTTCTCAGAAAACAAGTATAGCACCAAAGAGGAAACTAGCTGTTCCGAGTCAACTGGCTTTGCAGTGGGCCAGTGCACCTTTTGGAGATCTGTCTTGTCACTATTGACCTTTAGAAAATATCTTTGAATGTACAAAGGTAGAGTCTAAATGATGTCTTCTTTACTTAGAACAACATTCAAGAGATGTGCCTTCTGGTCAAATTTTCTGGATAAATCATCGTTCTGATCCATTTGTGTGCTTTCTGGTAACTTGATAGCCTTCTAATAGAACATATTTATCTTTCTGATGCTTCCAATCATTTTTTATGATAAGTTTGATCATTGAGAGTGTAGATTATGTCCCCGTGGTGATCTTTAGCTTTAACAAAAGATACTTTGAATTTGAAAGGAGTGTTTTAGAAGCTAATTGGCATTATTGCATGAGAAATATTCCTTTCAAACTTAAGTTAGAGTGATCTGTGCTATTTATAACAAACACTCAAGCAAATCATTAGTTCTTACAAAAGATTTTTGTAAGATTTGATTTGTTATCCATCAAAACCATTAAAGGCTATACCCAAAATCACTTAGTGGCTTCTAAAGGGTGTTGGAGTTTACAAGAGACAGAAACACTAAAAGAAGCTCCATGAGTTCATGTATTATGCATAATTATTCGAAAAAAAGTTTCTAAAAGTTTACATATAATTTCAAAAATGATATATATAAAGCTCAAAGACTCATTAATACTGATTTAAGGTTGCAAGTAATTTTTATTTTATTAGAATTCAAGTTTTCCTTTTTTGGGGGGTATAGAATATTAAGGAAAAAAACCATTCATGTGCCTCCATCTACTAGCCTAAACTTTTGGGAGAAATGGTTTATAACATGATATAAGAGCTTCTATGATTAAATGGTGTAGAGTTTGATCCTCATTTGCCCATATTTTTCTAAATAATTAAAAGTTGAATTTTAGCATAATGTAAGGTGGACTTGTACATAGTTCACGTTTCAAGATCAAAAAAAGGTTCTTGCGTGAAGGAGCATGTTAAAGTATAAAATCATTAATATGCCTATACCCAATAACTTAAGCTTTTGGGAGGACTATTCATAACAAAGAAAAGTTTAGGTTGAGCAAAAGGCTTGCTCTAATTTAAGGTCAAGATATGCATCTGGATTCATTGAGCACTTATGGAGATAGTAAGTAACCTAAGAATTAAACTTAAATCATGATGATATATGAGTAAAAGGTCGACCAAATAAGCCACAGTCTTAATTAGAAAAGTAATTCTTATAACGAAACCACAATCTTCATACTTCCACATTCAAATAATGATTAATTTTATAGGTGAATCAAAAGAACTTCATCGTAAAAATATTTTGTAGTCTTAAAAAAATGCTTAAAGTTAATTTTGTGAGTTAAATTGTGCTTCAATTAATTTGATCTAAAAGTAATAAAATTAAAGAAAGTAGATTTTATTTTATTCTGTATATATTATTTTTATTTAATATTTTTCATACATCACACAAACACAAAAAATTACGTAATTGTATAAGCAACTTTAATTAAAAAACTATATTAATAAAGCAATAGATAATAATTATTTACTTTGAAAGTTAATAAATCCAAATTAAACTATACATTGAATAATGAACTTTAAATACCGCCCTAATAATAACATATTCAAATCATTGAAAGTGATAAATTACAAATTGTTAAACTAATTAATTTTAATACACTAACTTAAAGTGTTTCAAACGGTTAATCGATCATATATTATTATATTTATCAATTTTTAGGTAATTATTATAAAAACTAAATACTATTAATAATATGATAATTTATGTTTGGATGCGTACTTAATAAACTTTTATACCAAGGCCAAAATTAATTCCATCCATAAAACCACACGTATAATTAAGAAAATCATTAAAAAGAATTGAAATTAATCAAAGCAAGGCATGCTGACCTTCTACATCGTGAAGGCTGTAACATTCCCGATTTCCAAGTTTCGACTACACCTTTAAGTTTGATCAAATCCCATTCCCAACTCCATCTTCGAATTTCAGATAAAAGGGATTATTTCCGATTTTCGAGTTCGTCTTGCACAATTTCCGACTTCATGTCCTGTCTGACTTTCGATTTCGCCTAATTTTGATTGTTCTTGACTTCCAACTTCACCTCCAAGTTTCCATGACTTCCGACTTCATCATCGAATTCCACATAAAATGTACTGCTTCCGACTTCCGAGTTCGTTTACGAATGTTAGCATAATTTACCGACTTCCGACTTAACCTCCAAGTTCGAACAACATGAACATGATTCACCCGGTATCCGACTTCATGTCTCAAAGACAAATATACCCAGTTTCCGATCTAATCCATATAAGATCCCGACTTCTGTGTTTAAGTACTTGGGTTTGGTAATGTGATTGGAATTCCCGAGTTCCGACCTTAAGCATCCTCATTCCGACTTCGGACTTGACCCAAGTTGATGTTTTAGAACAATGGTACAAGTGCCAACGTCCGATTTTAATGTAACGAGTTCCCACGTTAGAGTTGGACTCAATAATCCTTGAGCTAGTTTCCCAGTCACACATGAGTTCCGATCTCCGAGTTCATATCCATCATTGACATTCCCCTAGTTTAAATAAAGAGTTCCGAGATTATATGACTGCGAGCTGTATGACCTCCGACATCCGACTTCAGCTCCAAGCTCAAGTCAATGACACGAGTTCCGACTTAAAGCATGTTAGAGACGAGTTTCGAGTTAAGATAGAATGGAAGCAAGTCTCACTTTGGGGATGACGTGGAGAACAGTTTGAGGGACGACGTGGAGAGCAGTTTGGCCACAAAAAAGGAAGACATGGCCGAACTTCAACCACAAAATTACAGCCAATCAATACCACAACTTTCTTGTATTTAAATCAGACTCTCCTCTCCATTTTGGATCTGATTTACGTTCCCCTTCTCCTTGCTCCAGCCTTCTTCTTCTTCCCTTCCTCCCTCAATCCAACTCCATCAAATCTCCAAGCTTGGTCAAGGTTCCATCAATCCCAAACTCAAATTCAGCAAGATCACACTCTAAAGAGGTAGGATTCTACTTCTATTCTTGAATTATTTGCCCTATGGCTGTATGAACTTGTATTCTTCTTCATGTATTTGATGAGTTATTAAATGTATCATGATGGATTATGATTGGATTAATATGGAATATTGAGTTGGAGTTAAGATTAGAGGAAGAAAACTAGGAGAAGTGAAAGTTTGGAATGTTGTCTAGTTGAGGAATTCCACGGCAGTCCGTACGGCGGAGTGTACGGCTCCGCCTACAACTAGTAAAGTCTGATGGAACTATTTTTAGATAAAATTAGACATTCAGGGCTTTCTATAGATATATCATATAAGGTTATTAGATTAGTATTGAGAGAGATATGAATTTTTGAATTTTGACCTAGGAATCAGGGTTTTCATCCGGGCAGGGTGACTTGAGGAGGGTATAACTCACCCTATACAACTCCAAATTGAGCAAAATTAACTTTGTTAGAAATCTTACACATAGGGCAACATCCCAATATTAATTTCTGAGTTTTTGATGGTCCCAATTGCTCCCAGTGATTTGGGGACGTTACCCTATGTTCAATCCAGGTCAAAATAGGGTAGTTTAGGAAGGTCAATTTTCAGGACTTATAACTCGAGCTATACTAAAGAAAATGGAATAAAACTTGTGGCAAATGAAAGGTTGTCCTGTTAGCTTTGATATGGCACCAATTTCGTATGATTTGAGGTTAGTTTCGATTTTTAATGAATTTATACTTCCAAGAGTGTAATTCGGGCTAGTGACTGAATAAGCTGAAGCAAAAGTTAAATATCTTGAGTTTTATAAATCAAAATGATATGGGACCAAAGAGGTTAGAAAATAGACATATAGAGCTATAATATATCCAAAATTCGAATTTAAATGAGTTGAATTGAACTAAAGGCAGATTATACAAAATTCGGGCAGAACTAAGATTGGCAGAATGACCAAATTGATGGTTACACAAGTGTCATTGGATACATAAAGTTCGAGTTGAGGATTGCCAGTTTTACATTGATATATATATGGATTATATTGCTATGACTGAATTGTCTGTGAACTGGCACTATTCTTGGGGAGACGGAATTGATCTGTTATGCTGCCGGACTTACGGCAGAAGTTTGTGGAACTAGGAATGTTTATATGCAAGGGTAAATTTAAATGTGATACGAGTTATGACGTATATGAAAATAAAGGAGGAAGCATATGTATGAGTATATTCAGTATGCCTATGCATAACCATATGTGAGAATGACAAAGCATGAGTATAATGAATGTAAATCCCTTCACTCGGAGGCAGTTAATTGAGATCCCTCCCTGTGAAGGCAGTTAAAAGATAAAGATATGAATCCCTTCACTTGGAGGCAGTGCACTTTGAATCCCTCCTTGTGAAGGCAGCTAAAACTATGAGATCCCTCTAACTTGGAGGCACGTGGTGATGAGATCCCTCTATATTGAAGGCACGTGGTCAGATGAGATCCCTCGATTTTGAGGCATGTGACCAGAAGAGATCCCTTCAATTAGAGGCACATGGCCGGAATGAGATCCCTCCAAGACTAGAGGCACGTGGGTTCCCTTGCGGGTGAGTCGGTGTGACGACGATCACAAGCTGAGCTGACGAGCTCCCTCCAAGGCCAGGCTACCCAAGGGCAAGAATAAAGACCCTAGGGACTACGATAATGCAACGCCAGGTATGCCAAGTAAAAGCTAATGGTTAAAGACTAAAGACTAAATGATTAAAGTATATGCAAGCACCCCACTTACATGAGGCATGGCATCGACCCAGCTAGTGTGAGTTTAGAGGTCAGAACTTACATGAGGCATGGCATGACCTAGCTAGTGTAAGTACCAAAGGAAGATCCCATATTCCTAAGGAACGTGACATGGCGATCACGCTCTGATGGGATATGACATGGCAGTCATACTCTGGAATATGGCATGTAAAGACTTTATGATGAAAAAGAAAGATGAAGAAAGAAAAGTAAACTTTATGTATATGCATGAGTTTCCGTACAAGTTAAGCTATATGCAGATGTTATATTCCTAGTATATGAATGCTATGTGTGTTATAAAATGTTGTAATTATTCTCCATGATATCATTCATGAATTGATTTTTAGGGGTTTTTCCCAAATGCCAAGTGTATGATTAAAATAAGCTTTACTTCAGACATTATACTTTCGAAGTATAAAATTAAACAGTTTGTAAAGCATGTTCACCTTTTTCTTAATAAACCGAAGTAAACTGGAGATGACAACGATGACATTCTCTATGATAATTAGAGAATCCTACTGGGAATTTATAATTCTCACACCTATTTCCGTGTTGTCTCCAGACATTTCAAGAAGTTCCGAAGACGGCCGATGTTGCTATCAGATAAGGTCCGCTCAGGTAACAGTAATAACTCCAGGGTGTGGTACTATGCCTTAAGCATAGTACTGTACTTGGGAGGGTGTTACATTAATGGTATCAGAGTAGTTCGATCCTCCCCGGACCTGAGGATTTGGACTGACTACGTTTCCAGTGCACTCTGGAATCTTTAGAAAATGTCATGTGACAAATCTTATCTGTCCGGATAAGATATAGGGGAATTGATATGCATGACTGCCTAACTGTAAATGTTATTAGTTGCTGTCACACTTAACTTATTGTTGAGCTTGATCAACTCAATGTTTTGTTGCGTGTGATTAGGAACTAATGGCTTCCAGAGGACGTGGTAGGCCACGAACTGTACCCACTCCAGAAGACCCTGCTAATTTTAAGGACACTCTACGAGAAATGGCATATGCCATGCGCGAACAAGCTGCTGCAGCACACCAAATGATGGGCCAGTTGGGGAGACAACCTGGAGCCGACCACGATGGAAACCCGAACGGCTCAGGATTGGATTTGGAATATCTCAAGTTCCCGAAATTCAGAAAAGCAAACCCACCTAGCTTTAGAGGAGCTTTCAACCCTGACAAGGCTGATGAATGGATTAAGGCGATGGAAAAGGTTTTCTCTGTTTTGGATTGTACAAATCGCCAAAAAGTAGCCTTTGCCACTTATATGCTCGAAGCAGATGCAGAATTCTAGTGGAATGGTGTGAAATGGCTATTAGAAGAGTCCCAGATAGAGATCACCTGGGTTGTGTTCAAGGATGCCTTTTACCAGAAATACTTTCCTCCATCAGTTCGGAATGCCAAGGAGTTGGAATTTATGCAACTCTGCCAGGGAAGCAATAGCATGTCAAAGTACATCACTAAGTTTGAGGAGTTAATTAAGTTTTCCACGATCTATCAGCGGAATCCAGATGAGACGTGGAAGTGTGTCAAATTTGAAGGCGGATTGAGGGAAGATATCCTCACCACAGTAGGCCCTATGGAGATTAGGGATTTTCCTTAATTGATAAACAAGTGCAGACTTGTGGAAGATTATAACAAGAAATTAGAGAATTCCTAGTCTGATACTCATGGAAAGAGGCTTGCACCTGAAAATCAGGAACTTGAATATGCCTCACCACCAAAGAAACTGCGTCAATTTAATGGACGTGGGGATAAACCATTTCAGGAGCCAAGCGCAGGGCAAGCATGCTCTAATTGTGGAAAGTATCATGGAGGAAGGCCTTATTTGGCCGGACAGAATGTATGTTTCAGGTGTGGCAAGGCGGGAGACATATAATCAGAGAATGCCCTGAAAACCAATCGCTGACTCCTAAACCGCAACGTTCAGGAAGAGTCTTCATCAGAACGTGGAGGAGGCTGCACACCCTGCAGTCATCGTGAGGATTAGAGATAACCTAGGACAAGGATCCTCTTTTTGTTAACTACGTTATGTTAAATTAGGTAACTAGGTCTACTGTATTTTCTTTGACTATGTTTGTTCAGCTTCAGTATGCTTGTGTGCGACCTTTTCTTCAAACTTTTATGATAACAAATAGTTGGTTTTGCAATTAAATTTTGAGGACAAAATTTTTTTAAAGGAAGGTAGTAATGTAACATCCCCGATTTCCAGGTTCCGACTACACCTTTAAGTTTGATCAAATCCCATTCCCGGCTCCATCTTCGAATTTCAGATAGAAGGGATTATTTTCGAGTTCCGAGTTCGTCTTGCACAATTTCCGACTTCATGTCCTATTCGACTTCCGATTTCGCCTAATTTTGATTATTCCTAACTTCCGACTTCACCTCCAAGTTTCCATGACTTCCGATTCATCATCGAATTCCACATAAAATGTACTGCTTCCGACTTCCGAGTTCGTTTACGAATGTTAGCATAATTTACCGACTTCTGACTTAACCTCCAAGTCCGAACAACATGAACGTGATTCACCCGGTATCCGACTTCATGTCTCAAAGACAAATATACACGGTTTCCGATCTAATCCATATAAGATCCTGACTTTCGTGTTTAAGTACTTGGGTTTGGTAATGTGATTGGAATTCCTGAGTTCCGACCTTAAGCATCCTCATTCCGACTTCGGACTTGACCCAAGTTGATGTTTTAGAACAATGGTACAAGTGCCAACGTTCGATTTTGATGTAACGAATTCCCGCGTTAAAGTTGGACTCAATGGACATGAGTTCAAATCCTTGAGCTGGTTTCCTGGTCACACATGAGTTCCGATCTCCGAGTTCATATCCATCATTGACATTCCCCGAGTTTAAATAAAGAGTTCCGAGATTATATGACTGCGAGTTGTATGACCTCCGACATTTGACTTCAGCTCCAAGCTCAAGTCAATGACACGAGTTCCGACTTAAAGCATGTTGGAGACGAGTTTTGAGTTAAGATAGAGTGGAAGCGAGTCTCACTTTGGGGACGACGTGGAGAGCAATTTGAGGGACGATGTGGAGAGCAGTTTGGCCGCAAAAAAGGAAGACATGGCCAAAATTCAACCACAAAATTATAGCCAATCAACACCACAACTTTCTTGTATTTAAATCAGACTCTCCTCTCCATTTTGGATCTGATTTACGTTCCCCTTCTCCTTGCTCCAGCCTTCTTCTTCTTCCCTTCCTCCCTCAATCCAACTCCATCAAATCTCCAAGCTTGGTCAAGGTTCCATCAATCCCAAACTCAAATTCAGCAAGATCACACTCTAAAGAGGTAGGATTCTACTTCTATTCTTGAATTATTTGCCCTATGGCTGTATGAACTTGTATTCTTCTTCATGTATTTGATGAGTTATTAAATGTATCATGATGGATTATGATTGGATTAATATGGAATATTGAGTTGGAGTTAAGATTAGAGGAAGAAAACTAGGAGAAGTGAAAGTTTGGAATGTTGTATAGTTGAGGAATTCCACGGCAGTCCGTACGGCGGAGTGTACGGCTCCGCCTACAACTAGTAAAGTCTGATGGAACTATTTTTAGATAAAATTAGACATTCAGGGCTTTCTATAGATATATCATATAAGGTTATTGAATTAGTATTGAGAGAGATATGAATTTTTGAAGTTTGACCTAGGAATCAGGGTTTTCATCCGGGGAGGGTGACTTGAAGAGGGTATAACTCACCCTATACAACTCCAAATTGAGCAAAATTAACTTTGTTAGAAATCTTACACATAGGGCAACATCCCAATATTAATTTCTGAGTTTTTGATGGTCCCAATTGTTCCCAATGATTTAGGGAAGTTACCTTATGTTCAATCCACGCCAAAACAGGGTAGTTCAAGAAGGTCAACTTTCAGGACTTATAACTCGAGCTATACTAAAGGAAATGGAATGAAACTTATGGCAAATGAAAGGTTGTCCTGTTAGCTTTGATATGGCACCAATTTCGTATGATTTCAGGTTAGTTTTGATTTTTAGTGAATTTATACTTCCAAGAGTGTAATTCGGCCTAGTGACTTAACAAGCTGAAGCAAAAGTTAAATATCTTGAGTTTTATAAATCAAAATGATATGGGACCAAAGAGGTTAGAAAATAGACATATAGAGCTCTGACATATCCAAAATTTGGATTTAAATGAGTTGAATAGAAATAAAGGCAGATTATACAAAATTTGGGCAGAACTAAGATTGGCAGAATGGCCAAATTGATAGTTACACAAGTGTCAATGGATACATAAGGTTCGAGTTGAGGATTGCCAGTTTTACATTGATATATATATATATATATATATATATATATATATATATATATATATGCTAGATGGATTATATTGCTATGACTGAATTGTCTGTGAGCTGGCACTATTCTTGGGGAGACTAACTCGATTCATTATCTATGACTTACTGTAAGTTTATGGAACTAGAAATGTTTATATGCAAGGGTAAATTTAAATGTGATACGAGTTATGACATATATGAAAATAAAGGAGGAAGCATATGTATGAGTACATTCAGTATGCCTATGCATGACCATATGTGAGAATGACAAAACATGAGTATAATGAATGTAAATCCCTTCACTCGGAGGCAGTTAATTGAGATCCCTCCCTGTGAAGGCAGTTAAAAAATAAAGATATGAATCCCTTCACTTGGAGGCAGTGCACTTTGAATCCCTCCTTGTGAATGCAGCTAAAACTATGAGATCCCTCTACCTTGGAGGCACGTGGTCAGATGAGATCCCTCTATATTGAAGGCACGTGGTCAGATGAGATCCCTCGATTTTGAGGCACGTGACCAGAAGAGATCCCTTCAATTAGAGGCACGTGGCCAGAATGAGATCCCTCCAAGACTAGAGGCACGTGGGGTCCCTCATGGGTGAGTCGGTGTGACGACGGTCACGGTGAGCCGACGAGCTCCTCCAAGGCCAAAGCTACCCAACAAAGAATGACACCCTAGGGACGGCGATACGTAACGCCTAGGTGTGCCAAGTAAAAGCTAAAGATTAAAAACTAAAGACTAAAAGATTAAAGTATATGCAAGCACCCCACTTACATGAGGCATGGCATCGACCCAGCTAGTGTGAGTTTAGGGGTCAAAACTTACATGAGGCATGGCATGACCCAGCTAGTGTAAGTACCAAAGGAAGATCCCATATTCCTTAGGAACGTGACATGGCGATCACGCTCTGATGAGGTATGACATGGTGGTCATACTCTGGAATGTGACATGTAAAGACTTTATGATGAAAAAGAAAGATAAAGAAAGAAAAGTAAACTTTATATATATACATGAGTTCCCGTACAAGTTAAGCTATATGCAAATGTTATGTTCCCAGTATATGAATGCTATGTGTGTTGTAAAATGTTGCAATTATTCTCCATGATATCATTCATGAATTGATTTTTAGGGATTTTTCTCAAATGCCAAGTGTATGATTAAAATAAGCTTTGCTTTGGACATTATATTTTCGAACTATAAAATTAAACAGTTTGTAAAGCATGTTCACCTTTTTCTTAATAAATCGAAGCAAACTGGAGATAATAACGATGACATTCTTTATGATAATTAGAGAATCCTACTGGGAATTTATAATTCTCACACCTATTTCTGTGTTGTCTCCAGACGTTTCAAGAAGTTACGAAGACGGCCGAAGTTGTCGTCAGATAAGGTCCGCTCAGGTAACAATAATAACTCCAAAGTATGGTACTATGCCTTAAACATAGTACTGTACTTAGGAGGATGTTACAAAGGCTGAATTGCACAAACTCACGTCAGATGCTGACCTGCTTGCCCAATAAAAAAGAACAAATTCTTATGTTTCATCATGATGTTCTTGTTCTTATTTCCTCGATAATATTTTATTACGACCAATATTATGGCGAATTTTAAAGAAAGTCTTTTGAAAGATTTATAAATAATAAATAATATTATATAATATTAAAATTGTCAAAATATTACTGAAAAATTTAAAGAGATCAAAAGAAAAAGTGAGAGAATTGCCATCATTATAAATATATTGCGCATGCTAGGTTGAAAGCTGTATTTCTCTAGCAGATACAGCTGTCATTGTTTATTTAATTAATTTATTAAAATTGCAGGTTTATTTTGAAACGAATGACTATTAAATTCAACAGGTGTCCGCTATTGCTTGGTTTGCTCATCCATGATTTCACTGCATTTTAATAATGGTCCAAAGGACAAGCTCACAGGAGATAAGCACCAGCAGCCTGTGACCATATGACTTGTGAACAACATCGAATGCCGACATATAAAGATTAAAGAGAAGGCAAGAGCCAACAGCCAAAACAAGGAAGAAGAGAAGCTTGAAGGCAACAAAGACCCCTTTACATTCCCTCTGATCATTTCTGCTCTGGGTGAGAGAAACACGTATCAGAGTTCATGGCTCAAACAGATAAATAGATACCACACCCACCATTCCTCTCTCTCTCTCTCTCTCTCTCTTTTCCCATTTTTTTGGTGAAATAAAGAGCTTGGAGAAGTGGGAGTGGTTGCTTTTCTGCTTGATTGCATTACACGCACGATACATGTCGCTCTCACCTGGAGTAGAGATGTTCAAAGCTTTGATAAGATCGTCATGCAGTGATTCATGAAAAGCTGCCAAGTCCTGAATCAAATTCATGGCTTCTCGGATGTCTACGTTCGTTTCGGTTTGTGAGTAATTTGTGCTTCTTTACGTATCTTTGTTTTCAATTTGGAAAAGTCATGTCTATAGTTCCAATCTTTTTGTTCAACCAAGGATTTCTTTCAAGTTCTTCATGACCATAAATGATTGATTCTTGAATTTAACGTTGATGTTAATGATCTTGGTTTTCTTTCTTTGCCTTCATCTTTAATTTTGTCGAGGATTTTCTTTATTGCTAGAAACTACGAGTTGTTTGCATCAGTGATTTAACAACCGTACCGGACCGGCGGCTTTAACTAGAAAATTACTGAATTAACTATGTGCTCAAATTCATTGAATGTGTGTTTCGATTAGCTTATACTCATTCTTTTATTAATTTTAGTTAATATAAATTTAACTATTAACCATATAATCACATATTTCTATCCTATCATTATTTCATTTTTCATGCCATTTATATTTTAATTTATTTAAGAAAATAGATTTTATTTCTTTTTGTCACAAAGATCAGTAATATCAAATATTTGTAGGTGAACTACTTTTTAAATTTATATTTAAATAAAAATAATTCTTTGAATGTATTTATAATTTTAATCTTTTCAATTTTATCTTTAAAATTACATTCAATTCCTTTATATACGAAAAAGTTATTTTAAAGTTTAGTTTTTGTTATACATGAATTAAACATAAAATATAATCTTGAGGAGTTTAATTATTGATTAAAAAATATTATATAATTTAGATCCTTAAATTTAATTGATCATTACATTTAAAATTTGATAATATCAAGTTTTTTTCATATAAGTGGACATTTCAATAATTTCTTATAACTGCAATAATTTTATTACATCTAATTGTTTAATTTACTGATTATAAATTTTTATCTAACTCTCTTTCTGCTAAACTTTTTGTTGGATTTGTAGTGGTCTTATTATTAATGATGATGCAAACTGTATGTTAGAAGTTCTTTACATTTGATCTAGGAAAGGTTATTTTTATGTGTGCACGAACTAAACATTCCAGCAACAAGAGAATAAAGGTCTTGAAGCAAAATCTATTAAAGAAGTAGTAGATATAGCCACTATGGAATTCAAGTCATCAAAGCATAAAGGCCGAAGAGTTGATTCAAGGTTTCAATGCCTCAATGACTACTTCAGCAAAAAAAATTGCTAAATGAAAAGCATTTTTCGTATTCTCGTAGGATTACTTATACTAGAATCGAAGTGCAAAAAGCATAAGCAAAAAGTGAACAAACTAAATGGAGAAAAGGACAAATTGACTTGTATCATGTGTTAGTACAATGTACAATATATGTTAGTTTGAAAAGAAAACTACACAGATCCATTGGGAAGCTCCTCAACATTCAAATCAAGTGGGTGGAGTCCAAGTTTTTGCATGGATTGAAGCATCTATAAATATTAATTTTCTAAACCTAGTTTAGAGCATTTGTGACATAGTCTATATGACTTAAGTTTTTTGTGAACTCTTTTGAGGGCTTTGTGCTTTTTGTGCTTAATTTTTTTTCTTCTCATTTCATGTTCTGAAATTGTTGTAACTCAAGTGAGTGAAACTTGAGAGAAAAGTGAAAAATCTTGTGAGCTACACAAGTGTATTTGTAACATCCACCCCTGAGTTCCGACCTCTAATTTCGAGTTTCAAAAATAAGGTACATGTTTCCGACCTTCGACTTCATCTCCAAGTCTCAAATGGAAATGGCTATGATTTCTGATTTCTAAATAGAAAGGATACGAGTTCCGACCTCCTGGTTGATTGTTCAACCAGAATAGACACGAGTTCCAATCTCCGACTTTATTCCTAAGTTTCAAATAAAACGAATATGATTTTCGATTTCCGAATTTATTTTTAAGTCTCCAATAAGGTGGACTCGAGTTCTGACTTTAAGCAGAATGGGACGAGTTCTGATTTCAGATAGAATGGAAGTGAGTTCCACTTTTAGGCGATATGGAAAATAACTTAACCACAAAAGAGGGAGACATGGCTGAACTTCACCCACAAAATTTCAACCAATTAAAACTCACAAAGCCAATTACCTCTTCAATGCTTAAATCAGATTTTTCTCTCTTATTCCCATACTGATTACGCCATTCTCTCCTCTGATTTCAGTCTTCTTCTTCTCTTCTCCTCTCAACCAACTCCATCACTCCTTCAAGCTTAACAAGGTTCTAACAATTAAAACTTCAACACTTAGCTCAACACCTAGCAAACTCACACTCCAAAGAGGTAGAGGTTCAATTTTGTTCTTGTCATTTTGATTGTAAGTGATTGATTTTGGCTTTGTCTTCTCACTTCCTGATGTGATTAGTGAATGAACATGATGAATCTTTGGTTGTTTTAATGTTTAAATTTGATTAAGGAGTAGGAAAGGGTGAGAATAGGAAGATGTGAGGGGCTGGAAGACTAAACTACCTCAGCAATCCGTACGGCGGAGCATACGGCTCTGCCTATAGTCGATTAAATCCAATGAGACTATTTTTATATGAAATTAGACATTTAGGGATTTTCATACATATATAATATAAGACCATTGGATTAATATTAAGAGAGATATGAATTTTTGAAATTTGACCTAGGAATCAAGACTTTCATCCGGGCAGTATGAGTTGAGAAGGATGTAACTCACCCTACACAACTCCAAATTGAGTGAAACCAACTTTGTAGAAAGCTTACATATAGGGGAACACTCCATAAGAAAATTCCCAATTTGGTACGGTCCCATTTGCTCTCAGTGTTTTGAAGAAGTCGCCCTATGTCCAAATCGGGCCAAAACAGGGCAGCTCAAGAAGGTCGAATTTCGGGGCTTATAACTTGAGCTCTACTAAAGTAAATAAAATGGAATTTATTGCAAATGAAAGATTGTCCTGTTAGCTTTAAAATGACACCAATTTCGTATGATTTGAACTGGTTTTTGATTTTTAGTGGATTTTTACTTTTAAGTGTGTAATTCTGGCTAGCTACAGAGCAAATCGAGATAAAACTTAAATAACTTGAGCTACATTAATCAAAATTAGATGAGACTAAAGAGGTTAGAAAATATACACATAACACTCTAACATATTCAAAGTTGAGGTCCAGATGAGTTAAATAGAAATTTTAGCTTGATTTACAAAAACCAGGTTGAATGAATGTGCTGGGACTGCAACTATGTGTTAACTGCAAAAATTGTTCTTATGAGATTGATGATTGAAATATGAATAAAGTGTTATGATTTCTTTGATAAATTGGTGTTTTGAGTACTGGCACTATTCATGAGGAAGCAGACCTGTTTCATTATGCTGCCAAATTTTCGGTAGAATTATAAGGAGGTTATGAGCATTTATATGTTATGAATATTCATAATATGAACATGAAATTCTATATGCAAGGATATATGAAAGTAAATAATGAAGCATATATATAAGTGCATTCAGCATGTCTATGCATGATTATGTATGAGAATGAAAGGATATGAATATATTAAATGTGAATCCCTTCCCCTGGAGGCAGTTATGAGATACCTCCTTGTGAAGGCAGTTAAATAAGATAAGATGTGGGTCCCTTCACTTGGAGGCAGTTGCACATTGATTCCTTCCCTGTGAAGGCAATATAAAACTATGAGATCCCTCTACTTTGGAGGCACGTAGTTAAGTGAGATCCCTCTACATTGAAGGCACGTGACCAGAAGAGATCCCTTCAATTTAGAGGCACGTGGCCAAAATGAGATCCCTCCAAGACTAGAGGCACGTGAATCCGCTTGTAAGTCAGTTCTGTGTGACGACGGTCACGAGTTGAGCTCATTCCTAGATCAGAGTACCCAAGGGCAGTAAAGACTAAAGATCAAAACATATGCAAGCACCCTAGGGACGGTGATATGTAACACCTAGGTGTACCAAAAAAAGAAAGTAAAGAAAGTTAAAGGAAAGCACCAGTGCATTTGCATGAAATTAAGTATGAGTATTTGCATAATTATATTCTCTGTTTTATTGATGCTGAGGCTGTTCTATTTACTTTTGCTGTGAATATTATTCCAAATATGAAATATTGCCAATGTAACTCAAGTGCATGAATAAAATGAACTCTGCTTCGGACAATATATTTTCAAACTATAAAACTGAATAGTCTAGTTAACATGCTCACATATTTTCATAATAAATCGAAGCAACTGGAGATAATAATGATGACACAGCATATGGTAGTTTAATGAATCCTACTGAGAATTTATAATTCTCACTCCTACGTTTATTCCGTGTTATCTTCAGATAGTTCAGAAGTTCCGAAGAAGGTCCTTCGAGGCGGAGTTGACTAGTAAGATTGAAGGTGGCCGAAGGTTGCTACCAGACAAGGTCCGATTAAGTGATAGTAACAACTCCTAGGTGAGGTATTATGACTTAAGCATAGTACCATACTTGGGAGGGTGTTACAATATTAATCACCATTGAGGGAAGTCTCTTAGTTGGTGAGAAAAGAATAGGTCAAGGTTAAATGAAAGAATAATATAGCTTGGAGAGGCTTGTTGTAACATAAAATACTCATAGCAAAAAATCTCATAAGGTTGTGGAGACTAGATGTAGACTCTAAGTTATAGAGATCAAATCAGTATAAACTCTTGATGCAAGATTTTCTATCCCTCACTCTTTACGTTTCTATTTTTAAGCTATATCTCTTTAATCTAAAATCGTATTACCATAATATTTTGAGATATTTATTCTGTTTATATTGCGAGTCATTTCATAACTAAGTATGATAGGCATTTATTATATTTTTAGTAACTATCCACTAAAAAAATCTAGCTGTGTGAACTTTTTGAATTGTATGTTAAGTATGCAGAAAAAGTTTTAATCAACCAAGGACTTAATTCAACCACCTTCTCAAGTCGTCTGGTACTATTAATTGGTATCAGAGCACTGTCTCTTGGGATCAAGCTTAACCACTTGGAGAAAAGATCCAAGGATCAAGGATGTCTAATCTTGTTCCATACGTATTATTCGAAGGTCAATCCACTACAAGGCCTCCATTCTTTAATGGAGAAAACTATCTATACTGAAAGGAAAGATTGAGAATCTTAATTCAATCCACCGATTATGCAATATGGAAAATTACTGTGAGTAGACCGAAAGTTCCAAAGAAGATCATTGAAGGACAACAAGTGCCAAAAATTGAAGAAGAACTTTGAAGATCTGAAAAAAGTTGAATTAAATACAAAAGCTATAACATGATGCATTGCACTATTAGCTTTGAAGAATATAGGGAAATCTTACGATGCAAAACAATAAAGGAAATGTGGAACAAACTTGAAATCACTCATGAAAGAATGAGAAAAATAAGGTAAACAAAGACTGACATGCTTACTCACAAGTATCAAGTATTTCACATGAAAAAGGACGAGAAAATTGATGAGATGTTTGAAAAGGTGCAATCATCGTTAACAATCTCTATGTTTTTGGCAAAACTCTAATTGATGAAGAATTTGTGAGAAAAGTTCTTAAAAGTCTCACAAGACGTTGGCTATCAAAGGTTTCTGCTATACAAGAAGGAAGAGACATTAGTACTCTTATCTATGATGAACTTCGAGGAAATCTCATTGCATATGAGATTACTCATTTGAGGAATGAAGTTGGAGACAAAAGGAAAAAATCTTTAGCTCTCAAATCTCAAGTAGAAGAAGAATCTAAATCTGAGAATGAAACAAATCTAAGTGATGAAACTACTCTTTGGTTAAAAAGAATAGCCAGAATGATGAAGAAAAGAAGGAAGCCAAAAAAAGGCAAACCTTACGAAAAGAAAGCAACAAGAGCAAATCAAGTAACAAAAATGACGTTACTTGCTTCAGATGCAACAAGTAAGACACTTCAAGAGCAAATGTCCAGAGCTCAAAAAGGACGCAAAGAAGAAGAAAAAGAAAGCCTTAATGTCAACTTGGGAAGATCTTGAAAATGACTCTTCCAATGGAGATGATGATGAGGCTGAGGAAGTCGCAAACCTGTGCTTCATGGCAAATCAAGAAGAGGAGTTTTGTCTACAGTCTTGGAAACCAGAAGCAGACATCTGGTACCTAGATAGTAGATGTCGAGGCACATGATTGCAAATCCATCAATGTTCAAGCAATTGCAAAAGTATGATGAAGGTTATGTAACTCTTGGTGACAATGCCACAGGAAAGATCATTGCAGTAGGTAATTTTGGTAAAGGACTTCCTACTACCATTGATGATATTTATTTAATTGATGGATTAAAGCATAACTTGTTAATCATTTATCAACTTTGTGACAAAGGTTACCAAGTTGTGTTTGAAATATCTAATTGCATCATTCATGAAAAACATAACAACTATGTACTTTTTGTTGGCCAAAGATGTGAAAATGTGAGGACTTGAATAATCAATATGTTACACGTTTTGCATCCTTTGGGAATGAAAGGTGGTTATGGCATAAAAGGCTTGGTCATGCAAGCATGTACCAAATTTCTAAGGTAAGTAAAAGGGGCTTAATTAGAGGAGTTCCAAAGATAAAGTTTGATCAAGATCTTATTGTGATGCATGCCAAAAGGGCAAGCAAACAAAAAACTCTTTCAAACCCAAAGATGTTGTGTCTACAATTAGACCACTTGAACTTTTACATCTTGATCTATTTGTTCCAACTAAGACACAAAGTTTGGGTGGCAAAAAGTACGGAATAGTTATTATGGATGATCACTCTAGATTTGGTTGGGTTTTATTCCTTACTCAAAGATGAAGCTTTTGAGATGTTTAAAATATTTGCAAAAGAATTGAAAATGAGAAAGACACTTCTATTGTTTCTATTAGAAGTGACCATAGAAAAGAATTTGAAAATCAACATTTTCAATCCTTTTGTAAAGAAAATGGTATCTCACATAATTTCTCTTGCCTAAGAACTCTACAACAAAATGGAGTAGTTGAAAAGAGGAATAGATTCTTGCAAGAGATGGTGAGAACCATGCTTTGTAAAAATGATTTACCAAAATTTTTGTGGGCTGAAGTTGTAAATACAGTTTGTTATGTTTTAAATCGAACATTGTTAAGGCTCATTTTAAATAAAACTCCTTATGAGCTTTGGAGTGGAATTAGACCAACACTTCAATATTTTTATGTCTTTGGATGCAAATATTTTATTCTTAACAATAAGGATAATCTTGGTAAATTCGATGCTAAGATATATGATGATATTTTCATTGTTTATTCTACTAGAAGCAAAATATATAGAGTATATATTCCTTATTCTAGAATGGTAGAAGAAACTATGCATGTTGTAACACCTGAATAGTTCCATTCTATGCTTAAGTCATATTGTGGAATTATTAGTTGTTACTTCTGCTCGTGGAACTAACATTACCTTTTAGAAATTATTTTTTAACAAAAATAGGGGTAAATTTTTTTTGAATAAAACAAGTAAACCGTTTTTGAAATCGAGAGCCATGAGCGCATCATGAACATACGAACGTCGCTATCTCATACATACCTCGCATTTAACATAACTAAAAGCATTGAGAATAATCATAATCTTAGATAAAGATAATATTCATTCCATAGCCATCACATAGTTAATATAATAGTGGTAATAGTAGCAGTCATACACAATGATAACAATGGGTCTGATACCTACTGTCGGCTCTACAAAATAACCTAACGAAATACATGATAAAAGGAAATGCATAAGCAATCCTATACACCCATACATGCCACAAGAAAAAATGATAACCCTAGCTACAACCAAAAGAGGCTATCCTCATGCTCGACTCCACATGTAAATCAACATCTCACTCATCTGGCGGAAGGTAGCCATTCCCGAATCCACTAGGAGGAATATCACCACGTCCTCCTCCTCGAGCTCGGCCATGCCCACGAGGCACAGCACGAGTACGAACCGGGGACTGCGAACCGGGGGTGGTGTATGACGAGGGGGCTGTTGAAGAAGAAGATGAGTCGGACGACAGACGGATCACAGACAGGTAGGAAGGCTTAGACGGGTCCGTCTCCACATGATAGCTCGGATAAGAAGGCTTCGAAGGATCGAAATCCAATGAAACTGTCGGTGTCAAGTGGGTGTCCGAATCGGAATCTCCATCAGTGGGGTACCTCGGAGGATGGAAGGGCGGGCGAATGTTATCGATAGTGATGTCCTCAAATGGCTCATGAGGGAGGAAAAACGGACTCATCACTGGTGCACGGAACTGGCGACTATGGAACATGTAGACCTGCATCGCTGCTGGCGGTCAAAGACAGATACATTCAAAGACCGGATCGAAGTGCCAATGCATCACCAGAAACTCAATGAAAATCACCACCGTGCCCGACGACGACATCCTCCGAAGATGACACGGAAATGTAGGAGAAAGAAATACTAAATTTCTTAGTAGGATCGTGACTAGACAAACACAGTGTCATTGTCATTATCCCAGCTACTTCGGGTTTAATTATAAAAGCAGTGGACAGATATACGTTCAATTTTAATGATTTTGAAAACTTAAGCTCCGAAGCGAGTTGCTTTTAAACTCAACATCATAATTACATCATCATAATCTAACATACATACTGAAAGATAGAGTAAACATTCATAATGCAAATGGGCAACATAAGTACATGCAAGGACATGCATCATCATAAACTTAACCATGGTTATACTTTTGACTTTACTTTCATTTTTAGCACGTGCTTAACATTCTTTACTTTCCTTTGAAATAGACTGCTTTTGGACATAAACTCATTCCGTAACCGTCGTCACGCAGTACTAACCAAATCAGACTAAGCCGATATTGGTTACCTCTAAGTTGGAGGGTTCTCCATGTCACCCTTGCCTCCCTCATAGAGGTTCCTCGAGTCTTTGTGGATCGCCGTCTCTCACTTCCCTTACCGAAGTGATTGAAGGGTCATGTCCCATTAATTCTTTACTTATCATTATACTTTACATGCATAATTCCTTTTTTTTGACTAGACACATGCAAGGATATGACTAAGTCCATAATTTTGATGGAAATCCGACAGCATAACGGCTAGACCGGAGCTTCCCCAAAATGCCAATCATAAACTTTCAACAAATAGTTCATCATATCTATATTATATCATCAAACTCATCATTCAATCATGAGAGAAAGCTCAATTAAACTCATCATTCATCATGTCGAATAACATCACCCATTCATACCGTAAAGGGGTTTATAGTTGTGTTTTTCTTTGCGAAGAATATTATGAGTCATTATATGATTTCTCGTGGTTACCTATGAGAAAATCACATAGTTAGGATATGTGTTTGTGGCCTTTTAGTTACTTAGTCCTCATATGAAAGTATTCTTTACTTAAGTACATGTCTTATGGAACACTTGTTCAAATTAATTAAATTATGTGATTATTTCCTTTCCTTGGGATAGTGCACTTAGTGATTCCTAGGTTCATGGTATGCTCAAAGGCCCTAATCATACTTCTGTTTCTAAGGAGTTCGAGATCCCTCTAATCCTTGGGTCATGACAACGCATAACTACATCATAAACCCAACAACACCAATGTTCACTAATCACCAAGGTTGATTTTTAACTTATTCAAGTTACAAAGTTTTAAACTTTACTAATAACATACCAAGGTTTTACCTTAAACATTATTAAAGTTATCATTCTTTATAAAGTAGTTATAAAGTCTTATTTTTTATGAAAGTAAGTGCCTTTGATATTAAGCTCTTATCTTAAGATTGGATCTTTATGAAATAATGATACAAGTTACTAGCTTTTTGAACAAAAAGACTTGTTCTTTATAAAAGTTAACACCTTTTTGCATTGTTTTGGTTCAAGGTCTAAACTTTATGGATTAAATGTTACAAAGCAACACTTATATGACTTAAAAGTTTCATTCTTGATTAAAGTTTGAAACTTTATGAAAGGTCTTTTCTTTAAGGTTTGATTTTTTAGACATAAAATAATAAGATATCATTTTAGAACTGAAAAAGGCTTGTTATTCAAAAAAGCTTAGACTTTTAAATGTATCCTTGTCTTCAAAATAAAACAAAAGAAGACTTTATGATCGCACTAAAACTTGCGCCACTTTTTGTGCATCAAGAAGCAAACTTTTTAAAGTTTAAAGCTTTTAGAATGTTTATAGTCTTATCAAATCATGAAAACATAAAAAGGTGAAGCTTTTCTAATCATTAACTCATCATAAAAAGAAAGGAACAACTTTAAACAAGATACCAACAAGAACATATTTTTCCAAAAAGGGAAACTTAAGAACACATGAAGAACAACAAGAATATATTTTTCCAAAAGGGGAAACTTAAGAACACATGAAGAACATGAAGAACAACAAGAACATTTTTTTTCAAAAGAGGAAACTTGAGAACTCATGAAGAACAATAAGAACATATTTTACAAAAAATGGAAACTTTGGCTCTTTAAGAGCATGAAGGATCTTCTCAAGCTTTCACTTAGAAATTTTGGTCATGAAAGAACCAAGCTCCAAGCTTTCTTGAGTAAACAAAATGAAAAAGATGAAGATCACTACCTTTCTTGAAGATGGCGCAAAAACAAGAGAAGAGGAAGAAGAAGATGATGGCTCCTCTTGATGATGATGGTGGCAGTTTTGCAAGAAGGAAGGAGAAGCTCTTGAGATCTTGTGAAAATGGAGGTTGTAGTGTTTAGATATTGTCTCCAATGACCCAAAGATGAGGTATTTGAAGGGCTAAGTGAGTGGTTTAGGGTGGTGGTGGTGGAGAAAGGAAGAAGAAGATGAAGAAGATGAAGAGAGTTTTAGAGAGAAGTTGGAGAATTTGATTCTAAGAGAGAGAATGGGATGAGTGAAAATGCAAATGGATGAAGGAGGGAGAGAGAGAAAATGGCGTCCACATTAAGGGAGGAGGGTGAAATATTTTGCTTAATTTTGTGTCATCTTGTGTTAATTAGTGATTAAGGGGACAAATGGGATGATGGGGAGACAAAGCATGGTCAAACTCTTACATAAAGTAGTCTTGTCTAATGCTTTATGCTTTATTGACATCACTCTCTACTTTATTGTCTAGTTGACTAAATTTGAATTTAATCATGTGATTAAGTGCTCATACAACTTAATTAAGGTGATTAAGCAAGGATTAATGATTAACACACAAGAATATGATTGACAAAATTTGATCTTACGATTAAGCTTAATTAACCTTAATTAAACTCGAGTAAGCTAATTAAGGGCGATTAGTGCTTAATTAAGCTATAAGGCTCTGACTTGCTTAATAGAGATTATCTAATCTCGATTAACATTCTCTTGACTCTTCTCATCCGAGTCAACCCCATAATTAAGCCTTAATCTCATAATTTCTCATTAAGTGCCTAATTACTCAGGGTTACTGAGGTACTTTAGCACGACATGAAATTGAGGATGTTACATTTCTCCTCACCTTAAAAAGAATTTTGCTCTGAAAATTCGTTACCTGTAAACAAATTCGGATATTCGTTCTTTATTTCGGCCTCCAGCTCTCACGTATATTCTTCCATATTCCCTTTACCCCAAGCCACACTGACCAAGGGTACTGTCATACTCCTCAGCTGTTTTGCCCCCCGATCCACGATCCGAGATGGCTGTAGATTGAAAGTTAGGTCCTCCCTTAACTGTACACTTTCAGGCTCAAGTAGATGACTAGGATCGGAGTGGTATTTTCTCAATTGAGACATATGGAGGACATCGTGAAGGTTTGACAAATTTGGAGCTAAGGCTATTTGGTAAGCAACTGACCCGACACGTTTTAAAATTTGAAAAAGGCCAAGGAAACGGGGGCTTAACTTTTTGACCTTCATGGCTTTACCTATACTGGTTGTAGGAGTGATTTTCAGGAACATATGTTCTCCTTCTTGGAACTCTAGAGGCTTTCTCCTCTTATCCGCATAACTCTTTTGACGGCTCTGGGCTATAAGGATTCTATCCCTAATCCTTCTAACTTGCTCTGTGGTCTGCCTCACCAGATCAGGTCCTAATAAGCTTTGCTCACCCAGTTCAAACCAACACAGGGGAGATTGGCACTTCCTTCCATACAAAGCTTTATAGGATGCCATACCAATACTTGCATGATGGCTATTGTTATAGGCAAACTCAATTAAGGTAAGTATTTGTCCCAACTTCCTCGGTTGTCCAACACACAAGCTCTCAGCATATCCTCCAAAGTTTGAATAGTCCTCTCAGGTGTCCATGCTGCAGGGGTGATAAGCTGTACTTAGGCAAAGCTTCGTCCCAAATGCCTTTTACAAGGCTCCCCAGAATCTAGAGGTAAACCTCGGGTCCCTATCTGAGATTATGGTTGAAGGTACACCATGCAGTTTTATTATCTCTTGAACATACAGCTGGGCTAACCTTTCCAAATGATAAGTAGCTCGAATGGGCAAAAAGTGAGCAAACTTGGTTAATCTGTCAACGATCACCCATATTGCATCGAAACCAGCTTGTGTTTTGGGTAAACCCATTACGAAGTCCATAGAGATACTTTCCCATTTCCATTTTGGGATCTCCAATGATTGCAACATACCAGAAGGCTTTTGGTGCTCAATCTTTACTTTCTGGCAGACTAAACACTTGCCTACCAACTCTGCAACATCCCTCTTCAATCCTGGCCACCAAAATATCTTCTTAACATCTTGATACATCTTTGTCACACCAGGGTATATGGTGAAATGGCTCTTATGAGCCTCCTCCAAAATCCTTCTTTGGAGGTCACCACTTGCGGGTACACATACTCTTCCTTCAAATTTCCATAGTCCATCTGTACCTTGCGCAAAACCCTTCAACTTTCCTTCTTTCACCAACGCTAGGGTTTTCAAGAACTCCTCTTCCTCGCCTTGGGCTTGAGCAATTTGACTCTTGAAATCGCTCGTCACACTAAGCTGATTCAATCTTATACTATAGGGGGTCAACACAACTCCAAGGTTAAGGTCTCTAAAGCTCCTTACTAGCTCATCCTCCTTGACCATCATCCATGACGCATGCAAGGATTTCCGACTTAATGCATTAGCCACCACATTGGCCTTCCCAGGATGATAGTTCAACCCAAAATCATAATCCTTCAGAAACTCCATCCACCTCCTTTGCCTCATATTCAACTTCTTTTGATCAAAGAGATACTTCAAGCTCTTATGATCAGAGAACACCTCGAACCTCACACCATACAGATAATGCCTCCATATCTTCAGGGCAAACACTACAGCTGCTAATTCCAAATCATTGGTTGGGTAGTTCACTTCGTGAGGCTTTAACTGCCTAGAGGCATAAGCCACCACATTCCTATTCTGCATCAAGACACAACCTAAACCTCTCCCAAAGGCATTACAGTAAACCTCGAACGGTCCACTAGGGTCCGGCAAAACTAATACTAGTGTTGAGGTTAACTTAGCTTTTAGCTCTTGAAAGCTCTTCTCACAATCTATTGTCCACACAAACGGGGTATCCTTCCTTGTCAACTTGGTTAAGGGTAAAGATATCTGGGAAAATCCTTTTATAAACCTGCGGTAGTAACCGGCTAAACCCAAGAAACTCCGTATCTCAGTCACTGAGATTGGCCTCTCCCAATTCATCACAGCCTCAACCTTACTTGGGTCCACAGCAATACCGCCTTGTGACACCACATGCCCTAAGAACTTTACTTCCTCCATCCAGAATTCACACTTAGATAACTTAGCATAACGCTTTTTTTCCCTCAAGATCCTTAACACAACCCTCAAATGTTCTTCATGTTCCTCCTTTTTTCTCGAATAGATGAGAATGTCATCTATGAAAACAACTACAAACTTGTCCAAATAGCGTCCAAAGATCCTGTTCATGTAATCCATGAAAACAGCAGAAGCATTAGTCAATCCAAACGACATCACCGTAAACTCATAATGCCCATACCTTGTCCTAAAAGCCGTCTAGGGTATATCCTCCTCCTTCACCCTTATCTGATGATACCCAGACCTCAGATCAATCTTAGAGAACACAGCTGCACCTCGCAGTTGGTCCATGAGGTTATCTATCCTAGGCAAGGGATACTTGTTTTTAACAATCACTTTGTTTAATTGCCTATAATCCACACATAGCCTCATACTACCATATTTCTTTTTCACAAATAATACCGGGGCTCCCCAAGGTGAGGCACTAGGTCTTACAAACTTCTTTTCTAGCAATTCTTCCAATTGTCCCTTGAACTCTGACAACTCCACTGGGGACATCCTATAGGGTGCTATAGAGATTGGCCCAGTACCCAGCACCAACTCTATAGAAAACTCGATTTCTCTCTCCGGGGGAAACTTGGGTATGTTATCAGGAAACACATCGGGGTATTCCCTGACTATGGGAATCTCATCCAATACCTGCTCAAGTTCTATTTCACTTACCATAAGAAGAATATATCCCTGATCATCCAACTCACTACTTCCTACCTTAATAGAGTTCAAAAACAAACTAACAGGCTCTACGGGCTTAACAAGTATAGGGGGAAGAACAATGGATTTTTAAAGTAATTTATCATAGCATGGTTAGCCGAAACCCAGTCCATGCCTAGAATCAAATCCAAACCACACAAAGGCAAGCAAATCAAATTTGCTACGAAAGACCTACCATCAATTTGGAATCGACAACTCAAGCAACTATGACAAGTCTTAACTGATTTCCTAACGGGAGTAGAAACAATTAACATATAAGGCAATTCAGATACAGACAATCCTAATCTATCTACACAATCATGAGAAATAAAGGAGTGTGTAGCTCCAGAATCATACAGCACAGTTAAGGTCCTACCATTAACCTCGCACTTACCTTGGATCAGATTGTCGGACTGAGTGGCCTCCTTAGCATTAAGGGCAATGACCCTTCCTTGGTGTTGGGGCTTGTTGGCAGGGGACAACCGCTTGACAGTGCAGTCTTTAGCCATATGTCCAGGCTTTTCGCATCGGAAACAAGCATTCTGGCCAGTTAAACAAGGGCGTCCTCCATGATGTTTGCCACACTTACGCCGGCTTGGGTGGATTCCTAGTAGGCTTTTGGGGTTGCTTTCCTTTGAAACCTCCACCTTGAAATGGATTCCTCGAGGGTTGGGGCTTGAACTTCTACCCTTGCAGTGCCAACTTTTTCTTGTAGGCTTCGACCTTGCCACAGACAGCTTGCGGTTGCAATCCTCCACCAAACGGCACTTGTTGACGAGTGCAGCATACTCACGGATCTCCATGGGTCCTACAGATGTTAATATCTCCTCATGCAATCCCCCTTCAAACTTTACACATTTCCAATGCTCATCCGGGTTCCCTTGATAGATCGTCGAGAACTTGCACAGCTCCTCAAACTTGGCCATGTACTCAGCAATATTTATGGTCCCTTGCCGTAGACTCATAAACTCCAGCTCCTTCGCATTTCTCACGGATGCAGGAAAATGCTTCTCATAAAAGTGCGTCTTGAAAACCTCCCAGGTGATGTGGGTTTGGGTTCCTCCCAATAGCCTCTTTGTGCCTACCCACCAGAACCTGGCATTAGCTTCCATCATATAAGTAGCAAAGGCTACCTTTTGCTCCTCGATACAAGCCAACACCGTAAAATCTTCTCAATGGCCTTGATCCACTCATCGGCTCGATCGGGGTTGTATGTTCCTCTGAAACTCGGTGGGTTTGCCTTCTGGAACTTAGCAAACTTGAGGTATTCAAGATCTACCTCAGCTTCTCCATTGTGCCCTTCAGGATTCTCCTCATCCCTTTGCTCCATTCGCTCCATCATGCGATGGGCAGTAGCAGCCTGCTCCCTCATGGCAGCAGCCATTTCACGGAGCATCCCCATGACTTCCTCGGGGCCTTCCGGCTTGTTACGGGGCCTACCACGTCTTCCTGAAGCCATTAGTTTTTGGAACACCAAAACAAAAGATATTGAGTTGATTAGGCTCAACATTTATGTTGAGTGAACCAGCAAGACGATCATGCACATCTAACTCCTACATCTCATCATACAAACGAGACCCAAAGCACGACTTAACTAATACGTATGCTTAGAAGCATAGTCAGTCCATCCCTAGGCTCTTCAAGGACGAATTGCTCTGATACCAAAATGTAACACCCTAATAGTTCCATTCTATGCTTAAGTCATATTGTGGAATTATTAGTTGTTACTTCTGCTCGCCGAACTAACATTATCTTTTAGAAATTACTTTTTAACAAAAATAGGGGTAAATTTTTTTTGAATAAAACAAGTAAACCGTTTTTGAAATCGAGAGTCATGAGCGCATCGTGAACATATAATACAAACGTCGCTATCTCATACATACCTCGCATTTAACATAACTAAAAGCATTGAGAATAATCATAATCTTAGATAAAGATAACATTCATTCCATAGCCATCACATAGTTAGTATAATAGTGGTAATAGCAGCAGTCATACACAATGATAACAATGGATCCGATACCTACTGTCGGCCCTACAAAATAATCTAACGAAATACATGATAAAAGGAAATGCATAAGCAATTCCATACACCCATACATGCCACAAGAAAAAATGATAACCCCAGCTACAACCAAAAGGGGCTATCCTCATGCTCGGCTCCGCATGTAAATCAACACTTCACTCATCTGGCGGAAGGTAGCCATTCCCGAATGCACCGAGAGAAATATCACTACGTCCTCCTCCTCAAGCATGGCCACACCCACGAGGCACAGCACGAGTACGGATGAACCCACGACCGCGAACCGGGGGTGGTGTATGACTAGGGGCTGCAGAAAAAGAAGATGAGTTAGACGACAGATGGATCACAGATGGGTAGGAAGGCTCAGATGGGTCTATCTCCACATGATAGCTCGGATAAGAAGGCTCCGAAGGATCGGAATCCAACGAAACTGTACGTGTCAGGCGGGTGTCTGAATCGGAATCTCCATCATTGGGGTACTTTGGAGGATGAAAGGGCGGGCAAACATCATCCATAGTGATGTCCTCGAACGGCTCATGAGGACGGAAAAACAGACTCATTACAGGTGCACGGAACTGGCGGCTATGGAACATGTAGACCCACATCGCTGCCTGAGCGGTCAGCACAGATGCATTCAGCACCGGGTCGAAGTGCCAATGCATCACCGGAAACTCAATGAAAATCACCACCGCGCCCGATGCCGGCATCCTCTGAAGATGACACGGAAACGTAGGAGTGAGAAATACTAAATTTCTCAGTAGGATCGCGACTAGACACACACAGTGTCATCGTCATCATCGACCGCCGGGTTTAATTATAAAAGCAGTGGACAGATATACGTTTAATTTTAATGATTTTGAAAACTTAAACTCCGAAGCGAGTTGCTGTTAAACTCAACATCATAATCTGACATACATACTGAAAGATAGAGTAAACATTTATAATGCAAATGGGCAACATAAGTACATGCAAGAACATGCATCATCATAAACTTAACCATGGTTATACTTTTGACTTTACTTTCATTTTTAGCACGTGCTTATCATTCTTTACTTTCCTTTGAAATAGACTGCTTTTGGACATGAGCTCATTCCGTGACCGTCGTCACGCAGTACTAACCAAATCAGACTCAGCCGATATTAGTTGCCTCTAAGTTGGAGGGTCTTCCATGTCACCTTTGCCTCCCTCATAGAGATTCCTCGAGTCTTTGTGGATCGCCGTCTCTCACTTCCCTTACCGAAGTGATTGAAGGGTCATGTCCCATTAATTCTTTGCTTATCATTATACTTTACATGCATAATTCCTTTTTTTTTTACTAGACAAATGCAAGGATATGACTAAGTCCATAATTTTGACGAAAATTCGGCAGCATAACTGCTAGACCGGAGCTTCCCCAAAATACCAATCATAAACTTTCAACCAATAGCTCATCATATCTATATCATATCATCACACTCATCATTCAATCATGAGACAAAGCTCAATCAAACTCATCATTCATCATGCCGAATGGCATCACCCATTCATACCCTAAAGGGGTTTATAGTTGTGTTTTTCTTTGCGACGAATATTATGAGTCATTATATGACTTCTCATGGTTACCCAGGAGAGAATCACATAGTTAGGATATGTGTTTGTGGCCTTTTAGTTACTTAGTCCTCGTATGAAAATATTCTTTACTTAAGTACATGTCTTATGGGACACCTGTTCAAATTAATTAAGTTATGTGATTGTTTCCTTTCCTTGGGATAATGCACTTCCTAGGTTCATGGTATGCTCAGAGGCCCTAATCATACTTCTGTTCTTAAGAAGTTCGAGATCCCTCTAATCCTTGGGTCATGACAATGCATAACTACATCATAAACCCAACAACACCAATGTTCACTAATTACCAAGGGTGATTTTTAACTTATTCAAGTTACAAAGTTTTAAACTTTACTAATAACATACCAAGGTTTTACCTTAAACATTATTAAAGTTATCATTCTTTATAAAGTAGTCATAAAGTTTTATTCTTTATGAAAGTAAGTGCCTTTGACATTAAGCTCTTATCTTAAGATTGGATCTTTATGAAATAATGATACCAGTTACTAGCTTTTTGAACAAAAAGTCTTGTTCTTTATAAAAGTTAACACCTTTTTACATTGTTTTGGTTCAAGGTCTAAACTTTATGAATTAAATGTTACAAAGCAACACTTGTATGACTTAAAGGTTTCATTCTTGACTAAAGTTTGAAACTTTATGAAAGGTCTTTTCTTTAAGGTTTGATTTTTTAGACATAAAGTAACAATATATCATTTTATAATTCAAAAAGGCTTGTTATTCAAAAAAGCTTTGACTTTTATATGTATCCTTGTCTTCAAAATAAAACAAAAGAAGACTTTATGATGGCACTAAAACTTGCGCCACTTTTTGTGCATCAAGAAGCAAACTTTTTAAAGTTTAAAGCTTTTAGAATATTCATAGTCTTATCATATCATGAAAACATAAAAAGGTGAAGCTTTTCTAATCATTAACTCATCATAAAAAGAAAGGAACAACTTTAAGCAAGATACCAACAAAAACATATTTTTCCAAAAGATGAAACTTAAGAACAGATAAAGAACAACAAGAATATATTTTTCTAAAAATGGAAGCTTTGGCTCTTGAAGAGCATGAAGGATCTTCTCAAGCTTTCACTTAGAAATCTTGGCCATGAAAGAACCAGGCTCTAAGCTTTCTTGAGTAAACAAAATGAAAGAGATGAAGATCACTACCTTTCTTGAAGATGGTGCAAAAACAAGAGAAGAGGAAAAAGAAGATGATGGCTCCTTTTGATGATGATGGTGGCAATTTTGCAAGAAGGAAGGAGAAGCTCTTGAGATCTTGTGAAAATGGAGGTTGTAGTGTTTAGATCTTGTCTCCAAAGACCCAAAGATGAGGTCTTTGAAGGGCTAAGTGAGTGGTTTAGGGTGGTGGTGGTGGAGAAAGGAAGAAAAAGATGAAGAGAGTTTTAGAGAGAAGTTGGAGAATTTGATTCTAAGAGAGAGAATGGGATGAGTGAAAATGAAAATAGATGAAGGAGGGAGAGAGAGAAAATGGCGTCCATCATTAACGGAGGAGGGTGAGATATTTTGCTTAATTTTGTGTCCTCTTATGTTAATTAGTGATTAAGGGGACAAATGGGAAGATGGGGAGACAAAGCATGGTCAAACTCTTACATAAAGTAATCTTGTCTAATGCTTTATGCTTTAATAACATCACTCTCTACTTTATTGTCTAGTTGAATAAATTTGAATTTAATCATGTGATTAAGTACTCATACAACTTAATTAAGGTGATTAAGCAAGGATTAGTGATTAACACACAAGAACATGATTGACAAAATTTAATTTTACGATTAAGCTTAATTAACCTTAATTAAACTCGAGTAAGCTAATTAAGGGCGATTAGTGCTTAATTAAGCTATAAGGCTCTGACTTCCTTAATTAGAGATTATCTAATCTCGATTAAGCATTCTCTTGACTCTTCTCATCCGAGTCAACCCCTTAATTAAGCCTTAATCTTATAATTTCTCATTAAGTGCCTAATTACTTAGGGTTACTGAGGTACTTTAGCACAACATGAAATTGAGGATATTACAGATTTCCTGAAAACCCTAGCATTGGTAGAAGAAGGAAGGTTGAAAGGTTTTGTTAGAGGTATAGATGGACAGTCGTAAAGGACTATCCAAACTTTGGAGGATATGTTGAGAGCTTGTGTGTTGGACAATTGAGGAAATTGGGACAAATACTTACCTTTGATTGAGTTTGCCTATAACAATAGCCATCATGCAAGTATTGGTATGGCACCCTATGAAGCTTTGTATGGAAAGAGGTGCTAATCTCCCATGTGTTGGTTTGAACCGGGTAAGCAAAGCCTATTAGGACCTGATTTGGTGAGGCAGACCACAGAGTAAGTCAGAAGAATTACGGACAGAATCCTTACAGCCTAGACCCGTCAAAAGAGTTATGCGGATAAGAGGAGAAAGCCTCTAGAGTTCTAAGAAGGAGAACATGTGTTCCTAAAAATCAATCCTACGACCGGTATCGGTAGAGCCATGAAGGTTAAAAAGTTAAGCCCTCGTTTTCTTGGCCCCTTTCAAATTCTCAAATGTGTCTGGTTAGTTGCTTATCAAATGGCCTTACCTTCAAATTTGTCAAACCTTCATGATGTCTTTCATGTATCTCAGTTGAGAAAATACCATTCCGATCCTAGTCATCTACTTAAGCCTGAAAGTGTACAGTTAAGGGAAGACCTAACTTTCAATCTACCACCGTCTCGGATTGTGGATAGTGGGGCAAAACAGCTAAGAAGTAAGACGGTACCCTTGGTCAAGGTGGCTTGGGGTGAGGGAATATGGAAGAGTATACGTGGGAGTTGGAGGCTGAAATGAAGAACAAGTATCCGAATTTGTTTATAGGTAACGAATTTTGAAGGCAAAATTCTTTTTAAAGGTGGGGAGAAATGTAACATCCTCAATTTCATGTCGTGCTAAATTACCTCAGTAACCCTGAGTAATTAGGCACTTAATGAGAAATTATGAGATTAAGGCTTAATTATGGGGTTGACTCGGATGAGAAGAGTTAAGAGAATGTTAATCGAGATTAGATAATCTCTAATTAAGCAAGTGAGAGCCTTATAGCTTAATTAAGCACTAATCGCCCTTAATTAGCTTAATCGAGTTTAATTGAGGTTAATTAAGCTTAATCGTAAGATTAATTTTTGTTAATCTTGTTCTTGTGTGTTAATCACTAATCCTTGCTTAATCACCTTAATTAAGTTGTATGACACTTAATCACATGATTAAATTCAAATTTAGTCAACTAGACAATAAAGTAGAGAGTGATGTCATTAAAGCAAAAAACATTAGACAAGACTACTTTATATAAGAGTTTGACCATGCTTTGTCTCCCCATCATCCCAGTTGTCCCCTTAATCACTAATTAACACATGATAACACAAAGTGAAGCAAAAATATCTCATTCTCCTTCCTTTATGTGGACGCCACTTTCTCTCTTTTCCTCCCTCATCCATTTTCATTTTCACTCATCTCATTCTCTCTCTTGAAATCAAATCCTCCAACTTCTCTCTAAACACTTCTTCATCTTCTTCATCTCTTCTTCTTCCTTCCTCCACCACCACCACCAAACTCACTTAGCCCTTCAAAGACCTCATCTTTGGGTCTTTGGAGACAAGATCAAAACACTACAACCTCCATTTTCACAAGATCTCAAGAGCTTCTCCTTCCTTCTTGCAAAACTGCCACCATCATCATCAAGAGAAGCCCTCATCTTCTTCTTCTTCCTCTTCTCTTGTTTTTATGCATCTTCAAGAAAGGTAGTGATCCTCATCTTTTTCATTTTGTTTGCTCAAGAAAGCTTGGGGCTTGGTTCTTTCATGACCAAGATCTCTAAGTGAAAACTTGAGAAGATCCTTCATGCTCTTCAAGAACAAAAGTTTCATTTTTGGCAAAGTATGTTCTTGCTGTTCTTTAAGTGTTCTTAAATTTCTACTTTTGGAAAAATATTTTCTTAATGTTCTTCAAGTGTTCTTAAGTTTCTACTTTTAGAAAAATATGTTTCAAGTGTTGTTAAGTTTCTACTTTTGGAAAAATATGTTCTTGTTGTTCTTCAAGTGTTCTTAAGTTTCTACTTTTAGCAAAATATGTTCTTGAATGTTCTTGATGCTATCTTGCTTAAAGTTGTTCCTTTTCTTATTATGAGTTGATGATTAGAAAAGCTTCATCTTATTATGTTTTCATGATTTGATAGGACTACGAACATTCTAAAAGCTTTAAACTTTAAAAAGTTTGCTTCTTGATACACAAAAGTGGTGCAAGTTTTAGTGCCATCATAAAGTCTTCTTTTATTTTATTTTGAAGACAAAGATACATGTAAAAGTTTAAGCTTTTTTGAATAACAAGACTTTTTGAGTTATAAAATGATATCTTGTTACTTTATGCCTTAGAAATCAAACCTTAAAGAAAAGACCTTTCATAAAGTTTCAAACTTTAATCAAGAATGAAACCTTTAAGTCATAAAAATATTGTTTTGTAATATTTAATTCATAAAGTTTAGATCTTGAACCAAAATAATGCCAAAAGGTGTTAACTTTTATAAAGATTAAGACTTTCAACCTTAAAGTTGATGTTTCATATCACTAGTTGATAAAGTGGGAACTTTTTTAGTGTAGAGACAACTTTAAGTCATAAAGTTGAGACCTTGATGGTCTTAGAATAATTAAATTAGCCAACTTTCCTAAGAACAAGCCTTTTTAGTTAAAAAGCTAGTAACTTATATCATTATTTCATAAAGATCTAATCTTTAAGATAAGAGCTTAATGTTTAAGACACTTACTTTCATAAAGAATAAAACTTTATGACTACTTTATAAGAATGACAACTTTAATAATGTTTAAGACATAACCTTGATATGTCAATAATGAAAGCTAGAAACTTTGTAACTTGGTTAAGTTAAAAATAACCCTTGGTGTTTAATGAACATAGTGTTGGTGGGTTCATGATGTGGTTATACGTTGTCATGACCCAAGGATTAGAGGGATCTCGAACTCCTTGGGAACAGAAATATGATTAGGGCCTCTAAGCATACCATGAACCTAGGAATCACTAAGTGCACTATCTCAAGGAAAGGAAATAATCACTTAACTTAATTAATTTGAACAAGTGTTCCATAAGACATGTACTTAAGTAAAGAGTATTTCCATACGAGGACTAAGTAACTAAAAGACCACAAACTCATATTCTAACTATGTGATTCTCTCATGGGTAACCACGAGAAATCATACGATGCTTTATAATATTCTTCGCAAAGAAAAACACAACTATAAACCCCTTGAGGGTATGAATGTGTGATGCCATCCGGCATGATAAATGATGAGTTTGATTAAGCTTTGTCTCGTAATTGAATGATGAGTGTGATGATATGATATAGATATGATGAACTATTGGTTAAAAGTTTATGATTGCCATTTTGGGGAAGCTCCGGTCTAGCCGTTATGCTGCCGGATTTCCATAAAAATTATGGATTTAGTTATATCACTGCATGTGTCTAGTCAAAGAAAAACTATGCATGTTAAGTATAATGATAAGAAACGAAAGAATGGGACATGACCCCTCGATCACTTCCAGGAAGTGAGAGACGGTGATCCACAAGGAACCTCTATGAGGGAGGCAAGTGTGACATAAAGGACCCTCCAACTTAGAGATAACCAATATCGGCTTAGTCTGATTTGGTTAGTACTACGTGACGATGGTCACGGAATGAGCTCATGTCCAAAAGCAGTCTATTTCAAAGGAAAGTAAAGAATGTTAAGCATGTGCTAAAAATGAAAGTTAAAGTAGGACCATGGTCAAGTTGATGAGTTGCATAATCATGAATGCTATTATATTCCTTATATGCATTATGAATGTTTGTTATGTGTATTAGCCTGTATGCCTATGTATGACACTATGGATATGATGATAAAGTTAAAAGTAACCCGCTTCGGGATTTACATTTTCTGAAACTATTAAAATTGAACCGATATTTGTCCACTATTTTTATATTAAACCCGAAGTGGCTGGGACGATGACGATGACACAATGTTTGTCTAGACGCGATTCTACTGAGAAATCTTGCATTTCTCACTCCTACATTTTCGTGTCGTCTTCAGATGGAGCTGATAGCATTAGTGGTAGCACTACTGACAATACCTGACTAGATAAGACGAGGAGCTGCCATGTTTCTTCACCTAGCTAAGGAGGATTAAGAGAGTAGCATAGTATTTTCATTTTCTTAAGAGCCCTAGTTGGGCAGTTCATGTGTAATTGAGAGCATGTAGGAAATCATGCTACTTAATTTGACATATTATGTATGTGATACTTATTAAGTGTAATAATGACCTTGATTACCTCTAATTGCATTCTTGGCTTAAGGTATTATGTTATGTTGTCTTCATTTTGTCATATGTCTTATTAGTAACTCAGTGATATGAAGAACAACGTTCACACGTACGCGAGTAAGTAGGCGCTTAAAGGCTCAGTTTTTAAGCATAAAGGTTTTACAAAAAAAAAAATTTACATACTATTTTTGTATATCATGCTAATTACAAAGATAAGAACTTCCGCTAGTTAAAAGTAACAACTAGTAATGCCATAAAATGACTTAAGTATAGTATGGTACTATTAGGGTATTACATTCATTCAGCGACACTTGCATCCACTTTAGGAGCCGTATGAGCAACCACAACTCGAGGACCACCTGTATATCATTAGGTCGATCCACCAGCCACTTCACTTAAGCCTTCTTTGCAAGATTTTATTAACTAGTTGATAGAGAGTAACCCCCAATGGTAGCAAAGGACTGATGCAACCATTCAAGGATTGAAAACAGTCAGCTAGCCTCTACATGGAGCCAATTACAAGCTCATGAGTCCGCCCAACACTTTTCCCATACCGTTTTGACTCCTAGGGGGGATGTGCCAAATGTTCAATCACATAAGCTGACTAATGGGCTTGACGAGAGTCAAGATGTGGTTGGGCCACTATATGAGATACCATAGAAGATATTGGTTGAGGAGATATCTCATATTCTTATTTGTATTGAGGATATGACCATGTCTACTTGCATGGAGATTTCTACTTCTTCATAAGACCCCCAAGTTATTTGGCTGCATTTCCTTATTTAGTCTTCAATGACTGTATTGGTTTCATATGTGTTGATTGTGAGAGTGTTAGCATTTACCAAATATGTGATGAGTTTGGGGCATGCCAAAGAGAAGATGCTCTAATGCCAAGAGATTGTAAGGCTACTTATGCTAACAATATGATTGATGATCTAGTTGCAAAGTGTCAAGGTAGCACCCAAAAGCAATTCCTTGATCTATTTAATGCTGATGACTCCGATTATGACCTCTCTTATGACCATTATATTAGCATCGAGCCATGTGCAAAAAGTACAAGTGAGGTGAATGATTATCTGAAGGATTATGAGCATGAGAAGTAGCAGAAGCTCAGGTAGTACAGATTATTCTTCCCACCCGATTACCTCTCTTTGTTACCCAGCAACTTCTATTAGAGCTGGAGTCTTCCCCTCTTGAGCACTTTTTGGAGTGGAATGAATATGCCTACTTAGAGAATGATGCATAACTTTGAACCATTTGTGACATGACCACTGGCATACTTCATCCAGGTGCATGAAATTGCTTAGATTATGCCTATGTTAAAAACATATCTTGCCCCCAAGCTGCCTATTTCATCATTGTGGAGGCTCTTCCTGGAAGGATGCCAAGGCCATCAATATTGACCTATCAAGGCACCAATAGCAAGGATGGCAATGAATTCAAGATCACCTTATGGGATCTTGGAGAAGGTCGTAGATACAAGCCTTGGTGGGAATTCCTGGATCACTTCAAGCATAAGCCACCTTGAGGAAGTTTTCTCAACCTTTTTCTTTTTAGTTTTAGTCTTTATACATTTATTTTTTTCAATAAAGCATGTCTTAGCTTAGTTTCCATATGCTAGTTGTGTCTAAGTTATTAGTTGTTATTTGGTGTTTGTCATATATGTCTTATGTATCTATTTCCATTGATGCATCTTGAGGTTGCTTGATTTGGCATTGAGCTCTTTTATATCACACTTGATCGTGCACCATATTTCAAATGTTTGCATGCTTGGTAACTTTACTTTCATTTTGCTTTGATTAAGTGTGTGGACATTTTCCTTGTAAGCTTTTGGGCTTTGCTATTGAATGGATACATTGCGTGCCATTCTTGTCCTTCTTGTGTACTTTCCTTCTTTAATTTGTGCTCTAGAACTTGCAAACTTCTTGTTTGAAGCTTTGCCATAATAATACATGCATGAGCATGATAGAGGCATGTTTCTTGTTTTAAGCTACTTGACTCAAAGGCCAACCTTGCATTTTACCCTTTGATGAGCCACTTTGAGCCTATACGAACTCTTCTTGTTTTAGTACATTTCAAGCCTAAGTGGAAAATAATGATTTTACCTAACCTAAATGACTTATGAGAGCATTGGTTTGTGCTAACATGTGCTTTAGCATCAGTATGGGGTCGTTGCATGAGGCTATGTAATGGTCTAAGTGCGAGGGGATAGTAAAGTTAGAGAAAAACCCTAGAAAAGGGGAAGTGGTTTAAGAAAGAGAGAAAAAAAACTGCATATAAGAAAGAAATCTGCATATCCAAAAAAGAAAGTGAGAAAAAAGAAAGAAAAAAATCTGCACATATAAAAAAAAATTGTTCATAAATAAAGAAGTTTTGGGGTTTTGTCGTTGAATTTGAGGGATTAAGGCTTTTTTTAAGCATGGTTTGTATTATAATGCATTTATTGCATCTATGGTCTTATGCATATGCTTATGCTCTTTGGGATTAGGTTTCAACTTTGCATATCCTTGTGAATCCCATACCAGGACCGATGGCCCATTACAACCTTGAATAAGCCCTCTTGATTTGTGTGTGTATGTGTTTAACTAGTGGAGAACTAAAAGACTAGCAAGCCTATGGTAGTGCATTTCCTTTAGAGGTGATTCGAGAGAAATATTTGGATCCCAAATACTTTGAGAGTCTTGAGTGGTAAACACTTGCCTTGTGAGGCTTTCCATGCTTGGTACATGCTCTTTGAAGTGAATTCTAACTTGCTTATCGCTTTTGTGCATTTGTGCCTTGCTTTTAAAGTTTTGGTGCTTTTGTGTGCTCTTTGTCTATTGGCTTAGATCTTATGAAAATCCTTTGGAAATCGTGTTTTTCTTTGGTTTTAGGTATGTGTCAACTTTAGGGATAGTTGCATAAGAAGTGGTCTTAGCTTAAGCCTATTGGTGGAGTTCCTTGATTAGGTTTCTTAGGGTTTTGTACAAGGACATGCAAAAAGTTAAGTGAATTTAAATACTAATTTCATCCCTTATATTTAGTGTTTTTGTCCTCTTTTTTGCATGTTGCTTTCCAATTACATGATTTTATAGTTTGTTACTGATTTTCCTCTTTTGCCAATTCTTGCATAAACATGCTATAACATCTCAAAGAAACAATGCATATGACTAACATGTGAAATGATTTATTTCTTGCATTATAGATATACGAGTAAGCAAGATCGAATTGTAAATATCAGGGTAAGAAAAATTTAAGTTTCTTTCGTAGAAAAAATATATATAGATAAATAGCAATGTTTTGCTAGCTAGGGAAAAATTTATTGGTTGGCAGTGCCTTGTAATGCAAGAATTGAATTGGAAGGGTTCGATACTGTAGGATGTCATAGTTAAAAACCTTAGAATATGTGGCTAGAAACTAGCCACTCAACCCACTCTTGTTAGCCAAAGAATGGCCACACAAACTAGAAGCTCAAGCAAGTTTAACTCCTATTTGATATCCACCAATCACACCATTTCAAGAGTCATATTAACTTATAAGTTAAGAAGCCATAGTTCCCATTTGTGTCCTCCAAATTTTTGGCCAACACCTTCATCCTTTCACTCTCCACTTTCTTTTCCATCTTCATTCTCTTTGTTAACCTCTCCATTTCTACCCAAAGAACTCTTGTGATCTTAAATCCTCTTGATCAAATCTTTCATTCTTTCCTTATGTACCATCAATATCTTAAGACAAGCTCATAAACCTCCTTCCTTTCAATCATTTAACCTCAACCATCAATGAGTAAGAAGAGAGTTACTGTTATCTTGGAGCCCTAGTAAGGTAGAGCTATCAAGGAACTCAAATTAAGGATTTCTTGAGCTAGGATTTCTTGGATTGGTTGTTTTCTAGGGTTTTGGGCTGCTAGGGTTTCTTTATGTCATCGTTTATTTATTCTTGTATAATGTTAATATGACTCATTTCTAGTTATTTTAGATAGGAAGACATGGTTTGGGTTGAAGAATAAGTCAAAAGATCAAGAGAAAACATAAAATAGAGAAGCTGTGAGAGAAACGCTAATAATCGTCTATATAGCAAATGGTATTCCTCAACCTGTAGGGCTCAAATTCAAGTGAAACTAATTTTATATGAAACTAGAATTAAAGAGAATCCAACCAAAGTGTAATGTAAGGGGCATAACTCACCCTATATAACTTCAAATTGAGTGAAACCAATTTTTTTAGGAAACTAACATATAGGAGCCATGCTTATAAAATTTTAGACTCAGATCGTGAGTACATTGCTCTTGTAATTCTTTGAAGCTGACCTATGCCCTATTCATGTTAAAATAGGGTAGCCTATTTGAATAGCTCATAACCTGAGTTCTACTTACCTAATTAGAATAAAACTTGTTGGTATTGAAAGAGGATCCAAATGGGTACATGTTGGTATAAATTTTGAATCAAAATGATGAAAAATGAATTTTTGGTGATTTTCTAAATTTAAGTATGCAAGTTTATCTTGAAACAAGCAAGTCTTGAGTAAAACCCTAATAATTTAAGTTATACATCTCAAAATTTAGTGGAATCAAAGAGGTTTAAAAGCATACTAATAGGGCTACAACATATTAAATTTCTAAATTAAAATAAATTAAAATGAAATTTTAGTGCAATTTAGAATTTTAGTGCAAATTTGAGAAAATTAGGACAACTTAATAGCTTCAAGTTTAGAAGCTCCATAAACCATAGAGAGCCAATGGCTGAATTATTTATGCAACTTCTTGTCATAATGATGTCACAGTGACATATTGATATGATGATTCTGATTACTATGATTGATTGGCTGTAAGTATATTGTTTGTATATTGGGAAGCCTCATGTTTCAACTATTATGTTGGCAAATTTTCGACAGAAGTATATGAATTATGTATCATGATTATAAGTTCCTCAAGCATATTCATTCATGAATATATGATCCATGATGTAATTATGGTTCCATGTTACTTGGGCTAGCCCCCAGAATGAGTTAAGAGAAATAAGTCGACGTAAGCATCGGGGAAAGAAAACCCGATAATCATGTATAGGAACGAGCTCGATCCTGAAATGTAGACTATTATCCAATGGCCAAAATACTCCCAGGAGATTAAGTATAGAAAGATTATAATACAAGTTAAGAAAAGCAAAAGTCAAGTGGACTTGCATTAAGAGTATATTTGTATTCATCTATGTATATTATTTAATTGTTCTTTGACTTGCTATAATTATGATCAGATTCTTTTTCTATTTACTAATTGTATGTGTAAAATGAACTTTACTTCGGACAATATGGTTTCAAAACTATAAAATCGGAATATATGCCTTACTATTTATGTTGTTCACATTTTCTGAAATAAACCGAAGCAGCTGATAATGATCGCAATGTCATTGTATGATTGTCTAGGAAATTTTATTGAGAGTTTTCAAATTCTCATCCTATTTGTATGTATCTGTGTCATGCTCAGATGACTACGATGATGGTGATGGAGTTTTTTGGCAAGATACCTAAGTGGTAGTGGCATTATGACCCTGCCCTGGTTTCCCTATACCTGGTGGCAACCTCCTACATTCGTTTGTATATATTTTTCCAGCGTGCTTTTGCTGTTCCTATCTTTAACCCATTTTTTGACCCCACTACTCCATTCAATGAGATCCCTCTATGTATAGCCTATTCAACTATCGTGCCACCCCACATGGCTCAACCAACTGCTGTACTACCCCAGCCTACACCACTATCACCTCCTAAGAGTGATCCCTTAGAGATGAGTGCCTTCTCCCCTTCCTCTAACCCGAGCAGTAGGTACTCACCTAGTGACCCTAGGTCTGCAAGCATCATGGAAAATGGGTTCCTTTCTTCTAATTCTGCTTAGAAGAAAGCACTCGGCTCTTTTTGAGGCAGTAGTATGTATAGAGTACCCCTCTTTTGGTATCTTTTTATATGATCTTTGACTATAGCCATAGTTTCTATTTTATTTTTGCTTTCATTATCCCTAATGACTATTTGTAACCGCTGCGAGGACTTGTACTGTACCTGGATTAAAGACATGGGCCAAGTATATTTTTGACGGCTCTACTTTGTACTTAGAACATTATGATGGTTACATGAGATTGTATATATTTTGTAAATGTACTATGAATATTTACTATAAATTTCTTTATGTCCTCTTAGCTTTTTTAATTTTAACGTACCACACTCTACCATACGAGTTTAACAGCGCATGATTGCTACCTCAATAATTAGAACAAATAACCCGAAATTTTTATCGAATTGAACTGCTCTATGATTGATTTTCGTAAATACAACAAAGGTAAGATTAGTACAAGTAGCAAAGTCATGAGTATAACATTATAACATTATAACTTAAGCATACTATTATATTTGGGAAGGTGTTACAAATGCCTTTTTCCTTGATTTTGGGTTTTAATGAGTTCTAAGAGTTTTGGATCCTTATACATGTTATTTTTGACTTACAGGAATCCAACGTAGAGGGATTTGAGGCTTATAAGTGATTGGAAGCTCAGTTTCATTGTTGTTGAAATTTTAACTTGTATATGCTGCAAAGATCAAGCCATAAATCTCTTATCCTATATACAAATAAAGCAAATGAAGTGTCCTGATGCAGCTCTGGCAAGTATACCGGGTCGTACAAGTAATAAATTAATAAGAAAAGTATCATTCCCACAAAGATAGTTCAAGTACCGAGGTTACCTAGGTTAAGTGTCAAGTTGAGCAATAAAAGTAATTAAAGATAATAGGCAAAAGAAAACACAAAATGGTCAATTCAAAGAAACAAGTACAATAAACTATTCTAGATTAAACTCTATTTCTCTAGATTTATGGTTAGATTCCCTAAATTAACTACAACTCTCTCTCAAGATCATGTAATTCTCTCTTAATATGATTGCCTAATCTCTTAGCACAACCTAGATTAAGGGAGGATAGGCTCTATGGATTCCTAATAAAAGCCACACAAGTCGCATTTATCTAACTCTATTTTTCACTCAACCTATGGTGGTTATGACACAAAGCTTCCTTCATAACTTGTAACACCCGAATAGTTCTAGTCTATGCTTAAGTCATATTATGGAATTACTAGTTGTTACTTTTGCTCGTGGAACTAACATTACCCTTTTGAAATTACTTTACCTGAAAATAGGGGTAAATTGTTTTTTTGAACAATAAGGAGTAAACTGTTTTGAAAACCAAGAGCCATGAGCGCATCATGAATGCATATAATAAACAATGCTATCTCATACATACCGTGCGAATAACAATAAACAGAAGCAACAAGAATAACAATAACTTAGATAATCATAACATTCATTCCACGACCATTCATAGCTAATATAACGCTAAGAGTGTTACTAGAAGTCATACATATAGATACTGATGGGTCCGATACCTACTGTCGACTCTGCACATGAAATCTACTAGATACATGATAAAAGAAAATACATCAGAGATCCCTACAGCCCAAGCATGCCATACAGTAAAATGATAACCCTATAACTACAACCAAAATGGGCTATCCTCGCGTTCGGCTCCATATGCAATCACCACATCACTCGTCAGGCGGGAGGAAACCATTCCCGAATCCACCGAGAGTAACATCACCACGTCCCCTTCCTCGAGTATGCCCATGTCCTCAAGGTATAGCACGAGTACGAATGAACTTGCAACCGCGAACCGAGGGTGGAGTGTGACGAGGAGCTGTTGAAGAAGAAGATGAATCAGACGTCGGACATATCACAAATGGATAGGAGGGCTCAGATGGGTCAGTCTCCACATGATAGCTCGAATGGGAAGGCTCCAAAGGGTCGGAATCCAAGGAAATGGTCGGAGTCAGACAAGTATCCGAGTCAGTCTCATCATTAATGGGGTACCTCGGTGGCTAAAAGTAAGGACGGTAACCTTGCCAAATGGCTGATGTGGTCGGAAAAATTGGCTCATTACAAGAGTCTAAAACGAACTGTCGTGGAATATGTAGACCCTCATTGTTACGCTCGCAGACATCACTAAGCTATTTAGCACCGAGTCGAAGGGCCAACACCATACTGGGAACTCAATGAAGATCACCATCGTGCCCGACATCGACATCCTCTGAAGATGACATGGAAATGTAGGAGTGAGAAATACTAGATTTCTCAGTAGGATCACAACTAGACAAACACTATGTCATCGTCATCATCCCAGCCACTTCGGGTTAAATTATAAAAATAGTGGACAGATATAAGTTCAATTTTAATGATTTCGAAAACTTAAATCCTGAAGCAGGTTACTTTTAAATTTAACCATGGTTATACTTTGACTTTACTTTCGTTTTTAGCACGTGCTTAACATTCTTTGCTTTCCTTTAAAATAGACTGCTTTTGGACATGAGCTTATTCTGTGACCGTCGTCATGCAGTACTAAACCAAATCAAACTAAGCCGATATTGGTTACCCCTAAGTTGGAAGGTCCTCTATATCACCCTTGCCTCCCTCACAGAGGTTTCTTGAGTCTTTGTGGATCACTGTCTCTCACTTCCTTTATCAAAATGATTGAAGGTTCATGTCCCATTAATTCTTTTCTTATCATTATACTTTACATGCATAATACTTCTTTGACTAGACACATGCAATGATATGACTAAGTCCATAATTTTTGGCCAAATCCCATTAACATAATGGCTAGATCGGAGCTTCCCCCAAAATGCCAATCATAAGCTTTCAACCAACAGTTTATCATATCACAATAATCAATCAATCATGAGACAAAGCTCAATCAAACTCATCATTCATCATGCCGAATGGCATCATACATTCATACCCTAAAGGGGGTTTATAGTTGTGTTATTCTTCGTTAAGAGTCTTATGAATCACCACATGATTTCCCGTGGTTACCCATGAGAGAATCACATAGTTAAGATATATGTATGTGGTTTTTTAGTTGCTTAGTTCTCATATGAAATTATTCTTTACTTGAGTTCATGTCTCATGGAACACTTATTCAAATTAATTAAGTTAAGTGATTGTTTCCTTTCCTTGAGATAGTGCACTTAATGATTCTTAAGTTCATGGTATGCTCATAGGCCCTAATCATTCTTCTATTCCCAAGGAGTTCGAGATCCCTCTAATCCTTGGGTCATGACAACGCATAACCACATCATGAACCCAACAACACCATGTTCACTAAACACCAAGGGTGATTTTTAACTTAACCAAGTTACAAAGTTTCAAGCTTTTATCACTAACATAACAAGATCTTATCTTAAGTATTATAAAAGTTATCATTCTTTATAAAATAGTCATAAAGTTTTAGTCTTTATTAAAATAAGTGCCTTTAAAATTAAGCTCTTATCTTAAAGATTTGATCTTCATGAAATAACGATACAAGTTACTAGCTTTTTAACTAAAAAGTCTTGTTCTTTATGAAAGTTAACTCTTTTAATTATTCTAAGACCATCAAGGTCTCAACTTTATGATTTAAAGTTGCCTCTAAATTAAAAAGGTTTCTACTTTATCAACTAGTGATATAAGACATTAGCTTTAAAATTATAAAGTCTTGATCTTTTAAAAGTTAGCGTTTCTATGATCCAAAAGTGACCTTTTTGATTTCAAGTTTCAAATTTTATGAAAGGATTTGCTTCCAAGGATCAATCTTTGAAACATAAAGTGACAAGATATCATTTTTCTAACTTAAAAAGGCTTATTATTCTAAAAAGCTTAGATTTTTACATGTATTCTTGCCTTCAAGACAAAACAAAATAAAACTTTATGGAAGCTTAAAAGTTGCGCCACTTTTAAGGAATCAAGAAGCAAACTTTTTAAAGCTTTAAGCTTTTAGGATGTTCATAGTCTTATCAAATCATGAAAAACATGTAAAGATGAAACTTTTCTAATCATAAACTCATCATAAGAAAAAGAGCAACTTTAAGTAAGCTACCACCAAGAACATCAAGAACATTCAAGAATAAGAACAAGAACATACTTTTCCAAAAATAGAAACATCAAGAACACTTGAAGAAGAACAAGAATATATTTTTTCCAAAAGTAGAAACATCAAGAACACTTGAAGAAGAACATGAACATATTTTTCTAAAACGGGAAACTTTTGCTCATGAAGAGCATGAAAGATTTCCTTAAGTTTTCACTTAAAGATCTTGGTCATGAAAAGAACCAAGTTTCAAGCTTTCTTGAGTAAACAAAATAAAAAGATGAAGATCACTACCTCTTCTTGAAGATGGCGCAAAAACAAGAAAAGAGGAAGAAGAAGATGATGGTGGCAATTTTGCAAGAAGGAAGGAGAAGCTCTTGAGTTCTTCTGAAAATGGAGGTTGTTTAGATCTTCTCTCCAAAGACCCAAAGATGAGGTCCTTGAAGGGCTAAGTGAGAGGTTTTGGGTGGTGGTGGTAGAGAAAGGAAGAAGAAGATGAAGAGAGAATTTTAGAGAGAAGTTGGAGGAGTAGGAAACTTAGAGAGAGAATAGAAGTTGAAAATTGAAAATGTGAGTGTGCATGTTGTGTTGTTGTGGCCGTAAGTTGTATGGAGAGAGGGAGGGAGATATTTTCTTAATTTGGTGCTAATTAAGGTTTAGGGGGACAAAATGGATGATGGGGGAACAAATCAAGTACTAACTCTTACATAAAGCACTCTTATCTAATGCTTTATGCTTTAATGATATCACTTTTTACTTTATTGTCTAGTTGACTAAATTTGAATTTAATCATGTGATTAAGTGCTCTTGCAACTTAATTAAGATGATTAAACAAGGATTAGGGATTAACACACAAGAACATGATTAACAAAAATTAATCTTGTAATTAAGCTTAATTAACTTTAATTAAACTCGATTAAGCTAATTAAGGACGATTAGTGCTTAATTAAGCTATAAAGGCTTTGGTTTGCTTAATTAGAGCTTATCTAATCTCGATTAAGCATTCTCTTGACTTTTCTCATCCGAGTTAACTCATAAATTCTTCGTTAACCCCTTAATTAAGCCTTAATCTCATAATTTCTCATTAAGTGTCTAATTACTCAGGGTTACTGAGGTAATTTAGCACGATACGAAATTGAGGATGTTATATAACTTTTCTCTGAAGTGATTGCAAAGCATCATAACAATCAAGTGGTGATCAAGCACCCTAAAGCATTAAGCATAGTCATAACACTAAATTATAAAGAAACGAAAATTTGGATGATATCAAAACAAGAGTCATATTGCCAAGAATGGCTACATTAGTGCTCTAACAAGAGGGACTTAGTTCATATGAAAAAGAAACAAAAACAGAAGAAAAGATAGCTATAATGAAGAAAGAATCCATTGAGAACAGTGGAAATGCAGAAATAGGATGAGCACAAATCTCTCTGGCTTCCATTACGCTCTTAGAACCTTAAATCTTCACCTCCAATGCTCCTAAGATTCTTCACAAGGATTAGGGTTGTAAAAGTGAATGAAGAAGACCTAAAAACGGTGCAAAAATCCTTTAAATATGACCCAAGATCTTCTTCCATGAGATTTCTTCAAAAAATGGATTTTTCTGATTTATTGCAGCCATGCTTGAGAATGCAAGCCTGTGCTCAAGCGTGCTCACTTGAGTTACAGAATCTAGGTTCTCTGTTTGATGTCCATGCTCAAGCTTGCATAGGCATGCTCGAACTTGCTGGTTCGTGCTCGAGCTTGCTCCCAAAATGCTGAATTCCTTCTTTTCTTCACTTGGATCCTCATACCTACAATCCGAAGGACCAAAATGAGTGAGAAATCTTTAGAAAACATGCAAAACTCTCTAGCAAGCAACTACCTAACAATTTCTAATATGAAACCAAAAAAATGATGCAAGACTACTATATATTATGCATGAGAGTCCTCAAAGCTACAAGAAAACACTACAAATATAACTCTCATTGGAGAGTTATCAAACATCCCCACCTTAACCTCTTACTTGTCGCCAAGTAAGGATTGAAACAAAGCAAAGCTATCAAAGCAAAGGAAAAAATGAAAGTTTGCAGGACTCAAAACAAACACATAAAACAATACATCTTCTAATTTTGACCGATATAATCCTCATCGTTACTCTTACACTTTAACCAGAAAGTTACCAATCAATCAAGATCCAAACAAGAAACCATTCAATTGTGCAATTCTCATTATTAAGGGAAAGTAACCAAGTGTGTATGTGCATGTGTGTGTGTGAAGCAATGAAGAATTAATTCACCCCATGCTAATGCTATGATTAAGAAAAGACAATAATAAACCACAACTCACCATTCACCTTTTTCACATCCAAATGAGTGCCAACTAGCTAAAGATCAATAGGTATTTCTTTTAAGCTTATAATGTAAGGCCAAGGTTGATGTATGATGAAAAGTCATTTAGGCTCTAAATTACACTCAACTAAAGGAACCATTGCTCCTATACCCATTCTCCTTAGGGTACCCACAACTTATTTGCTTTGCAACTCTTATGCTTTTCTTATTGAACCTTTGGCTTTTTATTTTCCTTGTATTGCCATTCTTTTCTCCTTTCCTTTTCTTCCTTAGTCATTCTTCCTTCATTCTTTCACTCTTTTCTCTTCTTTTTCTTCCATTTTCTTTTTCATATTCTCCCATTCCACTTTTGACTTTAGCAAGCATGAGGTTGTGATAGTGGAGGTATTACCCTATTTAAATGACTTTAGAAGCTAAGACTTGAAGGTAAACCATAGGATCAAAAGGGGAGAAGAATGAAGGCCATTAAGCTCATAATGTGCTTCAATCCAAGAATAAAAAGCTATTATGCTCAAAAAGGTTAACAAGGGTTAAATGGCACATGGTGGGCTATAGGTCTCAATGTAGGTTTCAAAAACATGGCCTAAATCCCTTCTAAAGCTAGAATCTACTCATATCTATCTCAAAAGGGCTTCAAGTGAAATATGTGGATGTCTCAACCTAATCAAAGCATTAAAGCATGGTGATCACTATCCCTAACTCGTTTATCCACAAAAAGTGCAAAACATATGATTCTTTCCCAATAATGGTAAAAGCACAAGAGAATTTTAAGCAAGTCCAAATCAAGATTGGTAGTCACTAAAGGGTTAAAATAAAGAGCAATCTATCTTATCATGGGAATGAAAAAACAAACTAGAAGACAACAAAAATAGTGAAAACATGCAAAATACTACTCTAAAACACCTAAAAATAGAAAATCTTTTTGGTTTTTTTTTGGAAGAAACAAAATAAGAAAAATAGAATTGAAAAACTATACTAACAAAAGAAAGGAAAACAAGAGCATGCATGCTCTCCCATACCCCTAACTTAAGAATTTGCATAGTCCCCAATGCATAAACAAAAAGCATAAAGAGAGGGTGCGAGATGTTGGGAATGGTATCACAAGAAAGGGGGTGGAATCGTGCAAAAGCAATTTGCTTAGAAATAAAAGTTGTTTTGCTTTACAAATATATTCAAGCAAGATTATATTATGCACATAGAATTATATATTACATGAAGAGAAATAATAAATCAGAAGAGAAGAAAGATCACATAGCAGAGTTTATACTGGTTCGGCAAACCAATTGCCTATGTCTAGTCCCCAACACTTTGTTGAACTTTTTTATATAACAATTGTTCTTTTTCCAAGCCTCTCCAACCTTTTACAACCAAGTAATATTTTTCCTAGTCTCTCCAAGCTAAATGAGTAGTATTGTTCCTAGCCTTTCCAAGCTCACACGAACCACCATCGAGTCTGGTTACAATAAGTTGATATGTTAGTTTGTGTTTGGACATTCACACTAAATCTCTTCTCAGAGTATGACAATGACATATAGTGTGTGTGACTTCTTTAGATTCTCAATATGAGAATATTATCTATTATAAATCAGTAGAGAAGATTTTCAAATAGAAGTTACAATATGTAACTTTCTGGAGACTTAGAGAGTTAAGAAGGTTGGAGGATGAAAACTTTTATAGCGTAGGAAATATTCAAATAGTGTAGCCCTTTTTTTTTCTTCGATTTCCAATTTTATATAGACTTCAAGATATGATTGTTGAAGCTTGTTAATCGTGAGCTTTGTGCCTCTTTGATCCACTAGTCTACGACTAGAAAGAAACAATGCAGTTTTCTTCTTCAACACGTAGAAATAACACAAAAGAGGAAAAAATAACTATTAAAGTGTTCATCAACTTTTCAGACTTGTTAACACTTCTTTTGCAACTTGTTAAATCATATTTGACTTTTTGAATTCATCAATGAATCGTGTAGAAGAAGCTTTGAAGGTGAGGTACTCAATGAGAAGCATATTTTTGATGATTACCCTTCTGGATGAAGTCATCTTTCTAAATAAATAGTGATTCTTTTCATGGCATGTTTTCCTTTCTGATGCTATGATTTGATCGTTCTGGACTTTCTATTTGCTTCTTAAGTGAGAAATCATATAAACCACAAAGTGTTTATTCCAATATAAGCATATTCATGAAGAGTACAATGGATTTAGATACTTTGTTTGGTTTAAAAGTTATTTAAGCACGAGATAAATGATTTTGCTTAAGAAAGAATGCGTTTAACTTTAACAAATTGTTTACTAACAAAAGATTTACATAAAGCTTGATTTGGTGTTCATCAAAATCTTAAAGCTTGAAATGTTTTAAACTATGAGACAATTTTAGAAGGACATTGGAGCTTACACAAGAAACTCCCTTAGTCACTGTCATTATCCCCAAAAATTGGCATTTTCTGTTTGAGTCCACACTCAAGCATAGTGTCATGTGCTCGAGCTTGCTCAAAAGACATAGAATACTCCGCATTCTAGAAGAACTCCAACCTTGAGCCTACTGCTTCATGCTCAAGTGTGCTCATCTACTCTGCAGCTTCATGTAACATCCCCAATTTTTGTCTAAGCTAATTAGTTTAGTGATCCTAACTAATTAGAGAGGTTAACGATTAACTGAGAATTAATCGGCTAATCTCGATGAGCAATAGCTTAGTGAATTGAGTCAAGTCAATAATTGAATCATAATGCACTAAATGGTTTAATTAAAACCTAATTATTCGAACCTCATTAATTCGTAACTTAGAAATATAATTAAGTTAATCCAATCTTATTAATTAAGTACAAGACAATTGTTCCACTTTACTAACTGAGATAGATTAATTCTAAACCTAATTACATAATTCATAAGATCAATTCTTTTAAGAGGAAAAACATCTTAAAGATGTAATTAACCGAAATCGGTTAAAGAGCAATTTAACTAATCAAATTTAATTAACAACGTAAGTAATTCTAATAGCTTTAAAGATTTACAAATTTCTCCTAATTGATACACCAAATCTTGGCCAAGGGCAAGAGCAAAATCCAACCATCCATTTGTCTTCTCATCATGCACCATTAGATCAAGAGTCTAGGTTAGTAGTATCTCTTTAGTCAAGACAAGAGAAGTACCTTCCTCCCTTAGGATTATGCCACTCGGAGTGACCATAGCCATCCAAACCAAATCCTAAGAGAGCTCATGTCTTTAACCACTTGAGAAAACACTACATGGTCTTTACCCAAATTGTCAAGACTCAAAGGAAACACAACACTCTCTTTTACCCCAAAGTTTTTCCCACTCCCTAGCTTGTGTAAGAAGCAAAAATCACATCACTCTCTCCCCTCATTTGTGCGCCATTCAGCCTCTCCCCTCTCCCCCTTACTTCATTTTTCATTTCCTCACCCAAAGACACAAAGCTTTCTCCTCTCTCCATGTCCCTTTCCTACTCTCTTGTTCTTCCAATCTTCCTTGTTCTTCTTCCAATCTCTCTACTACTCCTCACCTCATTTCCATCACCACCATCACCATCCCTTCAAGGACCACCCTCTTTGGTTCTTGAAGAAGCAAAACAAACACTTACTTAGCCCCATTATCAAGCTCAAGGAGGAGGAGGCCATCTCCAACCATTTTCATTCTTCAAGCTTTCAAGAGAATCCTTATGGTAGTAACTCTAAGCCCTTTCGCTTCTATGTTTTTTTCAAGCTTTAGAACTCCTAAGCTCTCCATAGCTAGGTGGTTTTAGGACTTGCTTTAAAGGCCTCATGGCTATGCTTTTGTTATAAGTTGTTTGTGATTGTTGCTCTTCTCTTGGAAAATGATTTTGGATGTGCATTTTGTTTTATGTTGAACCCAACTTTTTAGAACTCAAAGTATTGATTTTTACCAAGATCTCAAAGTATAAAAGTGGTTTGGAAATGTAAAATGGTCACTTGAAGAAAAGACTTAATGTCCTTGCAAGAAAACTCCTTGAAACCAAAACCGTGAAAACTGGAAAATTCTGGCAGTCTGTATGGCGTGACCAATAACTCTTTCAATATAACTCCAAATGAAATGAAAATAATTTTCTATGAAAATAGACTCAAAGAGATTTTCATACATATAAAATATGTGAGATTTGGCCTTAAAACGAGAGAGATATGAATTTTCAAAGTCTGCTGTTCCTGCATGGGTTTCTATCCGGGCAGTGGGTAATAAAACGTGCATAACTCAAGTTATACATAATATTTTTCAGTGGGACCAAGTTTGTTAGAAAGCTAAGACATAGAAGAACACTCCCATAAAACAGTTTTGTCAGATTCCATGTGAGGAACTCCCAGTGAAGTGGACAAGCCACTGACCCGAGATGAACTTTCAATCCTGAACAGTCAGAATAAAATGTGCATAACTCAAGTTACAAAATGAATTTTTAAGTGGGGTTTATTTTGTTTAAAAATAGACTCAGAGAAGTACATCCACACAAAAATTCGAAATAAAAGAGTGAAAGATGAAATTATGGTGAATTTTTGAAGTTACTGCCCCACTGTAAAAGTAAAACTGTCATGGTTAAATTTTAAAGGTTAATGAGAAATAGGCCTTAAGGCACTAAGATCCTTGCATTAAGTATTGGAAAGCCTTCATAATTCAACTTAAAAGTTTCAAAAAGGATAATGGATAAAAGTGGCCCTATGCCCAATAAGAGAATCTATGCAAGAAGCAAATTAATTAAAAGCTTGTACCCAAGTTTACTAAGCTAAGCTCATAAGACTTTGTGTGATATGTATGCCTCTATGTGTCAATATGATGACAATGACATGATGATGAAGATATAATGTGATGATGATCATGATGATGATATGATATGATGATGATCATGATGATGATGGTATGATAATGGTGATGATGATATGATATGATGATTATGATAGTGACCTGAGGATTATGATAGTGTTATGATGATGATAAGGATGATAATGATATGATGACGATATTATAATGAATCATGATTATATGAATATGATATATTGATAATATGATGCTTAATGATATACATAAAAAGATTAATAAATATGAACACCATGGGGACAGCGATACGTAACGCCCAGAGGTGATTAATAAAGGAACCACATTTGGGGACGGCGATACGTAACGCCTAAATGTGGAAGAGAATTAGAATAACTTTGCATCATAAACTTTAATAAGAAAAAGATGAACTAAGGGTATGATCCTTCAAAAGGGAAGGTGACCTAATATAAGCTCCCCTCACCCACGACTCATATGAGGTATGGCATGACCCAGCTAGTGTGAGTATAGGGGATAGGTCTTACATGAGGCATGGCATGACCCAGCTAGTGTAAGTACCGAAATTCTATGGTGGCGACAGCCACGGTATGAGCTCATTACCACTTATGTTTAGTGGGTGAAAAGATAAAGTCAAGTTAAGAAAAGAAAAGGGACTTCGGTCCAAGCCCTAGAAGGGAAGAAGTTAAGAAAAACTTATAGTACAGTCATGCATTTTTATATGATTATACTTATACCCATGTGTGTTATGATATAAATGATTAGAGAGTATGTTAAAATTGAATCCGCTTCGGATATTCATGATTTCGAAAATCCAAGAATTGAACCTTATGCATGCTAACTATTTTCATTAATAAAACTGAAGTGGCTGGGACGATGACGATGATACTTTCGTGTCGGGTTCGAGTCCTACTGAGAAATTCTATTTCTCACCCTAGTTATTCTTCCGCATCGTCACCAGATACTCATGGCGCATCGGGTGGAGCAGAGCATGGATCCCTGAAACTGTGAGCGGACGTGTGACGTGGGATGCAAGACAAAGCTGTTTTGGGACTTGTAGCGACCATCGCTCTGCACCTTCGCACATTTCTTTTTGAGTTGGGCTTTGTCATTTAAATTTGTACTTAGTATCTAGTATTTGGACCATGGCCCGACCATAAAGCCTCCTTTGATGTAATGCTGATATACATGTATGTCTATATATTATGAACCCATATTGATGTAATGATTTTGCTACATAATGCAATGTATTTGTGAATTACTATTCATTTACCTTTCTCTTGTTTTATGATATTGGAGTACGTATTTTATGCGACACGCTCTTTCTCTAGCTATCTTCTCACTCAAGGCTTTACTTTTCAAAAAGCTGCTAAGCGACGACGTATTTCAAAGAAAAATTTTATCGTATTTTCCGCGTAACTTAATTTCAAGTGAAGTTTAGTTTTCCACGAGCATAAGTAACAACTAATAAAACACCATAATACGACTTAAGCATAGTATGGGTTTATTAGGGTGTTACACTTCACCTTTTCTGCATAATTCGAGATTTTGTCCTTCCCTTTGGGTTCCCTTGCATTGCATTACTCATAGCTATCTACAAAACTCAAAAATAAAATAATGTCAAAGTGCTGGAAGAGATTAAACTAACCTAAATACATTGTAACTAATTACATGAATGAAATATTTAAAAGAAAGCTAGGGGAAAGAGATGCTGGGTTGTCTCCCAACTAGTACTTTGGTTTAATATCCCTAAGTTGGACATGACCTTATTCCCTCATGGTGGTTCTTTCCTCCCCTTCTTTGCAGGGTTATCACCAAGGTATGGCTATTTCTGCCAAAGACCAATGAGATAGAATTTTGCTTGACTGATGAATAGGGATCTTCTAAAGGCTTGTAAGGTGGCTTCACATCATCATGTTCTACCTTGTTTTTTTCTTCCTCACTTTGATCTTTGAAAATTGAGGCTTCCAAGAAGTGGTAGCATGTGATGTATGACTGGAGGTGCTCAAATTAGCTTCTACTGCATCCACTCGAAAAGCAAGAGTTGGCTTCAAAAGGGGGTGTGATTGCTTTAAACACCTTGAATATTAACTTCTCCTATTGAACAAGCAATTCGAGCTTCCCTTCTTCCATATCAGTTAAAGCTCTTTTGGTGGCCAAGAAAGGTCTTCCAAGGATGAGTGGGACGTCTCTATCTTCCTCCATATCAAGGCCGATAAAATATACTGGGAAGATGAATTTATCCACTTTCACTAGCGCATTCTCCAACACACTCCTTGGATGTTTGATAGACCTATCTGCTAATTATTGGGGCACCATAGCGGGCTTTACTTCTCCAATCCCAAACTTCTTGAAAACAAACAAGGGCATCAAATTAATGCTAGCACCTAGATCACAAAGACCTTTATCCAAATGAATATCACCAATATTACACAGAATAGTAAAACTCCCTAGATCTTTCAACTTTGGAGGTAGCTTCTTTTGCAATATGGCACTGCATTCCTCAGTTAGGACTATGGTTTCATAATGCTTAACCTTCTTTTTGTGAGATAGGATATCCTTCATAAATTTGGCATAGCTCAGTATCTGCTGAAGAGCTTCTAGGAGGGGAATATTAATGTGCATTTTATTGAAGACTTCTAAGAATCTAGAAAACTGCTTGTCTTGCTGCTCCTTCTTCTGCAGCTTCACCCTCTATGGGTAAAGAATGGGAGAGTCATAGGCAAGAGGTACTACTAACATAAGAGTCTTCTCTTCATCTCCTTCACCTTTGTTATGCCTTATAGGAATTTGATACTTCTATTGTAACATCCCCATATAACGTTATAGGAAATAATGAAAATGCCCTTGGGCAAACTTTTATTATTTACAACCTTGCCCCTGAATATTTTTAAAAATGACATGTAGGTCCCTAAATTTGCAAAACATTTAAGTTACACTGTTAATCGATTTATTCGATTTTATTGAGTTTGTAAAGTTATTAAAGGTTAACTAGGAGTTGATTAGAAGTTAATTAGAGAGATTAGGATTAAGAAGAATTAAAATAGACATATAGAAACTCTTACAAAACTATCTAGTAATGTTTTGCCAGTTTGAAGGAAATTGGTAAAGATTTGGTATTTCGAACTATTAGAACCAAATCAATAGAATTGTATATTGAAAACCCTAAATTTAGTGGCTAGAACTTAGCCACAAGCGCCCTCAAAGTGGCATCATTTTAGCCATAAGAATGGAAGCCACTCAAGCTTTAGCAACACCACAAGTTCCACCTACCACCACCTATGTCACTTTCACTCTTTAAATTCAAAACTAACCCAACTCACCTTCTCTCCCATAGCAATTTTGTGCTCCCCATTTAGCAGAGGTTTCCCCCTTCATTTCTTCATCCATTCCATCTTCTCCTTCTTCCTTCTTCAACCTCCATCAACCCCTTACACTCAAAACTCAAATCTAGCTAGTCTTTACATCAATTTGAGGTTGGATTCAGCTTCTTTAACTAATTTCTTGTGAATTGGTGGCTGTTGGTAACTTATTTATATTCTTGTACCTGATATTATGTTAGGTTTATGTGATTGTCCATGGCTAGATTATTGGGTTTTTGTTGAGTTTTAATTGGTTAATTAGTGAAAGGATCAAGAATGGAAGCAACTAGAGTGAGGTTAACCAAGAAACCCTGCAGCAGTCTGTATGACGGAGCGTACGAATCTGCCTACAGCCATTTTAATTTAATGAAACTATTTTTATATGAAACTAGACATCTAGGGTTTTCCAACCATATAAATTATAAGGTCATTGGATTAGTATTGAGAGATATATGAATTTTTGACATTTACCTTAGGATTTTGACCCTAATTCTGAGCAGACTAGATTTCAAGGGGCATATCTCGCCCTATACTCCTTCAAATTGAGTGCAACCAATTTTTTTAGAAAGTTAAGACATAGATTTTCCGTAAAAATTTCAGAACTAAATTCGGTCCCAATTGTTCCCAGTAATTCCTTGAAGTTTCCTTAAGTCCTACCGGGTTGGAACAGGGCAACTAGAATTAATGAAGTTCATGAGCTCATAACTCGAGTTCTGCTTACTCAAATGAAATGAAACTTGTTGGAGATGAAATATGGATCAGTTAGCTTTAAAATGATACAAGCTTCATAGAAATCCATTAAGATTTCTATTTTTGGTAGATTTTTACATTTAAATGTCCAATTCTGCTTAGTGTTAGGGCAGCCTTAGGAAAATCTTAATAACTCAACTTGTACATATCAAAACTTAATAGGACGAAAGAGGTTAGAAACTAGACAACTAACACTTTAACATATCCAAAGTTTAGGTCTAAATGAATTAAATAGAATTTATGACTGAATTTACAAATTTGAGCAAAATTGAGGAACATAAGCAGAATTTCCAAATTGAAGAACTAGGCATCCTAATATATATATGAGATCAATTAAAGTCTAAGGGTTGCAATTCCATGTTGATGTTTGAAAGATTAATGTACTATACTTGATCTGTTACTGTGGCTGACTCTATGTTGAAATTGGCACTATTCATGGGGAAACGGATCTGATCCGTCATACTGCCGAATTTTGGGTAGAATTGTAAGGAGGTTATGAGCATTTATATGTTAAGAATATGTATGTGGAAATCATGTCTGCAAGGATATATGAAAGTAAATGATGAAGTATATGCATGAGTGTATTCAAAATGTCTATGCATGATTATGCATGAGAATGAAAGGATATGAACATATTAAATGTGGATCCCTTCACCTAGAGGCAGTTATGAGATCCTTCCTTGTAAAGGCAGTTAAATAAGATAAGATTGGATCCCTTCACTTGGAGGCAATTAATTGGGTCCCTCCCTGTGAAGGTAGTATAAAACTATGAGGTTCCTCTACCTTGAAGGCACGTGGCCATATGAGATCCCTCTACATTGAAGGCAAGTAGTCAACTAAGATCTCTCTATTCTTGAGGCACATGACTAGGAGAGATCCCTTCAATTTAGAGGCACGTGGTCAAAATGAGATCCCTCCAAGACCAGAGGCATGTGCTTCCCCTTGCAGGTCAGTACTATATGACGATGGTCACAGATGAGCTCACTCCTAGATCAGGCTATCCAAGGGTATTAAAGATTAAAGAATGGCAAGATACAAGTAAAAAAATGCACTTGAGGACGGCGATATGTAACGCTCAAGTGTAAACCCCAGTAAGCACCCTAGGGATGGCGATACATAATGCCTAGGTGTGTCAAGTAACAAAAGTAAAGAAAGTTAACAAGAGAAATAATCACTTGCATCAAATGTATTGTTGCACTCATAAATGCATATTATTTAGTTATTCTTTGATCTACTATGCTTATGCTTTAATTCTTTTCCCTGCTTATTAAGAGACTAATTGTATCTATATGTAGGCGTTAATTATTCTGCTGCATTTATGTTAGATTCTTCCTTTGATTAACAAGTGTATGAATAAAATGAACTCTACTTCAGATAATACATTTTCGAACTATAAAACTGAAAAGTCTATTAACATGTTCACCTTTTACATAATAAACTGAAGCAGTTGGAGATAATAATGATGACACGATGTCACGATAGTTAATTGAATCCTACTGAGAATTTATAATTCTCACTATATTTCCGTATTATCTCCATATAGTTCAAGAAATATTGGAGACAGCTAGAGGTTGCTATCAAACAAGGTCCGTTCAGGTAATAGTAACAACTTTTGAGTGTGGTGCTAGGACTTAAGCATAGTATTGTACTTGGGAGGGTGTTACATCTGTCCTTTTAATGCCTCTACTTCAATTGATGGCATCTCCTCTGGTTGCTTAGTTTCTGCTAATTCCTTGCCATTCCTCAAGGTAATTGCTTTCACAAGCTCGTCTCTCAGATTGGCAATAGTTTTGCTTGGCAAAGTGTAACATCCCGATTTCTGACCTTCTTAACCACATTTTCCGATTTTCGACTTAACAATGGACTAGGTTGACTTTCCCGAATTTCGACGTTATGCGGCTCTAACAACGAACATCCGACTTCACCTTCAAGTTTGATCAAATCCCATTCCCGACTCCATCTTCGAATTTCAGATCGATGGGATAATTTCCGTGTTCCGAGTTTGTCTTGAACAATTTCCGACTTCATGTCTTGTCCGATTTTCAATTTCATCTAATTTTGATTATTCCTGATTTTTGACTTCATGTTCTAGTTTCGAGTTAAATGGGTGGCTTCCGAGTTCCAATATCCGACTTCAAGTTAAAGTATACTGGAACATGATTTCTGATCTCCAAACTGATGTCCAAGTCTCCAATGAGGATTATTCCCGATTTTCGCTTTGGTCGTCAACTTTCAGCATAATTTCCAACTTCCGATCTTAACCAGCATTCCTCATTTCCCGACTTCCGACTAAACCTTCGAGTACAAACAACACGGACATGATTACCGTTATCCGACTTCATGTTTCAAAGAAAATGTACCTGATTTCCGATCTCATAATGTAGCTTCAAGTTTCAGCTGAGGTACCCGAGTTTCGACCTCAGACGTCATGTTTCAAAATAAGGTACATGGTTTTTGACCTCAGAAGTTATAGTTTAACACAATGGTTACAAGTACCGAACTCCGAGTTTAATGTAACGAGTTCCGGCCTCAGAGTTGAACTCAATTGGAATGGACACGAGTTTGAATCTTTGAGTTGATTTCCGGTCATGTGCGATTTCCGATATCCGAGATTATTCCCCGGAGACTTCCACTTCGGTTGGTGTTCCCAAGTTTGAATTGGGAGTTCCGACCTCTGACCTTGCTTCCAAGTTTCGAATAAACCAGACAAGATTTCCCCAAGTCACAAACAAGAGGGGACGAGTTCCGACATACGGCTTAAGCTTCAAGCTCAAGTAAAAACGGCACGAGTTCCGACTTCAAGCATAATAGAGACAAGTTCCAATTTCAGGTAGAACGGAAGCATATCCCACTTGTGGGACGACGTGGAGAGCAAATTGGCCACAAAAGTGAGAAACATGGCCGAACTTCAACCACAAAATTCCAACCAATCAACACCACAACTTTCATGTATTTAAATCAGATTCTCCTCTCCATTTTAATCTGATTTACGTTCTCCTTCCCCTTGCTCCAGCCTCCTTCTTCCTCTCCTCTCTCAATCTACTCTATCAAATCCCCAAACTTTGTCAAGGCTCCATCCATTCAAATTCAAATTCAGCAAGATCACACTCCAAAGAGGTAGGATTCTACTTCTATTCTTGAATTCTTTGTACTATGGTTGTATTAAATTTACTCTTCTTCATGTATTGGATGATATATTGGATGTATATGATGGATTATGATAGGATTAATAGGAAATCTTGAGTTGAAATTATGATTAGAAGGATAAAATTAGAAGGAGAGAAGAATCAGGATGCTGTCTTGGTGGAGATTCCACGGTAGTCCGTACAATGGAGTGTACGGCTCCACCTACAACCGGTTAAATCCGATGAAACTATTTTTAGATGAAAGTAGACATTCAGGGCTTTCCATACATATATCATATATAGTTATTGGATTAGTATTGAGAGAGATATGAATTTTAGAAGTTTGACCTAGGAACTAGGACTTTCATCCGGGCAGGGTGACTTGAGGAGGGTATAACTCACCCTATACAACTCCAAATTGAGTGAAACCAATTTTTTTAGAAAGCTTACACATAGGGGAACATCCCAATATAAAATTCCTAGTTTTTTGTGGTCCCAGTTGATCCCAGTGGTTCGAGGAAGTTACCCTAAGTTCAAACCAAGCCAAAATAGGGTAGTTCAGGACGGTCAACTTTCAGGACTTATAACTCGAGCTATAATTAAGCAAATCAAGTGAAACTTATTGTAAATGAAAGGTTGTCCTGTTAGCTTCAGTATGAGACCAATTTCGTATGATTTGAGCTTAGTTTCGATTTTTAGTAAATTTATACTTCCAGGAGTGTAATTTGGGCTGGTGACTGAACAAGCTGAGGCAAAACTTGAATATCTTGAGTTATATAGATCAAAATGATATGGGACCAAAGAGCTTAGAAAGTAGACATATAGAGCTATGACATATCCAAAATTTAGGTTTAAATGAGTTGAATAGAAATAAGGTGGATTATGCAAGATTCGGGCAGAATTGAATAGAATTGACGGAAGTGACCCAATTGATGATTTCACAAGTGTTAGTGAAACATATAAGGTTTGAGTCGAGGATTGCCAGTTTTACATTGATATATATATGTTAGATGGATTATATTGCTATGACTAATCTGTTTGTAAGAACTGGCACTATTCATGGAGAAACAGAACTGATCCGTTGTGCTGCCGGATTTACGGCAAAAGTCTATGAAACTAGGAGGAATGTTTGTATGCAAGAATAATATAAGCATGATATAAGGTATATGAGAATAAACCAAGAAGCAGTATGAGTGCCGGTAGAATGGTGAAGAGGCTACGGGCCTTTATATGTCATGAATATGTATGTGAAGTTCATGTGTGCAATGATATATGAAAATAAACGAAGTATATGTAAGAGTACATTTAGCATGCCTATGCATGACTATATATGAGAATGAAAGGACATGAATATATTAAATATTTAATATATTGAATGTGGGTCCCTTCACTCTGAGGCAGCTATTTGAGGTCCCTCCCTGTGAAGGCAGATAAATGATAAAGATATGGGTCCCTTCACTTAGAGGCAGTTGCACATTGAATCTGTAACACCTTACCAGACAAAGTACTATGCTTAAGTCATAATAATTTATCTGATAAGAGATTACGTGTAATACTGATTAAATTTCTCTTTCTGTATTAGTATTAATTTCTCGCATAAGAATACTTGATCTCATAACAATTTTTTCTGCGTGATGGCGGAATAAATACTAATCAATCGGTAAACTGTAAATAACTTAATATAAATAAAAATACAATAAGAACAGAATAACTGCAAACGGCATCATAGACATGTACATAGATATCTAATTTTAAAGTTTGTCAAAAAGTACAAGGTGTCAAAATGAGGCCGCTAATACAAAATGAAACGGCCAGTATCTATGAACAGCACCCTAAGTGGTCCCCATGGGACATTTCATATACATTTCCTAATATTTATCCATCTACCCATGACCCAGACTGTCAAAAGAGGGCCATCCTATACATCTACTACCACTACTGATCGCCTACTATCTAAAGCGAGAATCCGAAGAAAGAAACCCATTCGCCATGGGTGCATCTGCAGGAGAGGTGACCGTCTTGGAGGCGAGAGGATGAAGAGGAACTCGCTGCCTCCGATGGATCCTCCTCTGATGTCGAGGCGGAAAGCATCGGATGTGGTGGTGAAGCAGGAGGAGCCATAGGAGCGGGGCGGAGTCTTTGTCTTTGGTCTTCTTTGCGGGAGGAGGTGGAAATGGATGGGCCATATGGAGTGGGATGGCAATGTATGGGACAGCGGGATCAAACAGGGGATGCATCAGGGGTACAGCGAAATCTCTCTAGAAGAAGTATAAGCCGGCACCTGCGGATATATATCTGAGTCTAGAAATGGGTCGAGGTGTATGTGAAGCTCGGGGAACTCAATGAAGAGAACTCCTGTCGCAGCGTGCTCTATGGTCTGAGAATGATGCGGAATATATAATATGGTGAGAAATGAACATTTCTCGATGAAAATCTTAACTTCTATACATCTGTCATCGCTGTCATTCTCAGTTGTTTCAGTCGTGCAAAATTTTCAAATAGTACGGTAAAATGATAATATTTAACTTAAATGCTCATTTGTAAAGCATACACCAAAACAAGTTCAATTTTAATTAACAGATATAGTAATGTACTCAAACAGTAATCATAGTGGAGCAATAGCATGTTATGAATAATAAGCAGAGATCTAGAACAATCAATAGAAAAGTATTACACTATACATATGCATGTGCAATGAGAAGATGCATTTTATTCTTGGAGGCTTTCGCCTTTTATAACTTATTTCCATCCTTGGTCCCCTGGGAGTCATTGGCCATATAGTCACAGGTAATAGTGGCTTTCAGGGCCAGAGCTCGTTTCCTATCTGGGATGGCCGGGTTTGCTTTCCCCGACCTTCCCACTGATCTATTCCCCTTAATTTATTCCGGGGCTGGCCCAAGTGATGTGGAATTCTTTATAATGTCATGAAATGAATGTACATCTAACTTGTCTCTTTTCATATGATGTACTCAAGTTGTCATAAATTTCATAGCATATGAACTTCTTACCGAAATTCTGGCAGCATAACGGATCGAGTTCGCTTTCCTGTGAATAGTGCCAGACAACCAGTACATTTATACACTTACAATTTCAGTATAGAGTAACAATTAAACATGCACATTCATAACATTAACCAACAATCTCAATTATACATGTACATTCATAATCTCAATCAATAATTTGAATTTAAACATTAATAGAGTTTCAATTTAACCCCCTCTGTTCTGCCCGAATTTGGTGTGCCTCATTTCTCATTCAGTTCAACTCAGAAAAATCAAATTTTTGGATATGTTATAGTCTCATATGTCTAGATTCTAACCCTCTTAGTCCCATCTCATTTTGAGTTGTATAACTTTAGGTATAAACATTTTATTTCAGCATGTCCTATTCTTAGCCAGAATTGGGTTTCTATAGGAGAAAATTCACTAAAAATCAAAAACTAAATGAAATCATGCGAATTTTATATCAAAATGAAGCTAGCACAACAAGCTTTAAAATGAATAATTTCATGTCATTTGCCTAAGTGGATTTTGAGTTATGAGTCTCGAAACATTACCCTATTGGGCTGTCCTGTTCTAGGCCAGTTTTAACCTAAGCCAACTTCCTTGATGTGCTGGGAACAAATGAAAATGAATTAAATTCTGAAATTTTTATGGGATGTTATTTCATGTGTTAGCTTTCAAAAATATTTAGTTTCACTCAATTTGAGGTTGTATAGGGTGAGTTACACCCTTCTCAACCCATGCTGCCCGGGTGAGAACCCAGATTTCTAGGTCTAACTTCAAAAATTCATAACTAATTCTATACTAACCCAATGGCCTATTATGAAATATATATGGAAAGCCCTAGATGTCTAGTTTAATTTAAAAATGGTTTCATCGAATTTAAAAGGCGGGAGACGAAACCGTACACTCCGCCGTACGGACTGCCGAGGGAAAACCCTAACAGCTTCTAGATTTGATTGCCTTCTTCAAGCTATTTGCCCTCAATTTCAATTTCAATCACAACACCCATACAAAATCAGTCATAAAACATCATCATCACTCTATAAAACATCCAAATCTCAGATTAAGCATCCTTCTCATACAGCCCCAAATCAGAGAAAATAAAAGAAGAAGTAGAATTTCCTACCTTGTCTTAAGTAGTTTAGGCTGATTTTGTGTTCTTGGTGCAAGTAGTTTATGATGAGGCTTGAAGAAGAGATGAAAATGGAGTGGAGGAGAGAATGAGGAGAAGAAGAATGAAGAGAGGTCAGCTGGGAGAAGTGGCCGAAAATGGATGAGGATGCAAGGAGAAAAGGTGAAGATATTTTCAAGGTGGCTTGAATTTGATTGGTGGACTTGGCTTTGTTCAAAAATCTGATTTACTCCCCCTCATCCATGGATGTCTAGGCGCCACTTGGGGGGCTATTTGGCTGAATCTTGTCCATTGATTTTAGGGTACTCATGGTTTAATTTCTACTGGTCCGATTTCGACAGTTGGAAATACCGAAATCCTACCGATTTCCTTTAAATCGGTAAATCGGTTTGAAATTGTTCTGTGAAGTTTTCTATGCTCCTAATCTAATTCTATCTAGCCTAATCCTTTTAAGTTACACTTGATTGGCTTTAAGTAAATGTTTAATCAAGTTCTGATTAAACTCACTTATTTGATTAAAAACTGAATAATTCAGTTGTTAACGATAAATTTTTCGGTCGTTACAGAATCCCTCCTTGTGAAGGCAGTTAAATGATAAAGACATGGGTCCCTTCACCTGGAGGCAGTTGCACATTGAATCCCTCCTTGTGAAGGCAGCTAAAACTTGGGTCTCTCTATGTTGGAGGCAGTTGCACATTGGGTCCCTCCAACCTAGAGGCAGTGGGTCCCCTTGTGGGTGAGTCGGTGTGATGACGGTCACGGGTGGAGCTGACGAGCTCATTCCAAGGCCAGGCTACCCAAAGGCAGTAATAGCACCGTAGGGACGATGATACGTAACGCCTAAGTGTGCCAAGTAAAGGCTAAAAGACTAAAGACTAAAGATTAAAGTATATGCAAGCACCCCACTCACATGAGGCATGGCATCAACCCAGCTAGTGTGAGTATAGGGGACAGGACTTACATGAGGCATGGCATGACCCAGCTAGTGTAAATACCGAAGGAATATCCCATATTCCTAAGGAACGTGACATGGCGATCACGCTCCGATGGGGTATGACATGGCGATCATACTTTGGAATGTGGCACGATAAAGGTTTTATGATGAAAAGAAAGATAAAGAAAGGAAAGTAAATTTTATGTATATGCATAGACTCAAGTACAGATAAAGTTATGTGCAAATGCTATGTGTAGTTTGATATGTTGCAATTATTATCCATGATATCATTCATGAATTGATTTTTATGGGTTTTCCCAAATGCCAAGTGTATGAGTAAAATAAACTTTGCTTCGGATAATATATTTTTCGAAATGTAAAATTAAACAGTTTGTATAGCATGTTCACTTTTTTTAGAATAAACCGAAGCAAACTGGAGACGACAACGATGACATTATGTATGTGATAACTCCATCTGGTGAGTTATATTTTTAGTTAGTTTTTATTTAATTTAGGACGTAGTTGTTTAGTTTTGTTGCTACTTTGTTTTATTTTAGTTAAGTAGTTTAGATTTGGTGCTATTTTCATTTTATGTTATTTTCTTATATTTTGGATACTTATTTTGGGCTTATGTTGATTGTCATTAGGCAGAAACACTCAAGTTGGAATTTGGAGCCATGATAGAGCTTATCTTGAATAAAATTAAGACCTTTTAGCATTGGAAATTCGATATCTAGCTCTCTAGAAATCGGATTATGATGATTCAAGATTCTTTGGAAAGAAGAGAAGAAGATCTTCAACTTTGTTGTTGGATACTTTTTCCAATTCTGGAGCTTTTTAGGAGAAAAAGGCAAAACAAGATTGAAGCTTCATCTTGTTTTTGATGCTGTCAAGTCTGACCTTTCATCATTATTTCACTTATATCTTGAGCTACAGAACTCCGATTGAGGTGATTCTTGTTGCGTTGGAAAGCTTACTCAAAGATCTACAATCGCTATTTCTACTGCAGAGGCCAAATTCCAACTATTCTGACCGGTACAGAGCTTGGAAGTGTGTAAAAATAGTTGGCGTTGTCAGGCAGGTGCGCTATAGCGCGCTGCCTTGCGCTATAGTGCGATGCCGTTTGTAGCAAGTTGTTGGTTCGGGCCTCCAAAATTCGAGAAAAGGATCCGTAGACTATAAAAAGCAACACATAAGGTCAAAAAAAAAGATCCCTAGAGACACACACACCCTTTCGAAGAGAGAAGACTTCTTCCAGAGAGATTGAAGGTGAAGATTCAAGGATTCCAGAGCTCAAGTTCAACACGGAGAGATCCACATTCTTCCGAATCTATTGTCTCTAGCTAGAAATCTTTATGGCTTTCGTTTCTTCTATCTTCACATCTTCATACTCTTTCATTGAAAACTTTTCTTCAGTTATGAACTAGTTTTCTTTAGCTAGGGCGTTAATGGACCTTTTTTGTATGGCAACTTTACTCATGGATTAATGTTAATCTTGTTTTCTATCTCTATTGCTTAGTGTTTTTGTTTGTTCTTAATGCTTTTAATTGCTTGATCACCAATTAATTGATTTGGGGATTTACAATAACTCGAGAGAGGGTTCATGAATAGAGCCTCTTAACATAAACACCATGAGCTGAGCGAAAACTAGAGATAGACAAACGCGGTTCATGCGGTCAACATAGGAACCCATAGAGCTTCAATCTTTACCTAGATTAGTTTGTACTAGGAGATTAGGCAATCAGTTTAGGATAAAGAGTATTGCTTGACCTCGAGAGAGGCTAGGAATAAACTAAGGGGAACCGACCGTGAGTCAATTAGGATAGGAACTGATTAACAGAAATTCATAGTAAATGTGTCTACAATAGGTAAAATTAATTAGCCCTAGCATCCATCCCATTGCATTTGTTTACCCAGTTAGCATCCGTCTATATTATTAATTTTCTTATTTATTTTATTTTGTTTGAATTTTAATTTCTTTATCCGTGAATGCATTGCATCCAAATAGTCATCCCTTAAACTATCCGGTATTTGATCTATCCTCGTGGGAACGATACTTTTCTCATCACTTTATTACTTGTACGATCCGGTATACTTGCTGGAGCCGCATCAAGTTTTTGGCGCCATTGTCGGGGATAGTATCAATATTATTCTTAGTTGACAGGATACTAGATTGGATTTTTTATTTTTATTTTTATTTTATTTTATTCTATATTTATTTTTGTTGTGTTAATTTTTTTAATTATTTTTCCTTTTATTTAATTTTTCTTTTTTTTTCTTTCATTATTTATTTTATTAGGTTTTGTTTTATTTTATTTTATTCCTACTTTCACTTGTTTTTGTGTTTTATTTTGCAGTTTATGCGAAGAAGCCAATCCACAGGAGATTTATTCTTTGATCTAGAGATTGAGCATTCTTTGCGTCAGCTCAGAAAAGAACGAAGAGCAGTTGAAAGAGTCTTTAAAGCTACTATGGCAGATGAAAACAAGCAAGATGACAGGGTCATGAAGGATTATTTGGCACCCACTCTTCAAGGGTGTTCATCCAGCATTATGAGACCACCTATCCAAGCAAACAACTTTGAGTTGAAGACGTCACTCATTCAGTTCGTACAACAAAATTGCCAATTTGCTAGACTACCTAGTGAAGACCCTAATGAGCATCTCAGCAATTTTCTGGAGATCTGTGACACCATAAAAATCAATGGTGCCACAGATGATGCTATTCGGTTGAGATTGTTTCACTTCTCATTGAGGGACAAGGCTAGAGCCTGGTTGAAGTCTCTACCACAAGGGACACTCACTACTTGGGATATGGTGGCCAGAAAATTTTTGGAGAAGTACTTTCCTCCTGCCAAGTCTGCCAAGATGAGGAATGACATCACCTCCTTCACCCAAGCAGATGGTGAATCTTTTTATGAATCATGGGAGAAGTACAAGGAGCTGCTGGCTAAGTGCCCACATCATGGTATCCCACTCTGGATGCAAATCCAGACATTCTACAATGGCCTCCTTATATCCACTCAGATCATGGTTGATGCAGCAGCTAGTGGTTCTTTGAACAATAAGACACCCGAGCAGTCTTGAGAGCTATTTGAAGTATTGGCTAGCAACAATTATCAGAGGCCTAGTGAGAGAACCCAGAAAAGGGGAGTTCTGGAATTTGACACCACCACTGCCCTCATGGCCCAGATGCAAGCCCTTTCTATCCAAAATGTAGCCATTTAGAAGCAATTGGGCTTGCTCAGCACCACTTCACCAACACATGTCATGTGTTGTGATTTTTGCCATGGGAACCATCCGAATGGAGAATGTACTACAACTTCTTTTTCTGATGAACAGGTTAACTACATGAATGCCCAGAAGCACAACTTCTACTCCAACACCTATGTTCCTGGGCAACAGTTCAATCAACCTCCACAAGAGAAGAAGCCCAACCTAGAAGACATGTTTCAACAGTTTATGAAGAGCCACATGTCATTTGTAGAGAAGACTGAAGCTTTTATGGAGAGGATAGAGACTCAATTTAGAGCTCATGATGCTGCAATCAAAAACTTAGAGCATCAAGTGGGGCAAATTTCCAAGCAGTTAGCTAAGAGGCCACTAGGTTCCTTACCTAGCAATACCATTGAAAATCCAAAGGAGCATGTGAATGCAATCATACTGAGAAGTGGTAAAGAATTGGCTGAATCTGAAAAGGAAGAAGTAAGGGTAGAAGAAAAGCCTGCTAAAGATTCCAATATGGCATTACCTGAGGAGAAAGGATATGTGGCACCTCCTGCTTATGAACCTCCAATTCCTTATCCTCAAAGAGTGAAGCAACAAAAGAAGGAACCAGAAGGGCAGCAATTTCTTAAGGTTCTTGATGTGCTTAAAAAGCTCCACATCAATATTCCGTTTGCTGAGGCATTGGAGCGAATGCCAAATTATGCCAAGTTTATGAAGGAGCTACTCTCTAAGAAAAGGAAATTGGATGCTGATGAGACTATACCACTCACTGAGGAGTGTTCAGCAATCATTCAGAGGAAATTGCCACCTAAGTTGAAGGACCCTGGGAGCTTCACTATTCCATGCACCATTGGTGATTTGAGGATTGACAAGGCACTGTGTGACCTTGGAGCAAGTATCAATCTGATGCCTTTGTCACTTGTGCATAGATTGGGTATTACTGAAGTGAAGCCTACAAGGGTATCTCTGCAGTTGGCTGATAGATCTGTCAAACTTCCCTATGGTATTATTGAAGATGTTTTGGTGAAGGTGGACCGTTTCTTCCTTCCCACTGATTTTTTGATTCTTGATTTGGAGGAAGATGTCAATCTCCCTCTAATTCTTGGGTGCCCATTCTTGGCCACTAGCAGAGCCACGATTGATGTAGAAGAAGGGAGCTAACTCGAGATTTGAGAACAATAAAGTGAAGTTCAAAGTGTTCCAAGCAATGGACTCTACCACAAAGACAGCTCAATGCTATAAAGTGGATGTAGTGGAAGCTAACTTGAGTACTTCAGTACCTGCATCACATGCCACACCTCCTTAGAAGCCTCCATTAACGAAGAGCAAAACAAAGAAGAAAGAGAAAAGGATGGGGGATGATGATCTTAAGCCACCTGAGAAGCCATTAGAAGCTCTCCACTTGCCATTCGAGCCTAATTCTATCTCATTGGTTTTTGGGAAGAAGAACCACCATCTTGGTGATAAAGCACCAATGAAGAGGAGGAAGGAACCACCTTGAGTGACAAGACCATGTCCAACTTAAGAACATTAAACCAAAGTGCTTGTTGGGAGACAACCTAACTTTTCTAACTCTTCTTTAATTTTAATTTTTTTTTTTTTAGTTTTTCTTTTGATTTGGATAAAATTTTAGTTTTGATTAATTTTAATTTAATTAATTTTATTTTGTAGATTTATTGGAGCAATTAGGAAGTGCATAAGTGGAGTAAAAAGCCACATGGGACGTGTAACAGAGATACATGCGCTGGGGAGTAACTTTCCTTTCCTTTCCCTTTTGATTTTATTTGCATGCATTAGGGACAATGCATAATTTTAAGTTGCAGGTTGGAAAATCCATTATTGCACTTTCTTATTTGTTCCTGTTTCCTTTTGTTAGTTTTGTTGATTAGGTTGTTAGTTTTTTTTTTATTTCAATTTTCTAGAAAAAAAAAACCCCAAAAAAAAAGTTTCCATTTTTTTGTATATTTTGTTTTGGTCAATTGGTTGTTGTTGTCTGTGCCTATGATATGAAATATTGCTCTGTTTGTTAACTCTTAATTAACTTTGGATCCGGATTTAAGTCTTCAAAATCTTCTTGTGCTTTTACTATTGAATTGAGAATGATCATTTTCTTCCACTTTGATAAGAGTTAGCAACTTAGGATAGGTGATCTTTATGCTTTTATGCTTTATTTAGTTTAGACATGCATTCTTATTCATGTGAATCTCTCTTGAAATATATGTGAGTGAATCTTAGCCTTAGAAGTGATTTAGGCCATGTTTGGTAGCCATAATTGAGCCTCATTGCCCACCCTTAGTCATTGATCCTTAGTCACCTAATTTAAGCCTTAAAGCCTATTCTTGGATTGAACTACGTTATAAGCCTAATGCCCTTCCTTTCTTTCCCCTTTTTGATCCCATGGTTTACCCTCAAGCCTTAACTTCTAAACTCATTTGAATAGGGTAATACCTCTACTACACCAACCTCATGCTTTTTAAAGTCAGAAGTGGAGTGGGTGAATATTTGAAAAAAAAATAAAGAAAAAGAAAAGGGAAGGAGGAATGAAAAAAAAAAAGAAAGAAAAAAAAAATAGAGAAAAGTTGGCAATACAAGGAAAATATAATGCCAAGGTTCAATAAGAAAAGTATGATGGTTGCCAAGCAACTAAGTTGGGGGTACCCCAAGGAGAATGAATTAGAGGTAAGGGTTCCTTAAGTTGAGGGGATTAATTGAGCTTAAATGACTATTCCATCATACCCCTTACCTTGGCCTACCGTTACAAGCTAAGAAAAGTCCTTTTGATCTTTGGCTAAGTGACATTCATGTAGAGACAGAGAGAGAGGATCATGGATAGTGTGATGTTTTTGTCTTTTCTTAAACATGGCATAAGCATAGAGTGAGTCAATTCTTTGATGCTTTTCTCTTGTACACACAGACTTGATCCATTCTTTTGACAATGTGATTGCACAATTAGATGGTCTTGGTACTTAGACTTTGATCCTTGGTAACTTTTGAGTTAAGTTATGGAGCAGTGAGGAGGAATTCCATAGGCAACAACTTTTATCTTAACCATTTTGTCTAGTGAGTCCTTTTGTTTTTAGTGTTTTTGGTTGAGTCTTTTATTTTTCTATTTTTGAGTCTTTGAGTTGAGTTTTGCTTGGGGACAAGCAGGTACTTAAGTTGGGGGTTGTGATAACTCTATTTGGTGAGTTATATTTTTAGTTAGTTTTTATTTAATTTAGGACGTAGTTATTTAGTTTTATTGCTACTTTGTTTTATTTTAGTTAAGTAGTTTAGATTTGGTGCTATTTTCATTTTATGTTATTTTCTTATATTTTGGATACTTATTTTGGGTTTATGTTGATTGTCATTAGATAGAAACACTCAAGTTGAAATTTGGAGCCATGATAGAGCTTATCTTGAATAAAATTAAGACCTTTCAGCATTGGAAATTCGATATCTAGCTCTCTAGAAATTGGATTATGATGATTCAAGATTCTTTGGAAAGAAAAGAAGAAGATCTTCAACTTTGTTGTTAGATACTTTTTCCAGTTCTGGAGTTTTTTAGGAGAAAAAGGCAAAACAAGAATGAAGCTTCATCCCGTTTTTGATGCTGTCAAGTCTGACCTTTCATCATTATTTCACTTATATCTTGAGCTACAAAACTCTGATTGAGGTTATTCTTGTTGCGTTGGAAAGCTTACTCAAAGATATACAATCGCTATTTCTACCGCCAAGGCCAAATTCCAACTATTCGGACTGCTACAAAGCTAGGAAGTGTGTAAAAATAGTTGGCATTGTCAGGCAGGCGCGCTATGTATGGCCTCTTATTATATAGCGCGACGCCGTTTGCAGCAAGTTGCTGGTTCGGGCCAAAATTCGAGAAAAGGATCCGTAGAATATAAAAGGCAACACATAAGGTAAAAAAAAAAGATCCCTAGAGACACACATACCCTTTCGAAGAGAGAAGACTTTTTCCAGAGAGATTGAAGGTGAAGATTCAAGGATTCCAGAGCTCAAGTTCAACACGGAGAGATCCACATTCTTCCAAATCTTTTGTTTCTAGCCAGAAATCTTTATGGCTTTCGTTTCTTCTATCTTCTCATCTTCATACTCTTTCATTGTTTTCTTTTCTTCAATTATGAACTAGTTTTCTTTTGCTAGGGCATTAATGGACCCTTTTTGTATGGCAACTTTACTCATGGATTAATGTTAATCTTGTTTTCTATCTCTATTGCTTAGTGTGTTTGTTTGTTCTTAATGCTTTTAATTACTTGATCACCAATTAATTAATTTGGGGATTTACAATAACTCGAGAGAGGGTTCGTGAATAGAGCCTCTTAACATAAACACCATGAGCTGAGTGAAAACTAGAGATAGACAAACGCAGTTCAGCGGTCATAGGAACCCATAGAGCTTCAACCTTTACCTAGATTAGTTTGTGCTAAGAGATTAAGCAATCAGTTTAGGATAAAGAGTCTTGCTTGACCTCAAGAGAGGCTAGGAATAAACTAAGGGGAACCGACCGTGACTCAATTAGGATAGGAATTGATTAACAGAAATTCATAGTAAATGTGTCTACAATAGGTAAAATTAATTAGCCCTAGCATTCATCCCATTGCATTTGTTTACCCAGTTAGCATCCGTCTACATTATTAATTTTCTTATTTATTTTATTTTGTTTGAATTTTAATTTCTTTATCCGTGAATGCATTGCATCCAAATAGTCATCCCTTAAACTATCCGGTATTTGTTCTATCCTCGTGGGAACAATACTTTTCTCATCACTTTATTGCTTGTATGATTCGGTATACTTGCCAGAGCCGCATTATATGATAATTAAAGAATCTTACTGAGAATTTATAATTCTTACTCCTATTTCCGTGTTGTCTCCAAATAGTTTCAGAAGCTTCCGAAGACGGCTGAAGCTGCTGTCAGACAAGATCCGCCCAGGTAACAGTGACAACTCCAGGGTGTCGTACTATGACTTAAGCATAGTACTGTACTTGGGAGGGTGTTACACAAAGGACCATGTAGTCTTTCAGCAAGCTGTTATAATATTAGCCCCAGTTGATTTTCTATATTTCTTATAAAAGCCTCCTAGTTCTCAAATTGGGCATCATATTGTTTGAACCTTACCTCAGTCCTATGCACAAAATTTGAAAAAGTCTGCATAAATTGTTGGAATATGTCTTCTAGGTTATGGATCTTCTCATGAGCTAGTGGGTTATAGGAATAACTAAATGCACCTTGATTCCCATGGTAATGCCTTGAATTGTTATGATCTCTTATACCAAGGAGCATTGTAACATCCCGAAGAACAGTGCATCTGATTAGCACTGTTAACTAATTTATTTCGTTATGTAAAAAAAAAAAGAGCAATTAGGAATTAAATGTAAACATTAGGATTAGAAAACATTGGGTTTATTATGTAGAAAATTTAAAAGAGATCATTGGCAATATTTTGAAAATCTAAGAGAAAAGGTAACGATTTCTATAACATTCTAAATCAAAAAACATTTAATTCACCCTGGTAATCGATTTATTTAATGTTATTGAGTGTGTAAAGTTAATTAGAATTTAATTAGAGGATAATTAGAAGTTAATTAAAGGATTTGGATTAGGAGGAATTAAAATCAGCATGCAGAAAATTTTAGCAATATTTAGCCAGTTTGAAAGAAATAGGTTGAGATTCAGTATTTTAATATGTAAGAACCGAGTTAGTAGAAATTTATACAAACCTAACCCTAGATGGAGTGGCTAAACTTCATCCACTTAACCCCTCAAAGTGGCACCTAACCAACCATAAGAAAGAGGAAGACTTGGCAAACATCAAACCATTCATTCCAACTACCAAGTCTTATAATATTTCCATTTCCCTTCTAATCCCACCACATTTTGCCCCTTCCCTTTAGCTAAGTACTCTTTGCCATTTCTTCATCCATTCCATCCTCTTCTTCTTCCATCTTCAAACTTCATCCAATTCCTCCACTAAGAACTTGAATCTAGTCACTCAATACATCAAAAGTAAGGTAGGATTCTTACTCTTTACTTGATTTTAATAACATGTAGTTGATTGCTTCTGAGCTACTTCTTCTTTTTCTGATGTTATTTGATGATCTTATGACATGTTTCAAGTGATTAAAGATGGGTATTCTTGGTTTAGGATGGTTAATTAGGCAAAAACTCAAAGAAGAGCAAAAACAAGGTTGCTAGAAAATAGAAACCCTATAGTGTCCATATTTGCATGTATGGCTTTGCACGCAGCCATTAGAATTTGATAAAACTTATTTTAAATGAAACTATAATTTAGAGCTTTCCAACCATATAAATTATAAGGCATTGGATTAGTATTGAGTCAGATGATTTTTTTAAATTTTACCCTAGATTTCTGCCTCTAGATCTGACTAGAGTAGATTGTGTAGGTCATAACTCATCTTATACACCTTCAATTTATGTGCAACTAATTTTTTTAGAATGCTTTCACATAAAAAAACATTCAAGAAAAATTTTAGAGTCAAAGTCCATTCCTGTTGCTCTCGGTAATTCATTAAAAGTGCCGTATGTCCTGACTAGACAAAGATAGGATGAGCAAATTCCACCTACTTTACGAGCTTATAACTTGAGCTCTACTCATTAAAATGAAATTAAACTTATTGGAAATAAAAGCTAGTTTAGTAAATTTTTAAAATGATATAGGTTTCATATGAATCCAATAAGATTCCCATTTTTGGTTAATTTTTACTCTTCAGTACCTAATTCTGCCCAATAGGAAGGCAGACCTAGGCTAAATTTCAAAAACTCAATTTATACCTATCAAAACTTCATGGGACCAAAGGGAATTCAAAATAGACAAATAATTCTATATCATATACAAAATTTAGACTCGAATGAATTAATATGGAGGCAGAATTGAGGAACTAAGGTAAAGTTACTAAAGTGAGTGTTTGGGCACTCTAATGTATGAATAAGCCTTATTTACAATTATATATTGTAATTCTATGTCAATGATGGAAGGTTAATGTGTTATGTTGATTTTGATACCTTGGATGACTATCTGATTTAAAAAGTACTATTCATGGAAAAACAGATTTGATCCGTTCTACTACCGAATTTTTGGTAGAAATTTACAAAATTATGACAAGAATTTATGATATGAATATCTACATAATTATGAATATGGAAAACTTCTACATGTACTAATGTTTGGAAGAAAATGCATAAAAATACATATGGGCATTTTATGATGATGCGGTCATGAATATCCTTATGAAAGCATGCATAGTTGCATACGAACAAAGAATGTATATATATATATATAAGGCTCCTTCATTTGGAGGCAGTTATATAGGTCCTTCTCTGTGAAGGTAGTTAAAAGATAAAATATGGGTCTCTTCACTCGAAGGTAGTTGCACATTGGGTCCCTCCAAGTAAAGGCAACTAAAACTATTGGGTCCCTCTATGTTGGAGTAGTTGTCCAGCTGAATCCCTCTAATCTAGAGGCACGTGGGTCCCCTTGCTGGTCAGTACTGTGAGATAACAATCATGAGTTGGGCTCACTCCTAGATCAGTCTACCTAAAGGTAGTAAAGATTAAAGAAAGCTGAAGAAAGAAAAGGAAGTTATGTACATTTGCATAAATTCAAGTATAAGTAATTACATATGAATATTTCATTTTTCCCAATGTGTTAGAGTTGTTACATCTAAATATGCTACAACTATTATTCTAATTATAAGCTAGGAGTTTATTATTGATCAATTAGATTATTATATACTTATTTTCCCTCATTCCTAGCTCATTAATTCTCTCTTGTGCCAAATTGTTTTGAATTGGACCGTTTTGTATTGTTTGGATTTTGTTTGGATTTGAGTTAAATTTTCCAACATTAGGTGAATTATGACATTATTTTGATTTTTGGGTTATATCTTGAGTTATAGAGCTCATTTTATTGTGATTCTTGATTTGTAGAAAAGCTGAGAGATAGGCCTACAAGTTATATGAAGAGGTCCGAAGCCAATTCTGGTGTTACGAAGCTGGAATTGGACCTAGAAGTGAACTGAAGTGGTGCAGCCGCGGATTCTGAGCAGGGTGTGGTATTTGGGCCATATCTTGGTCCACAGATATCCGATTGAGCCTGTTCCAGTGGCATTTTGAAGCTGACATCCAAGGCTACAATTTTTCTTCAGAGTGGAAATCTAAACGGGATCGTTTTGATAGACAAAACGGTAGAAGAACGTTACTCACGGAATTAGCTATAATGATTTCATGTTTTTAATGTAACTTTCTTTCTATAATTCGGATTTTAGCAAATGAGATGTCCAGATTCAAAGCAGAGAGAGAGGATTAATGTAGTAATGGCAATTCAATAAATTTTAGGCATTTTGATTCGGTTTTGGCTGGCTGACTTAGGGGGAGCCAGAATTGTAACTTGAGAGAGATTTTGGGAAAAGGAAGCAATTTTCGATTTTGGTTCTTCTTCTCTTCTCTTCTCTTCTCTCACGCCCCCCCCCCCACCTTAACAACTCATCTTCCTCCATTCATGGAGGAGTAAGCTTCCATCTAATCCAAGGATTCAAAGAAGCATTGGCTGTCTTGAGGATTTGCGCAACCAAACTTCATCAAATCAAATCGGTTTTCTACTCCCTTTTCTTTCATTGTGATTAATCCAATTTCGGATTTAAAGGTTTTTGATTCAGAATTGTGGTGGATTATAATTGATTGCTTACTTGCTTGCTTGCTTGCATATTGCTCGATTGATTAATGTGTAAAGCAATTGCATGAGTAGAATCATTTTCAGGTTTGAATTTGATGATTGATTACATTGGTGCTTGAAAATTAACATAAATTGGTTAGGTTCTAGAGGTTTCTGAATTTAATCATTTATCTGTTAATTGAATGCATGAAGGTTTTCGTGTGCAATGTTGTATCCGAACAGAGGTTTCTTTCGGGCTTGATGTCAGTCACTGATTTGATTTGAATGATAATTTTTAGAATCTGATGATAGATTAGCCACTGTCTTTCTTGGTTCTTGGATTAGATATTCCAAATTCTGTTCATTTCTTTTATATTCAATTTAGTATTTTAAATTCCTAAACCCCCCCCCAATTTCCTGATCATATAACATTGTCATCATTTGAGGAAGCGACACAGGTTGCACCTTGCTACGAGTTTAGTGTAATTCGGTTTTTATTGTAATTTGATAGTCAAATTTTGGCGCCGTTGCTGGGGATGATTGATATTATTTGGTCATGTTAATATGTGTTTATAGCATTGCATATTCTATTTTGATATGTGTGTGGTTAAGTTGTTAGTTTTAATTTATAGTTAATAGTTTGGTTTTACGGTTTTTTGACAACTAACTCGTTTCAATTGACTTCAGGGGACTTGATTCCATAGCAAAATATCATTTTGAGAAAAACTCAATCCTATAAGGATTGAGCCCCCCCTGTTTTTGTCAAATTCCATCGTTTAGATAGGTTTTTAGAGGTTTTTTGATCTTTTCGGTATTTTTAGGACGTGCTTGGGTATTTTTGTAAAAGATTTTGTGCTCCGATTGACTTGAAAATTGGTCAATTGAAGGAAAATGGCCTTCTAATCAAGATCAATAGCAAAGCTATTGACTTTTTATTTGTAAGCCAAATTCCTTTGTTTAAACCACTTTTTTTATTTTTTAAGATTTTTCTTTGCATTTTCTTACTCCTTGAGGGTAAAATTTTTGAGGTGTGGAGCTCCAATAATTTTTAAAAATTATTTGGTAGTGTTTTTATATTTATTTTGATTATTTTGAGTGTTTGTGTGCATGTTTTGGTGCTTTGAGCATATAGTTCTATTTGCTATTTTGTTAGTGCATGACTAGGTCTGATCTAACTCCTAATTTAGTTGAATTTGATCCTGAATTAGAGAAGACTCTTAGACAAATTAGAAGAGCTAAGAGGAGGTTAGTTGAGGCTAGTTCTGCTAGTAATTCTGTGTTTGATTCTATTCCTGATTTTGTTGAAAATTCTGATTTTTCAGGAAGCATGGCTAATAGAACCTTGAAGGAACTTGCAGCACCTGATGTCAACTATCAAGCTTTGGCCATCCAGTACCCGAATTTGGATGCAGACTTCGAGCTAAAATCAGGACTGATACATCTGCTGCCCAAGTTTCATGGCTTAGCTGGAGAAGACCCTCACAAGCACTTGAAGGAGTTCCATGTAGTGTGCTCAACCATGAAGCCACATGGAGTAGAGGAAGATCACATCAAGCTGAGGGCATTTTCTTTTTCTCTGGATGGATCTGCCGAGGATTGGTTGTACTACTTGCATCCAGGTTCCATCACGAGCTGGCAAGACATGAAGAGGATAGTTTTGGAGAAATTCTTCCCTGCCTCAAGAGCTGCTTCCATCAGAAAAGAAATTTGTGGCATAAGGCAGATTAGTGGAGAGACATTGCATGAGTATTAGGAGAGGTTCAAGAAATTATGTGCAAGCTGTCCACACCATCAGATTAGTGACCAGCTTCTCATTCAATATTTTTATGAAGGTCTCATGCCAATGGACAGAAGTATGGTTGATGCTACTTCTGGAGGGGCTTTGGTAGATAAAACACCTGCTGTAGCTCGTGAATTACTTGCAAACATGGCTGCCAATGCACAACAATTTGGTACCTAAGCCATAGTGTCAACAAGAGGAGTGAATGAAGTGCATACCTCTGATACAAACCAGCAGAGGATAGAGAACAGAATAGATGAGTTGACAACCTTGGTGAGGCAATTGGCAATTGGACAGCAGCCCCAGCAACCAATAGCTATGATTTGTGGCATTTGCTCTATACCAGGACATCCAACAGATCAGTGTCCACATCTGCAAGAGAGCAATGAAACTGTTGCAGGAATTTTTCCTGGTAGGCCTTATCAGCAGCAGCAACAGCAGAAGAGCTATGATCCATTCTCCAACACATACAATCCGGGCTGGAGAGATCACCCGAATCTGAGGTATGGCAACAACTTCAATCAGTTTCAGCAGCCTCAGTTTAAGCAAAATTCTACTGGACCAAGCTCAGGACAATACCATCCAACAATTTAGCAAAATAAACCACAAAGCAGTAGCAGTAGCAGTAGCTTAAAACCAAGCTTGGCAGAATTGGTGAAGCAGATGGCAATCAGTAGCATTCAATTTCAGCAACGAACAGAAGCCAGCATTCAGAATCTGCAAACATAGATTGGTCAACTGGCTACAACAGTAAATGAGATGAAGTCTCAAGGTTCTAGCAACCTTCCCTCCCAATCCGTGAGCAACCCAAAGAATGTGAGTTCCATCACTTTGAGAAGTGGCAAGGAGCTTAAGGTTCCTGATGATTGCAGATTCTGCAGAACAACCAGAGGTGGTAGCAAAAAAATCCGATTCTGCAAAAATAAAGACAAATGGGGTAGAACCAAGCAGTAGCAACAGCAAGCAACCTGAACAAATTGTTCCACTGCCTTTCCCCAACAGAGTGACACAAAACAAGAAGCGGGCAGAAGCTAAATTGGACAAGGAGATCATGGACACATTCAGAAAAGTGGAGGTCAATATTCCGCTCCTAGAAGCCATTAAACAGATTCCAAAGTATGCCAAATTTCTCAAGGATTTGTGCACTCATAGAAGGAGGCTGAAGGGAAATGAGAAGGTGAGCATGGGCAGAAATGTTTCTGCAATCATTCAGCCAAATATTCCTCTGAAATGCAAGGATCCGGGGACTTTCACCATTCCATGCATCATAGGAAGCTTGATTCGATCAAGCTATGTTGGATCTTGGAGCTTCAATAAATGTCATGCCAAAATCAATTTACCAGTCTTTGTGCATTGGAGAGCTCAAGCCAACAGGAGTGGTCATCCAACTTGCCAACCGAAGCACCACTCACCCTGAGGGAGTTTTAGAAGATGTGTTGGTAAGAGTAAATGACCTTATTTTTCCTGCTGATTTCTATGTGCTAAATATGGGGGATGAATTGCATGCTAATCAACCAACATTAATCTTAGGTAGGCCATTTTTGAAAACTGCTAAGACTAAGATTGATGTGCATTCTGGTACATTATCCATGGAATTTGGAGATAGTAAAGTGCAATTTACTCTGTTTGATGCCATGAAATACCCACCGGAAGAGCATTCTGTTTTTCATATAGACATTATTGATTCATTGGTTGATGAAGTGCATGAGAACATGTTGACTGAATTATATTGTGTTGATTGTGATTGTGATGGTAGTAATGACTTATGTGCTGTTTGTGCTATTTATGCTGAATTTGCTGCATGCTTACAAGCTGAAAATGCTGTTTCTGCTGAATCTATTTTTGAATCTGTTTCTGCTAAATCTATTTTTGAATCTGTGTCTGAATCTATTTCTATTGTTTCTGCTGAATGTACTGTTTCTGCAGATTCTGATTTAATTTCTGCACATTTTGAAAATTCTGTTGCTGCTTCTGCTGAAAATTTTGTTGCTGTTTCTGCTGAAAATTCTGTTGCTATTTCTACTGAAAATTCTGTTTCTAATTGTGCAAATTCTGCTGCTGTTCCTATTTTTTCTGCTGTTCAAAATTTTTTTAATGAATCTGATTACATTCTGCTTTGTTAATTCTGAAAATCCTATTCTCTTTGTCACATTATTTTACATTGCGAGAAAATTTTGTTTCCAACGATTTAATTTACAGTACGATATCTGTTTCTAACAATTACACTCTGTTCACTCTAGTTGCGCAAGTGCAGTTTGTGCATATGTTGTTCTGCTGATTACATTGCATGCGCTATTTCATGGGTTCCACGTTACCCTTTTCGCACATTACGCTACTTGGTTTACGGTTGCATAAATTCTGCATTTACAGAAATTTTTGCTACTGAAAATTCTATTTTCACAAATTCTGTTTCTGTTGCAAATTATGTTTTTTCAGATTCTGTGATTTTGAATTCTGTACATCATTTTGACTCTGCTGATTCTGTTTTAGCTTCCATAGGATATGATGATGCTGTTATGCAGAATTTTTCACAGATTGCAGGTGCTGAACCTAAACCATCAGAAGCAACTCCAAGATTAGCACCTTCTATCATAGAGCCACCTACCTTGGAATTGAAGCCATTGCCAGAAAATTTGAAATATGCATTTTTGGCACCAAATGAGAAGTTACCAGTCATCATAGCCAAAGATCTGCAACCAGAGCAAGAAGAAAAGTTGCTGAACATCCTGAGGCAGAATATGAAGGCTATAAATTTGGACATTGGCGAACATACACAGGATTAGCCCCTCTACATGCATGCACAGAATTCAGTTAGAGGAGGGAGTAAAACTAGTGAGGCAACCTCAGAGAAGGCTCAACTCGCTTATCTTGGATGTGGTGAAGAAAGAAGTGAGCAAATTGCTAGCTGCAGGAATTATTTATCCAATTTCAGACAGCAAGTGGGTGAGCCCGGTGCAAGTGGTTCCAAAGAAGACTGGAATAACAGTGGTGAAGAACTCAAAGGAGGAATTGGTGCTTACAAGAGTGCAGAACAGTTGGAGAGTCTGCATAGATTACCGGAAACTGAATCAGGCCACCAAGAAGGACCACTTCCCATTACCCTTCATTGATCAGATGCTGGAGAGATTGGCAGGTCAGTCACACTACTATTTTCTTGGTAGGTTTTCTGGCTATTTTCAGATCCACATTGCACCAGAAGATCAGGAGAAGACCACCTTTACTTGCCCGTTTGGAACATTTGCATATCGGAGGATGCCTTTTGGTTTATGCAATGCCCCAGGTACATTTCAGAGGTGCATGGTGAGTATTTTTTTCTGATTTTCTAGAGAATTGTATGGAAGTCTTTATGGATGATTTTACTGTTTATGGCACTTCATTTGATGCATGCTTGGATAGCCTAGCCAGGGTATTACATAGATGTGTTGAGTCTCACCTTGTTTTGAATTATGAGAAATGTCATTTAATGGTTAGGCAAGGTGTAGTCTTAGGACATGTGATTTCTAGTGAGGGTATTGTTGTTGATAGGTCCAAGATTGATGTTATTGCTTCTTTACCTTACCCCACATGTGTGCGGGAAGTACGTTCTTTTCTTGTACATGCAGGTTTTTACAGGCGATTTATCCAGGACTTCAGCAAAATTACCTTTCCACTTTCCAAGCTATTGTAGAAGGATATAGACTTCCAGTTTGATGATAACTGCAGGAGAGCTTTTGACCAGTTGAAGTGGCACCTGATTTTTGCTCCTGTTCTTTAGCCACCGGACTGGGAATACCCGTTTGAGCTCATGTGTGATACATCAAACCTTGTAGTTGGAGCTGTTCTTTCCCAGAGCGTTGGGAAGATTCCTCATGTCATAGCATATGCTTCCCGGACCCTAGACTCTGCAAAGGCTAATTACACCACCACAGAGAAGGAGCTTTTAGCCATTATTTTTGCTTTAGATAAATTCCGTGCTTATCTGTTAGGAACTAAAGTAACTATTTTTTCTAATCATGCAGCCTTGAAGTTCTTACTGAAGAAGCCGGATGCAAAGCCTAGACTCATCAGGTGGATGTTTCTGTTGCAAGAATTTGATATTGAGATCAGGGACAATAGTGGAGTTGAGAACCTGGTAGCAGACCACTTGAGTCGCATTTCACAGACCTTGGAGCCTCTACCTATCCGTGAGACCTTTCCAGATGAGCAACTTTTAGAGTTGCGAGGTAAGGATCCATGGTATGCTGATTTGGTTAACTATCTAGTTGCTTCTGAATTGCATGCCTACTTTAAAAAGCATCGGATAGACAAACTTAAGAGTGAGGCTAAATATTATATGCAGGATGATCCTTATTTGTGGCGCATGTGTAGTGATCAGATTATTAGGCTTTGTGTGCATGAGCTTGAGATTCCTTCTATTTTGCATTTCTGTCACACACTTGCTTGTGGTGGTCACTTTGGACCACAACGCACTGCTAGGAAGGTCTTAGATGCAGGTTTTTATTGGCCCACATTGTTTCGCGATTTTTACACTTATTGTAAGAATTGTGAACAGTGTCAAAAGACAGGTACTATTTCCCGTAGGAATGAGATGCCTCAACAACCATTATTGTTTTGTGAGATATTTGATGTGTGGGGTATTGACTTTATGGGTCCATTTCCTGTCTTATTTGGTTTTGTTTATATTCTGCTGGCTGTTGATTATGTCTCCAAGTGGGTGGAGGCCAAGGCCACCCAGACTGATGATTCTCATGTTGTTGTAGATTTTGTCAGATCACACATTTTTTGCAGGTTTGGAGTGCCTAGAGCAATCATCAGTGATCAGGGGAGCCATTTCTGTAATAGGAACATGGCAACTCTGTTGAAGAAATATGGTGTCACCCACAAGGTCTCAACTCCATACCATCCGCAGACTAATGGACAGGCGGAGGTATCAAATAAGGAGTTGAAGCAAATTCTAGAGAAAACAGTGCAGCCTAGTAGGAAGGATTGGAGCAAGAGGCTGGAGGATGCATTATGGGCTTACCGCACTGCCTACAAGACTCCTTTGGGGATATCCCCTTATAGGATTGTCTTTGGCAAGGCATGCCACCTTCCGGTGGAAATTGAGCACAAAGTATATTAGGCAGTCAAGAACTGCAACCTTGATATGAGCCAGTCCGGACTTCATAGGAAGTTCCAACTTCAGGAGTTGGAGGAGATCCGGTTGGAAGCCTATGAGAACTTCCACATATACAAGGAGAAGACAAAACTCATTCATGATAAGAAGTTGCTGCGGAAGGAGTTCTCCATTGGCCAGAAAGTGCTTCTCTACAATTCTCGCCTCAAGCTCTTTTTTGGTAAGCTTTGTTCTAGGTGGCTTGGTCCTTACATAGTGACTAAGATTTTTCCATGTGGTGCTGTGCAGATTTTGGAGCCTGGGAGTGATAAAGTTTTCACGGTGAATGGCCACCGCCTAAAGCCATTTCATTAAGACACACCCTTGGAGACCATTGAGGAGGTCCGCTTGCTAGCGGGTACTTACACTTGATAGGGGAGTTTCTCTTTTCTTTCCCTCACCTCATTTTACTTGGTTTGCATTCCCATTGTGTGTATTACATTGAGGACAATGTAAAGTTGAAGTGTGGGGGAGTGGTTTTGACATAGGTTGTAGGTTGTGTTGTTTGGTAATTAATCTTGCATTATAGATTTATTTCATGGTTGTTTTTACTTCATTTTTGCTTTTAAAAAAAAAAATTACTTCATTTTTGCTTTAAAAAAAAAAAATTTCTGCTTTGTTTTACTTCGGTTCTCCATTGTTGAATTGAAAGTTGTTTAGTTAAGGCATTAGGCTATAGGGAGAATAGAGTTCCAACATGATTTCATTTTTCTATCCCCTCTTGATACGTGTGAGTTGGATGGTTGATCTTGATTTGCAAGGATTGAGTATGTTGGACTTTACCTTTGTGAGCTTTTGAGCCTTATTTTGGATGGTAGCACTTCATGCCATTCTTTTCTTTCTTGTGTGTTTTTCCTCATAGATTTTGTTATTCTAGAACTTGCTTTGATTCTTCTTTGAGGCTACATTTTTTCATACGCATTCATGAACATGATAGAGGCATTTCTTTCATTTTAACCACTTGGCCATATATCTTACCTTGCATTTTGCCCCTTGTTTAGCCCTTTTGAGCTTTATTGGCCATTTCTTGGTTTCTAGCACATTATAAGCTTTAAGTGGAAAATCATGTTATACCCAACCTTAGGGAATAGGAAGTGCATTGGCTTCATCATTATTGTTGCATTTCAAGGTGGGGGTTTCAAAGGATGCAAGGAAAGCGAAAAAAAAAAGAAAAAGGAAAAGAAAAAGAAAAAAAAAACTATAAAATAAAATAAAATGGGGAATATTCAAAAAAGGAAAAGAAAGTTCAAAGAGAGTAAGTGTGTGATGGCTTGATTTGTCTAATGACCAATGTCACTTCTATTCTCTTAGGTGTATCTTGTCATATCCTCATATTTTCATACCCTTACCTTGGCCCCATTACAACTTTGAATAAAGTCCTCTTGATTTGTGTTTGCATATGATTGTGAGTAGTGGAGAAGTAGAAGATTAACAAGCTTATGGTAATGCATTGTCTATTGAGGTGACTTAAGTGAAACACTTTTGCCCGTACACTTGAGAGTTGAGAGATTTAAACACCATCTTGTTAACCCTTTCATGCTTGATCTATTTGCATTTTGAAGGATATTGCTTAACTTGCACTTTTGAGAGATGGAATGTTGAATGATTTGATTGTTGGAAACTCTTGATGCCTTATATGCTCTTATGTTCCTAAGCTTGGCACTTTTGATGATTCATTGGAAAATTTGCTTGTTCATTTTGGGTTATTTCATGATTTTTAGGTTGCATGTCTCTATGTCCTTAGTTAAATCTTGCATGAGGACATGCAATAGTTAAGTGTGGGGGAATTTGATCAATTAGATTATTATATACTTATTTTCCCTCATTCCTAACTCATTAATTCTCTTTTGTGCCAAATTGTTTTGAATTGGACCATTTTGTATTGTTTGGATTTTGTTTGGGTTTGAGTTAAATTTTCCAGCATTAGGTGAATTCTGACACTGTTTTGATTTTTGGGTTATATCTTGAGTTATAGAGCTCATTTTATTGTGATTCTTGATTTGTAGAAAAGCTGAGAGATAGACCTACAAGTTATATGAAGAGGTCAGAAGCCAATTCTGGTGTTAAGAAGCTGGAATTGGGCCTAGAAGTGAACTGAAGTGGTGCAGCCGCGGATTCTAAGCAGGGTGTGGTATTTGGGCCATATCTTGGTCCACAGATATCCGATTGAGCCCGTCCCAGTGGCATTTTGAAGCTGACATCCAAGGCTACAATTTTTCTTCAGAGTGGAAATCCAAAAGGAATCGTTTTGATAGCCAAAACGGTAGAAGAACATTACTCACGGAATTAGCTATAATGATTTCATGTTTTTAATGTAACTTTCTTTCTATAATTCGGATTTTAGCAAATGAGATGTCCAGATTCAAAGGAGAGAGAGAGGATTAATGCAGTAATGACAATTCAATAAATTTTAGGCGTTTTGATTCGGTTTGGGCTGGCTGACTTAGGGGGAGCCAGAATTGTAACTTGAGAGAGATTTTGGGAATAGGAAGCAATTTTCGATTTTGGTTCTTCTTCTCTTCTCTTCTCTTCTTTCACCCCCCCCCCACCTTAACAACTCATCTTCCTCCATTCATGGAGGAGTAAGCTTCCATCTAATCCAAGGATTCAAAGAAGCATTGGCTATCTTGAGGATTTGCGCAACCAAACTTCATCAAATCAAATCGGTTTTCTACTCCCTTTTCTTTCATTGTGATTAATCCAATTTCAGATTTAAAGGTTTTTGATTTGGAATTGTGGTGGATTATAATTGATTGCTTACTTGCTTGCTTGCTTGCATATTGCTCGATTGATTAATGTGTAATGCAATTGCATGAGTAGAATCATTTTCAGGTTTGAATTTGATGATTGATTACATTGGTGCTTGAAAATTAACATGAATTGGTTAGGTTCTAGAGGTTTCTGAATTTAATCATTTATCTATTAATTGAATGCATGAAGGTTTTTGTGTGCAATGTCATATCCGAACAGAGGTTTCTTTTGGGTTTGATGTCAGTCACTGATTTGATTTGAATGATAATTTTTAGAATCCGATGATAGATTAGCCACTGTCTTTCTTGGTTCTTGGATTGGATGTTCCAAATTCTGTTCATTTCTTTTATATTCAATTCAGTATTTTAAATTCCTAAACCCCCCCCAATTTCCTGATCATATAACATTGTCATCGCTGGGAAACAACCCGGGTTGCACCCTTGCTACGAGTTTAGTGTAATTCGGTTTTTATTGTAATTTGATCGAGCTCGGCACTCGAGTCAATTATGTGATAGCTCTTATGACTCGAGTATGAATAAAATGAACTCTACTTCGGACAATATGTTTTACAATTATAAAATTGAAAAGTTTATGTAACATATTCACCTCTTTCACAATAAACCGAAGCAGTGGAGATAATAACGATGACACTTTATGTAAATAGTTTAGAGAATCCTACTAAGATTGTTAAATTCTCACTCTTATGTTTCCTTATTATGTCTAGATAGTTCAAGAAATTTTAAGAACGACTGGGGTTACTATTAGATAAGGTCCGCTCAAGTAACAATAACAACTTCTGAGTGTGGTACTATGACTTAAGCATAGTACTGTACTTGGAAGGGTGTTACATTATGGTATCGAAGCAGTTCGATCCTAACCAAACCTGAGGACTAGACTGATTATGCTTCCAATGCACTATGGAATTCTTAGCTAGTGTCATGCAATGAATCTTGTCTGTTTAGATAAGATATAAGATTAGATATGCATGACCGTCTGACTGTGAATGTAGCTTGTTGCTGTCACACTTGACTCAGTATTGAGCTTGATCAACTTAATATTTTGTTGTGTATGACTAGGATCTAATGGTTTCTAGTAGGCGAGGTAGGCTAAGAATTGTACCTGCTCAAGAAAATCCTGCCAACTTTATGCACACACTCCGAGAGATGGCATATACAATGCGAGAACAAGCTGCTACGATGCATCAAATGATGGATCAGCTAGGGAGATAACTTGGAGCTGATCACGGTGGGAGCCTGAATGGTCCAGAAGTGGAGCTAGAATATCTTAAGTTCGTTGAATTCCGAAAGGCAAATCCGCCTAATTTTTGAGGAGCTTTTGAGCCAGATAAGGCTAAGAGTGGGTCAAGACAATGGAAAAGGTGTAACATCCTAATAGTCCTATACTATGCTTAAGTCATATTATAGAATTATTAGTTGTTAGTTTTGCTCACAGAACTAAAGTTACAATTTGAAAATGCTTTACAATGAAAATAATAGGGTAAATTCTTTTTTTGAACAATAACGAATAAACAGTTTTGAAAACCAAGAGCCATGAGCGCATCGTGAATGTATAATACAAACATCGCTAACTCATACATACAGTGCGAATAAAATAAATAGAAGCGACATGAATAACAAATATCTTAAGTAAACATAACATTCATGCCACGACCATCATAGTTAAGATAATAATAGTAATACCAAAAGTCATACATAAAGATAATGACGGGTCTGATATCTACCCTACAGAAGAACCCTAATTGAATACATCATGAAGGAAAGTATATCAGAAAACTCTACTGTCCAAGCATGCCATATAATGGAATGATAACCGTATAACTGCAAACAAAAAGGGCTATCCTCATGCTCAACTCTACATGCAATCACCATATCATTCATCGGGCGGAAGGAAGTCGTTCTCGAAACCACGGAGAGCAACATCACCACATCCTCCTTGTAACGTCCTCCCAAATTGATACTATGCTTAAGTTATACTATCTCATTACGAGTTGTTACAATTAAATAAACCAACCTTGACTCATTATTTGTCTTATTTCCCATGAAATTAAAACAAAGTTCTATTACATCCTGCGAAGAGGAGCATAACTAAATAACCCTTCAAACGTTAGCAACCATAAACACATATCTAAACATATATACAAATTTCGTCTGTAGCTAGTCCAGTCTCGGCCATGCTCCTTTAGGTTGATCTCTTTCAAGACCTTCTGGGCTATCTGGAGACGACATAGAAACACACATAGGGATGAGAATTTTATATTCTCAGTAGGATTCCTAAGCTACTTGGCAGTCCATGTCATCGTTGTCATTCTAGCCATTTTAGTTTATTCAAAAAAAAAAAAGTGATCATGCTATATGAACTATAATTTCATTTTAGTGAGTTCAAAAACATTTGTTTCGAAGCAGATTCATTTTATCATACACTAATTAAACAGAGAAAGAATTTCAACCATTAACATAATAATATAAAGGATAATTAAATAAGATGCATGGATTAAAAATAATATAAGCAACAACTGAATGACAATCATAAATGGATGCAGATGTCTTCTTGATGCACTTGCTCATTATAAAATTCTGATATGCACTTATGCTTCCCTTTTTCTGTCTTTACTTGACACACCTATGTGTTACATATCGCCATCCCTAGGGTGTTAGTACTTTCTTATTTTCCTCTGCACTTGGTCCCCTGGAGGTGAATGGCCTTTCTCACCTCTGGATGATAGTCTGCTTTTCAGGTCCGAGCTCGTACCTATACATAAGTGACGGGTTTACTTTCCTGACCCTTACATTGGTCTATTCCCCTTAAATTTGTTCAGGGGTTGGCCCAAATCATATAGAATCTTTATTATAGCTTTAATCACAATCATGAATGCATATGTATCAAAGTATATTTCATAACTTATACATAAGCCTTGCAGAAATTTTGGCAGCATGATGGATTGTGTCTGCTTCCCCATGAATAGTGGCAGGCTAACAGAAAATTCAATCAAGCAGTAAAACCAACATAGAGCATCAAGTTTATAACAATAATATCAATCATATAATATGCCAGCATAAATTAAGTTTCCTGCTCCTTCTACTCAATTCTGCCTGATTTGGTAAATCCCACCATAATTCTATTCAATTCATTTATACCTCAATTTTGGATATGTTATAGTGCTATGTGTCTAGTTTCCAACCCTTTTTGTCCCATCTCATTTTGATATATGTAGTTCAACTTATTTGAATTTTACGTCAGTCTGTCCTACAACTAGCCAGAATTACACTTTTAGAAGTAAAAATTCACTAAAAATAGAGAACTAGGTAAAATCATACGAAACTTACCAAACTAAAGTAACAGGACAAGCTTTTATTTGAAAGAAGTTGCATCTTATTTACATAAGTATAGCTTGAGTTATAAGCCCCATAAGTTGACCCTTCTAGACTGCCCTGTTCTAGTCCGATTTGGACTCCAGACAACTTCATCGCATCACTGGGAATAATTGGGAATGAATCTAACTCTGATATTTTTATGGGATGTTTCCCTGTATGTTGGCTTTCAAACTAAATTGGTTGCACTCAATTTAGAGTTTTGTAGGGTGAGTTACACCCCTTATAACTCATACTGTCTAGAAGAGGACCCAGAATTTCAGGTTAAACTTCAAAAATGCATAACTCACTTAACACTAATCCAATGGCCTTCTATTTTATATGGTTGGAAAGTCCTAGATGTCTAGTTTCATGTAAAAATAGATTCATCAAGTTTTGATGCCGTAGGGTTTTCACCCAAACAGCATCTTGCTTCTTTCTATTCTCCAATTCTTCAACTCCAACTTCAATTCTCGTTCAAACATACATATTAAACCAACTTTAATTCATCATCTCTACCCAATATAGCATCAGAATAACAAGAGAAAGAGGAACCCCAAGCAGCCACAATCTATAGAAAGCAAGAACAGAATTTGGAATTCCTACCTTTTCTATGTGTTAAGCTTGCTAGATTCAAGTCTTGGGTTGAAGAAAGTTGTTGGAGCTTGAGAGCTTGATGAAGATGAAGTGAAGATGAGATGAGAAGGAAAGAAAATGGAGAGGGGTATGTAGGTTTAATAAAACAAAAATTGCAAGGAAGTGGGAAGGAAATTCTTGAAAACTTTTGAAGGAAGTTTGCATTTGATTGGTGGATTTCACTCTTCCTTCCAATTTGATGTGGCTACCCCTTTCTAAGGCTGATGTTGCGCCACTTAGAGGGGGTTGGGTGGCTGAATCTTGGCCATCCAATCTAAGGTTCTCACAATATAATTTCTATTGATTCGGTTTCGACAGTTTAAAATACCAAAATCTTACCGATTTCCTTTAAATCGGTATATCGGTTTTGAAAAAATCCTATGTGGTCTCCTATGTTTCTGATCGAATTCCCTCAAATTTAATTTCTCTAAATGATACTTAATTGGCTTTAAGTAAATACTTAATCGAATTCTAATCAATCTCAATTATTCGATAAAATTGAATAACTTGCTTGAAAAAAAATGATAAAATTTTTCGGACGTTACACTCCTCCTCGAGTAGGCCTACATCCACGAGGCATAGCACGAGTACGGATGAACCCGCGACCACGAATCGGGAGTGGTGTATGATAAAGAGCTACTAAAGAAGAAGATGAATCGAATGTCAGGCGAATCACGGATGGGTAGGAGGGCTCAGATGGGTCCGTCTCCACATGATAGCTTGGATAAGATGGTTCCGAGGGATCGGAATCCAATGAAATAATCAGTGTCAGGTGGATATCCGAGTTAAACTCGCCGTCAGTGGGGTATCTCGGTGGCTGAAAGTAGGGGCAGATGTTATCCAGGGTAACTGTAACACCCTCCCAAGTACAGTACTATGCTTAAGTCATAGTACCACACCCTGGAGTTGTTACTGTTACCTGAACGGACCTTTTCTGACAGGACAGCAACTTCAGCCATCTTCTAAACTTCTTGAACTATCTGGAGATAACACGAAAATAGGAGTGAGAATTACAAATTCTTAGTAGGATTCTCTATAATACACATATAATGTCATTGTTGTTATCTCCAGTTTGCTTCGGTTTATTATGAGAAAGGTGAACCTGCTATACAAACTGTTTAATTTTACATTTCGAAAAAAATATATATTATCCAAAGCAAAATTCATTTTACTCATACACTTGGCATTTGGAAGAGCCCATACAAATCAAATCATGAATACTGATTGAATCATAATGAAATAATATAGCATCAATACACTGGAACATAACATCTACTCATAACTTTACTTGTGTTTGAATGCATGCATATACATAAAAATTTACTTTTCTTTCTTCATTTTTCTTTTCATCATAATATCTTTACATGCCACATTCCAAAGTATGATCGCCATGTCATACCCCATCAGAGCGTGATCGCCATGTCACTTTCCTTAGGAATATGGGACCTTCATTCGGTGCTTACACTAGCTGGGTCATGCCATGCCTCATGTAAGTTCTATCCCCTGTACTCACACTAGCTGGGTCGATGCCATACCTCATGTAAGTGGGGTGCTTGCACATGCTTTAATCTTTAGTCTTTAGTGTTTAACCTTTATTGCCCTTGGGTAGCTTGGCCTTGGAGTGAGCTCGTCAGCTCCACCCATGACCGTCGTCACACCGACTCACCCACAAGGGGACCCACATGCCTCTAGTCTTGGAGGGATCTCATTCTAGTCACGTGCCTCAAAATTGAGGGATCTCATCTGACCACGTGCCTCCAAGGTAGAGGGACCCAAGTTTTAGCTGCCTTCACAAGGAGGGACCACCCATTATGCAACTGCTTCCAGGTAAAGGGACCCACATTTTATCATTTAACTGCCTTCATAGGGAGGGATTCATTGTGCAATTGCCTCCAAGTGAAGGGACCCACATTCAATATATTCACAATCTTTCATTCTTATGCATAATCCAGTATAGACATGCGGGATGTTCTCATACATATGCTTCATGATTTACTTTCACATACTTCATAACTCATATCATACTTTAATTCATCCTTGCATATAAACATTCATAATCTCATAGACTTCTGCCGTAAATTTGGCAGCATAACGGATCAGATCCGTTTCCCTATGAATAGTGCCAGTTCTCACAGACAAATTAGCCATAGCAATATATATCAATGTAACATATCTCTTAATGTAAAACTTGTAATCCTCAACTTAAACCTTATCTGTCCACTAACACTTGTGAAACCATCAATTTGGTCATTCTATCACTTCTATTCAGTTTTGCCCGGATTTTGTATAATCCACCTTTACCTCCATCCAACTCATTTAAACCTCAATTTTGGATATGTCATAGCTCTATGTGTCTATTTTCTAACCTCATTGGTCCCATCTCATTTTGATTTGTATAATTCAAGATATTTATATTTTGCCTCAGCCTATTCAGTCACTGGCCCGAATTACACTCTTGGAAGTATAAATTCACTAAAAATCGAAACTAAGCTCAAATCATATTCATATTAAAGCTAACAAGACAACCTTTCATTTGCAGCAAGTTTCACTTGATTTGCTTAAGTTTCATTTGCAGTTCTCACAGACAAGTTGGAGGGTCCTCCATGTTACCCTGCCTCCCCCATAAAGGTTCCTTAAGTCTTTGTGGATCACTATCTCTCACTTCCCTTATCGAAGTGATTAAAGGGTTATATCTCATTCTTTCTTCTTATCATTATACTTTACATGCATAGTACTTATTTGACAAGGTACATGCAACGACATGACTAAGTCCATAATTTTGATGAAAATTTGGAAGCATGATGACTCGACCAGAGCTTCCCCAAAATGCCAATCATAAAACTTCCAACTAATAGTCTATTACATCCATATCATATCATCACACTAATCATTCAATCATGAGACAATGCTCAATCAAACTTGTCATTCATCATGCCCGAATGGCATCATACCCTAAAGGGTTCATAGTTGTGTTATTCTTTGTGGATAGTCTTATGAGCCATCATATGATTTCCCGTATCACATAGTTAAAACAAATGTATATGCAGTCTTTTATTTACTTAGTCCTTATGTGAAATTACTCTTTACTTGTGAATATGTCTTATGGAACACTTGTTCAAATTAACTTAGGTAATTATTTTCTTTCCTTAAGATAGCACACTTAGTGATTCTTAGGTTTGTGGTATGCTCAAAGGCCCTAATCATACTTCTATTCCCAAAGATTTAAGGATCCCTCTAGTCCTTGGGTCATGACAATGCATAACCACACTCATGAACCCAACAACACCATATTCACTAATCACCAAGGGTGATTTTGAACTTATCCAAGTTGCAAGATTTCAAGCTTTTATCGTTAATATAGCAAGATCTTACCTTGAATATTATAAAAGTTATCATTCTTTAAGAAAGTATGTGCCTCTAAAATTATGCTCTTGTCTTAAAGATTCCACCTTTATAAAATAATGATACAAAATGCTAGCTTTAGTACTAAAAAGTCTTGTTTTTTATAAAAGTTAACACTTTTATGACTCAAAAGTGATATTCTTGCTTAAAGCTTAAAACTTTACTCAACATATTCATCTCAAGGTTCAACCTTTACAAGACTAAGGTGCAAACTTATAAATTTATGACTTAAAGTTATCTTCTTGATTAAAGTTTAAAACTTTATGAAAGGATTTGTATCCAAGTGTCAATCTTTAAGATATTAAGTAACCAGATATCATTTCTATAACATAAAAGGGCTACATATTCCAAAAAACTTATACTTTACATATATTCTTGTCTTCAAGACAAGAGAAAATAAGACTTTATAAGAGCACAAAACTTGCACCACTTTTAAGGTTGCAAGTAACAAACTTTTTGAAATTTCATGCATTAAGAATGTGTTTAGTCTTGTCAAATCAAGACAAAATGATGAAGGTGACAACTTTTCAAATCATAAGCACCATCATAAGAAGATAAACAACTTCCAACCCAAACACCACCAAGAACATCAAGATCTCATGCATCAAGAATGGAAAAATAGAAACTTTGAAGCACTCAAAGAAAGGAACCTTTCAAAAAAAAAAAATCAAGAACAATTCATGAACAAGAGCATGAGCATATTTTACCAAAAATAGAAACTTTTGCTCATGGAGAGCATGAAAGATTTTCTCAAGCTTTCACTTGAAGATCTTGGTCATGAGAAGAACCAAGCTTCAAGCTTTCTTGAGTAAGCAAAAGAGAAGAGTAGAAATCACTACCTAGTGATGAAAGTGATGAGTTCTTGAAGGAGAAAATGAAGAAGGTGATGCTCTCCAAAGTGGATGAAGGCGGCGATTTTGGAGGAACAAGGAGAGAGCTCTTTAGTTCTCTTGAAAATGAAGCTTGTAGTGTTTAGATCTTGTCTCCAAAGACCAAAAGATATGGTCTTTGAAAGGCTAAGTGAGAGTTTTGGCTATGGTAGTGGTGGAGAAAGGAAGAAGAAGATGAACAAGAAGAAGAAGAAGAGTGTCGAGAAAAGTTAGAGGATTTGAGTTTAAGAAAGAGAATAAGATGACACAAAATGAAAATGAGAGTGTGTGTATGTGTGTTGTTGTGGTCGTAAGTCATTAAGGGGTGAGGGAGAGATATTTTACTTCATTTTGTGTTAATTAAGGTTTAGGGAGACAAAATAGATAATGGGAGAACAAAATCATGTACTTACTCTTACATAAAGCACTCTTGTCTAATGCTTTATACTTTAATGACATCACTCTTTACTTTATTGTCTAGTTGACTAAATTTGAATTGAATCATGTAATTAAGTGCTCTTACAACTTAATTAACATGATTAAGCAAGAATTAGTGATTAACACACAAGAATATGATTAACAAAAATTAATCTTACAATTAAGTTTAATTACCCTTAATTAAGCTCAGTTACGCTAGTTATGTGTGATTAGTGCTTAATTAAACTATTAAGAGTCTGACTTGCTTAATTAAATATTATCTAATCTCGATTAAGCATTCTCTTGACTTTTCTCCTCATAATTAGCTCATAATCACTTCATTAATGCCTTAATTAAGCCTTAATCCCATAATTCATATTAAATGCCTAATTACTCAGGGTTACTGAGGTAATTTAATATGATAGGAAATTAAGGATGTTACAGAAGGTATTCTCTATCTTGGATTGTACTAATCATCAGAAAGTGGCCTTTACCACTTGCATGCTAGAAGTGGATGCAAAATTTTGGTGGGACAGCATGAAGAGGTTGTGAGAATTTTCCTAGATAGAAATTACCTAGGATGTATTTAAAGAAGCTTTCAATCATAAATATTTCCCTACATTGGTCCGAAACGCCAAGGAGTTCGCGTTTATACAACTCCGTCAGGAAGGCAAAGTGTATCAAAATACATAGCCAAGTTTGAAGAACTATGCAAATTCTCTACCATCTATCAACAAAATCCAGATGAAGCTTGGTAATATGTTAAGTTTGAAGGCAGATTGAGAGAAGACAACTTGGCAATAGTGGGACTCATGGAAATTAGGGACTTCCCTGCCCTGGTAAACAAGTGTAGACTTGTGGAAGTGTATAATTGAAAATTAAAGATTGCCAAATCTGGTGCCTATAGGAAAAGCCTAGTGTCTGAAGTCTAGAACTCTGAGCATACCCCATCATCAAAGAAGCCATTTCAACCCAATGGAAACAAAAGTAAGTAGCCGCAAGGGCCACCCATGAAGCAAGAATGTTCAAAAATGTGGAAAGTACCATGGAGGAAGGCCTTGCTTGGCTGGGCAAAATGTGTGCTTCAAATGTGGAAAACGAAGACATAGGATTAAAGAATGCATAAGATACCAGCCACTTACTCCCAAACTGCAACATCAAAGAAAGGTTTTTACCCTTAATACTGAGGGGACTACACCAGTAAAAGAGAAAGGACAAGATTAAAAACAACCTAGCTTATAGACTGGCTTTTAACTAGCTGTAGTATGTTAAATTATTTGAATCAGTTGTTGTGGTTTCGTAAACATAACCATCAAACCTCGGTGTGCCTATGTGTAAAATTTTATCAACCTCTTATCATTATAAATAATTAGTTGGTGGGTCAATTTTGGGGACAAAATTCGTTTAAGGAGGATAGTACTGTAACATCTGGAAGAACAGTGCATCTGATTAGCACTATTAATTTATTTTGTTGTGTCAGAAAAATAAGAGCCATTAGGAATTAAATGTAAACATTAGGATTAGAAAAAGCAGGTTTTATTATCTAGAAAATTTAAAAGAGACCATTGGCAATATTTTGAAAATCTAAGAGAAACGGTAACGATTTTTGGAACGTTCTAAATCACAAAATGTTTAATTCATGCTAGTAATCATTTTATTTGATTTTATTGAATATATGAAGTTAATTGGAATTTAATTAGAGGTTAATTAGAGGATAATTCGAAGTTAACTAAAAGATTAGGATTAGGAGGAATTAAAATGAGCATGCAGGAAATTTTAGCAATATTTTGCTAGTTTGAAGGAAATCGATTGAGATTCAATATTTTAATCTGCAAGAATTAAGTCATTATAAATTTGTACAAACCTAACCTAGATGGAGTGGCTAAACTTCAGCCACTTAACCCCTCAAAGTGGTGCCTAACCAGCCACAAGATGGAGGAAGACTTGGCTAACATCTAACTATCTATTCCAACTACAAAGTCTTATAACATTTTTATAATTTCCTTTCTAATCCCTCCACTTTTCGTCCCCTCCCTCAGCTGAGTGTTCTCCTCTATTTCTTCATCCATTCCATCCTCTTCTTCTTTCATGTTCAATCTTCATCCACTTCCTGCACCAAGAACTTGAATAGAGCCACTTAGCACATCAAAACTAAGGTAGGATTCTTACTCTTGTTTTGATGTTATTTGATGATCTTATGACATGTTTCAAGTGATTAAACATGGGTATTCTTGGTTTGGGATGGTTAATTAGGCAAAAACTCAAAGAAGAACAAAAATAGGGTTGCTGGAAAGCAGAAACCCTACAGTGTTTGTATTTGCGGAGTGTATGGCGTCACATGTAACACCCTACCAATTTAATGTTATGATTAAGTCATAGCATGAAATTAGGTAGATTGTGTTACCTTGTTAGTACTTCGTCTATAGCTGTATTCATTATATTATATTTTCTTTTTCTCTGACATATATATATATATATATATATATATATATATATATATATGTAAGTTGGAAGCCAACGCTTCAATTTATATATAGGTTCAAAAGCGGGAAAAATAAAGGAACAGCAAAACTCCTATTGCTGAAAAGGTAAAGATGGAAATGGCAGGAGCCAGCTATGTACAACGAGTCCACTATAGGATCATCGTGGAGCTGCAGGTCCGGAATCTCAATAAGCAGAGTGTCTGTCAAGTCCATCACCAGCATTTGAGAATGATGCAGAAAATACAAAGCGAGGTAAGAATTTAAGGAAATTCTCAATAGGGCTCGCGTATAGCATTTAATTAGCGTCACATTCATTCTCAGTTGCCTCAGTTTTTATTTAGTCATAAAAGCATGGGATCAAGCTGAACTATCCATATTTAACAAGTTTAAGAAAATGTCTGGTCCGAGGCAAGGTCCAATTTTACTTAGGGCAGTATAAGAAACAGAATAAACTACTAGTAATGATACATAGAATAATGAGCAGAATAAATAAACATATAGCAATAAGTAAACATAACAAGCAAATTGTACACAACTTGTAATGACTATTCAATGGGATCATGTAAAACTGATTCTTGAACTTATCTTCATAACCTTTTCTATTGCTTGGTCCCCTGGGAGTTCTTGGCCATTTAGACTCCTGGGTAATAGTTTGCTTTTCAGGATCGAGCTCGTTCCTATACAAGAATGCCGGGTTTACTTTCCTCGACCTCCTCACTGATCTATTCCCCTTAACCTTAATCCGGGGCTGGCCCAAGTATCATGGAACTTTCATCATAACATAATCTTTAGGTTCATCATAACATAACCTTTATGACTTTCTTGAAAATGCACATGTATCTAAATGTATATTATAACTCATGCATAGACTTTACCGAAATTTCGGCAACATAACGGAACGTGTCCGCTTCCCCATGGATAGTGCCAGTACTCAGAACACCAATTTCTCATGGAAATCAACACATTTCATTCATATTCCAAACATCAAATTCATGGCACAATTATTGCAATTAAAACATGGTTGCTGTCTCAATACTTGCATTCAACCCAGTTTTTGTAAATTAGGCCATAATTTCTATTTAACTCATCTAGACCTCAATTTTGGATTGTTATGTGCCTATTTTCTAACCTCTTTAGTCCCATCTAATTTTGATAAATATAGCTCAAATTATTTAAGTTTTATCCCGGCCTGCCCTGAAGCTGGTCAGAATTACACACTTAAAAGAAAAAATCTACGAAAAATCGAAAACTAGTTCAAATCATACGAAATTTGTCTCATATTAAAGATAACAGGACAATATTTCATTTGCAAAAAGTTCCATTCCATTTGCCTTAGTAGAGCTCGAGTTATAAGCCCCGAAAATTGACCTTCCTGAATTGCCCTGTTTTGGTCCAGTTTGGACATAAGGCAAATTTCTCGAGCCACTGGGAGCCAATGGGACCTTATCTAACTCTGGAATTTTTATGGGATATTCTCCTATGTGTAAGCTTTCTAAAAAAGTTCGTTTCATTGAATTCAAAGTCGTATAGGGCAAGTTTTGCTCTAAACAACCTAGTCTGCCCAGAATTAAACTCAAAAACCTAGGTCGAATTTCCAAAATTCATATCTCTCTCAATACTAATCCAATGGCCTTATATGATCTATGTATGGAAAGCACTGAATGTATAGTTTTATATAAAAATGGTTTCATCGAATTTAAATGGCAGTAGGCAGAGGTGTACACTTCGCTGTACGGACAGCCGAGGGATTTTGGGTTTCCAGCTTCTTACCTCTTCCTACTTTCACCTTTTCTTACTTCCTAACCGATTTTAACTTCAACAACAGCCAACAAACCAGCCAAATATCATCATATTTATTCAATCAACATATCAAGGATTGAGAAATTAAAGCCACCATTAGCCACCCACAACCAGAATAGCAAGAACAAAAATTAAACCTCTACCTCTTTGTATGAGATTTGGCTAGATTTTAGAGTTTGGATTGATAAAACCTTGTTGAGCTTGAAGGTTTCATGGAGTTGGCTGAGTGGAGAAGAGAAAAAGAAGGCTGAAGTAAGGGGAGAAAGTGGCGCAAATCAGCTAAATGAAAAAAGGGAAGAATGTGTTAATAAAGCTTAATGAGGTAGTTGGCTAAGTGGGTTTTGATTGGTTGAATTTTTGCGGGTAAGATTCAACCATGTTCTCCTCTTCTTGTGGCCTTTGTGGTGCCACCAAGTGATGAGCAAGTGGCTGAGTAATCAGCCCTAACACAATAGAATTTGGGTGCATAATTCTATTGATTCGGTTCCGATAGTTTAAAATACCGTAATCTTACCGATTTCCTTTAAATCGGTAAATTGGTTTAAGAAAATTTCTATGAAATCTTCCATACTTCTAACCTAATTAACTTACATCTAAACTCAATTAATTGCTAATCAATTGATCCTAAATAAATATTTAGTCAAATTTTAATTAATCTCAATTTTTCGATAAAAACCGAACAATTAGGCAAAAACGATAAGAAAATTTCAGTGGATGTTACATCACACATAGCCATCAGAATTTGATGAAACTAGACATTTATAGCATTCCAACCAATTATAAGGCCATTGGATTAGTATTGAGTGAGATATGACATTTTGTAGTTTACCCTAGATTTCTACCTCTGGTTCTGACCAGAGTGGATTGTGCAAGGTATAACTCGCCTATACACATGCAATTTAACCGAAAACAATTTTTTTAGAAAGATTATACATAGGGAACATGCCATAAAAACTTCAGAGTCCAAGTCGAACCCTGTTGCTCCCAGTAATTCATTAAAGCTGCCCCATGTCTTGATTGGACAAAGATAGGGCAAGCAAATTCCAAGTATTTCGTAAGCTCATAACTTGACATTTGCTCACTGAAATGAACTGAAACTTATTAGAAATGAGAGCTAGTTCAGTTAGCTTTAAAATGATATAGGTTTCGCATGAATCCAATAAGATTCCCATTTTTAGTGAATTTTTATTCTTTAGCACCTAAATTTTGCCCAATAACAAGGCTAACCTGGGATAAATTTCAATAACTCAATTTATACCTATCAAAACTTCATGGGATGAAAGGGAATTCAAAATAGACAAAAAATGCTATATCATATCCAAAATTCAGACTCAAATGAATTAAGATGGAATTATGGTACATTTTAGAAAATGGGGCAGAATTGAGGAACTTGGGTAAAGTTGCTAAAGTGAGTGTTTGGGCACTCTAATGTGTGAATAAGCCCTATTTACAATTAAATGTTGTAATTCTATGTTAATGATGAAAGGTTAATATGTTATGTTGATTTTGATACCTTGGCTAGCTGGCTGATTTTAAAATCACTATTCATGGGGAAATGGATCTGATTTGTTATGCTGCCGAATTTCCGGCAGAAATTTACAAAATTCTGAGAGTTTATGTTATAAGAATTTACGATATGAATATCTACATAATTATGAATATGGAAAACTTCCACATGCACTAATGTTAGGAAGAAAATGCATAAAAATACATATAGGCATTTTATGATGATGTGGTCATGAATATCCTTATGAAAGCATGCATAATTGCATTCAAATAAAGAAAGTATATTTATGAGGTTCCTTCACTTGGAGGTAGTTATTTGGGTCCCTTCCTATGAAGACAGTTAAAAGATAAAATGTGGGTCCCTTCACTTGGAGGCAGTTGCACATTGGGTTCTGCCTTGTGAAGGCAACAAAAACTATCGGGTCCTTCTATGTTGGAGGCAATTGTCCAGCTGAGTCCCTCCGATCTAGAGGTATGTGAGTATCTTTGCGGGTCAGCACTGTGTGACGATGATCATGAGTTGAGCTCACTCCTAGATCAGTCTACCTAAGGGCAGTAAAGATTAAAGAAAGCTAAAGAAGGAAAAGGAAGTTGTGTACATTTGCATAAATTCAAGTATAAATAATTGCATATGAATATTTCATTTTTCCCAATGGAGGAAAGCCTTGCATGGCTGGGCAAAATGTGTGCTTCAAGTGTGAAAAACCTGGACATAGGATTGAAGATTGCCCAGGATACCAGCCACCTACTCCCAAACTGCAACATCAAGGAAGGGTTTTTACCCTTAATAAAAGAGAAAGGACAGATTAAAAACAACTTAGCCTATAGACTAGCTTTCAACTAGATGTATTATGTTAAATTATTTGAACCAGGTTGTTATGTTTTCTGAAACATAACCATCAAATCCCGATGTACCTATGTGTAAACTTTTAGCAACCTCTTATTTATTGCTGTCAAATAAGGTCTGCTCAGGTAATAGTAACAACTCCTGAGTGTGGTACTATGACTAAATTAAGCATAGTATCGTACTTGGGAGGGTGTTACATTATGGTATCAGGTAAGTATATCGGATCATATAAGTAATAAAGTGACAAGAAAGGTATCATTCCTACAAGAATAGTTTAAATGCTGAGGTTAGTTAAATTAAGTGTCAAGTTGAGCAATAAAAGTAATTAAAGATAATGGCCAAAAGAAAACACAAACTGTGCAATTCAAAGAAACAAGTACAATAAACTGTTCTAGATTAAACTCAATGACCAAAGGTGTTAGGACTACTAACTTCACCTATTCATTAACTTTGTTATCTTGAAAATCAATTATCCAATCTCTATTTCTCTAGATTTATGGCCAGATTCCCTAAATTAACTACAAGTCTCTCTTAAGATCATGTAATTCTTTCTTAATATGATTGCTTAAGCTCTTAGCATAACCTAGATCAAGCGAGGATAGGCTCTATGGATTCCCAACAAAGGCCACACAAGTTGCGATTATCTATATTTAGTTTTCGCTCAACCTGTGGTGATTATGACATGAAGCTTCCTTCCTTCAAAACTCCTCGCTCAAGTGATTGTAATGCATTATAACAATTAAGTAGTGATCAAGCACTAAAAAGCATTAAGTACAGTCATAACATTAAATCATAAAGAAATAGAAATTTGGATAATATCAAAATAAGATTCATATCATCAAGAGTGGCTACATTAGTGCCCTAACAAGAGGGACTTAGTTCACAATGAAAAAAGAAACAAAAACAGAAGAAGAGAAAGCAATAATGAAGAAAGAATCCATTGAGAATAAGGGAAGTGCAGAAACATGATGAACATAGATCTCTCCCGGCTTCCATTATGCTTTGGGAACCTTCAATCTTCACCTCCAATGCTCCCACAGATCTTCACCTCTAACTTCATTGGAGAGTTATCATGTCCATTTTGAAGCCAATAAAAAGATTTGGGGGCTAATTTAGAGAGCTAATTTGGAGGATTACGGGCTTAAATAGGGCTCGGAACTGACTAGAACATCAAACTCTGCATAATTACTATTAGGAGATTGTGCTATAGTGCAAGGATTGTGCTATAGCGCATCCAAAAAAGGTGCAGAATAGCAGAATAGGTGCAATCTCAAGTTTTGTGCCACTTGGGCCCACTTTTAGAAAGACAATGCAGGGGAATTCATGTACTAATACCTAAGACTTTATAAGTCTCATTTTTAGGAATTTAGCTTCTTTCTTTAGATTAGAGTAAATTAGTTTTCTCTCTTTTCTCTTCTCCTCTTCTCTTCTTTTCTAGTACTTATCTTTATTTTGCTTGTAATTTATGGTTCTCTAGAGTTATAAACATATCTTGCTAGTTCAAGAACTCATTGAGTTGTGTGGTTTGAATTCTTCAGACCGTACTCTTTAATTTGAAATGCAATTTATATCTTTTTGTTCCTTTTTCCTTATTCTTGATTATGAATTTTCATTGAATGGTATTGGTATGTGAATGTATGATTGAGATGTTGGTTGAATACATATTGATTAGTTAATTGATATGGGTTTAATCTCTTGAAAGGGGAAAGAATTGGGGTTAGGTCTAATCTTAGGCTAATTGCAATTGGTTCTATAAATCAACATAAGTCTCCTAGAAATTGAGGTATCAATCTCCTATTTGATTGCATTTGGTTGAATGCTTAAAGGTCTCTAAGTAGAATTATGGGTTGTATGTTGAGGTTTCACGTGTAGTCTAAAGTTAGCTGCATATCTTGTGTTTGTATTTTGGTGTCTATGATAGAATGAACCACAATATCCTTTGATTTCTTGGATTAGTGCTTTTTAATTTTGTTATTTTCTTCTTTTAGTTTTCTTGCATAGAAACTATTTGATAAAACCCCCCAATGCCCTTTTTCTTTGTATTTTAGATCAAATAGTTATCAACATCCATGTGAAATAACCTTGGTTTCACTATACTTAAAATTTAGTGTAATTAATATTTTTAAATTGTAATTTGGGGCACGCTATGACACTCTTACCAACATGCTCATTGCTAGCACCTAGGCACCTGAACAAAATTTCTATTAGCAATGCCAGCACCTAGGCGATGGCTTCGACACCCAGATGCTAGTCTGAAAACATGCCATTTCTCTCTCTCTCTCTCTCTCTCTCTCTCTCTTTTCAACTTATCATAGCTTTCACTTTCCTATAACCTAAAATTATAACCAAAAATCATTTGTAAACTTGAATATATCTCAAAACATACTAAAAACCATGCAAAACTACGAATAGTCAAAATCAAGAGTAAAACACTCTTCAAAGGTTCAAATTAAAGCAATTTTTTATGACTTAAAAGTCTTAAAATTTCAACAAATTAATGGACACCATGCCCCAAACCTTAGATGTTGCTTGACCCAAAGTAAAAGAAAAAGCATAGCGCTTAGTAAAAGTTCACAACCAAGAATTGTGTGTCATACATGCTCTTAGAAAAGCTTCTTAACACCACAGTTGCTAACTCCTTGTAGTAAGTTATTTCTATTTTATTTTATTTAGATTTTGGCTTTAGTTATTTGAATTTATTTAATATTTTAGTTATTTTTAGTTAGTTATTTTGATTTAGGCTTTTTTCTTTTTTTTAGTATGATTGTCATTTTATCATGTTTTTAGCTAGTTATTTATGTTTTTGGTCTACTTGTTATTAGGTAGAAGCACTCAAGTTGGAATTTGGAGCCATGAGGGAGCTTATCTTGCATAAAATCAAGACCTTTTAGTATTGGAAATTCAATATTTAGACCTCTAGAAGTCGGATTATGATGATTCAAGATTCTTTGAAAAGAAGAGAAGAAGATCTTCAACTTTTTGTTGGACACTTTTTCTGATTCTCAAGTCTTCTAAGAGAAAAAGACGAAAAAAAATTGAAGCTTCATCTTGTCTCTGATGCTATCAAGTCTGACCTTTCATTACTCTTTCACTTATATCTTGGGCTGCAGAACTCTAATTGAGATGATTCTTATTGCGTTTGAAAGCTTGCTCAAATATCTACAATCTCTATTTCTACCTCTGAGGCCAAATTCCAACTATTCTAACCGTTACAGAGCTTAGAATTGTGTAAACAAGGTTAGCACTATCAGGCAAGCGTGCTATAGCGCAATGTAATATCCACCGGATTTTTAATCATTTTTTGCCTAGTTATTCGATTTTTATCGAATAATTGAGATTAATTAAAATTTGACTAAATATTTATTTCGGATCAATTAATTAGCAATTAATTGAGTTTAGATATAAGGAAATTGAATTAGAAGCATAGAAGGTTTCATAGAAATTTTCTAAAAAACGATTTACCGATTTAAAGGAAATTGGTAAGATTACGGTATTTTGAACTGTCGGAACCAAATCAATAGAATTGTGCACCCAAAACCCTATGACTCAAGGCTGATTGCTCAACCATTCAACCCTCTATGGGTGGTGCCACTAAGGCCACAAGGGGGAGGAAGCATGGCTGAAAGTTGGCCACAAAATCTCAACCAATCAAAACCCACAATTCCAACTACCCTTCTTTATACTTGAATCAGATTTTCTCTCTTCATTTCCAGCTGACTTGTGCCCGCTCTCTTCATGTTTCAGCCTTCTTCTTCTCTTCTCCTCTCAACCAACTCCATCAAACCTTCAAGCTTTGCTAGGTTTCCATCAAATTAAACTCAAATCTAGCAAGATCACACCCAAAGGAGGTAAAGATTCAACCTTGTTCTTGTTCTTTTGGTTATGGGTGGCTGATTTGGAGCTTTATTTTCTCACTTATTGATGTGATGATTGAATGAATATGATGATCTTTGGCTGGTTTGTTGGCTTTTTTGGTGTTAAAATCGATTTAGAAGTAGAAAGGAGTGAAAGTAGGGTGCAGGGAGGGGCTGAAAGGTTAAAATCCCTCGACAGTCCGTACAGCAGAGTGTACGGCTCCACATATATCCATTTAAATTTGATGAAACTATTTTTATGGGAAACAAGACATTCAGGGCTTTCCATACATATTAATATAAGGCCATCGGATTAGTATTGAGAGAGATATGAATTTTGAAAGTTTGACCTAGGTTTTTTAGTTTGATTTTGGGCAAACTAGGTTGTTCAGGGCAAAACTTGCCCTATACACCTTGGAATTTAATGAAATGAACTTTTTTAGAAAGCTTACACATAGAAGAATATCCAATAAAAATTTCAGGATTAGATAAGGTACTGTTTGCTCCCAGTGCTCGAGAAAGTTACCCTATGTCCATACTAGGCCAAAATAGGGCAGTTCAGGAAGCTCAAATTTTGGGCCTTATAACTCAAGTTCTACTAAAAAAAATAAAATGGAAATTCTTGAAAATGAAATCTTCTCCTAGTACCTTTAATATGAGGCCAATTTTATATGATTTGAACCAGTTTTTGATTTTTAGTAGATTTTTACTTTTAAGTGTATAGTTCTGGCTAGCTATAGGGCAGGCCAAGATAAAACATAAATAACTTGAGCTACATATATCAAAATTAGATGGGACTAAAAAGGTTAGAAAATAGACACATAACACTCTAACATATCCAAAATTTAGGTCCAGATGAGTTATATAGAAATTGTGGCCTGATTTACAAAAACTGGGTTGAATGAAAGTGTTAAGACAGCAACCATGTTTTAAATGCAACAATTTTGCCCATGAATTTGATGTTTGAATTATGAATGAAGTGTTATGAATTCTCTGAAAAATTGTTTTCCTGAGTACTAGCACTATTCATGGGAAAGTGGACTTGATCCGTTATGCCGCCGAATTTTCAGCAGAATTTTATGAAATTATGATAGTTTCTGTTATGAATATTCATGATATGAACATGAAATTCTATATGCGATGATATATGAAAGTAAATGACGAAGCATATGTATGAGTGCATTCAGCATGTCTATACATGATTATGTATGAGAATGAAAGGATATTAATATATTAAATGTAGATCCCTTCACCTGGAGGCAGTTATGAGATCCCTCCTTGTGAAGGCAGTTAAATAAGATAAGATTGGGTCCCTTCAATTAAAGGCAATTAATGGGGTCCCTCCCTGTGAAGGCAGTATAAAACTATGAGATCCCTCTACCTTGGAGGCACTTAGTCAGATGAGATCCCTCTACATTGAAGGCAAGTGGTCAGCTAAGATCCTTCTATTCTTGAGGCACGTGGCCAAAATGAGATCCCTCCAAGACTAGAGGCACGTGGATCCCCTTGTAGGTTAGTTCTGTGTGACAATGGTCATGAATTGAGCTCACTCCTAGATCAGACTACCCAAGGGCAGTAAAGACTAAAGATTAAAACATATGCAAGCGCTCTAGGGACAGCGATACGTAACGCCTAGGTGTGCTAAGAAAGGAAAGCAAAGAAAGTTAAAGGAAAATGCCAGTGCATTTGCATGAATTCAAATATAAGTATTTGCATAATTATATCCCATGTTTTATTGATGCTGAGACTGTTCCATCTACTTATGCGATGATTATTATTCTAAATATGAAATGTTGTCAATGGGACTCAAGTGCGTGAAATAAAATGAACTCTGCTTCAGACCATATATTTTCAAACTATAAAACAGGACAGTTCGTATAATATGTTCACTTTTTTTTTATGATAAATCGAAATAGCTGGAGATAATAACGATGACACTATGTGTGATAGTTCAGTGAATCCTACTGAGAATTTAAAATTCTCACTCCTATTTCTGTGTTATCTCCAGATAGCTCGAAAGATTTCGAAGACGGCTGAAGTTGCTGTGAAATAAGGTCCGCTCAGGTAATAGTAACAACTCCTGAGTGTGGTGCTATGACTTAAGCGTAGCATTGTACTTGGGAGGGTGTTACACGCGATGCTGTCTGGCTCTAGGTATTTTAGTTGCGCTATGCTATAGCGTAACCCCATCTACAGCTATTTACTAGTTCAGGCCAAAATTCGAGAAAAGGGATCCATAGACTATAAAAGGCAATATGTAAGGTCAGAAAAAAGGATCTCTAGACACTTCCACACACTTTCCAAGATAGAAGACTTCTCCAGAAAGATTGAAGGCGAAGATTCAACGATTCCCAAGCTTAACTTCAATATGGAGAGATCCACACCTTTCGAATCTCTTATCTCTAGATTCAATACATTATGGCTTTTGTTTCTTTTATTTTCTCATCTTCATATTCTTCCGTTGTTTTCTTTTCCTTAGTCATGAACTAAGTTTCTTTTGTTATGGCATTAATGGACCCTTTTTGTATGACAATTTTATTTATGAATTAATGTTAATCTTGTTTCTATCTCAATTGCTTAGTGTTTTTGTTTGTGCTTAATGTCTTTGATTGCTTGATCACCAATTAAATGATTTGGGGATTTACAATAACTTGAGAGAGGGTTTGTAAATGAAGCCTCTTAACATAAACACCGTGAGTTGAGCAAAAACTAGAGATAGACAAACGCAATTCATGCGGTCAATATAAGAACCCATAGAGCTTCAACCTTTACCTAGAGTAGTTTGTGCTAAGAGATTGGGCAATCAATTTAGGGTAAAAGAGTATTACTTGACCTCGAGAGAGGTTAGGAATAAATTAAGGGGAACTGAGTATGAATCAATTAGAATAGAAACAGATTAACGAAAATTCATATTAAATGTGTCTGCAATAAGTGAAATTAATTAGCTCTAGCATCCATTCCATTGCATTTGTCCACATCATTAGCATTCGTCTACATCGTATTTTTCTTATTTATTTTATTTAATTTTTATTTCAATTTTCTGCATTTGTGAATTCATTTCGTCCAAATAGTCGTCCCGTAGACTATTTGGTATTTGATCTATCCTCATGAGAATGATACTTTACTTATCACTTTGTTATTTGTATGACCTGATATACTTGTTGGAGTTGCATCAAGTTTTTTGGCGCCATTGCTGAGGATAGTATCAAATCTTAGTTGAAGGGATACTAGATTGGATTTTTATTTTATTTTATTTTATTTTATTTCCTTCTTGTTTCTTTTTATTTATTTTTCCTTTTATTTTTATTTCATCTTTGGTCATTTTTTTTTTATTTAGCTTTTGTTTTAGTCCTTCCTTTATTTGTTCTTGTGTTCCATTTTGCAGTTTATGCGAAGGAGTCATGTAACACCCTAATAAATCCATACTACGCTTAAGTCGTATTACGGCGTTTTATTAGTTATTACTTATGCTCGTGGAAAATTAAACTTCACTTGAAATTAAGTTACGCAAAAAATACAGTAAGATTTCTTTTTTTTTTTTTTCTGAAATACGTCATCGCTTTGCAGCGTTTTGAAAAGTAAAGCCTTGAGCGAGAAGCTAAATAGAGAAAGAGCGTGTCGCATAAAATACATACCTAAATTCGTAAAACATGGGAAAGATAAACAAATAATAATTCACAAATACATTGCCTTACACAACAAATCATTACATCCATATGAGTTCATAATATATATATATATATATATATATACATACATACATATCAGCATTACATCAAAGGAGGCTCATGGTCATGCCATGATACAAATACTAGCTACAAACTTAAATTGACATCGTTCGTCACAAAAAGGAATGTATGAAGGCGCAGAGCTACGGCATCTACAAGTCCACATCAGCATTGTCTGACATACCACGTCATACGCCCGCTCACAGTGTGGGGAATACATGCTCCACTCCATCGGATGCGCCATTGAGATCTGGTGACGATGCGGAAGAATAACTAGGGTGAGAAATGGAATTTCTCAGTAGGACTCGAACCCGACACGAAAGTGTCATCGTCATCGTCCCAGCCACTTCGGTTTTATTAATGAAAATAGTGAGCATTCATAAGGTTCCATTCTTAGGTTTTCGAAAACATGAATATCCGAAGCGGATTCAATTTTAACATACTCTCTAATCATTTATATCATAACATACATGGGCATAAGTATAATCATATAAATCATGCATGACTGTGCTATAAGCTCCTCTTAACTTCTTCCCTTCAAGGGCTTGGACCGAAGTCCCTTTCTTTTCTTTACTTAACCTTTATCTTAGGTCCTTTCCTATTTCTTTTCACCCACTAAACATAAGTGGTAATGAGCTCATACCGTGGCCGTCACCACCATAGAATTTCGGTACTTACACTAGCTGCGTCATGCCATGCCTCATGTAAGACCTATCCCCTATACTCATAGTAGCTGGGTCATGCCATGCCTCATGTGAGTCGTGGGTGAGGGGAGCTTAAATTAGGTCACCTTCCCTTTTGAAGGATCACACCCTTAGTTCATCTTCTTCTTATTAAGGCTTATGATGCAAAATTATTCTGATTCTTTTCCACATTTAGGCGTTACGTATCGTCGTCCCCAAATGTGGTTCCTTTATGAATCACCTCTGGGCGTTACGTATCGCCGTCCCCAGGGTGTTCATATTTATTAATCCTTTCATGTATATCATTAAGCATCATATCATCAACATATCATATTCATATCATCATCATTCGTTATCATATCGTCATCATATCATTATCATTCTTATCATCATCATATCACTATCATAATCATCATCATGTCATTGTCATCATATTGACGCATAGAGGCATACATATCACACAAAGTCTTATGAGCTTAGCTTAGTAAACTTGGGTACAAGCTTTTAATTGATTTGCTTCTTGCATAAATTCTTTTATTAGGCATAGGGCCACTTTCAATCCATTACCCTTTTTGAAACTTTTAAGTTGAATTATGAAGGTTTTCCAATATTTAATATAAGGGTCTTAATGTCTTAAAGCTTATTTCTCATTAACCTTTAAAACTTTACCATATCCAGTTTTACTTTTATGGTGGGGCAGTAACTTCAAAAATTCACCATAATTTCATCTTTTACTCTTTTATTTTGAATTTTTGTGTGGATGTACTTCTCTGAGTCTATTTTTAAACAAAGCAAGCCCCACTGAAAAATTCATTTTGTAGATTGAGTTATACATATTTTATTCTGACTGTTCTGACTTGAAAGTTCAACTCGGGTCAGTGGCTTGTCCACTTCACTGGGAGTTCCTCACATGGAATCTGACAAAACTGTTTTATGGGGGTGTTCCTCTATGTCTTATCTTTCTAAAAAACTTAGTCCCACTCAAAAATGTTATGTATAACTTGAGTTATGCACGTTTTATTACATATTGCCCGAACAGAAATCCATCCGGGAACAGCGAATTTCGAAAAATCATATCTCTCTCGTTTTAACTCCAAATTTCACGAATTTTATATGTGTGGAAAGCTCTTTGAGTCTACTTTCAAAAAAATTAGTTTCATTACATTTTGAGTTTTTTAGAATGATTTATACAATATGCTTTACAGACTGCCAGAATTCTAGCTTAACTAGTTTTCATGTTTTACATATCAAACTTGTGGAGATGTTGTTATACCACTTCAAATCACCATTTTTTATGCTTTATCTCATCATTATATTCAAGGTTTTAGTCACCAAATCAGTATTTTGAACTAAAATAGAGCAAGATACATAAAACCATCATGCCACATATTCTCACTTCAAGCCAACATTTTTCAACAAGACAAGAAAACTCATAGAGCAAGAAATGGTCATGAGACCTTGAAGCAAGTCCTAAAACCACCTAGCTATAAAGAGTTTAGGAGTTCTAGAGCTTGAAAAATACATGAAAAGAGTAGGTTAGAGTCACTACCAAAGAGAGCTTTCTTGAAGGATTTTGAAGGTGAAGAAGGTTGGAGAGAGCCTTCCTCCTTGAATGCTTGGAAATGGGGCTTGTGTATGAGTGATCTTGTTTCTCCAAAGACCAAAAATGGTGGTCCTTGAAGGGATGGTGAGGGTGGTGATGGAGATGAGGTAGGAAGTAGTAAGAAGGTTGGAAGAAGAACAAGGAAGGTTGAAAGAAGAAGAGAGTGGGTATGAGACTTGGAGAGAGGAGAAAGCTTTGTGTGTGTCTTGAGAGAGGAAGTGAAAAATGAAATGAGGGGGAGAGAGGGGGCTGAAGTGGCGCAAAATGAGGGGGAGAGAATGATGTGATTTTGCTTCTTACAACAAGCAAGAGAGTGGGAAAAACCTTGGGGCAAAAGAGGGAGTTGTGTTTCCTTTGAGTCTTGGCACTTGGGTAAAGACCTTGTAGTGTTTCTTTTCAAGTGGTTAAAAGCATGATCTATCTTAGGATTGGCATTGAATGATTGTGATCACTCCAAGTGTCACAATCTTGATGGAGGAGAGTAGATCTTTTGTCTTGACTCAAGGAATCTACTAACATGGACTCTTGATCTAGTGGTGTATGATGAGAAGGCAAATGGATGGTTGAATATGGCTCTTGCTTTGACCAAACTTTCAAACAATAATTAAAAGGAAGTTTCTAAAATTTTACCATTGTTACAATTATCTAAATGCTAATTAATTTAATTGGTTTAATTACACATTAGCACATTTTCAATAAAAAGGATTTTCCTCATTAATTATGTAAAGAAGAGGTGAGGGTTAATCTTCATGTAATTAAGATGTGATACTTATATGCTCTTAGTTAATTAGGTTAGATCACCTTGAGTTTTGTGTCTAAATCATGAATTAATAAGGATTGGGCAATTAGGCTTTTAATTATAACTTTTAATGCATTATGCTTCAATTGTTGACTTGCCTTTAATTTACTAAGCCCTTGCTCTCGAGATTAGCCGATTAGTTCTCAATTAATCACTAACCCCTCTAATTAGCCGGAGACACCGAGCTAATTAGCTTAGACAAAAATTCGGGATGTTACAAGTCAATCCATGGAAGACTTACTCTTTGATCCAGAAATCGAGCGTTCCTTGTGTCAACTTTGAAGTGAACGAAGAGTAGTTGAAAGAGTCTTTGAAGCTGCCATGGCTAAGGAAAATGAACAAAATGATGGAGCCATGAAAGATTACTTAGCACCCACTCTCGAAGGTGTTCATCCAATATCATGAGATCACCCATCCGACCAAACAACTTTGAGCTGAAGACATCACTCATTTAGTTCATACAACAGAATTGCCAATTTGCTGGACTGCTTATTGAAAACCCTAATGAGCATCTCAGTAATTTTCTGGAGATCTGTGACACCATAAAAATTAATAGTGCCACGGATGATGCTATTCAATTAAGATTGTTTCACTTTTCATTGAGAGAGAAGGCTAGAGCCTGGTTTAAGTCTCTGCTTCAGGGAACACTCATTACTTGGGAGATGGTGGCTAGGAAATTTCTAGAAAAGTATTTTCCTCTTGCCAAGTCTGCCAAGATGAGGAATGACATCACTTCCTTTACCTAAGTGGATGGTGAATCCTTATGTGAGTCTTGGGAAAAATACAAGGAATTATTAGCTAAGTGTCCACATCATAAGATCCCACTCTGGATGCAAATCCAAACATTCTACAATAGTCTCTTGATGTCCACATAGATCATGGTTGATGTAGCAACTAGTCGTTCTCTGAACAATAAGACACCTGAGCAGTCTTGGGAGCTATGTGAAGTTTTGGCTAGTAATAATTACTAGAGGCCTAGTGAAAGAACTCAGAAGAGGGGAGTTCTAGAAGTTGACACTACCACTACCCTCTTGGGCCAAATGCAAGCCCTTTCTATCCGCTCGACGCTGACCATTTAAAAGCAATTTGACATGCTTAATACCACCTCATCAGCACCAGTTTTCTAGTGTGACTTTTGCCAAGGGAATCATCCTAATGGAGAGTGTGCTATAGAACCTACTTCTAATGAACAAGTTAATTACATGAATAGTCAGAGGCACAATTTCTATCCCAATAGTTGTTCCTGAATATAGAGATCATGGTCATTTCGGTCAATACTGTGGGAATCAAGATGCTCCTAGGCACTCATACAACCCACCTATTCAAGAGAAAAAGTCTAACTTGGAGGATATGTTCCAATAATTCATGCAGACCCATTCCAATTTTGTGGATAGAGTTGAGGCAAAATTCAAGCAATATAATGCCCACCTCAAGAATAATGAAGCCTCTATCAGGAATATTGAGATTTAGTTGGGACAAATCTCTAAGCAACTATCAGAGAGACCCCAAGTTCATTGCCTAGTAATACAATTACAAATCCTAGAAAGCAAGTGAATGCCATTACTTTAATAAGTGGAAAAGAGTTGGTAGAGTTTGAGAAGCCAACAGAATAGGAGCTATCAGTTGAGACCGAGAAACAGACACCAAACAGGGAAAAATATGAGATCCCTATGAAGCGTAGCAAAGGTATGAGAGAAGAAGAGAAGACTTCAGAGTATATGGCACCATCTGCCTACGATCCTCCCATTCCCTATCCACAAAGGGTGAAACAACTGAAGAAGGAGGAGCAAGACAAACAATTTCCAAAATTTTTGGAAGTATTCAAGAAGCTGCAGATTAACATACTTTTTGTGGAAGCTTTGACTCAGATGCCAAACTGTACCAAATTTTTGAAGGATATCCTATCTTGCAAAAGGAAGCTTAAGCATGATGAGACCATAGTGTTAACCGAGGAGTGCAGTGCCATATTGCAAGACAAGTTACGTCCAAAGTTGACAGATCCAGGGAGTTTTACTATTCCATGTGATATTAGTGATGTTCATTTTGATAAAGCTTTTTGTGATCTAGGTGCTAGCAATAATTTAATGCCTTTGTCTATTTTTAGGAGGCTTGGGATTGGAGAAGTGAAGCCCACTATGGCGTTTCTGCAATTAGCAAATAGGTCTATCAAATATCCAAGGGGTGTATTGGAGAATGTGTTGGTGAAAATGGATAAGTTCATCTTCCCGGTGGATTTTATTGTCCTGGATATTGAGGAAGATAAAGACGTCCCACTCATCCTTGGAAGACCTTTCTTGGCCACTGGAAGAGCTTTGATTGATGTGGAAGAAGGAAAGCTTGAACTGCATATTCAACAGGAGGCGTGATTGATTCAAATCACCAATGGTGCATGGAATAGTAAAGCTCCCAGGGTCCCTTAATTTAGGTGGCAATTTCCTCTGAATGATTGCTGAACATTTCTTAGTGAGTGGTATAGTCTTATCAATAACCAATTTCCTTTTCTTAAAGAGTAGCTCCTTTATGAACTTGGCATTGTTTGGCATTCGTTCTAATGCCTCAACAAATAAGAATATCAAGAACCTTAAGGAATTGCTGCCCTTTTGGTTCCTTCTTTTGTTACTTCACCCTTTGAGGATAAGGAATTTAAGGATCATGAGCAGGAGGTGCCACATATCCTTTCTCCTCAGGTGGTGCCATATTAGAATTTTTAGCAGGCTTTTCTTTTACCCTTGCTTTTTCCTTTTCAAATTCAGCCAATTCTTTACCACTTCTCAGTATGATTACATTCACATGCTCCCTTGGATTTTCAATGGTATTGCTAGGTAAGGAACCTAGTGGCCTCTCAGCTAATTGCTTGGAAATTTGCCCCATTTAATGCTCTAGGTTTTTTATTACAGCATCATGAGCTCTAAATTGAGCCTCTATCATCTCCATAAAAGCTTCAGTCTTCTCCACAAAAGACATATGACTCCTCACAAACTGTTGGAGCATGTCTTCTAGGTTGGGCTTTTTCTTTTGTGGAGGTTGATTGAACTATTGCCTACGAACATAGGTGTTGGAGTAGAAGTTGTACTTTTGGGCATTCATGTAGTTAACTTGCTCATCTGAATGGAGAGTGCACTACAGCTCCTTTTTCCAAAAAACTTGATGTGACTCCACCAAGTATACTGGGTCGTACAAGTGATAAGCAAAGTATCACTCCTACAAGGATAGATCAAATACTAAATAGTCGACGAGACGACTATTTGGACGGAATGAATTCATGGATGCAGAAAACTGAAATAAAAATTAAATAAAATAAATAAGAAAAATATGATGTAGACGGATGTTAATGATGTGGACAAATGCAATGGAATGGATACTAGGGCTAATTAATTCACCTATTGTAGACGCATTTAATATGAATTTCCATTAATTCATTTCTATCTTAATTGACTCATGGTCGGTTTCCCTTAATTTAGTCCTAACCTCCCTCGAGGTCAAGCAATACTCTTTAAAAGTCCTTTTGATAGGCTAGCCTACCTCGATAGTAGTAAACTGATTGCCTAATCTCGTAGCACAAACTAATCTAATCTAGGTAAAGGTTGAAACTCTATGGGTTCCTATGTTGATCGCATGAACCGCGTTTGTCTATCTCTAGTTTTCACTTAGCTCACGTTGTTTATGTTAAGAGACTTTATTTACAAACCCTCTGTAGAGTTATTGTAAATCCCTAAATCATTTAATCGGTGATCAAGCAATCAAAGAAATTAAGCACAAACAAAAACAGTAAGCAATTAAATAGAAACAAGAGTAACATTAATTCATAAGTAAAATTGTCATGTAAAAAGGGTCCATTAACGCCTTAACAAAAGAAACTTAGTTAATGACTAAGGAAAAGAAAACAATGGAAGAATATAAAGATGAGAAGATAGAAGAAACAAAAGCCATAAAGTATTGAAGCTAGAGATGAGATTCGGAAGGTGTGGACGTGGATCTTTCCATGTTGAAGTTAAGCCTGGAAATCCTTGAATCTTTGCCTTCAATCTCTCTAGATTAGTCTTCTATCTTGGAAAATGTGTAGAAGTGTCTAAGGATCCCTTTTTTCTAACTTACATATTGCCTTTTATAATCTACAGATCCCTTTTCTTGAATTTTGGCCCAAACCAGCAAATTGTTGCAGACGGGGTTGCGCTATAGTGCAACTAAATACTTGGAGCCAAACGGTACTGTGCTATACTAGAACACATTTTCAAGCTCTGTAGCAGTCAAAATAGTTAGAATTTGGCTTCAGAGATAGAAATAGCAATTGTAGATCCTTGAGTAAGCTTTCCAACGCAACAAGAATCACCTCAATCGAAGTTCTATAGCTCAAGATACAACTGGAAGAGTGATAAAAGGTCAGACTTGACAGCATCAGAGACAAGAAGAAGCTTCAATCTTGTTTCACATTGTTCTCCTAGAACACTCTAGAACTGGAAAAAGCATCCAACAACAAGTTGAAGATCTTCTTCCCTTATTTCCAAAGAATCTTGAATCATCATAATCCAACTTCTAGAGAGCTACATATTGAATTTCCAATGCTAAAATGTCTTGATTTTATACAAGATAAGCTCTCTCATAGCTCCAAATTCCAATTTGGGTGCTTCTACCTAATAACAAGTAGACCAAAAACATAAATAAGTACCTAAAAACATGATAAAATGATAATTATACTAAATAAAAGCCTAAATCAAAATAACTAACTAAAAATAACTAAAACATTAAATAAATTCAAATAACTAAAGCTTAAATCTAAATAAAATAAAATAGAAATAACTTGGTACAAGGAGTTCTCACTGTAACATCCACCACGAGTTCCGACCTCCGACTTTATCTCCAAGTTTCAAATAAAATGTACATGATTTCCGACCTTCCAAGTTTCAAATAAAATGTACATGATTTCCGACCTCCGACTTTATCTCTAAGTTTCAAATAAAACGGACATAATTTTCGATCTCCGAATTTATTTTCAAGTTTCAAATAAGATAGGTACAAGTTTCGACCTCCGAATTGATCTCCAAGTTCAGATAAAATGGACATGAGTTCCGACTTTAAGCAGAATGGAGACGAGTTCCAATTTCAGATAGAATGGAAGCGAGTTCCACTTTTTAGGCAAAATGGAGAATAATCTAGCCACAAAAGAGGGAGCCATGGCTGAACTTTATCTACAAAATTTCAACCAATCAAAACTCACAAAGCCAACTACCTCTTCAATGCTTAAATCAGATTTTTCTCTCTTATTCCCTGCTGACTTATGCCTCCCTCTCCTCTGATTTCAGCCTTCTTCTTCTATTCTCTTCTCCTCTTAACCTACTCTATCAAACCTCCAAGCTTGACAAAGCTCCATCAATCCAAACTCCAAAACTTAGCAAAATCACACACAAAGAAGTAGAGGTTCAATTTTGTTCTTATTATTCTGATTGTGGGAGGCTGATTTTGGCTTTATTTTCTCATTTCTTGATGTGATTAGTGAATGAATATGATGATCTTTGGCTGGTTGTTGGCTGTTTTTGCGTTTAAATTTGATTAAGGAGTAGGAAAGGGTGAGAATAGGAAGATGTGAGGGGCTAGAAGACCAAATTCCCTCGGTAGTCCGTACGGCGGAGTGTACGGCTCTGCTTATATCCAGTTAAATCTGTTGAGACTATTTTTATATGAAACTAGATATTCAGGGCTTTCCATACATATATAATATAAGGCCATTGGATTAGTATTGAGAGAGATATGAATTTTGGAAGTTTGACCTAGGTTTTTGAGTTTGATTCTAGGCAGACTAGGTTATTCAGGGCAAAACTTGCCCTATACAACTTGGAATTGAATAAAACTAACTTTGTTAGAAAGCTTACACATAGGAGAACATCCATAAAAAAATTTCAAGTTAGATACGATCCCGTTTGCTCTCAGTGGTTCGAAGAAGTTGCTCTATGTTCAAACTGGGCTAAAATAGGGTAGTTTAGGAAGGTCAAATTTCGGGGCTTATAACTCGAGCTCTACTAAAGAAAATGAAATGGAGCTTCCTGAAAATTAAAGCTTGTCCTGTTAGCTTTGATATGATACCAATTTCATATGATTTGAACTTGTTTTCAATTTTTAGTGGATTTTTACTTTTAGGTGTGTAATTCTAACCAGCCACAGGATAAGCCGGGATAAAACTTAAATAACTTGAGCTATACTCATCAAAATTAGATGGGACCAAAGAGGTTAGAAAATAGACACATAACACTTTAACATATCCAAAATTGAGGTCCAAATGACTCAAATAGAAATTGTGACCAGATTTACAAAAATCGAGTTGAATGAGATAGCAACCATGTTATAATTTCAGCAATTGTGCCATGAATTTGATGTTCGAAATATGACTAAAGTGTTATGATTTCTCTGAAAAATGGGTGTTCTGAGTATTGGCAATATTCTTGGGAAAGCGGAGATGTTCCGTTATGCTGCCAAAATTTCGGTAAAGCTTATGCATGAGTTATAATATACATTCAAATCCATGTGCAATTGCAAGAAGTTCATAAAGGTTATGTTATGATGATATGATGAACCTAAAGGTTATATTATGATGAAAGTTCCATAATATTTGGGTCAGCCTCGAATTAAAGTTAGGGGGCGTTTGGTAGGGGGTTTTAATTTTCATTCCTGGGAATCTTAATCCTAGGAATATTATTCCCGGGAATAGTTTTCCCAGGCATATATACTTTGAGGCGTTTGGTAGACGGATTAAAATCTCAGGAAAATTTTGCTCATTTCCAAAAATACCCTTGATGATCCAAAGAAGCGGTGATGGTCTGGCGGTGGTTGACGGTGGCTCGCGGTGGTCGATGGTGGTCTAGTGGTGGCCCGCGGTGGTTGGTGGTGGTCCAGCGGTAGACACCGACGATTTGACGGTGGTTGGTGGTGGTCTGGTGCGGTCTGCGGTGGTCCGGTGACGATCGGTGGTGGTCCGGCGGTGGTTGATGGTGGTCCGGCGGCGGCTGATGGCGGTCCGGCGGCAAACGACGGTGGTTCGGGCGGTGCGCGATGGTGGTCCGACGGCAAACAATGGTGGTTCGATGGCGGTTGATGGTGGTTCGACAGCGGCTAATGGTGGTCTGACAAGCAGCGATGGTTGGCGATCGGCGGTGGTTTGGCCATGGTCGGTGGTGGTTCACGGTGGCGGTTCGGCGGCAAATGACGATGGTCCAACGGCGATCGATGTTGGTCCGGTGGCTGCCCGATGGTGGTTGGCGGTAACCGACGGTGGTTTGCGGTGGTCTGGCGGCTACCCGCGGTGGTCCGACGGCGGTCGATGGCAATTTGGCGATGAAGCGGTAGTGGAGGGTAACTGGTGATGGGTGGTAGCAGGGGTAATTTGGTCTTTTTACATAGAAAAATATTCCCATGCCATGGGAATGTTATAATCCCATGTGTGAGATGGGAATATTTTGGGGGGAATGTTACCCCAAAATCAATCCCGGGAATGTAACATTCCCGGGAATATTTTTCCAAAACTTGTACCAAACATAGGCATATCTATGGGATTCCCGGGAATCCTATTCTAAACCCTCTACCAAACGCCCCCTAAGGGGAATAGATTGATGGGAAAGAAGGGGAAAGTAAACCCAGCATTCCTATATAGGAACGAGCTCAATCTTGAAAAGCAGACTATTACCCAGGAGTCTGAATGACCAAGTAACGGAAAAGTTTATGAAGATAAGATCAAGAATGAATTTTGCATGGTCACATTGAATAGTCATTACATGCTGTTTACAGTTTGATTGTTACCCATTACTGTATGTTTGTTTATTTTGCTCATTATTCTGTGTATCACTACTTAATAGTTTATTCTATTTCTTATGTTGTTTTAAGTAAAACTGAACCTTGCCTCGGATCAGACGTTTTCTTAAACTTATTAAATATGGATAGTTCAGTTTGAACCCATATTTTTATAATTAAATAAAAATCGAGGCAACTGAGAATGAATGTGATTTCAGTTAAACACCATACGTGAACCCTACTGAGAATTTCTTTAAATTCTCACCTCGCTTTGTATTTCTGCATCATTCTCAGACCCCGGAGATGGACTTGATAGCCATCCTATTTATTGAGATTCCCAACCTGCACCTCCACCATGATCCCATAGTGGATACGCTGTACATCACCGGCTCCTACAATTTCCGTCTCTACCTTTTTAGCAATAGGAATTTTGCTGTTCCCCTTTTTCACCCTGCTTTTGATCCTACCGCTTCGTATTTTGCGGTCCCGTTGCATATGGCACACCCTCCTCCTGCACCTCCAACGCCCGTAGCACCTACTGCACCTGCCAATCCTCCACCCGAGTCACCTCCGCAGATGGTTCCAGACATTCCGCTCAATTCTGAGAGCGATCATTCGGAGGCTACCGGCTCATCATCCTCCTCCTCGGGACCTAGTATGGACTATTCTCCAACCGGGCCCGGTGTGGCCAACGACTATCTGACCGAGTAGGTCTCGACCGAGAGTTCTACTGTAACACCCTACTAATTTAATGTTATGCTTAAGTCATAGCATTCAATTAAGTAGACTGTGTTACGGTGTTAATATTCTGCTTAAATTTCGTGATTTGTATTACAAAACAGTCGAAGCGACGTGCTGCTATACTATGAGCGCTACGGAACTCGACATAATATCATAATAGATAAGAAATAGTACAGTAACATTACTGTATACGTGCAAATGTATATGTATATATATCAGAAGCCACTGCTTCAGTTTAGGTACAAAGTGTCAAAGTAAAATACATAAGTGGGCTGGCATATCAAAAAGACAATAATGCCCGTATCAGTCAAACATCCTATGGTCCTCAGAGGACATTTTGTAACCTACTGCTACCCTACAGCCAAGTCTATGACCCAGAGCTACCTGCTGTCCAAAAGAGGGTCATACTGTACAACATCTCCGGCTACTAAGCTACTCAAAGTCAGGATAGTCGTTAGCCATGCCAGGCTTGGCCGGTGTGTAGGCCGCGCTGGGTCCCGAGGAGGAAGAGGGTGACGAGCCGATGGCCTTTGAGGGGTCACTCTCTGAACTCAAAGGGATATCGGGGACTGCCTGCTGTGGTGACTCAGGGGCAGGGTCCACAGGTGCTGCTTGGGCTACAAGTGTAGGAGGAGCAGGAGGTGGGTGCGCCATGTGCAGCGGGACGGCAATGTAGGGAGTAGCAGGGTCGAAAATGGGATGATGTAAAGGAACGTCAAAGTTCCTGTTGCTGAAGAGGTATAAACGGAAGTTACACGAACCAGCTAGGTACAAGGAATCCAACTCTAGATCATGGTGGAGCTGTAAAGCGGGAATCTCAATAAAGAGGGTCGCGGTGGAGTCCATCGCCAGTGTTTGAAAAGGATGCGGAAGATACAAAACAAGGTGAGAATTTCCAGAAATTCTCAGTAGGGTTCGGGTATACTGGTTAACTGACATCACATACATTCTCAGTTGTCTCGGGTTTTATTTAATTATAAAAATATGTGTTCAACTAACTAACCATTTTAATGAGTTCAATAAAGCATCTGCTCCGAGGCAAGGTTCAGTTTTACTTTAAACATTATAAGAAATAGAATAGGCTACCAACAGTAAAATATAGAATAATGAGCATGGTAAATAAACATATAGTAGTACGTAAATATAAAAGACAAACTGTAAGCATCCTGAAATAATCATGCCATGTAATCATGCATTCATGTAATTATGCAAACTCATACTTGAACTTTCCTTCATAAACTTTTCATTTTCTTTCATCATTTTTCCATCTGTTGGTCCCCTGGGAGTTCTTGGCCATTTAGACTCCTGGGTAATAGTCTGCTTCTCAGGATCGAGCTCGTTCCTATACAGGAATTGCCGGGTTTACTTTCCCCGATGTTCCCACCGATCTATTCCCCTTAACTTCTTATCCGGGGCTGGCCTAAGTAGCATGGAACTTTCATAGTACATAATCTTTTTCATAACTTTCTTAAGGATGCACATGCATTAACATAGAATTCATAACTTGTGCATGGGTCCTACCGTAATTTCGGCAGCATAACGGAACGTGTCCGCTTCCCCATGAATAGTACCAGCATACTAGAACATCAATTTATCACAAGGATCACAATATTACATACATATTCTAATATTGAACTCATATCAACATCAAATTCATTAAGGCAGAGTTTACGCCTCAAAGATATTCAACCAACCCGGTTTTTATAATTCAAGCCAAAATTTCTACTTAACTCATTTGGACCTCAAATTTGAGTATGTTAAATTGTTATGTCTCTATTTTCTAACCTCTTTGGTCCCATCTAATTTTGATATCTATAGCTCAAGATTCAGATTTTATCCCGACATGCCTAGTGGCTTGCCAGAATCAGGCAACTAAAAGTAAAAATCCACTAAAAATAAAAAACTGACTCAAATGATACGAAATTGGACTCATATTAAATTTAACAGGGTAAAGTTTCATTTACAAAAAGTCCCATCCCATTTGGCTTGGTAGGACTCGAGTTATAAGCCCCGAAACTTAATCTTTTTGAACCACTCTGATTTGGCTCAGTTTGGACATAGGTTAACTTTTTCAAATCACTGGGAACAAATAGGATGGTAACAAACTCGGAATTTCTAGGTAGGATGTTCTCCTATGTGTAAGCTTTCCAACAAAATTAGTTTCACTCGATTTGGAGTCATATAGGGTGAGTTACACCATTTTTAACCCATACTGCCCGGGTGGATGTCTGGATTCCTAGGTCAAACTTAAAAAAATCATATCTCTCTCAATATTAATCCGATGGTCTTATATGATATATGTATGGAAAACCCTAGAAGTCTAGTTTCACATAAAAATGGTTTCATTAATTTTGAATGGTGGGAGGCGGAGCCGTACACTCTGCCGTACGGACTGCTGAGGGTTTTGAGTTTTCCAGCCTCTCAACTTCTTCATATCTTCATCCTTTCTTGTTTCCAATTCAATTTTAATCTCACAAACAGCCAATACACCAGCCATAATTTATCATGATCACTCAATCAATATATCAGAATTGAGGAATTAAACCACCAATAATCATCCAAGAAACAGGAAAATCAAGACAAGAATTAAAACCTCTACCTCTTACTATGAATGATTTTGGTTTAAGTTTGTAGCTGCAACTTGGTAGAATTCCAAAGTATGGTGGAGTTGGGTGAGTGAAGAAAAGAAAAGAGAGAGCTGGAGTGAAGTATGCAACGTGAGAGAAGAGTCTGAAGAAGAGGGGAGAAGGTGTTATATAAGCATGAGTAGTAGTTAACTTGGAAGGTTTTGATTGGCCTCAAAACATAAGGCTGAGTTTCAGCCAACCTTGCTCTCTTTTTGTGACCAAACTGCTCTCCACGTCGTCCTCTTTGTGTGGTAGAATTGCTCTCCACGTCGCCTAAAGTGGGACTAGTTTCCAGTATATTCTGAAAATGGAATCGGAACTTGTACTCCCTATAAAGTCGGAACTCGTGAACATCCTGCATATGAAGTCGGAACCCGAGAAACGTATTCGGTTTATTCGAAACTTAAAAGCAAAGCCTGATGTGAAGCCAAGCACTTAAAGTCAGAAGTCGTGAATTGTAGGACCTCGATATCGGAACTCGGGAGGATAGAGAAATGAGGGCTCTTGGTATTAAACTCGAGATCGGAACTCGTGAAAATTTGACTCGGACTTGGAGACAAGTTCAAAATCTGATCTCGCGTCCATTCCTGGTTGAGATAAAATCGGACGTCGGATTTAGTGTTAAGTTGGAAATCTTAAGGTCGGAAATTGGAAACATCAGCCACTTGAAAGGAAATCAGAAATCGGAATTTATACTGATGAGGTCGAAATTCATACACGCTTACACAAGGTCGGAAATCGGAAAATGCAAGGCAATCCGTTTAAGCCTTCCTAAGGTCGGAAATCGGAATTTTAATAATTCACTGAGATCGGAAATCAGAAATCATGTCTGTCCAGCATTGAAGATGAAGTTGGATGTCGGGAATACTGATGGGCTTGGAAGTCGGAAGTCGCGGATGTTACATCTACTGTACAGCATGGCCCTCTTTTGGTAGTGTGCAGCATTGGGTCATAAACTTAGCCGCATATATATCGATTAGTCTAAAATGTCCTCTAAGGATCACATAGGATCATTTTGACGAACACGGGCCTTTTTTTTTGGTATACCGGCCCCACTTATGTACCCTGTTTTACATTTGTACTTACACTGAAGCATCGGCTTCTAACCTATATATATATGTATACAGTTGATGATGTATTTACATATCTGTATCTTTTCTGATGTGTTTTCTTGTAAATTTCGTTACATTTTGCTATGTTGATCACGTCTGTTATATACAGCGCGCTGCTTCGCCCATTTAAAAAAAAACAAAAAAGAGACGTGACATGATAAGTAATTAGTAAGCAGAGTATCAACATGGTAATACAATCTACTTAATTTCATGCTATGACTTAAAGCATAACATTAAATTGATAAGGTGTTACACTCACAACCCCCAACTTAAGAACTTGCTTGTCCCCAAGCAAGACTCAAATCAAAGACTCAAAAATAGAAAAACAAAAGACTCAAACAAAAACACTTAAAACTAAAGGACTTACTAGACAAAATGGTCAAGAAAGAATTTGTCGCCTATGGAATTCCTCATCACTGCTCCATAACTTAACTCAAAAGTCACCAAGGATCCAAATCTAAGTATCAAAACCATCTAACTATGCAATCATATTGTCAAAAGAATGGATCAAGTGTGTGTGTGTGTGTGTGTACAAGAGAAAAGCAACAAAGAACTGACACACCATATGCTTATGCAACGTTTAAGAAAAGACAAAAATATCACAATATTCACAATACTGTCTCTATTTCTACATGAATATCACTTAGCCAAAGATCAAAAGAACCTCTTCTTAGCTTGTCAAGATGAGGGATAGATGGAATACTCATTTAGGTTTAATAAATTCCCTCAACTTAAGAAACCCTCACCCCTAACTCATTTTCCTTGGGGTACCCCCAACTTAGTTGTTTGGCAACTATCATGTTTTTCTTCTTGAACCTTGGCATTATATTTTCCTTGTATTGCCATCCTTTTCTCTTTTTCTTTCTTTACTTTTCATTCTTCCTTCATTCTTTCACTATTTTTCTCTTTTTCTTCTTCCTTTTTTTGTTTTTGACATATTGTCCCACTCTATTTTTGAATTTGGAAAGCATGAGGTTGTGGTAGTGGAGGTAGTACCATATTAAAATGAGTTTAGAAGCTAAGATTTGAGGGAAAATCATGGGATCAAAGAGGGAGAAGAATGAAGGGCATTAAGCTCATAATATAGTTTAGTCCAAGAATAGGCTTTACAACTCAAATGGGGTGACTAAGGATCAATGATAAAGGGTGGGCAATAAGGCTCAATTGTGGCTACCAAACATGGCCTAAATCATCTCTATAGCTAAGATTCACTCATATATATTTCAAGAGAGATTCATTTGAATAAGAATGCATATCTAAACCTAAATAAAGCATAAAAGCATAAAGATCACCTTTCCTAAGTTGCTAACTCTTATCAAAGTGCAAGAAAATGATCCTTCTCAATTCAATAATGAAAGCACAAAAAGATTTTCAAGACTCAAATTTGGATCTAAAGTTACGTAAAAGTTAATAAATATAGTAGTCTTTATATCATGGGCATAGGCATTACATCCAATTGACTAACAAAAGACACTATGAAAAGGACTAAAAATTGAAAATCTTTTTTTTTTTTTGAGATAATAACAATAAAAAGAAGAAAAAACTAACAACTTAATACCTAAACTAAAAAAAAAAAAAAAAAGGAACAAATAAGAAAGTGCACAATGGACTTTCCCTTCCCTTGACTTAAAATCATGCATTGTCCCCAATGCATGAAAATAAAACCACAAGGGAAAGGAAAGGAAAGTTACTCCCTAATGCGTGTGTCTCTATTTTTCGTGTGTTGCAGAATTTGGGCTTTTGCTGCTACATGCCAGTTGTGTCTTCTTCCTCCATGTATGCTCTTCCTAATTACACCAATAAACATGCAAAACGAAATAAACCAAATTGAAATCAATTAAAATCATTCAAAACAAAAAATCTACCTAAATTGAAAGAAGAACTAAAAGACTCCAATTAAAAAAAATTAAAAGAAATCAAAGAAAGGCTAAAAAAAAGTTGGGTTGTCTCCCAATAAGCACTTTGGTTTAATGTCCCTAAGTTGGACATAGTTCTATCACTCATGGTGGCTTCTTCCTCCTCTTCTTTGGTGAGTTGTCACCAAGATAGCAGTTTTTCTTCCCAAGGATCATTGGGATAGAATTAGGCTTGAATGGCAAGTGGAGAGTTTCTGGCGGCTTATCAGGTGGCTTAAGATCATCTTCTCCTAACCTTTTCTTTTTCTTCCTTGCTTTGATCTTCATCATTTAAGGCTACTAAGGAGGTGTGACATGTGATGTGAGACTGAAGTACTCAAGTTAGTTTCAACTACATCCGCTTTATAGCATTGAGTTGTCTTTATGGTAGAGTCCATTGCTTGGAAGACTTTGAACTTCACTTTACTGTTCTGAAATCTCAGAGTTAACTCCCTTTCTTCTACATCTATCAGGGCTCTGCTAGTGGCCAAGAATGGACGCCCAAGAATTAGAGGGAGATTGACATCCTCCCCATATCAAGAATTAAAAAATCAGTCGGAACGAAGAAACGGTCCACCTTCACCAAAACATCTTCAATAATACCATAGGGAAGTTTGACAGATCTATTAGCCAGCTGCAGAGATACCCTTGTAGGCTTCACTTCAGTAATGCCTAATTTATACATGGGTGATAAAGGCATTAGATTAATACTTACTCCAAGAACATAGAGCGCCTTGTCAATCCTCAAATCAATAATTCAAAAAGAAACACTTGGATCAAATGAACTCATAAAATCACCACATGCAACTTGTGTAACCTAACCCAAAATGCACATAACTAGGATCAGTCACAAATTAATATTTCAGAGTAGGTTATGAAGATACTTAAGAAATATCCCAAACTCAGACCATATTTTTCATCCTTGTCTCCACTAATTTAGAAGCAAAGCATCAAGTAATCAAAACGGTCTGTAAAGCTTATAATGTTAGGCCAAAGGTTAAAGTTAAAAAAGAAAGGGAAAGGAAATTTAAACAAGGTCAGGGTAATTAAAGCATGCATCACAATCCAAAATAAAAACAAAGTAATGCCATAATTCTTTATTCTATTTATTTTCTTCTTTTTTTTATCTTTTACTTTTCACTTGTGCTTTGCACTTTTCTCTTTTTTATTCTTTTTTTTCTTCTTTATTTTTTTTCTCATGCAGGCTCAAAACCAAAAACAACTTCCATGAGAATGTGGCATTATATAAAGAAAACATGCAATGCTTCACTTCAAAACCCAATAAAATTTATTATAGGAGGCAATTTTTTCTTTTAATTTTTAATTAGTTAAAAAAGGTTGGATAAAGGAGGTTCAAAATAAAAGAAAAGGCCTTTCATAATTTTTTTAGCTTCAAAAGGGGCCTAGGTGTAACACCCTCTATTATATAAGTCATGCTCGAGTCATGGAGTTATATTGAAAAGTTGTTACTGTGCTAAGAGATCTTTAAAATACGAAAAATATAATATATGACCCTTTAACTGCATACTTTATTACTGAATAAGTGTTTATAACTGAACTTTAGTTGGCCTCCATTGTCTCCAAGGCTTACTTACGCCTGAGTTTTGCATGATGAATATCCTAGGATTCCGCCTCATTCTTAACTTTTAGCCTAACCTTTGGAATGTTCTACGTAAAAGAAAAACATACAAGCAGGCAGTGAGAACCTAAGGTTCTCAGTAGGAAAACTCAAACCATCACTCATACAGTGTCATTATAAACATTCCAGCCACTTCGGTTTCTTATGAAAATGTGAGCACATATATACAAGCAATGGTTAAATTTTAAGTTGAAAACATCCCTCTCGAAGTGGGTTATATTTTAATAACCACTTGGCATATTATATGACAGGCATAGAAATAAGAATAGTGTAATATACTTCAATAAGAATCATAATGACATTATGCCATGATGAGATAATTAGAGATGCACATGTAGATTCTTGTATTTGATTATATGCAAGTACACTTGACTTAATTCATCTCTTTCTTTTAACTTGTAACTTGATCTCGCTCTTCTATACTTTCTTTAACTTCCTTTCCTTAAAACACCTAGGCGTTATGTATCGCCGTCCCTAGGATGCAACTTGTCTTTAGTACTTGGTCTCCCATAGGTGAATAGCCTTTCTCACCCCAGGGCAATAGCCTGCTTCTTAGGTCTGAGCTCGTACCTATACATGAGTGACCAGTTTACTTTCCCCAACCCTCACATCGGTCTATTCCCTTTAAATCTGGTTGAGGGCTAGCCCAAGTCTTAGATAATACCGCTCTAGCCCATGCTAGCTAGGCCTATGCCATGCCTCACATGGTAGCTTGATACGTCCCTCTTGCAAGTTCTTATAATCTTTTACTACTTCTTGGATATAATCATACATGTGAATGCTCTATACATTTATGCACATGTCTCATATCATTCCTTTATCCTATTTGCATGCATGACTTTTATAGATATGGCATACATATGAACACATGTATCCTCATAATCATAGCACAATCGTTCATAATATAAGACCTCATAAACTCTTGCCAAAAATTCGACAACATAACTTATCAGGTTTGCTTCCCCGTGAATAGTGATAGCTCTCACAGATAAACCAATCACAAGAGCATAGTTGACATAATGTACTCATATTTTAATAGTTTGATAAAAGTTTTGATCAAAGAAACTAGCTAAACTTAGAAATTGGAGTTCAAGAGTTTGCAATTTCTTCGAGTTTTCTTACTCTATTTTATGCCTTTGATCCTACCTAGTTTTGTAAATTCTACCATAAATTCATTTTAACTCCGCTAGGCCTGAATTTTGGATAAGTTAAAGTGTTATTTGTCTAGTTTCTAATTTCTTTGGTCCCATCAAGTTTTGATATGCATAGCTCAAGTTATCAAAGATTTACCTAGACCTATCTTGTTTTAGGCAGATTTAAGCCCTAGAAGGTAAAAATTCACTAAAAATGGAAAACTAGATAAAAATATACAAAACCTATATGGTTTTAAAGCTAACTGACTTTTCTGAGAAGTTGCATCCTTTTTGAATAAGCAGCATGATAGAGCATTCATTTATACATTATTCTAGTGTTATTCCTAGCTTGTTTACATCATAATTGTGTTTTAATTGATGCAAATAAATGAGCTTGATGACATTGACCTCCATTGAGAACTTGTATAAATGTGTGCTAATTTTTGGATTTCATACTTATTTTGACCTTTCTATCTTCTGCAGCCCATATCTTGAGCTACAAGTATTGGAATTAAGCAATCTTTAACTCGTTGGAAAGATAACGAAAAATCCTACAACTTTGCTGAAGACCTCAAGACTGAAATCTATCAGATTCTAGATGTAATTTTCATTGCAAAGAGGTTGTAGTAAATTGGCCCAGAATTGAGTCTTTCTTGGGCCTATTTGTTTTAGATGGGCTTGGCCCTCTTATGAGGTTTTTGAGTTTTCTAAAAATACCATTAGAGAGAGGGGGGACGGGTGGAAAAGGTGTGGAATTTGAAGGAGTTTAGGTTTTTCATTAGAGAGTAAGTTTTTATTATTTTTTTTCGGTTTTGATTTCTTTTTGCTGGACGTTTCTATTTTATTTGTCCATGGCGATAGAAGGCTGAATTTTGCTTTCAGCTTAGGAGGTTCATCACTCAATGCATGGATTCTGAGGTTTAGTGTTTAATTATATTCAATTTCAGTCTCTATTCTTCCCTTTGTTTCTACAATTCTGATTTTCGTTTATTCTCTCAAACATTGATCAATGGTTGATGAAGCTATTCTGATTAGAATAGAATTATTTGTTTCAGAATTGAATCCTAATTAGATTTGGATTGATTAATTCAAATTGGATTAGATTAAAATAGAGGGCTAATCTCAGATTTGGGAATTAGGTTAAAATCGAATTAAACACTTGAAGATCTTCTTGTTTTTAGTTTGAAATTAACAGAATGGAGCTGAATGCGAAATGCTTCTTGTGAACCTATGATGAATCCTAATTGTTGTGAATGAATTTCCTAAGTTGATCCTCAATCAAGTGATTTTTCTGCAACTGTTTTAAATTCAATTAGATTTCTGAGTTCTTGTTAATGAAAACCCCCCCATTTTGGTTATCCTAATGTATTCACGAAATTTAGAGTAATTCCTTGGGAAACGATCTAGGTTTGCACCTACTACTACATTCTTTTGTTCAAAACCTAGTCTATTTGAGTGCATTGCGATAGCGCGCGTCAAATTTGGTGCCGTTGCCGGGGAGATATTCTATTTTTCCATCACATTAGGATTTTCATCTATATTGTGTTTGCATTCTGCATGTCTTGTATGTGTCTGTGCATCTATGTTCTACTTGTGCATGTGTTTTTATTCTGTATCATTCTGTGTGCACTTAATGCATTCTGCATATTTCAACATAATTCTGCATTGGTAATTCTATGTGTTTTGAGTTTTCAGTGCCTAATTCTATTTTGTTTCTGCAAATAGACAGTTTTCAATTTTGCAATTCAGTGTTTAAAAAAAAAAAAAATTCTCTGATTTGCCAATTACATTACATTTACATGTAGTTTATAATTAGGCAATTTAGGTAGTCTTCGTATGCTAGATAGTTTTTCATAGTTTAGGGATTTCCCATTCTGCATAACTGTTTCATAAACTATTTAGTATAGAATCATTATTGCATCATACAATTTCCATTTGACATACATTTTCTCTTTAGAGTAGTTATTCATATTAACATTGTCTTTAGTGTTACCTTGCATAGTAGGCAGAAGTAGCATTTTATTTTGTGCATCACCCAACAAAACAGTGTTTTTCTTTGTTTCTATAGACTACATTAATCATATCAGGATTATTGCTAACCTTGTTTTAAAGTGCTAACACTGATTTTCCATAATCACACCAAGGGAGCCAGATAGGAGTTGCTGAAGTAGATCCTAAGTTGGAATTTGAAGCCAGGGATTCTTGTCCAAAGTTGTACCATCATCTTGAGCAAAAGTGACCCAAGGGGTCAGGTGACACCTATTTTTGCCAAATTCCATCATCTGGTATGACTTTTTCAAGATTTTAGGCTAAAACTTTGAAGTGGCATAACTTTCTACATACAACTCCGTTTGATGCAAATTATATGTCCATTTCATATAACTTTTTGAGATCTAGCTGTAGGAGGTAGTTTGGGGCACAAACTTTTCAAAAAAACCCTCATTTAGGCCATTTTTTCTTAATTTTTAGGATTTTCTGATTTTTCTACTTCAATTTTCAAGTAGCAAACCAGCAGATTTTAATTTGAGTTTTTTTGTGCTTCATCTACATCCTAAAACTGATCTGATCCAATTCCCCACCATTTGGTTTGAGCATTTATGCATGCTATTTCATGTGTTTTTGCATTTTTAGTGTTTTTCTTGCATTGCAAGTAATCTTGTCTAGTAGTGCATGACCAGGTCCAAGCTTGGGAATCTGATTAACATTGATCCTGAAATAGATAGAACATTTCATAGACTCATTAGGCTTCAAGGTAGTGTGCATAGTCATTTGCATAGTAGTAGTAGAGATACTTTAAGTGAGTTTGCATCTGAATTTGCTGCTTCAAGTTCTGAAACTGAACATTCACATCTAGAAAACATGGATAACAATCAGCATGAGAGAACCCTTAAGGAGTTGGCTGCACCTAATGTGGCATATCAACCATTAGGCATTCAATATCCTGAAATTAAAGTCCCTTTTGAATTAAAGTCTGGACTAATCCATTTGCTGCCTAAGTTCAATGGTTCTGCAGGTGAAGATCCTCATAAGCATTTGAAAGAGTTCCATATAGTCTGCTCAACCATGAGGCCCCAAGGAGTCCCTAAAGATCACATCAAGCTGAAGGCATTTCCATTCTTTTTAGATGGTGTAGCAAAGGACTGGCTATACTACCTCCAATCAGGATCAGTTACTTACTGGAATGACATGAAGAGGCTGTTCCTGGAGAAGTTTTTCCTTGCATCCAAAGCTGCAACAATCAGGAAGGAGATCAGTGGCATTAGACAGCTTCCTCAAGTGAGTTTGTATGAGTAATGGGAGAGATTCAAGAAGTTGTATGCAGCCTGTCCACACCACCAAATCAGTGATCAATTGCTCATCCAGTATTTCTATGAAGGACTTGCTCCAATGGAGAGGAGTATGCTTGATGCAGCTAGTGGAGGAGCTCTCATGGATAAAACTCCTACTGCAGCTAGAGCATTGATTGATAATATGGCAGAGAATTCTCAACAATTCAGCACAAGAGCCATGATGCCAACAAGAGAAGTCCATCAGTTAGGCCATCCAATTCCACCTGCACCTAATAATTCATGGCCTCAAGTAATAGTGCAGAGAAATTCTGGCAAAACCCAATCTGGTGGTTCTACTCCTGATCAAGTGATAGTGCAGAGTAGGCTAGAGAGCAGGATTGATGAGCTGACCACCTTTGTAAGGCAATTGGCTGTTGCACAGTAAGATGCTCCACAAAAGATGATGGTGAGAGATTGTCTCATTTGCTGTTCCCAAGAGCATACCTCTGATTGTTGCCCTATGCTTCAAGAAAATAATCAGCAAGCTTCTGTCCAAGGAGTTTATAGTGGAGGTCATCAACAATATAGGCAGCAGCAACAACAGCCATAGAATTTTCAGTAATCTCCAAAGCAATGGTACCAATACCAGTATCAGTCTCATGATCCTGCATTAAGGAACCATCCGAATATGAGATATGTTCAACCTCCTCAGCGGCAACAGGAACCAGTTGGGCAGTATAGTAACAAATACCAGCCACCATTCAAGTAGTAGCAGCAGCAAAACATGCAACTAACTCAGCCAAGCCAAAATTCTGAACCATCATTGCAGGATTTGATGAAGCAAATGGCCAAAAATAATCTGCAGTTCCAGCAAAATGTGAATGCATCTATCCAAGACCTGCAGACACAAATTGGTCTGTTAGCTACTACTGTGAACCAACTGAAATCTCAAGGAAGTGGTTAGTTGCCTTCTCAACCAGAAATTAACCCTCAAGGAAATGTGAGTGCAATAGCCTTGAGGAGTGGCAAGGAACTGCCTACAAGAGAGCCAACTAAGAAGCTGCAAAATGAGCATGAGAAGCTTAACAATTTGCTGTAGAATCAGTTTGATAAGCTGCAGAAAAATCATGTAGACAATGATGCTGTACAAAAAACGAATTCTGCCACAAGCACTTCAGATAATGCTGCACAAAAAGCACCTCTTCCTTTTCCAAACAAAGTTGCTAAACAAAAACCAGCAGCTGCAGATTCTGATAAGGAGCTTCTTGAAACTTTCAGAAGAATTGAAGTGAATATTCCTTTGTTGGATGCGATCAAACAGGTTCCCAAGGATGCCAAATTCCTTAAGGAGTTGTGTACCAACAAGAGGAAACTGAAGGGAGATGAGAGGATTACCATGGGGAGAAATGTGTCAGCCCTCATTCAACCCAATATGCCTGAGAAATGCAAGGATCTAGGAATGTTCACTGTCCCTTGCGCCATTTGGAATTCCACCTTCCAGAATGCATTGCTTGACCTTGGTGCTTCCATCAATGTGATGCCTACATCCATTTACAAGTCGTTGAACCTTGGTCCTTTGCAGCCAAGTCATGTGATCATTACTCTAGCAAATAGAAGCATAGCACACCCTATTGGAGTTGTGGAAGATGTACTGGTCAGAGTGGACAAGCTAATATTTCCAGCAGATTTCTATATCCTAGACATGGAAGAGGGATCTTCTCCACGCAGTCCTGCCTTGATCCTTGGGAGGCCATTTCTGAAAAAGGCAAGGACAAAAATTGATGTGTATTCCGGCATTCTATCCATGGAGTTTGGTGATGATGTGGTGCAGTTCAACATTTTTGAGGCCATGAAACACCCCATGGAAGATCATAGTGCATTTCAGTTAGATGTTATTGAGTTGCTGGTTGATGAAACTTGCTCAAAATTGTTCTTGGATGTGCTGCAGTCAGAGTTTCTAGAATTTATCATTGATGACACCTTCACTTATCCTGATTGCACAGAAACAGAATTGTGTAGTGTGTGTGTAGAAATTGAGGCATGTTTGCATAATACAGATAGTGATTCTGATGGTGATTCTGATGCTGTTTTAGAGGATGATGTAGCAAGTACCTCTAATTCTGATCTTGTTGCAGAACTAGATTCTTCCTCTAGACTACCTCCTTCCATTGTGCAGCCACCCGACTTGAAGCTCAAGCCTTTGCCCAAGCATCTAAAGTACGCATTTTTAGAAGCCAATGACAAGCTGCCAGTGATAATTTCAGCAGAGTTAGATGCTGAACAAGAGGAAAAGTTACTGTAGACGTTAAAGACTCATAAGCAGGTGATAGGTTGGACTTTAGCAGACATTCCAGGAATTAGTCCTTCCACATGCATGCATAGGATCCTGCTGAATGAGGATGCCAAGCTTGTTAGACAGCCCCAAAGAAGACTTAACCCCACCATGCTGGAAGTGGTTAAGAAGGAAGTGAGCAAATTGCTAGCGACTGGCATGATTTACCCCATTTCACACAGTGAATAGGTGAGTCCAGTCCATGTAGTTCCAAAAAAGACTGGGGTGACAGTGATAAAGAACCAACATGATGAGCTAGTTCCCACCAGAATTCAGAATGGCTGGCGAGTATGCATAGACTACAGGAAGCTAAATCAGGCGACTTACAAGGACCATTTTCCCCTTCCTTTCATTGATCAAGTTTTGGAGTGAGTAGCGGGAAAGTCACATTACTGTTTTCTGGATGGATTCTTTGGTTATTTCCAGATTCACATAGCCCCAGAGGACCAGCACAAGACCACTTTCACCTGTCCCTTTGGCACATTTGCTCTCTGGGAGGATGCCATTTGGTTTGTGCAATGCACCTGGCACCTTCCAGAGGTGTATGATGAGCATCTTTGCTAATTTTCTAGAGACTTCACTTGAGGTATTCATGGATGACTTTACTATTTACAGTTCCTCATTTGATGCATGTTTAGAGAGTCTATCTAGAGTTTTAGATAGGTGCATACAATCTAACTTGGTTCTGAACTATGAAAAGTGTTATTGTATGGTAACTGAGGGGATTGTATTGGGGCATGTTGTATCTAGTAAGGGCATTAAGATAGATAGAGCTAAGATTAATGTGATTGCATCTTTACCTTACCCCACTTGTGTGCGGGAAGTGCGCTCTTTTCTTGGACATGCAGGTTTTTACAGGAGGTTCATCAGAGACTTTAGCAAGATTGCCCTACTGCTGTCCAACCTTTTGTAGAAAGATGTAGAGTTTCTGTTTAATCAGGGCTGCACGGATGCATTTGATGAGCTGAAGACACGCCTGACCTCCGCACCTGTCATTTAGCCTCCGAGATGGGATATTCCATTTGAGCTCATGTGCTATGCCTCCAACTATCTTTGTTAGCCTGATCCTTGGTCAGAGAGTGGATAGACAGCCTTATGTTATTGCATATGCTTCTCGTACCTTGGATAAAGCACAGGTGAACTACACCACTATAGAGAAGGAGCTTTTAGCTATTGTTTTTGCATTAGATAAATTTCGTTCATATTTGCTAGGCTCTAAAGTTATTGTTTTCTCTGATCATGCAGCTTTGAGATACTTGCTTAAGAAGTCAGATTCTAAGCCACGACTGATTTGTTGGATGCTTCTTTTGCAGGAGTTTGATATTGAGATTAGAGATAGAAGTGGTGCAGAAAACTTAGTAGCAGATCATTTGAGTAGAATTCAACTGCCACTCGAGGATTTCCCCATTCATGATACATTTCGGATGGCGGTGTATCAGATAGGAGGGCAGGATCCTTCGTATGCAGACTTAGTGAATTATCTTGTTGCCAAAGAGATCCCAGCACACTTTTCGAGAGCCCAGGCTACTAAGTTAAAGAGTGATTCCAAGTACTACATATGGGATGATCCTTACTTATGGAAGATGTGTAGTGACCAGATCATCAGACGATGTGTGCCAGACCATGAATTTCAATCCATACTCAGATATTGTCATTCCTTGGCTTGTGGTGGTCATTTAGGGCCCCAATGCATAGCCCGAAAAGTCTTGGACTCTAGATTGCATTGGCCTACCTTGTTCAAAGATGCGTACAGCTTCTGTAAGACATGTGAGCGATGCCAGCGGACCGGGAATATTTCGTGCAGAAATGAGATGCCTCAACAACCTCTCCTTTTCTGTGAGGTGTTTGATGTATGGGGTATAGATTTTATGGGTCCATTTCCTATTTCATTTGGCTTTGCTTATATATTGTTAGCTGTGGACTATGTCTCCAAGTGGGTGGAGGCAAAGGCCACTCGTACTGATGATGCTCGAGTTGTTGTAGATTTTGTTAGGTCACACATTTTCTGCAGGTTTGGATTTCCTAGAGTTTTGATCAATGACCAGGGATCACATTTCTGCAACCGCACCATGGATGCCTTACTGCATAAGTTTGGGGTCATGCATAGAGTTTCTACACCATACCACCCCCAAACAAACGGGCAAGCAGAGATCTCCAACCGGGAAATTAAGCAGATCCTGGAGAAGACAGTCCAGCCTAACAGGAAGGATTGCAGTTTTCGCTTAGAGGATGCTCTGTGGGTGTACAGGACTACCTACAAAACGCCGATAAGGATGTCCCCTTATCGAGTTGTTTTTGGTAAGGCATGTCATTTTCCGGTGGAAGTAGAGCACAAGGCATTCTAGGCGGTAAAGCAGTGCAATATGAATTTGGAAGCATGCAGTTCGCATAGGAAGCTTCAGTTGCAAGAGTTGGAGGAGATTCGTAAGGAAGCATATGAGAACTCCAACATCTATAAGGAGTGGACCAAAGCATTTCATGACAAGATGATAGGGCGCAAAGAGTTCAAAATTGGTGAAAAAGTTCTTTTATACAATTCTAGACTTAAATTGATGCCTGGTAAATTAAGGTCTAGGTGGGATGGTCCTTTTCTTGTTGTTAACATTTTTCCTTATGGTGTAGTGGAGCTTCAAGACATAGGAACCAAGAAGAGCTTCAAGATTAATGGGCATCGACTCAAGCACTTTCATGAGGACTTAAAGGAGCAAGCACCAGAGGAAGCCACCTTTGGGTTGGCTATTTACCCCGATTGATCATAGGGGAGTGTTCTTACCCCACTTTCATTTTGATTGTTCTACATTGTCCATTATATCTCATGTTGATTACATTGAGGGCAATGTAATCTTTAAAGTGTGGGGGGAGGCACAACATTTTTTTTTTTGCTGCTATTTTTGTGGTTATTACATTCTATTTTGCATATTGTTTTGCATGCTGTCTATTGGTTTTTAAGTGCTTTCAAGGTTATGAGCATATATCAAGTGAGTGAAAAAGTTCATTGTTTGAATGGATTGAATGAATTGCATTTTGGATTCAATAAGTGAGCTTTAAGAGTCAGTTGTATGGATCATTGTGAGATTTTTTTGGGCCTATTGTATAGATGACAACATCATGTCATTCTTTCTTCCTTTCTTGTGTGTTGCATTCATGATTGTATGACACACTAGAACTTGCCTTGAGTTTTCTTTGAGGTCACATTTTTGCATGCATACATAAATATGATTGAGGCATTATTTCTTGAATAAGCTACTTGACCAAATAGCCAACCTTGCATTACATCCTTTGTTGAGCCCCTTTGAGCATTTTTTAACCAATTCTTGTTCTATTAGCTCATTACAAGCCAAAGTGGAAAACCATGAGTTGACCTTACCATTGAGGATAAACAAGCTTTGGAATTGTTTTGGGAATGATTTAAGAACAAGTGTGGGGGTGGCCTTTAAGTTATGTCAAGCGTTTAAAAAAAAAAAAAGAGTAGTAGCATATGTTAAAAATAAATAAATAAATAAATTTCAGTCTCAAAAAAAAAAAAAAAAAAAAAAAAAAGAAGAAGAAGAAGAAGAAAGGAAATTAAGGATTGATATCTAACATTGGCATTCTTTGGGGTAACTTTCATGCTAGCTTCTATGATCATTCCCCATTGTTCTTTTATGCTTCTTTGGTATTGCCTTGTTTATCCTTACATATCCTTACCTTTTCCCTTAGCCTCATTACAATCCATTAAAGTCCTCTTGATTTTTGTGTACATGTATTTTGAGTGGTGGACAAGTAAAACAATAGGCAAGCTTATGGTTGTGCATGCTTCATGATGTACATTTGAGTGATATATAGTAACCTAAACACTTGAGAGTTCAGAGTATGACTTGTGAGGTTTCTTACTTTTGATCCATTCATTTGACTTGATTAGTTTCTCTTGTTGAGTTAAGTGTGAGAAATGATATCTATGATTACTTTGTTCTCTTGACCTTGCTTGGTTTTGTTCATAGTTCTACAACCTTGATTTCCATAGAAAGTGTTATTTAGTGCATGTTTTGATTTCTATTTCCTTAGTTTTTCATTTTAGCCTTGCCCGAGGACGTGCAAAAGATAAGTGTAGGTGGATTTGATAGAGCATTCATTTACACATTATTCTAGTGTTATTCCTAGCTTGTTTACATCATAATTGTGTTTTAATTGACGCAAATAAATGAGTTTGATGACATTGACCTTCATTGAGAACTTGTATAAATGTGTGCTAATTTTCGGATTTCATACTTATTTTGACCTTTCTATCTTCTACAGCCCATATCTTGAGCTACAAGTATCGGAATTAAGCAATCTTTACCTCGTTGGAAAGATAACGAAAAATCTACAACTTTGCTGAAGACCTCAAGATCGAAATCTGTCAAATTCTAGACATAATTTTCATTGCAAAGAGGCTGTAGTAAATGGGCCCAGAATTGAGTCTTTCTTGGGCCTATTTGTTTTAGATGGACTTGGCCCTCTTATGAGGTTTTTGAGTTTTCTAAAAATACCATTAGAGAGAGGGGGGACAGGTGAAAAAGGTGTGGAATTTGAAGGAGTTTAGGTTTTTCATTAGAGAGTAAGTTTTTATTATTTTTTTTTGGTTTTGATTTCTTTTTGCTGGACGTTTCTGTTTATTTGTCCATGGCGATGGAAGGCTGAATTTTGCTTTCAGCTTAGGAGGTTCATCACTCAATGCATGGATTCTGAGGTTTAGTGTTTAATTATATTCAATTTCAATCTCTATTCTTCCCTCTCTTTCTACAATTCTGATTTTCATTTATTCTCTCAAACATTGATCAATGGTTGATGAAGCTATTCTGATTAGAATAGAATTGTTTGTTTCAGAATTGAATCCTAATTAGATTTGGATTGATTAATTCAAATTGGATTAGATTAAAATAGAGGGCTAATCTCAGATTTGGGAATTAGGTTAAAATCGAATTAAACACTTGAAGATCTTCTTGTTTTTAGTTTGAAATTAACAGAATGGAGCTGAATGCGAAATGCTTCTTGTGAACCTATGATGAATCCTAATTGTTGTGAATGAATTTCCTAAGTTGATCCTCAATCAAGTGATTTTTCTGCAACTGTTTTAAATTCAATTAGATTTCTGAGTTCTTGTTAATGAAACCCCCCCCCCATTTTGGTTATCTTAATGTATTCACGAAATTTAGAGTAATTCCTTAGGAAATGATCTAGGTTTGCACCTACTACTACATTCTTTTGTTCAAAACCTAGTCTATTTGAGTGCATTGCGATAGTGCGCGTCACAGCACTCAAGTTATGAACACTTAAATTTGGCTAACTTAAACTGCCCTATTCTAGCCTAGTTAGGATTTAGGACAACTTTCATGAATTATTGGGAACAACATGGATTGAATTTTATTTTGAAATTTTTATGGCATGTTACTCTATGTCTTAACTTTCTAAAAAATTGGTTTCACTCAATTTGAAGGATTATAGGGCAAGTTATGTCCAGCTCAACTCACTCTGGTCAGAACCCAGAGCCAAAAACTAGGGTAAATTTCAAAAATTCATATCTTTTTCAATAGTAATCCACTGGTCTTATAATTTGTATCGTTGGAAAGATCTAAATATCTAGTTTCATTTAAAATTAGTGTCATCTCATTTTGAGGTACGAGGCCGTACACTTCATAGTACGGGCACGTTTGGGATTTTGTTTTCACCCAATTCTGTTTGAGTTTCCTTTTGAGTTTTTTGATCAAGTTCTTAACCCAAACTAAGTTTCCTCATCTCAAATCACTAGAAAAATATCAAAACACCAACATACAAGCATGGCATAAGGGAAACACAGCAGCCACATAGTCACGTGATACATAAAATAACTAAGGATTTGAGCTATCTACCTCAAAATTCTTGAAACCATGGAAGCAAGGAAGCCAAGAACCAACTCCTAGCATTCTTCCTTCACCATGGCACCAACTCACATGAGTGTAGGGAGGCTCCATTTGAGCTTTAATCATGAAATTGTTAGAGAGGTTTTATAGAGAAGGAGGTGAAAATCAATTTTCATAAAAGGAGTAAGAGAATTTGAGGTCAAGAAGGCCTCCAATCTTAAACTTGAAGCTCTTGGCCATGGAGGTAGGGAAAGAAAGGAAAAAGAAGAAGAAATAGAAAGAATATGGCAGATGGTGAGGGGCAAAAATCTTAGGGAGTTATGGGGAATTATGGGAGTCTTAAAGCACTAAGTGGTAAGGACACCTTGCATGCTATTGGTTGATCCTTGGGTGGTTGGAATTAGGCCAAACCTCCCTTATTCTATGGCTATCAAGGCGCTATTTATGGGGTGGAGGAGGCCAAATTTTTTACCACCTAATTTAGGGTTCTCAATGTATAATTCTATTGATTCAGTTCTGGAAGTTTAAAATATTGAATCTTAACTGATTTCCTTCAAATTGGCAAAATAGTACTAAATAACTTTGAGAAATTTTCAATATCTCTATTCTAATTGTTCTTAAATCTAATCTCTCTAAATAACATCTAATTAACTCCTAATTAACCTTTAATTAACTTCTAATTAACCTTACTTATTCAATAAAATCGAATAAAATGATTAACAGCGTAAATTGAATGTTTTGCAAAAATTTTGCGCCTTTTATTTTCTTTTTTGTAGCTAATGGCATCTTTATAATTTTGAGCAAGTCCAGGGGCACCCCCTATCATTTCATACTTCAATATCTCCGTGGCTCAATCAGTTGAGATTTAAACTTTTACGGTTCCACCATGTGATCTTGTTCCGTTTAAAGGCCTATTCCGCTAACTTTAGAGATGCAGGGACATAAGTGTCATTTTCTGAAAAGCTCTAAGGGCATTATGGAATTCATTAGGTGGGGTCAAAGTGTAATTTCTAATACTACAAATAACAAAAGTTTATAGGGCACTTTTGTTATTTTCTAATTTTTAACATATGACAGTGCCATATTATCAACAGCAGTGTTATGCTACCCTATATTTCTGAGTGTGAGAATTGTCATGGTATAGTGCTGTTTGAGAAATTCTCACACTACCTAAGAAAAATAATTCCAAATTTCTATTATGGTATTTTTAAGAAGAATGGGGATATTACACTAGGGATACACATTTTAAGGTTAGCTTAAATAGCTTAAATAGTCCAAAGAATGCCTTAATCATTTCACCAAGATGCACTACCCTAGGATTTCACTTCAGCAGAGAATCAAACATGTCCTAAGATAAAAGTCAATCCAAATATGCCACATAAGCTTTTTCTAGAAAACAAATCTTGTTCAACACCAAGAAAATGCACAATCTCATATCAAAGTACTAACATGAATTATGAATAAGAGCATGACCCATTAAAAACATTGTGCTTATGATGCTCTAATTCATGAAAATTCAAGCAAGTATTGAGTAGTTAATACAATTCTCAAAAGAAAACTTTCGCATAGATACAATTAAGAGACTCTATATCTTTTAAAAGACCATATTAACATAAAGAAATTAAAAATAAATAAATAAAAGACACCTAAAATTTAGCAAAGAAAATATAAGCAATAAACTAACAACAACTAAGCAAATCAAAATAAAATAAAGCACTAAAACTCCCTTGATTTTCTTGTAGTGAACCATCACCTACTGCTCAACATCATCATCATTATCCAGATATGGAGGAAGTGAAGAAAAATGGTCTAAATCAACTATAACAATCTAATCACAAGCCTAAATCATCTACTTCATTTCTCAATGTTGCTTATTGTGAGTTAACATCAAATAAGGCCAAGGAAAATGTTCTAATGCATGCTAACAATTAAGAAAATATTTTTGGTGGTGGACACTATATACATCCCCTTACAAAGGCTCCAAACTCAGGGAGACACTTAAGCCGACTCAACAAACACTAAACTACCATAAACATAAAAATAAAAGGCAATAAAACTTAGGTTGCCTTCCAAGAAGCACTAATTTATGGCCTTTAGTTTAACCTATGAAAAACATCTTTTTATCCTAATCAAAGTATCATAAATGTATATTTTTCTTACAAATAGTAGAATTATCAAATATTTACCAAGGAAATGCACAAGAATAACAAACAAAATATGAGAAACATAAACCACTCGTTTGTGCATAATGTAAGGAAAACTAATAGCTATCGATTTGTGCATCTCTAATTCACTAAGACATAGAAACACCAACCTTTATTGAATTTTCCTCATCTAGAATTTTCATATCTCCTAACACATATGCCTTCCTCAGTTCCTCATTGATTGCCACAACTACTCCATTATCTTGATCATCATGCACTTTTGACTCATAATGTAGGCATAAACATATAGGATGTATGCTACTTAAACAAACATTAGAAAAATCCAGTGATGAATCTAGTTTTCGGCTTAAAAAATGGACACAAACATGTTTGATGTATGACACTTGAACATATGTCACAATAAGGAAAAATGATTAGGCACACATTTGTTGGATGTGTAAAACTTCCACATATATCATAATGATAACCATCCATCCAAGAAGAGGTAAACAGAGACAAGTAAATTTTTTTTAAAAACTTTTTTTTTCCATACTAAGTAGAAAAATAAAAGAAGAATCTAAAAAAAAATCTAAATTAGAAATTTATCAACTTCTATTGTTAGTAATAAAACACTCAATCCCCCTATAATGGCCCCAAAAACTTGATAACTATTCGGCAAATGCAACAAATTGTTCAAATAATAAACAAAGAATATCATAAATCTAATTGTTGTGTCATGTGATATTATGTTGATGATCAAGCAATCCAAAATTCAAAAAAATTGGACATTCATAGATATATAATCTAATAGTTAATATTTATTTATTTTCAAAAGCATATTATACATCAAGATAAATTGGGATGATGTGATAACTATTCGACAAGTACACTAAATCATTTAAGTAGTAAACACAATAAGTGAGTATCATCCCACAAGAACTAGTGTTACCAAACAACAATTCGCTAACAATTTATATTGAGATTGTCACTACTTTTTGATTAAAGGAAGCTCTAAAACTAGAAATTAAAACAAGTAATGATTTAAGCGAGAATTAACAAAGGTAACAACTACACTTAAAAATGCTAGAGATTTCCGGTTTTCTAATTTTTCTTAATATCAAATGAATTCCAAATTACTTGAGTTGAGAATTGCTAAATAAAGGAAAGGATTTTAAATGATTGACCCCAATTCTTTGGTGAAATCAACCCTCATTTTCTCACTAAAAGATGTTAATTCCTTCATTATGCTTCAATGAAAAGAGTGTTTAAGCACAAAAATTAATGCACAATTCACATAATTTCAAGATACATTCCTAAACCTTGAAAATCATGAGTTTAATCCCTAGAACTAGTTTGCACACAATTCATACACAATTCAACCACATTAGAACTCACCCCTACCCCTAGCAAAAAGGTCTAGTAACTCATGTTATGAAAGAAAACAAATAAAAAAGAGGAGGTAAAAGAAAAACCTAAGAGAAACCAATAATTCGAAGTGATGATTCCTCAATCTCTTCTCCTTAAGTTGTCTCTTAGCCTCCTTCTAGCCTTATGTAATACCCAAGTCAAGAATTACATGAATGGTGATACCTTGTCTTGTCAGACCCCGCAGAAATTCTAGGACCCCGTAGAAATTCTAAATCTGAACCTTATGCCTCCTTAGAGGGCTATATGATGGGGACATTTTCGTGGGATCAAAAGTCCCGATAATTGTTCCTTGTATATCCAAGAATCGAAGAGTAATTTTTAATGAATTTCAAGAAGTCATTAATTGTTTCATTTTTAGCCCAAAGGTTAAAGAAAATGTGAATATTTTTAGGAATTTGTGCTGAAATCCAAAAGCTGGATTTGATTCTTAAAGATTTTGATTTTTCTAATATTTTTATTGGATTTAAATAGAGGGTTTTCCTTTATTTACGTTTATGTTTTAAAGTTAATGGACAGTAAAGTTAATGTAAATAAGTGTGTAAGACTGTGGCCTGAGGACCATTAGAGATTAGACGAGGAAGAAGAACCAAAATTCTAGAATATGGGAGCCACGCTCGAGCGCAGCTCCTTGGGCTCAAGTGTGGAGGCACGCTCTATTGGCAGAGATGACATGCAAAGAGGGGTTGCATTGTGTCTTAACCAAAAATTTTGAGCCTGAAAACTTTTCTAAACAACTTTCTCAAGTCCAAGACTTGGAATACGGAAGTAATTTGGTCAAAAATAATATGTGTATATATTATGCAAGAATGTATTTGAATGATTTAAAGGCTACACAAATTAGAGAATTTAATAAAGACAATAAGTAAAGAGAGAGAGAGGGACAGAATAATCATACTGCAAGGTTTATCCTGGTTCGGCCAAACCAATGCCTACATCTAGTCCCCAATTCTTCGTTGAGATTTTTATACCACGAGTGTTCTTTTTCCAAGCCTCTCCAAGCTTCACAACCAAGTAGTATTTATCCTAACTTCTCCAAGCTCACTTTGACCACTATCGGGTCAAGTTACAAGAGATTTGATAAAAAGTTTGATGTTTACACTCACATTAAAAGCTCTTTATAGAGTACTAATCAAATACGTACTACAACATCCTCAATTTTTTATTGTGTTAAATTACATCAGTAACCTAGAGTAATTAGGCACTTAATGAGAAATTATGAGATTAAGACTTAATTAAGGAATTAACGAAGTGTTTATGAGCTAACTGTAACATCCCCATTTTCATCTAAGCCAATTAGCTCGGTATCTCCAGTTAAATAGAGGGATTAGCGATTAATTAAGAACTAATCGGCTAATTTCGAGAGCAAGGGCTTAGTAAATTAAAGGCAAGTCAACAAGATAAGTGAAAGTCAACAATTGAAACATAATGCATTAAAAGTTACAATTAGAAGCCTAATTGCCCAATCCATGTTAATTCATGATTTAGAGCATAAAATCAAGGTGACCCAACCTTATTAACTAAGAGCATACAAGCATCACATCTTAATCACAAAAAAAAATTAACCCTCACACCTTCTTTACATAATTAATGAGAAAAATCCTTTTCATTGAAAATGTGTTAAAGTATAGTTAAACCAATTGAATTAATTAGCATTTAGATAATTGTAACAATTGTAAAAATTTAGAAACTTCCCTTTAATTATTGTTTGAAAGTTTGGTCAAGGCAAGAGCCATATCCAACCATCCATTTGCCTTCTCATCATACACCATTAGATTAAGAGTCCATGTTAGTAGATTTCTTGAGTCAAGACAAAAGATGTACTCTCCTCCATCAAGATTGTGACACTTGGAGTGATCATATTCACCCAATGCCAATCCTAAGATAGATCATGCTTTTAGAAAAATAGTACATGGTCCTTACCCAAGTGCCAAGACTCAAAGGAAACATAACTCCCTCTTTTGCCCCAAGGTTTTCCCCATTCTCTTGCTTGTTGTAAGAAGCAAAATCACATCACTCTCTCCCCCATCATTTGTGCCATCAGCCCACTCTCTCTCCCCCTCACTTTATTTTTCATTTCCTCTCTCAAGACCCAAAGCTCTCTCCTCTCTCCAAGTCCCATTCCTACTCTCTTGTTCTTCCAATCCTCCTTGTTCTTCTTCCAATCTCCCTACTACTTCTCACCTCATTTCCATCACCACCCTCACAATCCCTTCAAGGACCACCATTTTTGGTCTTTGGAGAAACAAGATCACCCATACACAAGCCCCATTTCCAAGCTTTCAAGTAGGAAGGTTTTCTCCAACCTTCTCCACATTCAAAATCCTTCAAGAAGCTCTCTTTGGTAGTGACTCTAACCCTTCTTTTTCATGTATTTTTCAAGCTCTAGAACTCCTAAGCTCTTCATAGCTAGGTGGTTTTAAGACTTGCTTCAAGGTCTCACGACCATATCTTGCTCTATGAGTTTTTCTTGTCTTGTTGAAAATGTTGTCTTCAAATGAGATTATGTGGCATGATAGTTTTTATCTATCTTGCTTTATTTGTCTTAAAATACTGATTTGGTGACTAAAATCTTGAATATGATGGTGGCATAAAACATAAAAATGGTGATTTGAAGTGGTATGGTAACATCTCCACAAGTTTGATATGTAAAACATAAAAACTAGTTAAGCTAGAATTCTGGCAGTCTGAAATACTTATCGTATAACTCATTATACAAAACTCAAAATGTAATGAAACTAATTTTTTGTGAAGATATACTCAAAGAGCTTTCCAAACATATAAAATACGTGAAATTTGGATTTAAAATGAAGGAGATATGATTTTTCAAAGTTGGCTGTTCCTGGATGGATTTCTGTTTGGGCAGTCTGCACTAAAAACCTTATAACTGGAGCTACAAAAATTATTTTTGAGTGGGACCAAGTTTTTTAGAAAGCTGACACACAAAGGAACACTCCCATAAAACAGTTTTGTCAGATTCGATGCGAACAACTCCCAGTGGAGTTGACAATCCACTAACCCGAGTTGAACTATCAAGTCTGAATAGTCAGAATAAAATGTATATAACTCAAGTTACAAAATGAATTTTTTAGTGGGGCTTATTTTGTTTAAAAATAGACTCATAAAAGTATAATCATACCAAAATTTGAAGAAAAACAATAAAAGGTGAAATTATGGTGAATTTTTGAAGTTACTGCCCCACTATAAAAGAAAAAAACTGGTTATGGTGAAATTCGAAGGATAATGAGAAATAAGCTTTAAGACATTAAGACCCCTACATTAAGCATTGGAAAAACCTTCACAATTCAACTTAAAAGTTTCAAGAAGGATAATAGATGAAATTGGCCCAACGCCTAATAAAAGAGTTTACACAAGAGACAATCTCATTTAAAAGCTTGCACCAAATCTGTTCAACTAAGCTCATAAAATTTTGCTTGAGAATATGTCTATGTTTATGTGCAAGCATGATGCTATGATGATGATGATATGAATATGATATGTTGATGATATGATACTTAATGGTATGTGATATTGGATTTCCCTATTTAGCAAAATTTTGGGAAGCTTCGGTCTAGCCGTTATGGTGCCGAAATTTTGCAGAAATTATGGACTTAGAAATATTTTGCATCATAAGCTTTAATAAGCAGAGATTTAATTAAGTGTATGATCCTTCAAAAGGGAAGATGACCTAATTTAAGCTCCTCACCCACAACTCACATAAGGCATGGCATGACCCAATTAGTGTGAGTATAGGGGATAGGGCTTACATGAGGCATGGCATGACTTGACTAGTGCAAGTCACAGAAATTCTATGGTGGCGACGGCCATGGTATGAGCTCATTACCACTTATGTTTAGTGGGTGAACAGAAAAGACTTAAGATAAAGTCAAGTTAAGAAAAGAAAAGGGACTTCGGTCTAAACCCTAAATGGGGAAGAAGTTGGGAGAATCTTATGGCGTAGTCATGCATGTTTTTTGTAATTATACTTGTGCTCATGTATATTATGATATAAATGATTAGAGGGTATGTTAAAAATTGAATTCGCTTCGGATAGTCATGTTTTCGAAAATCTAAGAATTGGACCTTATGCATGCTCACTATTTTCATTTATAAAAACTGAAGTGGCTGGGACGATGACGATGACACTCTCGTGTCAAGTTCGAGTCCTACTGAGAAATCTTATTTCTCACTGCAGTTATTTTCCGTCTTGTCACCAAATACCTATGGCGTAGCTGGTGGAGTAGAGTGGAGCATGGATTCTCCCCACCATGAGTGGACCTACGACGCTGATGCGCAAACTATCGTGGCTATGACCACCACGGTAGTCCACACCTACTTTCACCTTGGTCATATACATGAGGGAGTGGAGCCCGACTTTCCGCCAACCCCAGTTGACGTTTCTTCTGCATACCTTGGACAGTCGCTAGGTCCTTGGGATTTTCCACCCGAGCCTTTGCCGGACATTGAGATGGAGCCGATGTCTCTGGACCTGCCAACAACCGAGCCAGTGCCATGGCCTGTGATTCCCGTGGTCGATGTGAGCTCTACGGCCACTCCGAGGACCGCAGTCGCTTTGCCGCCACTCCCTAAGTTTCACCCCGTTACATCTGAGGAGGACCCCTCCGAGGAGCGTTCTTCGGTAGCCAACTGTACTCCGGGTCATCCTGTTCGTTGCATAGAGGTGATCAGCAGGCACCCTTGTATCATCCGTACTCCTCACGTTCCCCGAGGCCGAGGAACGAGGGGAACCAGGCACTCGAGGACCTGATTTTCATCCGATAGAAGGGCGCGGAAGAGGCAAGGAAGCTAGAATGTGTGATATGATTCAGGGGGAAAGTTTAGTGTTGTGATTGATTTTTGTTTGTTTTTAATCAGAAATGGATATAGGCATACACTCAAGAGAAGATGGGAAGGTGAGTGATAAGTCTTGTTTTGATCGCCACAAGTTGCCTTGATAAGATCAGATTTAGTCCTTTGCCCAAGAACAAAAGGGAAGTTCTCACAAGTGGGAGAAAACTCAAAAAGAAGTCTATTCATAATCTGTCTTGTGTTTGTACATTAAGTTCCTATTTGTAATATGAAAGTTACTGCATATTGAGTTGCAGCCACTACACATTCCACTAAATAGTAACTCCCAATAACATTGAAAACATAAGTAACTGACCCATTATCTATCATAATTGCCTAGGAACTCTTAAAAACTTGAAACTGACTTGGAAAACAGCTGAAAACCTTCTGAAATTGGAGACATTAAAAGGTGCACGAAAACTACAAGAAAATAAGACAAATTACACCTAATTAAAACTAATTATTCCAGCCCAATCTGATTGCAACTTGATCACTTGAATTGGGCTTCATCTTGGGTCTTCAAGTGACTTCTACATGTTGGACTTGGCTATTCTTCAAGCTAAATAAGATTGGTCCATTTTGGAAGCTCATGCTCAATTGGATTGCTCTTGGTCTTTGCTTCTTTGACTAGGCCTTGCAAAGCTTCTTTTAGCCTTTTTGCTCTAGCTCTGGTCATTGGGCCATCCATGCCTTGTAATTGATCTTGAACATTATTGGCCTTGATTGAATTCTCATCAATGTGTCTACTTGGGCCTATTTTATTATTGCTCCTTATCCTATGTACTTCATTTTGTGACGAATTTTGTCATATTTGCTTATGTTTGATATTTTGGGGCCATGGCATGACCATGAGTCTCCTTTTTATGTATTGTTAAATATTATGAGACTTTATTTACATATGGTTGTTTTAGTAAGGTGAATGTGTTACATTTCTACTTATCCATTGTTCCTTTATTTTACGACATGCTCGTTTATAGCCATCTTCTCGGTCGAGGCTTTACTTTCCAAAACGCTGCAAAGCGACGACGTATTTATTTCAAAAAAAAAAAGATTTACTGGTATTTTCTGCATAACTTAACTTATAAATGAAGTTTAGTTTTCCACGAGCATAGGTAACAACTAATAAAATGCTGTAATGCAACTTAAGCGTAGTATGGGTTTATTAGGGTGTTACATTATGATATCAGAACAGTTCATCCTGTTAAAGCCTAAGGTTGGACTGACTATGCTTCCAAGCATAACTCTACGTGCACTATGTTAAGTCATGCTGTGGATCCTGTCTGTATGATGGGATGTAGGACTTAGAATGCATGACCATCATGTGAGATTGCTTTTAGTTGCCGCCATCCTTATGCTGGATATTGGGCCTGATCAACTCGATATTTCTGTTTTGGTGTGTTCAGGAACTAATGGCAACTCACAGATGTACCGCCAATGAGCTTAGCAACAGCACGAACATCGCCGATTTCATGAGAACTTTCCAACAAATGGCGAATGCCATGCAAGCTCAAGTTACAGTAGCCGAACACATGATAGATCAGCTAAATCGAAGGTCTGAAGATTCCATCGGCGAAAATGGAGCAAGTACCGAGTATCAGAAGTTTTCGGAGTTTCGCAAGACAAACCCGCCCAATTTCAAAGGGGCTTTCAACCCTGAAGAAGCTGATGAATGGATTAAGGAGATCGAAAAGATCTACTCTGTGCTGGCTTGCTCAGAGACCCAGAAGGTAGCCTTTGCTACTTATATGCTGAAGACGGATGCTGAATTCTGGTGGAAGGAAGCGAAGAGCTTGATGGAGAGCGACCAAAGAGAAATCACTTAGGATATCTTCAACGCAGCTTTCTATGAGAAGTACTTCCTGGTGTCTGTAAGGAATGCGAAGGAGATGGAGTTCTTGAGGCTCTACTAAGGAGGTATGAGCATTCTTTGAGTACAGCGAAGTTTGAGGAGCTGTGCAAGTTTTCTACACTATATCAATGGAACCAGATGAGAGCGGAAGTGCATGAAATATGAAGGAGTGCGAGGGCTGACATCCTGGCATCCGTGGCCCCGTTGGAGATTCGGAGCTATGCGGCCCTTGTCAACAAGAGTCGCGTAGTGAAGGAATGCAACTATAAATTGGCAATCCAAAGGTCGGAGGCCCATAAGAGAAGGCAAGCATCTCAAGGGCAACACTCAAGCGATCCCATAAAGAAGCCCTACCATGGTAAAGGTTCTAAGGGCAACCAACCACAGAGGCCCTCCGCCAATCCTCCAAGACCCGCCAACCAGCCCCCGAAGCCTGCAACAAGTTCCGTCTGCCCTAAGTGTGGGAAGCAACACAAAAGGGTTTGCTATGCCGAACAAAATGTTTGCTTCAAATGTGGACAGCCCAGTCATTTCGCTAAGAACTGCACCAAGGACACGCCTGCCGTAAACCGCAATGCCAAGGATAGGTTTTCATCATGAATGTTGAGGAAACCACGGAGTCTGATGATCTCATTTGAGGTATGTGCGAAGTGAACGATAACATCTTAACTGTACTGTATGACTCTGGTGCTACGTATTCTTTTATTTCCCATGATTGCATAAGTAGATTGGGGTTGTCTGTTTCTAAAATGCCTTATATGTTGCTTGTTTCTACTCCTACTGGGAAACTAGTTAGAACTTGTCTGTGTTATTTGAAATGTCAAATTCACATTGATGGTAGAACTTACGAGTCTGATTTAATCTGCCTTCCTTTATTTGGTTTAAATCTAATCTTAGGCATGGATTAGCTTTTAGCTAACCATGTTATGTTAGATTGTGCTGCCAAGTCGATCATATTCCCTTTTATACCTTCTAAACCTGTTAGTTTAAGTTTGAAACCCGTTGTGTTGTACTGTTGTAAGACTGAGAATCAAGAATACGTTCTCCTATTGGCTAGTGAGGTTGAACTAGAGCAAGCTCTTGATGAGATTCCTGTGGTGAATGAGTATCTTGAAGTCGTTCCTGAGGATATCCCTGAGTTTCCCCTTGAAAGAGAAATAGAGTTTTCCATAGAATTGGTGCCAGGAACTGGACCAATATCTATTGCACCCTACTGAATGTCCCCTTTAGAGTTGGAGGAGCTAAAAACCCAACTGGAGGAGTTGCTAGAAAAGAAGTTTGTGAGACCAAGTGCCCCACCTTGGGGAGCCCCGGTGCTATTTGTCAAGAAGAAGGATGGAAGCATGAGGCTGTGCATAGATTATCGGTAGTTGAACAAGGTCACAGTGAAGAACAAGTAGCCCTTACCAAGGATAGATGACCTGATGGATCAACTCAGAGGAGCAGAGGTGTTTTCAAAGATAGATCTAAGGTCGAGATACCATCAGGTTAGAGTGAAGGAGGAAGATATTCCCAAGACGGCCTTTAGGACTAGGTATGGGTATTATGAGTTTAGAGTAATGTCATTTGGATTGACTAATGCCCCGGCTGTGTTTATGGATTATATGAACAGGATCTTTAGGCCGTATCTGGATAAGTTTGTTGTGATCTTTATAGATGATATCCTGATCTATTCAAAGACGAAGGAGGAGCACGAAGAGCACCTTAGGATTGTATTGGAAATCCTGAGGCATAAGAAGCTTTATGCGAAGTTATCGAAATGTGAGTTTTGGCTAGAAGAAGTGAAGTTCTTGGGTCACATCGTCTCTAAGGGAGGGATATCCGTGGACCCAAGCAAAGTGGAAGCTGTAATGAACTGGGAGAGACCTACGACGGTGATGGAGATTCAGAGTTTTCTCAGCCTAGCCGGATACTATCGGAGGTTCATAAAGGGATTTTCTCAGATATCCCTACCCTTGACTAAACTCACTAGGAAGAATGCCATTTTTGTTTGGATTGCAGAGTGTGAGAAAACTTTTCAAGAGTTGAAGGCGAAGTTGACTTCCACACCTGTACTAGTTCTGCCTGACCCTAAGGGAGCCTTTGAGGTTTACTATGATGCCTCTGGGAGAGGTTTAGGTTGTGTTCTGATGCAAGATCATAATGTGGTAGCTTATGCCTCTAGGCAACTGAAACCTCATGAAGTAAATTACCCAACCCATGACCTAGAGTTAGCGACCGTGGTGTTTGCCTTGAAGATATGGAGGCACCATTTATATGGAGTTAGGTTTGAGGTATTCTCGGATCACAAGAGTCTGAAGTACTTGTTTGATCAGAAGGAGCTTAATATGAGGTAGAGAAGGTGGATGGAATTCTTGAAGGATTATGATTTCGGTTTGAACTACCACCCCGGTAAGGCCAATGGGGTGGCAGATGCTCTGAGCCGCAAGTCATTACATGTGTCGTGGATGATGGTCAAGGAAGCGGAGTTGATTGAGAGTTTTAGAGACCTGAACCTCAGAGTTGTCCTGACCCCTTATAGCATAAGGTTGAATCTGATCAAGGTAACGAGTGAGTTCAAAGGACAAATTATGCAGGCACAGGAAGAGGATGAAGAGTTCTTGAGGATAGTAGCCCAGGTGAAAAAGGGAAAGTTGAAAGGATTAACTCAAGATGTTGATGGCATGTGGAGGTACCAAGGGAGGATATGTGTACCTGCTAAGGATGACCTGAGGAGGATGATTGTAGAAGAAGCTCACAAAGGTCATTTCACCATGCATCCTGGCATGACGAAGATGTACCAAGACCTCAAGAGGATGTTTTGGTGGCCAGGCATGAAACGAGACGTAACAGATGTGGTGAATAAGTGCTTAGTTTGTCAAAAGGTGAAAATTGCGCACCAAAAGCCCTCAGGCATGCTGCAGCCATTGGAGATCCCTGAATGGAAATGGGATGGAATCTCTATGGATTTCGTGATGGGTTTACCCCGAGCACAAGCTAGATTTGATGCCATATGGGTTGTTGTGGATAGATTGACAAAGTCTGCCCACTTCTTACATATAAGAGCGAATTATCCTTTGGATAAGTTAGCCCAGCTATACATCCAAGAGATTGTGCGACTGCACGAATTACCTACTACCATTGTGTCTGATAGAGACCCAAGGTTTACCTCTAGGTTCTGGGGAGCCTTGCAAAAGGCATTCGGGACAAAACTTTGTTTAAGTACAGCCTACCATCCCCAAACTGATGGACAATCGGAAAGAACCATACAAACCCTAGAGGATATGTTGAGAGCATGTGTCATGGATTGACCCGGAAGTTAGGACAAACACCTACCCCTCATCGAGTTCACCTATAACAATAGTTTCCATGCTAGTATTGGAATGGCGCCTTATGAAGCCCTGTATGGCAGAAAGTGCAAATCTCCGCTTTGTTGGTATGAACCGGGTGAGCAAAGCCTCTTAGGACCTGATTTAGTCAGACAAACCACCGAACAAATTAAAAAGATAAGGGAAAGGATTCTCACTGCACAGAGCTTTCAGAAGAGCTATGCGGATAAGAAAAGAAAGCCAATCGAATTCCAAGAGGGAAAACATGTATTCTTGAAAATCACTCCTATAACAGGTATTGGTAGAGCCCTTAGAGTCAAAAAGTTGAGCCCTCGTTTTCTTGGCCCTTTTCAAATCTTGAAACGAATAGGAACAGTTGCCTACCAAATAGCATTACTACCCCACTTGTCAAACCTTCACAATGTTTCCCATGTTTCCCAATTGAGAAAGTACAACTCTGACCCCAATCATCTTCTTGAGCCAGAAAGTGTACAGTTAAGGGAAGACTTAACCTTCGACTTACCGCCTATGAGAATCATAGATAGGAAGGTCAAGCAACTGAGGAACAAGTCTATGCCAATGGTAAAAGTGGCATGGGGAAGAGGAAGCTTGGAGGAGCACACGTGGGAGCTCGAGGCAGAGATGCAAAGAGATTATCCCCACCTGTTTTCAGGTAATGAATTTTGAGGGCAAAATTCTTTTCAATGAGGGGAGAAATGTAACATCTCCATTTTCATCTAAGCTAATTAGCTCGGTGTCTCCGGCTAATTAGAGGGATTAGCGATTAATTGAGAACTAATTGGCTAATCTCGAAAGCAAGGGCTTAGTAAATTAAAGACAAGTCAACAAGATAAGTGAAAGTCAACAATTGAAACATAATGCATTAAAAGTTACAATTAGAAGCCTAATTGCCCAATCCTTGTTAATTCATGATTTAGAACATAAAATCAAGGTGACCCAACCTTATTAACTAAGAGCATACAAGCACCACATTTTAATCACATAAAAAAATTAACCCTCACACCTTCTTTACATAATTAATGAGGAAAATCCTTTTCATTAAAAATGTGTTAAAGTGTAGTTAAACCAATTGAATTAATTAGCATTTAGATAATTGTAACAATTGTAAAAATTTAGAAACTTCCCTTTAATTATTGTTTGAAAGTTTGGTCAAAGCAAGAGCCATATCCAACCATCCATTTGCCTTCTCATCATACACCATTAGATCAAGAGTCCATGTTAGTAGATTTCTTAAGTCAAGACAAAAGATGTACTCTCCTCCATCAAGATTGTGACACTTGGAGTGACCATATTCACCCAATGCCAATCTTAAGATAGATCATGCTTTTAGAAAAATAGTACATGGTCCTTACCCAAGTGCCAAGACTCAAAGGAAATACAACTCCCTCTTTTGCCCCAAGGTTTTCCCCACTCTCGTGCTTGTTATAAGAAGCAAAATCACATCACTCTCTCCTCCCTCATTTGCACCATCAGCCCACTCTCTCTCCCCCTCACTTCATTTTTCATTTCCTCTCTCAAGACAGAGAGCTCTCTCCTCCCTCCAAGTCCCATTCCTACTCTCTAGTTCTTCCAATCGTCCTTGTTCTTCTTCCAATCTCCCTACTACTTCTCACCTCATTTCCATCACCACCCTCACAATCCCTTCAAGGACCACCATTTTTGGTCTTTGGAGAAACAAGATCACCACCCATACACAAGCCCCATTTCCAAGCTTTCAAGTAGGAAGGCTCTCTCCAACCTTCTCTACATTCAAAATCCTTCAAGAAGCTCTCATTGGTAGTGACTCTAACCCTTCTTTTTCATGTATTTTTCAAGCTCTAGAACTCCCAAGCTCTTCATAGCTAGGTGGTTTTAGGACTTGCTTCAAGGTCTCACGACCATATCTTGCTCTATGAGTTTTTCTTATCTTGTTAAAAATGTTGTCTTCAAATGAGATTATGTGGCATGATGGTTTTTATCTATCTTGCTTTATTTGTCTTAAAATACTCATTTGGTGACTAAAATATTGAATATGATGGTGAGATAAAACAAAAAAATGGTGATTTGAAGTAGTATGGTAACATCTCGACAAGTTTGATATGTAAAACATAAAAACTAGTTAAGCTGGAATTCTGGCAGTCTAAAATACGTATAGTATAACTCATTCTAAAAAACTCAAAATATAATAAAACTAATTTTCTATGAAAATAGACTCAAAGAGCTTTCCAAACATATAAAATATGTGAAATTTGGATTTAAAATGAGGGAGATATGATTTTTCAAAGTTGGCTATTCCAGGATGGATTTCTGTTTGGGCAGTCTGCACTAAAAACCTTATAACTGGAGCTACAAAAATTATTTTTGAGTGGGACGAAGTTTTTTAGAAAGCTAACACACAGAGGAACACTCCCATAAAACAGTTTTATCAGATTCCATGTGAGGAACTGCCAGTGAAGTTGACAAGCCACTGACCCGAGTTGAACTATCAAGTCTGAACAGTCAGAATAAAATGTGCATAACTCAAGTTACAAAATGAATTTTGAGTGGGGCTTGTTTTGTTTAAAAATAGACTCATAAAAGTATAATCATACCAAAATTTGAAGCAAAAGAATAAAAGGTGAAATTATGGTGAATTTTTGAAGTTACTGCCCCACTGTAGAAGAAAAAAACTGGTTATGGTGAAATTCAAAGGATAATGAGAAATAAGCTTTAAGACATTAAGACCCCTACATTAAGCATTGGAAAAATCTTCACAATTCAACTTAAAAGTTTCAAGAAGGATAATAGATGAAATTGGCCCTACGCCTAATAAAAGAGTTTACACAAGAGACAATCTCATTTAAAAACTTGCACCAAATCTATTAAGCTAAGCTCATAAAATTTTGCTTGAGAATATGCCTATGTTTATGTGCAAGCATGATGCTATGATGATGATGATATGAATATGATATGTTGATGATATGATACTTAATGGTATGTGATATTGGATTTCCCTGCTTGGCAAAATTTTGGGAAACTTCGGTCTAGCCGTTATGCTGCCGAAATTCTGCAAAAATTATGGACTTAGAAATATTTTGCTTCATAAGCTTTAATAATCAGAGATTTAATTAAGTGTATGATCCTTCAAAAAGGAAGGTGACCTAATTTAAGCTCCCCTCACCCACGACTCACATGAGGCATGGCATGACCCAGCTAGTGTAAGTACCAAAATTCTATGGTGGCGACGGCCACGGTATGAGCTCATTACCACTTATATTTAGTGGGTGAAAAGAAAAGACTTAAGATAAAGTCAAGTTAAGAAAAGAAAAGGGACTTCGGTCCAAATCCTAAAAGGGGAAGAAGTTGAGAGAATCTTATGGCATAGTCATGCATGTTTTATGTAATATGCTTGTGCTCATGTATATTATGATATAAATTATTAGAGGGTATGTTAAAAATTGAATCCGCTTCGGATATCATGTTTTCGAAAATCTAAGAATTGGACCTTATGCATGCTCACTGTTTTCATTTATAAAAACTGAAGTGGTTGGGACGATGACGATGACACTCTCGTGTCAGGTTCGAGTCCTACTGAGAAATCTTATTTCTTACTTCAGTTATTTTTCGTCTCGTTACCAAATACCTATGGCGTACCCGGTGGAGTGGAGCATGGATCCTCCCCACCATGAGTGGACCTACCACGCTGATGCGCAAACTATCGTGGCTATGACCACCACGATAGTCCACACCTACTTTCACCTTAGTCGTATACATGAGGGAGAGGAGCCCGACTTTCCGCCAGCCCCAGTTGACATTTCTTCTGCATACCTTGGACAACTGCTAGGTCCTTGGGATTTTCCACCCGAGCCCTTGCCGGACATCGAGATGGAGCCGATGTGTCGGACACGCCGGCAGAGAGCGTGCCACAACCTATGATTCTCGTGGTCGGCGTGAGCTCTACGGCCGCCGAGGACATGACCGCTTCGCCGCCTCACGAGTTTAACCCCATTACGTCTGAGGAGTACCCCTCCGAGGAACGTTCTTCGGTACCTAGCTGTACTCCGGGTGGTCGTGTTCATCGCATAGAGGTGATCAGCAGGCACCCCCGTATCATCCGTACTCCTCACGTTCCCCGAGGCCGAGGAGCGAGGGGAACCAAGCACTCGAGGACCTGATTTTCATCCGATCGGGGGGCGCGGAAGGGGCAAAGAAGCCAGAACGTGTCTACTTGGGTCTATTTTATTATTGCTCCTTATCCTATGTACTTCATTTGGTGATGAACTTTGTCATATTTGCTTATATTTGATATTTTGGGGCCATGACATGACCATGAGTCTCCTTTTTATGTATTGTTAAATATTATGAGACTTTATTTATGTATGGTTGTTTTAGTAAGGTGAATGTGTTACATTTCTACTTATCCATTGTTCCTTTATTTTACGACTGGTATTTATGTGACACGCTCGTTTATAGCCATCTTCTCGCTCAAGGCTTTACTTTTCAAAACGCTGCAAAGCGATGACGTATTTATTTCAAAAAAAAAAATTTACCATATTTTCCATGTAACTTAACTTATAAATGAAGTTTAGTTTTCCACGAGCATAAGTAACAACCAATAAAATGCCGTAATGTGACTTAAGCGTAGTATTGGTTTATTAGGGTATTACACTAACTCTGATGAGAAAAGCCAAGAGAATGCTTAATTGAGATTAGATAATATTAATTAAGCAACTCAAACCCTTAATAGCTTAATTAAGCACTAATCGCCCTTAATTAGTTTAATCAAATTTAATTAAGGATAATTAAGCTTAATCGCAAGATTAATTTTTATTAATCATGTTCTTGTGTGTTAATCACTAATTCTTGCTTAATCATGTTAATTAAGTTGCAAGAGCACTTAATCACATGATTAAATTCAAATTTAGTCAACTAGACAATAAAGTAAAGAGTGATGTCACTGAAGCATAGAACATTAGATAAGAGTGCTTTATGTAAGAGTAAGTACTTGATTTGTTCCCCCATCATCCAATTTGTCTCCCTAAACCTTAATTAACATACAATAACACAAAAATATCTCTCCCCCACCCCTTATTCCTTATGGCTACAACAACAACACACATACACACACACTCTCATTTTCATTTTGTATCATCCTATTCTCTCTCTTAAACTCAAATCCTCCAACTTCTCTCTACACTCTTCTTCATCTTCTTCTTCCTTTCTCCACCACCACCATAACCAAAACTCTCACTTAGCCCTTCAAAGACCACATCTGTTGGTCTTTGAAGACAAGATCTAAACACTATAAGCTTCATTTTCAAGAGAACTCAAGAGCATCTTCTTCCTCCTTCCAAAATTGCCACCTTCATCCACCTTGGGAAGCATCATCTTCTTCATTTTCTCCTTCAAGAGCTTTCCACTTTCATCACTAGGTAGTGATATTTACTCTTCTATTTTGTTTACTCAAGAAAGCTTGATGCTTGGTTCCTCTCATGACCAAGATCTTCAAGTGAAAGCTTGAGAAAATCTTTCATGCTCTTCATGAGCAAAAGTTTCTATTTTTGGTAAAATATGTTCATGTTCTTGTTCATGAGTGTTCTTGATTTTTGAAAAGTTCCTTCCTTTAACTGCTTTAAAGTTTCCATTTTCCTTTCTTAATGCATGAGATCTTGGTGTTTTTGGTGGTATTTGGGTTGAAAGTTGTCTATCTTCTTATGATGATGCTTATGATTTGGAAAAGTTGTCACCTTTATCATTTTCTCTTGATTTGACAAGACTACACACATTCTTGATGCATGAAATTTCAAAAAATTTGTTACTTGCAACCTTAAAAGTGGCGCAAGTTTTGTGCTTCTTGAAAGTTTGATTTTGTCTTGTCTTGAAGACAAGAATATATGCAAAAGTCTAAGCTTTTTGGGATATGAAGCTTTTTTTAAGTCATAAAAATAAGAACTTGTCATTTTGTGTCTTAAAAATCAAATTTTGAAAACAAGACCTTTCATAAAGTTTCAAACTTTAGTCAAGAATGAAATCTTTAAGTCATAAAAGTGTTGACTTGCAACCTTTAATTCATAAAGTTTAGATCTTGAGTCAAAATAATGCATAAAAGTGTTAAATTTTATAAAGATTAAGACTTTCTAACTTTAAAGCTAATGTTTTATATCATTAGTTCATAAAGTAGGAATCTTTTAAACTTTAGGACAACTTTAAATCATAAAGTTGAGACCTTGATGGTCTTAGAATAACTAAAAGTGTTAACTTTCATAAAGAATAAGACTTTTTAGTTCTAAAGTTAATATCTTGCATCATTATTTCATAAAGAATGAATCTTTTAGACAAAAGCTTCATCCTAGAGGCATATCCTTTCTTAAAGAACAAAACTTTATAATCTCTTTATAAAGAATGATAACTTTTATAATATTTAAGGTAAGACCTTGTTATGGTAATAATAAAAGCTTGAAACTTTGCAACATGAATAAGTTAAAAATCACCCTTGGTGATTAGTGAACATGGTGTTGTTGGGTTCGTGAGTGTGGTTATGTGTTGTCATGACCCAAAGATTAGAGGGATCTCAAAATTCTTAGGAACAGAAGTATGATTAAAGCCTCTGAACATACCATGAACCTAGGAATCACTAAGTGCACTATCTCAATGAAAGGAAATAATCACCTAACTTAGTTAATTTGAACAAGTGTTCCATAAGACACATACCAAGTAAAAAGTAAATTCCTATAAGGACTAAGTAACTAAAAGATTTCACACATATTCATTTTACCTACGTGATTCTCTTATGAGTAACCATGGTAAATCATGTGATGATTCATAAGACGTCTCACAAAGAATAACACAACTATGAATCCTTTTAGGGTATGAATGTATGATGCTATTCGGCATGATGAATGACAAATTTGATTGAGCTCTGTCTCATGATTGTATGATTAATGTGATGATATGATATGGATATAATGGATGTTGGTTGAAAGTTTTATGATTGGCATTTTGGTGAAGCTCCGGTCTCTGCCGTCATGCTGCCAGATTTCCATCAAAATTATGGACTTAGTCATATCATTGTACGTGTCTTGTCAAACAAGTACTATGCATGTGAAGTATAATGATAATAAAAGAAAGAATGGGATATGACCGTTCAATCACTTCGGTAAGGGAAGTAAGAGATGGTGATCCGCAAAGACTCAAGGAACCTTTATGGGGGAGCAAAGGGTGACATAGAAGACCCTCCAACTTAGAGGTAACCAATATCGGCTTAGTCTAATTTGGTTAGTACTATGTGACGACGGTCACGGAATGAGCTCATGTCCAAAAGCAGTCTATTTCAAAGGAAAAGTAAAGAAAGTTAAGCACGTGCTAAGAATAAAAGTAAAGTTAAAGTAAAACTATGGTTAAGTCTATGATGTTGCATGTCAGTGCATATATTTATATTGTCCATACGCATTATGAATGTTTATTCTATGCTTTCGCATATATGTTTACTTATGATGATATGGTTATGATGCTAAGTTTAAAAGCAACCCACTTCAGGACCTAAGTTTTCAAAATCATTAAAATTGTACCTATACATGTCCACTATTTTCATAATTAAACCCAAAGTGATTGGGACGATGACGATGATACAACGTTTGTCTAGTCGCGATCCTACTAAGAAATCTAGTATTTCTCACTCCTATGTTTGCATGTCGTCTTCAGAGAATGTTGACATCAGGTACAATGGTGATCTTCATTGAGTTCTCGGCTTGGCATTGGTGCTTTTGACCCGGTGCTAAATGCCTCAATGATGTTTGCGAGTGCAGCGATGAGGGTCTACATCTTCCACAATCGTCCATTTTAGGTTCTAGTGATGAGGCCATTTTTCTGTCCACATTAACCGTACGGCAAGGTTACCCTGGATGACTTATGCCCCTACTTTCAGCCGCTGAGGTACCCCACTAGCGATGAGACTGACTCGGATACCTGTCTGACTCCAAACGTTTCATTGGATTCTGATCCATCAGAGCCGTCTTATCCTAGCTACCATGTGGAGACTAACTCATCTGAGCCCTCCTACCCATTCGTGATTCACTTGATGTCCAATTCGTCTTCTTCTTCAGCACTTCTTCATCACACACCTCCCCCGGTCTATGGTTGCGGGTTCATTCGTACCCGTGCTGTGCCTCGTGGGTGTGGCAGTGCTCGAGGAGGAGGACATGGTGATATTGCTCCCGGTGGTTTCGGGAATGATTTCCTCCCGCCTGATGAGTGATGTGGTGATTGCATACGGAGCCGAGCACGAGGATAGCGCTTTTTGATTGTACTTATAGGGTTATCATTCTATTGTATAGCATACTTGGGCAGTAGAGATTTCCTATGTATTTTTCTTTATGATGTATTCAGTTAGGTTTCTTTTATAAGGCCGACAGTAAATATCGGACCCATTATATCTCTATGTATGGCTCTTGATATTATTATCTTAACTATGATGGCCGTGAAATAAATGTTATATTTATCTAAGTTATTGTTATTCTTGTTGCTTCTAATTATTTTATTCGCACCATATGTATGAGATAGCGATGCTTATATTATACGTTTACGATGCACTCATGGCTCTTAGTTTTCGAAACAGTTTATTCATTATTGTTAAAAAAAAATTTACCCCTATTTTCATTATAAAGTATTTTGCAAATGGTAACCTTAGATTATGCAAGCAAAAGAAACAACTAGTAATTCCATAATATAACTTAAACATAGTGTGGGACTATTAGGGCGTTGCACGTATAGTGTGTGTGACTTCTCTAAATTCTCAAATAGAGAATGTTATCTATTACACATCAATAGAGAATATTTTAAAATAGAAGTTACAATAAGTAACTTTCTAGAGGATTTGAAAGTTAAGAAGGTTAAAGAATGAAATTGTTGCAGCTTCGAAAAAATTTGACCAGCATCTCCCTCTTCTTCTTTGTATTCCAGCATTATATAGACTTCTAGATGTTATTGTTGGGGCTTGTAGATCTTGAGCCTTATGCTACCTTGATCCACTGGTCTATGACTGGAAAGAAAAGATACAACTTTCTTCTTCAACAAGCTAGGATGACAGTAAAGAGAAAAAGTAGCCGTTCAAGACTTCACCAACTTTTCAGACTTGTCAATGCTTATTTTGCAACTTGTCAATTCATATTTGACTTTTTGAATTTCTCAATGAAGTACATGGAAGAAGCTTTCAAGGTGAGATACTTTGTGAAAAGTCACTTTTCTGGATCAAGTCAACCTTCTAAATAAGGTGTGATACTTCTCATGGTATGTTTTTCCTTTCTAGTGCTATATCAGCATCCTTCTGAACTTTCTATATCATTTCTAAGTGAGTAAACATATAGGTCACAAAGCGGTTGTGCCAATATATTCATATTCCAGTGAAGTACCATGGATTTAGATGCTTTGTTTGCTATAATAATTATTTAATTTCAAAGTAGATGATTTTACTCACCAAAGAATGCATTTAGCTAAAACAAATCGTTTACTGTCCAAAAAGTTTACTTAAAGCTTGATTTGATATTCATCAAAACCTTAAATCTTCAAATGTCCAAAGTTATAAGACTGTTTCAGTTGGGCATTGGAGCTTACATGCACAAGCCTAGCCCTTACACTCAAGCGTGCTTCCGGAATAGTGAAAGGAAGGATCTGGAACCCGGCCATGCTTGAGCGCAGCCCCTTGTGCTCTAGTGTGCCCAAGACAGTGAGAAAAAAATAAAAGGGGGGCTTCTTGCCCCAAATCTCTCATTTCTCTTATTCCTCCTTCTTCTCCCTCAAGAAAAATTTCCCATATATGGTATTTTTACCATCTTATTCCATCGTTTGTCTCTACCCACTTCCTAACAGTTATATTTCTAGCCTATCTACTAATTGATTTTCCAATTTGAGCAAGTAAGGAAAGTTATGGGATGTCCTAGGAGGAGACCAAAGCCCTCCACCATGTTCTTGTCCGCTCCTTAGTACTCAAAGGTAATTCTTAAGCCTAAACCAATTCTATGTCAAGATTTAGGAAATTTTTCTCGGTGGATTTGCTCTTGGGCTTGGATCTGGAGTCCTAAATCCTAGAGTCTTTCATGTTTAAAGGTAGTTTAAGTTGATTCCTTACCTCTGTGGGTGAGGTTTAGTTATATTTTTATGTTGTGTTGTCAGATCTGTCCCTGGAGCGACTGGTTAGCTCGGTAGCTTTATCAAGGAGCTCCTACCCTTGCTGGCTGGAGCAATGTGAGTAGATAATTTATCTATAGTAGATTCTAAAATGGATAGAACTATAAGATTTTTCTATGTTATGAATATCTCTTTATTATATTATATAAATTTACCAAGAAAGTTGGGCAGTAAAATAAAGGTTTAAGAAATCAATTTTTCTTATAACTGAAAAGCTATGAAATAAAAATGACTGTATGCCATAGATTTTTATGGAAAGAGCATTGGACTAGCTAATCTATATAAGTTTCCAATTTGATTTGAAATTATTATAAATTCAAAAGCTATTAGCTGATTATATAAGGAAAGAAATAATTTTCTAGTTACACTATGTTAAAAAAGTTTGAGTTATGTTCACTAAAGAGAACATCTTATTTATGTTATATTTCAAACCAACTTTGAAATTAGATACATTTTGATGAAAAGAAACGAGTTTTGTAGGATGAACACTTTAAAGAATTATAGCTAATGGCGGTAAACATTACTTGTTGCACCTCCTATGAACCGCAACTAGTAAGAAAGATACTAGCCTGGTGTATTAGGCCAGCACGACCGGATTATAGGTCATGAGGGTTGTGCCGATGTTGTGGCTTAATGCCTATCAGCAGAAATTCTATAGTTGCGACCTCCCACTAGTGATAAATATACATTTTAAATTCCTATGTTTTATGAAAAGATGTTTCAACGAGGTTTCCAAAAGGAAAATACAATTTTGATTCTTTTTAGTTAACTCAAATGATTTCCACATATATTAAATATATAGGAGGGCTATACCTCCAATTATTTTGTAGAGTTGAAAATGAAAATACTTTAAATGTGTTACATGATGGAATTGTTATCAAATGCCTTGTAAGGCAAGCAAATTTTTTTTAGTTGTTCTGAAAATGTTTATAAGGATTATTTTCTCTAGTGGTTTTCAGAATTTTATATGTAAGACATATTTTCAATGACTGTTTATTTACAAGAATATTCTCTTATATTTACTAAGTTGAATAAATATATTTTGACTTTGTCCCATGTTAGTTATAGGTAAGTTATCTCTCACTAAGTTGTTTAACTCACCTAGTTGCCTCCCTATATTTCAAGTACTGGGGTAAGTTAGAGTTTAGTTGCCAGTTACCTTCTAGTAATCCCAACACTTGATTAGGCCTTCTCTTATCGTTATAGGGATTACAGTATATAATGTGGTCTGATGCTCTATTGAACTACAGGCAGGGTCCCAAACTATGGTAATATGGCCTTATTTGTGTTGGAATAACTAATGTGTATATATATTATGTCTATACTTGATTAAGTATTCAAGGATTATTTATGGAAAAAGGTCCAATTTTTCAGTAAAATTTTAGTTGAAACTTGCTAGAGAGCCAAGGCTCCTTATGAGCCAATCACGGCCAGGTTGGGTCATGACACCTTGGAAATGCTTCTGTGTTTTTCTAATCTAAAGTGTCGAGCAAAGTCTCTTCTTTCGTATTTAAATGTGAAAAATCACACATGCTCGCTGTTGGCATGCACCTAGGCGATGAGTCTTGGGCACCTGGGCGCTAGACCACTTGAACAAAATTTTTGTCAGCAATTTCAATGCCTAGGCAGTGGCTTAAGCACTTAGGCGCTAGTCTAGAACATGTCATTCTCTTTTTCTTCTTTTTCTTTTGTTTTTTTCAACTTGCCATAGCTTTCACTTTCTTATGACTTAAAATTGTAACCAAAGTTCATTCATAAACCAAAATATATTTGAAAACAAACTAAAAAAAATTGCCAAACAAATACTCAAAATCAAGAATAAAACACTCACCAAAGGTTCAATTTAAAGGGATCTTTGATGACTTAAAGGTCTTAAAATCTCAACAAATTAATGAAACATCACAATAAAGTAGCAAATCATTTTAAAATGGGATGGAATTTTATACAGTTGATCTAGTTGGTGAAAACTTTGAATTAAATGGCTGCATTAATGAAATTCAATGTTTAGAAAATGTTATTTGAGTAAGCATAGCAAGACTTAACACCTATGTTACTTTTAAGTTTTAATTTTGATCATCCATGTATATATATATATATATATATATATATATATATATATATATATATATATATATATATATATATATATATATATATATATATATATATATATATATCTGTGTGTGTGTGTGTGTGTGTGTGTGTGTGACTTGTGTTTTGACCGATCCAAATCTCAAGTTTCGGGAAAACAATCCCTATTTTGTTCTGCATTGCCGTTATTTCCTTCTTTCCTAATATTCTGAGTTGACCACAAAACTGTCTTTTTCATTTGCTCGTAATTCATTCGGCGGATACCTTCCTTGTTCAATATTATTGACTTTTGAATGCCTTGCCAGCCAAAATATTCGAACAATTTTAAGGGGGCGGATCATTAATTCTACAACTTTGATCTTTAGACATGTGAAGTGAAACTAGCTAGGATATAATTTCAATACATCGTTTGTGTAAATATATTCTATATAGTTATCTAATTATATATATTGTTATATAATTATATATATTGTTATATAATTACAAGTGTTCAATTTTTAACAATTATTTTAAAAATTATATTTATAAAGATCTATGATTAGTTAAATTGTAAAATATTTTACACCGAAAATTAAAGTTATCAAAATTAAATAATTATTCTCCTAAAATTATTTCGATGACTGTGCCTACGTGCAAACTTTTATATAGATTCCATCATTTTAGATTTTTGCAAGGAGGCCAGTATCTCCTCAACCCTATATTTATTTAAGTGTATCAATATTTTAATAGTTAGTGGTCAATATTTAGTTATATATTCCATTTTTAATATAAAAATATAAAAAAATATTAAATTAATAAATTCATAATTAAATAGAGCAATCTAGAATTTATTGCTAGACAATTTGACAGAAAATAAGAATAATTGTTAAATGGAATAAAGTTGCATGATTGATTTACTAATCCAATTATCAACATATCATTTTAGCAAATAAATTTTGGCACTCGAGCATTTTTCTTTTGGCAAACACAACGATTTATATTTGTCATGAATTCGTCAATAGAAGTTGGTTTGCTAGGCTGACTTTCTATTTATATATAACCATAAATTGAGTGTGATTTCTAAGTTTTCCTAATTATGGTTATCTACAAGTAATTCTTTAAGTGTTTAATAAGACAAAAGCATGCCCTTATGTCACCTTGACGTGAATGTATCCTTCAACCTAAATTTTTGTTTTCAGAAAGATAGTAAAATGTTGCTTTAAATAGTGAAAATTCAACAATTTTTATGGAAGACTTATGCACAGAAAATAAATGCAAACAGTGCGGAGCTTGAAAAAAAATTTACATATCAAATTAAAATTAATCGCACATCACATATATAAATTTTAAAGTAAATAATTAACATGGCAAAATAATTTTAAAGAGAAGGATTGAAAAATATTTTATAGTGTATATAGTTTTTTTTTTTTTTTGCTTTATTAATAACTTAAAATCATCAATAATTAAATCAGAACTAAAACGTTTAGCAATTTTCTTTTCAATATAAATAATTATACTATTTATAAGAAACTCATCTTTTATTTATTTCTCAACATTATCTCCATTACTTTCATTACCGAAAATGATTATTTTGTAGTACCTTTAGAATTTGGAAGAATTAAGATAAGGCAAATCAACTTATTAATTAAGTAATATTTTTTTTTTTGTTTTTACCAAATATATACATAATTTATGAATAGTTAATAAATTTTTCAATTTTGGTTGTTAGTAGGGATCAAGAATAAAATACCAAAGTTGAAAAGATAATTTAACCTTTTTCTTTTTAGTAAAATTCATAGTATAATATTTATCAATAAGAGTACAAATACTAGTGTAAAAAAATTTATAAACATCCTTAAAAATTAAAGTAGAGCTTAAAATTAATAAATCCACTACTTGATTATTGAATATACTATTCAACTCTTTGCTTATCTAATATAATAAAATATATTTTTATTAAAATGTTACCCAATTGTAATATAATATTTTTTTATTTTTATTTTTTATTACAAAAATAAAATAATGAGCTTTTATTTTTGAAATAAAATTTTGGGGGAGGCGCAGGGGCCATGGCCCCCATTGTCTGGATTAAGCTCCGCCCCTTAATGCAAACAATTTAAATTATATATATATATATATATATATATATATATAGGTATACACACAGGCGGTTTACAATGTCCAATAGCAAATTGATAAGTGACGTATATGTAAAGAAACCTCCGTATTAGGACTTCTTGGCAATTACACGTTCATCGGTTCTCTCATTTCATTGACTATTATTTTTTCCACACGAGTTTATTTATTTATTTATTTTGTTTTGTTTTGATTTTTTTTTTTTTAATACGAATTCATACCGTGGCTTTCCCCGTGTTTCAGTGGCGTATCACAGAATGTCGTATATCACATGTCCAAATCAACTTTGAACAAATCAAAACACCAAGGAATACGCAAAAGCTGAAAAGACAAGGAAACTTCCAACGCTTAACTTAAAAAAAATCTTCAAATCACTCGACTTACCTTATTATATATGGTTTATGCAAACAAAGGATGATTATCACGAACATCTCAGAATTAAAAATTAGCCTTCAATTAATCTGTTGTTATTCCTTCACCTTGTCTGAGATTACTGCAGATTCTCCAAATTAAGGGCCATTCTCGGCCGTTTCACTTTAAGAATATGCACTTTTCTTGGCTAGTCAAACATCATTTCTTAGCAGTCACCATTTTTATCGTTGCCCTCACCAAAGTTGGCTGCTTCCAATTCAATTTCTCCGCCTTCCAACAGCAGCAGGAGGATGCTATATTGATTCCGAACAATAATAACTCAAAAATATTCAACGATGCCATCCAAGTAACCCCTGATATGCAAGGTGCTCCAATATATAATTATTCTGGACGTGCTTTCTATAAAACACCATACAGACTATGGAGCATGAAGAAGAACCAAACAGCAGCCTTCAACACCACTTTTGTGCTCAACATCAAGCCTATAACTTCCCCTGGTGGAGAAGGCTTGGCCTTCATCTTAACCGCAGATACCACCCTCCCAGAAAACAGTTTTGGGGAGTGGCTAGGCATTGTGAATTCTACTACCAATGGAACTTCTCAAGCCGGTATTCTGGCTGTAGAGTTTGACACAAGAAAAAGTTCCGCAGAAGATGGGCCTGACAACCATGTTGGCATCAACATAAACAGCATGAACTCCATCAAACAGGTCCCATTAGTAAACACTGGGATCAATATTTCATCAGGTACTGATGTAACGGTGAGAATTCAGTATGCCAATGATGTAATATCAGTTTTTGGTTCCATGAATGGAAATTCAGAAGAGTCCATGGAGACCCTCTTGGTATCCCCACCTCTTAATATTTCATCCTATCTTCAGGAAGAGGTTTATGTTGGTTTCTCGGCTTCAACGGGTAACAACACCGAGCTGAATTGTGTGAAAGCATGGGAATTCAACGGTGTAGATATTGTTTATGATAATAAGAACCTGCTGTGGGTTTGGATCACTGTTCCAACAGTGATTGTTATCATTGGTGGGGTGGTGCTTTTCTTGCTTTGGCAAAGGAAACGCAGCATGGAGATACCAGAAGATGCATATCCAAGGATAGAGGATCAGATTCAGCACTCCTCTATGGCACCAAAGAAGTTTCGGTTAAGGGAAATAAAAAAAGCGGCAGGTGGATTCAGCCCTCAAAACAAGCTTGGTGAAGGTGGCTTTGGAACTGTATACAAGGGACTACTTGGAAGCAATAACGAGATAGCTGTGAAGAGAGTCTCCAAGAATTCTCGCCAAGGGAAGCAGGAATTTATAGCAGAAGTCACAACAATTGGAAGCCTTCACCATAGAAATTTGGTGAAACTAATTGGTTGGTGCTATGAGAGCCGAGAACTCCTTCTAGTCTATGAGTTCATGCCTAATGGAAGCCTAGACAAGTACCTATTTGGTGAAAAAAAAATTGGTAATGGCTTTGTAGATGGATGTAATGATTCAACACTAAACTGGGAAACTAGGCACAGTGTGATATATGGGGTAGCTCAAGCACTGGACTATCTTCACAATGGTTGTGAGAAGAGGGTGCTTCACAGAGACATCAAGGCCAGCAACATAATGTTGGATTCAGAATTCAATGCCAAGTTGGGAGACTTTGGATTGGCTCGTACCCTTCAGAAGAGGAATGAAACTCACCACTCCACAAAAGAAATTGCAGGAACACCAGGTTACATGGCCCCAGAAACATTTCTCACTGGAAGGGCAACAGTGGAGACTGATGTGTATGCATTTGGTGTACTTGTGCTGGAGGTTGTGTGTGGAAAGAGGCCAGGGAATCTACATCCACAGGATGATTACAAGAATAGCATTGTGTATTGGGTTTGGGAGCTTTATGGGAAGGGGAGAATAGTTGCTGCTTTGGATTCAAGGACAAGCAAGGAAGAGACCAAGGAGGAAGAGGTTGCTGGTGTGCTTGTTCTTGGGTTGGCTTGTTGCCATCCAAACCCACATTATAGGCCCTCCATGAAAATTGTTCTCCAGGTTCTCAATGGGGAAGCACCCCCACCAGTGGTACCCAAGGAAAGGCCTGCTTTTGTGTGGCCTGCGATGCCTCCATCATTCAAAGAAGACGAAAATCGCTCCCTCATCAATTGATCACTCACTCCAATATTCACTGAAGTCACTACTAGATGACATCATTTGACTAAGGTTGGGAATTAAGATGATCCTAATTAGTTGGTTGGTCAATGGTTCTTACAGTGATTGTTATTTTCTGTATCTTTATGAACATAATTACTAAATATGTACTCTTTTGTATTATGTAGATTTCACCTATGTGTTCATGCTATAGTTTTTGGACAATTCTGTATATATATATGATCTCTTTTTATTTTTTATTTTTTTGAGACTTGTGAATATATGATCTATTTCTATTATGGTAAATTGCATTGATCATAATATTAATTAACGGTTATGCAGGTCCATGAATATTGCATTGCTGGGGAAACTTGTGTCCTTATGTTCATATATCTGATTGTCACCTTAGAGTGTGTAAACTTTGGAGGGAGGGAAGCTGGAGTCTGGAGATTCTCAGCACGCTGATTTCGGATGTTGTTAAATCTTTGGTTGAGGATTCCTTTATCTGGATTCACAGGGATGCGGAGGATTGCATGATGTAGGAGTTGGCTGGGTCTGGTCTTTATTCATCTTCTCACAAGTATAAGTGGTTAATGTCTAATAACTAGGATGTGGTGAATTTGAATAGGTGAATGTGGGTGTGGAAGCTTCAAACTACTGAAAAATGTAGATTCCTAGTCAAATGCATGATGTGTGATGAGAAAGGATCAAAGACTTCAGTTATTAAAGGATAGGATCACATCATGATTATTTCTATTTTAAGCCTCTTCATGTATACAAGAGTCACATTAATCTGTAATTGTAATAGTAATTCAGTATACAAAGTTCATATTTCAGTTCACCCTCTCTTTACTTTTCTCTAGTTCTCAAGAATTCTTTCTTTCTATCCTGGTGTCTGATACCTTACATGGTGGTATCAGAGCACTAGTTTGATCCGTGGCCATTGTACCACCCTCCTCCACTTCCGCACTTACTGTTTCAAGTGCAACCTTCACAGCCAAGTTATTTCCAAAGCCCTTTTCAGATAAGTTGGATGATGATAGCTTCTTTCCATGGAAGCAGTTTGCATTAGCGTCTATCACGGGTCAAGATTTAGAAGATCATCTCATCAAAGATAATGTCCCAACTCGTTATGCATTAGAGGAAAATGGAGCCTCGGGCACTGAATCACAAAAGCATAAATAGTGAAGACACAGCAAGACTACCTCTTATGTCTCGGCTATTGTCCTCTATCGATGCTGCCTTCAAGAGTAGAAAACTAACTTGTTTCTCAAACAAGAGCAAAGGTCAATTAGCCAAAGACAGTTGAAAGCAATAAAAAAACAAGGTCAAATAGCCTCTGTATACTCGAGGTTAAGAAAGTGGTAGACTCTCTTGTTGCAATTGGATCCCCTATTTTGCTTGATTATCATATTGAGGTAATCTTGGATGACCTTAATGAAGAATATGCTGCCTTTATTACCACTATAATTTCTAGGTCAATACCCTTTACCATTAATGAAATAGAGGCATTATTAATTGCTTAAGAAGAAATCATTGAAAAGTATAGAAAATAAGATGTTAGCCTAGTACAAGTAAATGTAACTCAAAGTTCCTTTCAAGAACCAAGAACTGGTGATAAGGGTTTTGAAGGAAGAAGTGGCAGAGGTGGGAGATCCTTTAAAGGAGGTAGAAATTCTTGGGGTAATCCAAGTCAACCCCAATGTTAATTATGTGGAAATTTTGGCCACATTGTATGGCGATGTTTTCATAGATTTGGTCAATCCTTTCGGAATCTATCAAGACCTACCAATGGTAATTCTTATCAATCACCAAATTCGTCTCGATACCCAGATTCGATTGCTAGCGATCACTTCACCTCTAATTGTTCTTATTTGTTCACAACTTCAAATTATAATGGATCTAAAGCCAGTGATGCAAGTATGGATATCTAGCATGTTGGCAATTCTACTCTTTACTCAGTTATTTCTAACATTTCCTTTAAACTTGACAATTTGATGCATGTTTCGTTACATTACAAAAAATTTAATTAATGTTTCAAAATTTGCAAAAGATTATTAATAATGTGCTTTTTGAGTTCTGTCCTGGCTTTTGTTATGTGAAATCTTAGGGTACCAAGGAGATCCTTCTCCAAGGCTGGCTTAGAGATGGTGTCTATCAATTTGACCATGTTATAGTTCCTAAATCAAATTCTAGTTCTATTGTACCTCCTATTTTTTCCTTGTTAGAATTATGCCCAAAAACCAGTGACAGTTTAAATGGATTTGGAGAATAAAATTATCCTTTTTGTTATAAACCACAATTAGTTTTCAAAATCTTTTTTGGATGATAAAGAGTTATCTTTTATGAGACAAAAGATAAAAACTGAAATCAATTTTGAATGCTTTTGGGATAAGATCACAATAGCATATATTAGAGAAAGGGTTCTCTATAGCTAATGCACATTGAAGTAAGCCACATATAGAGAGAAAAAGTGAGACTTGAGTTTCTCAAATTGAGATGATCAGAGTTACAAGATTTTCTTGGTGTGGACCACCATTGGAGGATGTGCATTTGTGTGTTTAATTGAAGGGACATACACAACAGTCATTCCCCATTTGGAAGGTATGTTTGGAAACTAATCTCTTTGAATTCTAAATCACATCAAGGGGATCATTAGGGTTTTAAGAAGTTAAATTTTTGTGCTTTATTTTCATTGAACGCATGTTAAAATTTCTATTAGTGGTTTCATAGCCATCCTTGATTGTGGTTTGGAATTCTTATGCATTGGTTGTGATATCAAAAGGTGTTTTGAAAGATAATTTTTGTTAGCATGTAGCATAACTATTTGATGCTTCATACATTTGATGTTAGCATGACTATATCATCATAAGTTTATATATTTGATATAAACATTCATTGCAACTTTATATATATGTTTCATGTATATATATATATATATATAGGGGATGTATCTAGTGGGAAAGGCTTTCTTCTGTGAGATATGAGAGGAAGCATTTTCAGCCATTAGATCAAAATGAGCAGCTATGATTAGATGTTAACTTTTAAAAATCATGTGACTGCAAAAGAACAACCCAACCCCGCCCTCATCTTTCCCAACACTGCTCACTTTCTTCCCTCAATTACCACTGCCGTAGACACTGAACTCCTCTAACCTTTGCGTCTCAGCCTGACCACGCCCAGGCACTGCCGTCCTCCACAAGTCCTCGCTGCCGCTACAAGCCCTTACTTTTCTCTTTTGCACTACTCCTTGCTCTTCTCGCTGGTGCCTTCTGGAGCCCTTTCCCAAATCAACGGATTCATTTAGTTTTCTTTATCAATATAATGTATTATAGTTGAAGAAAATCAAGCAATTCTTTGTGATGATAGCTATGCACTACAACATGTGGGTGTCTCTGGGTGTAGAGGAAGGAACCAATGTACACCGTAAACTATATGCAAATACCATAACCATAGCCATGGAAACCTTATATAACCGTAAGATAAGGTGCACATCACACATACACTTCACATAATCTCATGGTAAGGCACAAAAGTCACTTTTAAGCATAAAAAGACTTTACTAAACATTTAATCATGCATTTTTCATATAAACTATGCAAATTGCACTTAAGCCAAGCACTTTAAGCATCTAACAAATTCAAACTAGGATTAGAGCATAGACTTCATATATTTATGAATAAAGATGCAAACACAAACCGGTCAAGAATATAAAACCAAGTAAAAGTAATAACTTTATGACTTTAGAGGAAACCATTAGTTTCAAAATCATAGTATAGAAAACCACTCCAGCAAGGAATTAATTAGTCACACGTAATTTCTAATAGGACCTTAATTAAATCTATTTATTTAGCATTATTAATATGATTAAGTCTTAATAAGTGCAATGGTCCAAAGTCCTTGATCATCTCCACGCATAATGTAACACCCTCCAAACACATACACCATGCTCAAGTGATATATTTAGATATTGTTACGGATGTTGAGAAAATACTTTAAAATAAGAAAATATAATATATGGCCCTTAAAACTACATACTTTATTATTGAATAAGGGTTTATAATCTCAAATACTCGATGCATATAAAATATAATAATTACAGTTTGAAAGAAACTCAACTAACATTATATACAGAGTTTGTCTCGACCTACGGTCTTCGCTTCATTGTTGTAAGCCGCCTACCTTAGTTTCCTGAATTGGACTCAAGTCCAGGCTTGTGTCTTGTAAACATTCCAAGACATCAAATACAGACTTGAGTTCTACTCTATAAACTAGAATATTTACGGAATACATACAAATAGATAGTGAGAACTTTAAGTTCTCGGTAGGTACACTTAATCCACTAATCATACAAGGTGTCATCATAAACATTCTTGCTGCTTTAGTTTGGTATGAAAACATGGACACATACACATAGGCACAAGTTCAATTTTAAGTTTTAAAATGTATTTCTCAAAGTAAGATTACTTTTAACAATCAATTGGCATGGTTCATATCAAGCATAATAGTAGTAACAATATAAAATTTCAATCATAAATGATCATAGTACTGCAGTATAATAACAATATGCTCAAATATGCATATGCTAATACACTTTCTTGACTTATGCAAGTGCACTTGACTTTCTTATCTCTTTCTTTAACTTGCATCTTGCTCTTCTATACTTGGTCCCCTAGAGGTGAATAGTCTCTCTCACCTCTAGGTGATAGCCTGCTCTTCAAGACTGAGCTCATTTCTATATAGGATTGCCAGGTTTACATTTCCCAACTCTCCTATCGATTTATTCCCCTTAAATTTGGTCAGATGCTAGCCCAAGTCTTAGACAATACCACCCTGACCCATTATGATGTGGAGGCTTGACACGTCCCTTGGCAAGTTCTTATTATCTTTTCATCTTGATACATAATCATGCATGAATATGCTATATGCACTTATGCATATGCCTCATAGCTTACTTTCAAACATTTCTTGCATGCATAATTTCCATAAACATGACATATAAAGATGCATAGCATTCACATATCTCTGCCGGATATTTGACAATATAACAGTCAAAACATGGAAAGTTCCCAAAATAGACAACATATCCAGTAAGCCAACCAATTATAGCAATCATGTTCATCATGGATAATATATCAATATAACATTATATTCATGTGAAATTGCATAACACTTATGCCTTTGAACCTTATATAGTTTATGGGACCCTTAAGTTAAGAAAACTCTCAAGTTATGCCTTTATCCTTAAATCTGCACTATTTTTCTAAATTACGCTAAAATTTTGTTTTAAGTCATTTTGGTTTAGAAGTCTAAATTACCCTAAGTCATTTTGTCTACTTTTAAACCTCTTTGGTGTCATTAAATTTTGAGGTCTATAATTTGAGTTATTAAAGCTTTACTCAAGGCTGCCCTGTGTTAAGATAGACTTGTACACCAAAATTTAGAAAATCACTAAAAATCCATTCTTCATCATTTTCCAAATTTGATATCCTCATGTATTCTTTGGACCATCTTTCAATAGGTTTCATTCCAATTGGGTAACTAGAGTTCAAGTTATGAGCTCCTCAAGTAGGCTACCCTGTTTCCATCCAAACAGAGCATAGGTCATTTTTAGGGAATTACTGCGGAAAATCCACTCATTATCTAATTTTGAAATTTTTCTAGTATAATCTCCTATGTATTATCTTTCTAATAAAATTAGTTTCACTAAATTTGAAGTTATATAGGGCGAGTTATGCCCTTCACATCACACTCTAGTCAGGATAAAGAGTGAAATGTAATAGCCAACTTCAAAATTTCATAACTAATTCATTTTAAACCCAATGTCTTATAATTTATTTGGTTGGATTTCTCTTGAAGTCTAGTTTCATTTAAAATTAGTTTCACTCAAATTTGAGTTCTACAGGTTGAGTTATAACTCCTCTATACGGACGTCGCCTAGGGTTTCTATTTCACAGCTTCTCTAATTTGGTTTCCTTTTGATCTTTTGCTATATTTTTCAACCTAAACCAAGTTTTCTTATCTTAAATCACTAGAAAGGGACCATATAAACATCGTACAAGATTAAATATATGATGACATAAAGAATTCATGCCAGCCACATAACCACACTAGACATCAAATAACTAAGGATTTGAGCTATGTACCTCAAAATTCTTAAAACTATGGAAGCAAGAGAGCCAAGAACAACATCCTAGCCTCCTTACTCCTTCATGGAAGTGACCTATTTGGAGATGGAGAGCCTCTACTTGATGTTTGATCATCAAATAATTAGAGGGGTTTTGTAGAGAAGAGGATGAGGGTCAATTTTCATAAAAGGAGCAAGTGGATTTGAGGCTAAGAAGGCCTTCAACTTTGAGCTTAAAGCTCTTTGGCCGTGGAGGTGGAGAAAAGGAAACAAAGATGTAGAAGAAAATGGAGGAGATCAATGAAGGGGCAAGGGCCAAAAATTTAAGGGCAAGGAAGGAAAATATGTTAACTTCCTACTTAAGTTGGTTTGGCTTCTTGACTAAGTCATTGGGTTAAATCTCATTGGTCGATATGAAACGCAAATTAAATTCTCCTAGGCTTGAATTTGAGTGGCTCATCTTTAGCCACGAAGAGGGTTTTTAATTGATACTCATCCCTACAAACAATATAGAACCCTTGAAAATTAATTCAAGGTGTCCATCTATCAATTTTGGGTATTTTAAGTTACTCGAGTTACAGCAACGTTGTATGAGTAATCTCATACTTTTATTTAAAATTATGAATAGAAAATCTCAATTTAAAGTTATTGCAAGTCTTTTAGTTATCTACCAATGTTGTGGCGCCTACACAATCTCGAAACCAAAATTTTCCTACGATTGCACTCTCGACAACCGTAAACCCTTATTTACATTTTTGCCATTATAAGCTAGAAATTACAATTTTGTCCCTACTTTTACTATAATTTACCTAATTACAATTTTGCCCTTACCTCGGGCTCATGCTTCCTTCTGTCCTAGTCTACCTTTAGAGTTCAGGATGTTACATATAGGTACTCCAAGCATAGGGTAGGACCTGAAAGGTCTCAAATAAGTCCATATGAGTCACATAGACTCATCATAGTTCAAATATAGTCCATAAAGAATCCATAAGCATGGATAGTAGAGTCCAATAGTCCATAACTCCATAGGCAGAGGTTATAGTCCATTTTATCAAATCTTTAGAGTCTTTGACGAATTATTAAGTCTTAATATTCTGAAAAGAAATAAACACATTAACTAAGCTAACTCAAACATGCTTAGAGGTTTGAAAACACACGCATTTAGAAACTTAAGAAAAGTAGTTTCATGCCTTAGAAAAACATATGGCCGAATTCTTTAAGAAACCATATCTTGGATTTTTATTCCAAAACTTCACAAACTTGTACAAAACACTTAAATCTTTATCTTTAGGCCTTTGAACACACATGAAAGACATAAACCTCTATATTATTCACCGTTGGCATGGCCATACATATGGTGTTAGGATGATGAACTTCCAAGTGCTCTCGAGTTTAAAGAGTCCAATATTTTGAAAATATGAGCTATACAACATTCTCATCAATAAGTAAGATTTTCATATCCATTTCCTAGCCTTTGAAACTCATGAGAACCAAACACCATCGAGACCCTCTATAGTCATAGCCATACATGTGGGGTTTAGTATGGTTCGTCATGACTTTAGGGTTTATTGTTAAAGAAAACTCAAGAATCAAATTCAAGAATCCAATAATACAAGATGTCATCTTGTTAAGATGTTCAATATCATCATCTAGCCTTGTAAACATGTATAACCAATTCACCATTGAGACACTTATGTAGGCTTAGCCATACTAATGGTGTTTGGTGCTGGTTTCCATGTATTAAGGCTTGAATCATCAAAACAACTGAAAATACAAAGTAACTTTAAAAAACTTAAATATCCTTTTTGTGAAAACTTGACTAAAGTTCTTTTAAGCATTTTATCAAACACTTGGTGTGCACCCGCATGGTTTTTTACGTGTAGGAAGCAACACCTTCAAAAAACATCACCGAAAGCATGATTTTTCAAGCTTTTAAGTATCACAAATAAGGAATACTAATATATATGGATCAAGAACTTATGTTTCATCAAATTTCCACCAAAAACTCTTCAAAAACATGACTTAAAGGTGGTTGCCCATACATGGTTAAGAATACGTATATATGCACCAAACTTCATGATTTTCAAGCTTGTTAGTCTAAAAACCATAGAAACTTCCGTGTACATGAATTAAGCATGTTCAAATCATCAAGTACCATCATGAAAGCTCACATAACACAAAGCATCCTTCAACCCTTATAATGGTCATGGGCTTCATAAGGAGAAAGAGAAAGATTTATGCTTCGTATGTAAAAGAAAACAAGGTTTCTAGTTTTGTGGAATCAAGATAAGTAATTTAAGCTTCAATAGCTCAAAAGAAAGCATGAAAATCCATACTTTTCAAGAACTTTAGGGAACTTTAAGAAGCTTGAAAGAAGAGATTAAAATATGAAAATAAGTAGAAACCTCAAAGAACACAAGAAATCACAAAGAACTCATGCATCGAGCCAGAAAGTGAAAAACAAAAACCCTGCATGGTTTGGAGACTTAGAACTCGAAAACGTGATGAGCTGGGCAGTAGCTAAGTCAAGCTTTCTAATGCTTGTTTGAAGGCTTATATTCAAGATTTGAAGGTGGAGGATGATGACGTTTGATGGTGAAAGAAAAGGGTGAAGCTTTGGTGGTATTTTAATGGAGTTTCCTTGAAGCTTTTGAGTGAAATCGTGGAGGATGGAGAAAATGTGAGTCTCGGCCTCTTGGGTGTGTTTTAGGCTAAAACCAAAAGTGTCAAGTGTAACATCCCCACTTTCTAAATATAGCATAAAAGAAACTTTGAATTATTTCCCTTAAGCAGTGTGAGAATTTCTCAGACAACGCTATGCCTGACGATCCTCACACTTAGAACTATAGGGTAGCGTAACACTACTTTAAGTTATATGATTCTCCCATGAGAAACATGAGGAGTCTTACTATGATCCATAAGACATTACATAGAGTGCAAGGAAACCATAGGTACCAATTAGGGTATGAGTGTATATCACTCCTATACATGATTATTGATCAGCATGTCTGATTTGAATATGGACTTATGATTGATGAATTATTGAGCTTGATCAAATACTTTAGGTGATGAATATGATGGATTGGTGATGCTTGATGAGATATTCTATGATGAATATGATGATATAAGATGAAAATAAAAGGTTATCGGTTGAAATTTCTATGTTTGGCATTTTGGGGAAGCTTCGACCTACTCGTCACACTACCGGATTTTCGTCAGAATTATGGACTTAGTTATACCATTGCATGTCCACATGTATCTTGTCTATAATTTCAATGCATGTAAGATATGACTAACAACAAAAAAGAAATAATAGGATATGATCCTTTGATCACTTTAGTAAAAGAAGAGAGGGAAGGTGATCCACTAAGACTTAAAGACCTTCTATGGTGGAGGCAAGGGTGACATGGAGGACCCTCCAACTTAGAGGCATAAAAAGCCTTTGTCAGCTTTATCTGATTTGGTTTTGTACTACATGACGACGGTCACAAAATGAGCTCATCTCTAATAGTAGTCTATTCTAAGAGAAAGTAAAGAATGTTAAGCACGTGCTAAGTATGAAGGTTGTAACACCCTAATAAACCCAGACTACGCTTAAGTCATATTATGGTATTTTATTAGTTATTACTTATGCTCGCAAAAAACTAAACTTCATTTATAAATTAAGTTATGCAAAAAATACAATAAATTTTTTTTTGAAATACGTCGTCACTTTGCTACATTTTGGAAAGTAAAGCCTTGAGCAAGAAGATAGATAGAGAAAGAGCATGTCGCACAAAATACATATCCCAATATCATAAAACATGAGAAAGGTAAATAAATAGTAATTCACAAATACATTGCATTACATAGCTAATCATTACATCCATATGGGTTCATAATACATATATACATACATACATATCAGCATTACATCGAAAGAAGCTCATGGTCGTGCCATGATCCAAATAATAGATACTGAATACAAACTTAAACGACAAAGCTCATCGCAAAAAGGAATGTGCAAAGGTACAGAGCGACGGTCACTATAAGTCCCAAAACAACTTCGTCTGGCATCTCCCATCATACATCCACTCATAGTGCGGTGGCTCCAGGCTCCACTCCATTGGATATGCCATCGGAATCTGGTGACGATGCGAAAAATAACTAGAGTGAGAAATGAGATTTCTCAGTAGGACTCAAACCTGACATGAAAGTGTCATTGTCATCATCCTAGCCACTTCTGTTTTAGTAATGAAAGTAGTGAGCATTCATAAGGTTCAGTTCTTAGGTTTTCGAAAACATGAATATCCGAAGCGGATTCAATTTTAACATACCTTCTAATCATTTATATCATAACATACATGGGCACAACTATAATTACATAAAACATGCATGGTTGTGCTATAAGCTTCTCTTAACTTCTTCCGTTCAAGGGTTTGGACCGAAGTCCCTTTTCTTTTCTTAACTTGACTTTATCTTAGGTCTTTCTTTTTTTTTTTTCACCCACTAAACATAAGTGGTAATGAGCTTATACCGTGGCTATCGCTACCATAAATTTTCGGTACTTACACTAGCTGGGTCATGCCATGTCTCATGTAAGCCCTATCCCCTATATACTCATACTAGTTAGGTCGATGCTATGCTTCATGTGAGTTGTGGGTGAGGGGTATGTTGGGTCACCTTCCCTTTTGAAGGATCACACCCTTAGTTCATTTTCTTCTTATTAAGGCTTATGATGCAAAATTATTCTAATTCTTTTTCACATCTAGGCGTTATGTATCGCCGTCCCCAAATATGATTCCTTTATCGCATATCATTAAGCATCATATTATTAACATATCACATTCATATCATCATCATATCATTATCATCCTTTTCATCATCATATCATTATCATAATCATCATCATCATATCATTATCATCATTATCATATCATCATCATCATATCATTGTCATCATATTGACCCATAGAGAAGCTACATATCACACTTTGAGTTTATGAAACCAGAGCTAGTAAATTTGTCTGAGCTTTTAATTGAGGTTGCCTCTTGTATAAATTCTTTTATTAGGCATGAGGCCAATTTCATCTATTATCCTTTTCAAAACTATTAAGTTGAATTATGAAGTTTTCCCATATCTTAAATTGAGGGTCTTAATGTCTTTAAGCTTATTTCTCGTTAACCTTCAAATTGAACCATAACCAGTTTTTACTTTTACAGTGGGGTAGTAATTTCAAAAATTCGCCATAATTTCATCTTTTACTCTTTTGATTTGAATTTTGGTACGATTATACTTCTCTGAGTCTATTTTTAAGCAAAATAAAGCCAACTTAAAAATTCATTTTGTAACATTAAATATGCATGTTTTACTTTGACTGTTCAGGCTCTTGGATTCATTCCGCAACAATGACTTGTAAACATTACTGGGAGCTCTTTACAAGGAATATGCCCAAACTGTTTTATGGGGATGTTCCTCTATGTCTTAGCTTTCTAGCAAACTTGGTCCCACTCAAAAATAATTTTTATAGCTCGAGTTATTAAGATTTTAGTACATACTGCCCGAACAGAAACACATTTGGGGACAGCACACATATCTTTCTCGTTTTAAGGCCAAAGCTTACGTATTTTATATGTATAAAAAGCTCTATGAGTCTATTTTTATTTAAAATTAGTTTCATTAAATTTGGAGTTGTATTGAGTGAGTTATGAGCCACGTAAAACAGATTGCCAGAATTTCCAACTTCAACCATTTTTGTTTCTCTTGAGTTTTCTTGTAAAACATTAAGTCTCTTCACTCAAGTGACCACTTTTCTCTTCCAACCCATTCTTATACTTTGAGATCTTGATATTAACTCAATGTTTTAAATTCTAAAAATTTGGTTCAAGAACCATAGACATACCAACCGAAAATTTTGTGCCAAAGAGAAGAACACAATACATGAAAACTCATCATATCAACAAGCATGGCCATGAGGCCTTGGAATAAGTCCTAGAACCACCTAGCTATGAAGAGATTAGGAGTTCAAGGGCTTGAAGAATACATAAAAGAGGAGGGTTAGAGTCACTACCACAAAGATCCTCTTGAAAGCTTGAAGGGAAAAAAAGGTGTTGGAAATGGCCTTCTTCCTTAGAGCTTGAGAGAATGTTGCAAATATGTGTTTACTTTGCTTCTCCAAAGACCAAAGAAGATGATCCTTGAAGGGCTTGTGAGGGTGGTGATAGGAAATGAGGGTTGAATAAGGTGAGAAAGAGAGAAGAAGAACAAGAAAGGTTGGAAGAACAAAAGAGCTAGGATGAAGTTTAAAGAGAGGTAGGAGCTTGGCCTTGTAGTGAGAGGATGAAAATCACAAATGAGAGAGTGAGAGGGGTTGGTTTTGTTGCAAGCAATGGGGGAGTAGGCTGATGTGTTTTGCTTCTCCAACAAGCAAAAGGAAGTAGGTGAGTTTAACTTCTTTTTCAAGAAAGCTAGGAACCTTGGGGTAAAAAGGTGGGTTGTGTTTCTCTTGAGTCTTGGTGCTTGGGTAAAGACCATTTAGTGTTTTCTCAAGTGGACAAAAGCAAGGACCCCTCTTGGGATTGGCTTGATTGAATAAGATCACTCCAAGTGGCATAATCCTAAGCGAGGAAGGTACTTCTCTTGTCTTGACTCTTGATCTAAGAGTGCATGATGAGAAGGCAAATGGATGGTTGGATTTTGCTTTTGTCCTTGGCCGAAATTTGGTGCATCAATTAGGAGAAATTTTTAAATCTTTAAAGCTATTAGAATTACCTAAGTTGTTAATCAATTTGATTAGTTAAATTGCTCTTTAACCGATTTCGGTTAATTACACTTTTAAAACGTTTTCCTCTAAAAGAATTGCTCTTATGAATTATGTAATTAGGATGTAAGAATTAATCTATCTCAATTGGTAAGGTAGAACAATTGTCTTGTACTTAATTAATAAGATTGCATTAACTTAATTATATTTCTAAGTTACGAATTAATGAGGTTCGAATGATTAGGTTTTAATTAAAACATTTAGTGCGTTATGATTCAATTATTGACTTAACTCAATTTACTAAACTCTTGCTCATCGAGATTAGCCGATTAGTCCTTAGTTAATCGTTTACCTCTCTAATTAGTCAGGATCACTGAGCTATTTAGCTTAGACAAAATTAGGGATGTTACAAAGGTAAAGTTAAAGAAAGATTCTGGTCAAGTCCATAAAGTTACATGAATGTGCATGCATCTTTATTCTCTCATATACATGGTCATGAACGTTTATACTATGTTCTCATATATATGCTCCTATCTTATGGCGTTGCGTTTCTTTATATTATGTTTATATGATGAAGATTAAAAGAAACCTACTTTGAGAACATATCTTTTCAAACCCTTTGAAAATGGAATCTATGTATGGTCACTATTTTCATAATTAAACCTGAAGTGGCTAGGACAATGATGATGACACATTAATGGTCTAGTTAGGATCCTATTGAGAAATTTTGTTTTTCTCACTTCTATGTTTTTGTGTCGTCTTCAGATGGAGTTGATGGCATCCATGGCAGCACTTCAGGTGGTACCTGACTGGATAAGACAAGGAGTTGCCATGTTACAACACCTAGCTAAGGAGGATTAAGATAGTAGCATCATGTTTTTTTTTTCTCAAGGGCCCTAGTTGGGTTGTTTATATGTAATTAAGAGCATGTGGGAAGTTATGCTACTTAATTTGACTTATGACATATGTAATAATTATTAAGTATGATTATTACTCTTGATTATCTATGATTACATTAGTCTTAAAGTATTATGTTATGTTATTTCATCTTCGTCATATGTCTTATTAGTAACTTAGCGACACAAGGAACAACATCCATATGTATACGAGTAAGTAAGCACTTAAAGGCTCAATTTTCAAGCATAAAGGTTTAAAAAAAAAAAAAAATTTACATGCTATTTCCGTATATTACGCTAATTTCAATTATAAGAACTTTTTCTAGTTACGAGTAACAATGAGTAATGCCATAAAATGACTTAAGCATAGCATGGTATTATTAGGGTGTTACATCCGTGGCTCAATTGGTTGAGATTTAGTTTCCTACAGTTCCGTTATGTTATTCTGCTTTGCTTAAACTCTAATCCTGCTAATTCTAATATTATTGGGACCTAAATATCATTTTCTAAAAGTTTTAGGGTCAAATTAGAAATAATTTCTAGGGTCTAATTACTAAAAATCTTGGGGCAATTCTATAAATAACAAAATTTTACACTACAAGGATACTAAAATCATTTCTTGATTTTAGTATACGGCAAGGCCGTAATTTCAATGATAGTGTCATACCACTCTATAGTTTTCAGTGTAAGGATTGTCATAGCATAATGTGTAACGTCCTCCCAAATTGATGCTATGCTTAAGTTATACTATCTCATTAGGAGTTGTCACAATTAAATAAATGGATCTTGACTCATCATTTGTCTTGGTTCCCATGAAATTAAAATAGAGTTCTATTACATCCTGCGAACAAGAGCGTAACTAAATGACCCTTCAAACATTAGCAACCATAAACACCTATCTAAACATATATACAAATTTCGTCTGTAGCTAGTCCAGTCTCGGCCATGCTCCTCTAGGTTGATCTTCTTCAAGACCTTCTGGGCTATCTGGAGACGACACGAAAACACACATAGGGATGAGAATTTTATATTCTTAGTAGGATTTCTAAGCTACTTGGCAGTCCCTGACATTATTGTCATTCCAGCTGCTTCGGTTTATTCAAAAAAAAAAAGTGATCATGTTATATGAACTATAGATTTCATTTTAGTGAGTTCAAAAACATCTATTCCGAAGCAAATTCATTTTATCATACACTAGTTAAACAGAGAAAGAATCTCAACCATCAACATTATAATATAAAGGATAATTAAATAAGATGTATAGATTAAAAATAAAATAAGCAACAACTGAATGACATTCATAGATGGATGTAGATGTCTTCTTGATGCACTTGCTCATTATAAAATTCTGATATGCACTTATACTTCCCTTTTTCTGTCTTTACTTGAGACATCTAGACATTTTGTATCGCTGTCCCTAGGGTGTCAGTACTTTCTGATTTTTCTCTGCACTTGGTCCCTTGGAGGTGAATGACCTCTCTCACCTCTGGGTGATAGCCTACTTTTCAAGTTCGAACTCGTACTTTTATGTGAGTGACGGGTTTACTTTCCCCGACCCTCACACCGGTCTATTCTCCTTAAATTTGTTCAGGGGCTGGCCCAAGTCATATAGAATCTTTATTATAGCTTTAATCATAATCATAAATGCATATGTATCAAAGTGTATTTCATAACCTATGCATAGGCTTTGCCGAAATTTCGGTAGCATGACGGATCAAGTCTGCTTACCTATGAATAGTGCTAGACTACCAAAAAGATCAATCAAGTAATAAAACCAACATAGAGTATCAAGTTTTATAACAACAATATCAATCATATAATATGTCAACATAAATACATAACTTAGGTTTTCTGCTCATTCTACTCAATTATGCCCAATTTTGTAAAATTCACCATAATTTCTATTCAATTCATTTGGACCTAAATTTTGGATATATTATAATGCTATGTGTCTAGTTTCCAACCCTCTTAGCCCCATCTCATTTTGATTTGTGTAGCTCAAGTTATTCAAGGTCTATTTCGGTTTGTCCTACAACTAGCCAAAATTGCACCCTTATAAGTAAAAATTCACCAAAAATAGGAAACTAGGTGAAACTATACGAAACTTATACCAAATTAAAGCTAATAGAACAAAATATTTGAAATAAGTTGAACCTCATTTGCATAAGTATAGCTTGAGATATAAGCCCTGCAAGTTGACCCTTCTGGACTGCCCTATTCTAACTCGGTTTGGACTTAAGGAAAATTCATTGAATTACTGGGAATAATTGGGAATGAATCTAACTCTGAAATTTTTATGGAATGTTTCCTTACATGTTAGCTTTCAAACAGAGTGGTTGCACTCAATTTAGAGTTTTGTAGGGTGAGTTACAGCCTTCTCAACTCATATTGCCCAGAAGAGGATCCAAAATCTCAGGCTAAACTTCAAAAATTCATAACTCACTCAAAACTAAGCCAATGGCCTTATATTTTATATGGTTGGAATGCCTAAATGCTTAGTTTAATATAAAAATATATTCATTAGGTTTTAATAGCTAGATTTTGGTCTGTATAAGACGAACGTACGGACACCATAGGGTTTTTCACCCAACCAGCATCTTGCTTCTTTCTATTCTCAATTCTCCCACTCTAACTTCAATTCTAATCCAAACATACATACAAAACCAACCCTATATCATCATTTCTACTCAATGTAGAATCAAAATCATGAAAGAAAGAGGAGTCATAAGCAACCCTAATCCAAAGAAAATAAGAAGATAAGTTGAATCCCTACCTCTTCTAGGTGTAGTTGTGCTGGATTTGTGCCTTGGATTGAAGAAATCTTGTTGAAGCTTGAAGGTTTGATGGAGATGAAGATAAGATAAGATGAGGAAAAAGAAAGGTGAAGAGGTATCAGCTGTATATGGGCTGAAAATTTGCAAGGGAGTAGGAAGGAAATAATTGAAAACTTTTGAAGAAAGCTAACATGTGGTTGGTGGATGTGTTTCCTTTCTTCAATTGGATGTAGCTACCCTCTGAAGGGCTGATCTTGTGCCACTTATAGGGGTGGTTTGGCTAAATCTTGGCCATTTAATCTAGGGTTTTAACAGTATAATTTCTATTGGTTCGGTTCTGACAGTTTAAAATATCGAAATTTTACCGATTTCCTTTAAATCGGTAAAACGGTTTTGGAAAAATCCTATGAGATTTCTTATGTTTCTAATATAATTTCCTCAAATCTAATCTTTCTAAATGAAACTTAATTGGCTTTAACTAAATACTTAATCGAATTCTAATTAATCCTAATTATTCGATAAAAATCGAACAACTTGGTTAAAAGCGATAAAATTTTTCGGACGTTACATAGTGTTGCCTGAGAAATTCTCACACTACCTAAGTGAGATAAATCAAAGTTCATATTATGCTATATTAGGAAAAGTGGGGATTGTGAGGCTACTAGTGCAAGCCAACAACTTTGAGCTGAAGACCTCATTCATCACATTCTTTTAGTAGAACTGCCAGTTTGGGGGACTACCTAGTGAGGATCCTAATGACCATACTAGTAACTTTCTAGAGGTTTGCAACACTATCAACATAAACGGAGCCACTGAAGATGCTATCAAGCTGAGACTTTTCCCATTCTTACTAAGGGATAAGGCCAAGTCTTGGATCAAGTCATTATCTCAGGGATCTCTCACTACAGAGGACATAGTAGCTAGGAAGTTCTTGGAGAATATTTCCCTTCAATCAAGTTAGTCAAATTGAGAAACGACATTACATCATTTGCTTAGACTGAAGGGGAGTCATTCTATGATGCTTGGGATCATTATAAAGAGTTATTAGCCAGATGTCCTCACCATGGCATCCCTTTTTGGATACAAGTATAGGCTTTCTATAATAGTCTGCTACTCACTATATAGATCATGGTAGATGCAACAGTAAGGGGTTCTCCCAATAATGAGGAATCTTAGGAGCTATTTGAAGTAATGGCTACAACTATCAGAGACCTTGTGAGAGAACTCAAAAGAGGGGAATTCTGGAAGTTGACATTACTACTACCCTCTTGGCTTAGATACAGGTTCTCTTTGTCCAAAATATAGCCATTCAAAAGCAACTAGACATGCTCAGAACCACTTCACTAGCACCAATATTATGTTGCAACTCTTGCCATGGGAATTATCCTAATGGAGAGTGTGCTATAGAACCTACCCCTGATGAACAAGTCAACTACATGAATGCTTAGAGATACAACTTCCATTCCAATAGTTATGTTATTGGATTTAGAGATCACGCCCACTCCGGTCAGTATCATGGGAATCAAGGTACACCCAGGCATTCATATAACCTACCAGCTCAAGAGACAAAGTCTAATCTGGAAGATATGTTCCAACAATGCATGCAGACCCATTCTAATTTTGTGGATAGAATTAAGGCAAAATTCAAGCAATATGATGCCTAACTCAAGAATAATGAAGCCTCTATCAGGAATATTGAGATTTAGTTAGGACAAATCTTTAAACAGTTGTTAGAGAGGCCACAAGGTTCCTTGCCTAGTAACATTGTTACAAATGCTAGAGAGCAAGTGAATGCAATTACTTTGAGAAGTGGAAAAGAGTTAGCAGAGCTTGAAAAGCCAAAGGAAGAAGAGCCATCTACCAAGACTGAGAAACAGACACCAAAAAGGGAGAAGTATGAGAGCCCCATGAAGCGTAGTAAGGAGGTGGGAGACAAAGAGAAGAGTTCTACGTATGTGGCACCTCCCTCTTATAACCCTCCAATTCCATATCCACAGAGGGTGAAGCCTAAAAAAATGGAGCAATCAGAGAAGCAATACTCCAAGTTCTTGGAGTTGTTTAAGAAATTGTACATTAATATTCCCTTCTTGGAAGCCCTAAGCAATTACTATGCTAAATTTATGAAGGATATCTTATCTTGCAAAAAGAAGCTCAAGCATGATGAGATAACAATGTGGACCAAGGAATGTAGTGCCATATTGCAAAATAAGCTACCTCCAAAGTTGAAAGATCTAGGGAGTTTTACTATTGTGATATTAGTGGTGTTCATTTTGATAAGGCTCTTTGTAATCTAGGTGCTAGTATTAATATGATGCCCTTGTCTATTTTTAGGAAGCTTAGGATTGGAGAAGTGAAGCCTACTATAGTATCTTTACAACTGGCAGATAGATCCAGCAAAGATCCAAGGGACATGTTGGAAGATGTACTAGCAAAAGTAAACAAGTTCATCTTCTTGGTGGATTTCACTGTCCTTGATAAGGAGGAAGATAGATAAGTCCCACTGATCCTTAAAAGACCCTTCTTAGCTATTGGAGGAGCTTTAATGGATGTAGAAGAAGGAAAATTTAATTTGCAAGTTCAAGAGGAAAAGGTTACATTCAACGTGTTTGAAGCAATCACACTTCCTTTAGAGACCAACTCTTGCTTCCATGTGGATGTAGTGGAAGCTGATTTGAGCACTTCAATCCCCACATCACATGTCACCCCTCCTTTGAAGTCAAAATTGATGAAGATCAAAGCAAGGTAGAAAAAGAAAAGGATGGGGGATGAAGATCTTAACCTACCCAATAAACCATTGGAAGCTCTCCACTTGTCATTCAAACCTAATTCTATCTCCTTGATCCTTAAGAAGAAGAGCTATTGCCTTTGTAACAAATCACCAAAGAATGAGAGGAAAGAACCACCATGAGTGATAGAACCATGTCCAATTTAGGGATATTAAACCAAAGTGCTTGTTAGGAGACAACCCAATTTCTTAGCTTTTCTTTGATTTTAATTTTTTTTTCTTTTCCAATTTTTCTTTTAGTATTAGGTAGAATTCTAATTTTGATTAATTTTAATTTATTTAATTTTACTTGTTTAGTTTTGTAGGTTTATTAGATCAATTACGAAGTGCACAAGTGAAGGAGGAAGCCTCCATGGGCATACAAGGCAAAGTATGCAAAAGATTTCGAAGAAAGAAAGCTGAAACGCACGCTATCATGCGTTATAGCATGCTGCCATAGAACCAACAAATTCAGGATTTTTGCGTTGTGCTATAGTGCAATCCCGTTTCCTACAAAGTGTGAATGTAGGGCTTTTCGTACATGAAGGTGATTAATTGAATTTTTATATATTTATTTTCTCTCATATTTAGTTCATTAATCTTCTTTTGTGCTTAATAGGATTAATTTGGGCCATTTTACATTTTATTGAGTTTTGGTTGGGCTAGATTTAGTTTTTCCAGCATTAAGCTAATTCTAACACTATTTTGGTTTTTTGGGCATATCTTGAGTTATAGAGCTCATTTTATTGTGATTCTTGATTTACAGGAAAGCTGAGAGATAGGCCCACAATTCCTATGAAGAGGTCAGAGGCTAATTCTAATGATAAGAAGCTGAAACTAGGCCTAGAAGTGAATTGAAGAGATGCACTCGCGGTTTCTGAACTGGGTGCAGTATTTGGACCATATCTTGGTCCATAGTAGCCCAATTAAGCCCATTCCAGTGGCATTTTGAAGCTAACATCCAAGGCTACAATTCTTCTTTAGAATACAAATCCAAAAGGCTGCATATTCCTGGCCAAAACCATGGAAAACATTACTAGTTGTATTGGAAAGCTGAATTTAGTGTTTTTAGCATAATTTTCTCTCTAGAATTCAGAATTTAGCAAATAAGATGTCCAAATTCATCTAGGAGACATGGGGATGAATGTAATAATTGTTATGGATTGATTGGGAGATGTTTTGATTCTATTTTGGCTGGCTGAATTAAAAAGGGGCTAGAACTTGTAAGGAGAGACAGATTTTTGGAATAGAGAATTTTTTCGGTTTTCTTCTTCTTCCTCCTCTCTTCTCTCACACTCCCTCACCTTACAATTCGTTTTCCTCCATTCATGGAGGAGTAAGCTTCTATCTAATGCAAGAATTCAAGGAGCATCATTACTTAAGAGGATTGGCTAACAAGAGTTTAACTATTCCATTCGGTTTCTTCTATCCTTTCTCTTATCTTAATTCGGTTTTGGAATTGAAGGTTTTCATTCTAAAATTCTGATCAAGAGTTCAATTGTCTCGTACCAATTTGTAATTGTTTGATTCAATTGTTGAAAGAAGAAGAATTAGAAGTCAGGTCTGAGTTCTAAGGTTAATGCATTGGTGATTAAAACTAATACAACTCAACTAGGTTTTAGAGATTTCTGAATATTGGTTGATTATGTGTTAGTCAAATGCTTTGTGTGAATGCTAATTTTGGATTGAGGTTTCATTCAATTTTATGATTAACCATTGAGTTGAATTGTTGATATATGTCTAGAATTCGATGATTAAGTGATGATTGTTGCCTTTTGATTCTTGGATTGGATGTTCCAAATTCTGTTTATTTCTTTTCTATTCATTTCGGTATTTTAAATTCCAAAGGCCCCCTAATTTCCTAATCATATAACATTGTCATCACTGGGAAACGACCCGAGTTGCACCCTTTGCTACGAATTTAGTGTAATTCGGTTTTATTGTAATTTGACCGAGCTTGGTACTCGAGTCAAATTTTGGTGCCGTTTCCAGGGTTGATTGATGTTATTTGGTCATATTAATATGTGTTAATATCATTGCATATTCTGTTTTGATGTGTGTTTGGTTAAGTTGTTAGTTTTAATTTATAGTTACTAGTTCGGTTTTACAATTTTTGACAACTAACTCTTTCAATTGATTTCAGGGGACTTGATTTCGTAGCAAAACATCATTCTAAGAAAAACTCAATCTTTGATTGAGCCCCCCTTGTTTTTGTCAAATTCCATGGTTTAGATAGATTTTTTGATCTTTTCGGTATTTTTTAAGGACGTAATGGGTATTTTTGTAAAAGATTTTGTGCTCTGATTGACTTGAAAATTGGTCAGTTGAAGGAAAATGGCCCTCTGATCAAGATCAAAGCTTTGCTATTGAATTTTTTATTTTTAAGCCAAATTCCTTCACTTAGACCACCTTTTTAATGTTTTTAGATTACTTTTTTGTATTTTTTTACTCCTTGAGGGTAAAATTTTTGAGATGTGGTGGTGCCATAATTTTTAAAAACTATTTGGTAGTGTTTTTTATATTTATTTTGATTATTTTAAGTGTTTGTGTGCAATTTTTAGTGCTTTGTGTTAGGGGTGAAATAGGTGTTTTGTTTGCTATTTTGTTAGTGCATGACTAGGTCTGATCCAAGTCCTAATTTAGTTGAGTTTGATCCTGAATTAGAGAGGACTCTTAGACAAATTAAAAGAGCTAAGAGGAGGTTGTTTGAGACTAGTTCTACTAATAATTCTATTTTTGATTCTATTCCTAACTTTGTTGACAATTCTAATTTTTCAGGAAGCATGGCTAATAGAACCTTGAAGGAACTTACAGCACCTGATGTCAACTATCAAGCTTTGGCCATCCAGTACCCAAATTTGGATGCAAACTTTGAGCTAAAATCAGGACTGATACATTTGCTGCCCAAGTTTCATGGTTTAGCTGGAGAAGACCCTCATAAGCACTTGAAGGAGTTTCATGCAGTGTGCTCAACCATGAAGCCACATGGAGTGGAGGAAGACTATATCAAGCTGAGGGCATTTCCCTTTTCCCTAGATGGATTAGCCAAGGATTGGTTGTAGTACTTGCATCCAGGCTCCATCACAAGCCGGCAAGACATGAAGAGGATGTTCTTGGAGAAATTCTTTCCTGCATCAAGAGCTGCTGCAATCAAGAAGGACATTTGTGGAATAAGGCAGATTAGTGGAGAGACATTGCATGAGTATTGAGAGAGGTTTAAGAAATTGTGTGCAAGCTGTCCACACCATCAAATTAGTGACCAGCTTCTTATTCAGTATTTTTATGAAGGTCTCATGCCAATGGATAGAAGTATGGTTGATGCTGCTTCTGGAGGAGCTCTGGTAGATAAAACACCTATTGCAACTCATGAATTAATTGCAAACATGGCTGCCAATGCACAACAATTTGGCACTCGAGCCATAATGTCAACAAGTGGAGTAAATGAAATGCAAACCTCTGATACAAACCAGCAGAGGATGGAGAACCGAATAGATGAGTTAACAACCTTGGTAAGGCCATTGGCACTTGGCCAGTAGTCCCAACCCCAGTAACCAGTAGCTATCATTTGTGGCATTTGCTCTATACCAGGACATCCAACAAATCAGTATCCACATCTGCAGGAGAGCATGAAACTATTGCAGGAATCTTTCTTGGTAGGCCTTATCAGCAGTAGCAGAAGAGTTATGATCCATTCTCCAATACATACAATCCTGGCTGGAGAGATCACCCGAATATAAGGTATGGTAACAACTTCAATCAGTTTCAGTAACCTCAGTTTAAGCAAAATTCTGTTGGACCAAGCTCAGGACAATATCATCCACCAGTTCAGCAAAATAAACCACAAACTAGCAGCTCAGAACCTAGCCTTGCAGATTTAGTGAAGTAGATGGTAACTAGCAGTGTTCAATTTCAACAAAGAATAGAAGCCAGCATCCAGAATCTGCAAATACAGATTGGTCAGTTGGCTACAACAGTAAATGAGATGAAGTCTCAAGGTTCTAGCAACCTTCCCTCCCAATCCGTGACCAATCCAAAGAATGTGAGTTCCATTACTTTGAGAAGTGGCAAGGAGCTTAAGATTCCTAATGTTGCAAAAAAGAACAACCAAGCAGATTCTGCAGAACAACCAGAGGTAGCAGAAAAATCTGATTCTGCATAAATAAAGAAAAATGGTGCAGAACCAAGTATTAGCAGCAGTGAGCAAGCTGAACAAAGTGTTCCACTGCCTTTCCCCAACAGAGTGACACAAAACAAGAAGTGGGTAGAAGCAGAATTGGACAAGGAGATAATGGACACGCTCAGTAAAGTGGAAGTCAATATTCCGCTCCTAGAAGCCATCAAATAGGTTCCAAAGTATGCCAAGTTTCTCAAGGACTTGTGCACTCATAGAAGGAGGCTGAAGGGAAATGAGAAGGTGAGCATGGGCAGAAATATTTTTGCCATTATTTAGCCAAGCATTCCTCCAAAATGCAAGGATCCAGGGATTTTCACCATTCTATGCATCATAGGAAGCAAGCAATTCAGTCAAGCCTGGACCTTGGAGCCTCAATCAATGTGATGCCTAATTTAGTTTATCAATCCTTACACATTGGAGAGCTTAAGCTAACGGGAATGGTGATCCAACTTGCCAACCGAAGCACAACACACCCTGAGGGAGATTTAGAAGACGTGTTGGTAAGAGTAAATGAGCTTATTTTTCCTGCTGATTTTTATGTGCTAAACATGGAGGATGATATGCATGTTAATCAACCAACATTGATCTTAGGTAGGCCATTTTTGAAAACTGCTAAAACTAAGATTGATGTACATTCTGGTACTTTATCCATGGAATTTGGAGATAGCAAGGTGCATTTTAATTTATTTGATGCCATGAGATATCCACCAGAAGAACATTCCATTTTTCATTTAGATATCATTGATTCATTGGTTGATAATGTGCATGAACAATTGTTGTCTGATTTTCCAGAATTGTTGGTTTTAAAGATGAATTTCAATGTTCTGATTGTGATGGAATTCATGAGATATGTGTTATTTGTGCTAAGATTGATGCATGCTTACATGTTCAAAATGTTGTTTTTGCTGTTTCTTCTGTTTCTACAGATTCTGATTTAATTTCTGCACATTCTGAAAATATTGTAAATTCTATTTTTAATTGTGCAGATTCTGCTGTTGTTCCTATTTTTTTTGTTGTTCCAAATTTTTCTGATAAATCTGTTTCTGCTGTTATTTGGAAATTTGAAAATTCTAGTTCTATTTTTGAAGTTGAAAATTTTGAAGGTGCTGTCACATTATTTTCTGTTGCAGAAAATTCTATTTCCACTGATTTAAATTCTGTAGCATCTGTTTCTATCAATTCTACTACTATTCATTCTAGTTGCGCAAATTCTAGTTGCACACATGTTGTTTCTGCTGATTCTGTTCTTTCTGCTATTTCTGAAAAATTTGCAGATTTTAGTGTTAATTCTGAAGTTTCTGCAGGTTTTGAAATTAGTAAATTTGCTGTGAATGCTGAAAAGTTTGCTGCTGTCAAATCTGTTTTTGCTGTTTTAAATTCTGAAAACTCTGTACATCATGGAAATTCTAATTTTGTGTATTCTGGAAGTATGAAGTCTTTTGCACCTAATTCTGTTAATATTGTTTCCAAAGGATATGATAATGCTCTTGTGCAAGATTCTTCACATGTTGCAGGTGCTGAAATTAAACTAGCTGAAGAAAACCTAAGACTAACACCTTCCATGCAAGAATCACCCACCTTAGAGCTGAAACCATTGCCAGAAAATTTGAAGTACGCATTTCTGGCACCAAATGAGAGGCTACCAGTCATTATAGCCAAAGATCTGCAACCAAAGAAAGAAGAGAAATTGCTGAACATCCTAAAGCAGAACATGAAGGCTATAGGCTGGACATTGGCAGACATACCTGGGATTAGCCCCTCTACGTGAATGCACAAAATTCAGTTACATGAGGGTGTGAAACCAGTAAGGCAACCTCAAAGAAGGCTCAACCCACTTATCTTGGATGTGGTGAAGAAAAAAGTGAGTAAGTTGCTAGCTGCAGGAATCATTTATCCAATTTCAAACAGCAAGTGGGTGAGCCCGGTGCAAGTGGTTCCAAAGAAGACTGGAATAACAGTAGTGAAGAACTCAAAGGAGGAGCTGGTGCCTACAAGAGTGCAGAACAGCTGGAGAGTCTGCATATATTACAGGAAACTAAACCAGGCTATCAGGAAGGACCACTTCCCACTACCCTTCATTGATCAGATGCTGGAAAGATTGGCAGGTCAGTCACACTACTATTTTCTTGATGGGTTTTCTAGTTATTTTCAGATCCACATTGCACCAGAAGATCAGGAGAAAACCACCTTTACATGCCCATTTGGCACATTTGCATATCGGTGGATGCCCTTTGGTTTATGCAATGCCCCAGGTACATTTCAGAGGTACATGGTGAGTATCTTTTCTGATTTTCTAGAGTATTGTATGGAAGTTGATAAGCAATATTTTGATACGTTGATTAACCCTCATATTTAGTTTATTGAATCTCTTTTGTGCTTAATTGAATAATATTGGACACATTTTATAAGTTTGGACTCTAATTGGGCTTAATTGTATTTTCCAGCACTATTACAAATTTATACTATTTTTGTATTATGGCTGTATCTTGAGTTGTAGATATCTAAAAATTACAAATTTTATATTGTAGGAAAGCTGAGAGAAAGATCTACAACTTTGATGAAGAAGTCAAAAACTAATTCAGATGTCTAGTGGGTCGAATTGGGCCACGAAGTCAGAACAGGGCTGTTACGCTGGAACCAGAACAGTGTGCACTAATTGGGCCATAACGTGAGTTGTAGACATTGGATTGAGGTGAAACCGGTGCCATTTGAAAGCTAAGACATAAAGCTTCAATTCATATGAAGATCATTCTCCAAAATAATGACATCTTCATGGACTTATTGGTTGTTAAAATGGACTGACGCGAATACACGTATAATCTGAACATGCTATAAAGATTGGGCCATAACTCTCTCATTTCAAGTCCAAATTAAGCAAATTGGGTGTCCACTTAAAGCTAAGAGGCAGAGGATTAAGTTGGGCTCAAGGGTATTTTCGAATTTTGACATTTGAAGTCTGATAAGAGGAGAGAAAACTGAGACGCGAAGAGGACTCATATCTCCCCAACATTTTTCATTTTTCTCTCTTCTCTTCTCCTCTCCTCTTCTTTTCTTTTTCTTTTCCTTTCATTTTGTAAGATACTTGGTTGGGTTCTATTTTGTAACCTTCATTGCTATGGAGGAGTAGGATTTCAAGCTAGTTCAAGGAGACTCCAAGGGCATTATGGTTGTAATCTTGAAACTCTATCCTTGAATTTCAATCATGTTTGTTTTCTTGATTCTTTGCCCTCTTTTATTTGTAAATTTGCATTGAATGGTATTGATATGTGAGTTTATGAATGAGGAATTAGTTGGGTGATTGCTAATTGGTCAATTGGTATGAACTTGATTAGTTAAAGAATTGGGAATTGGGTTTGGGTTCAAACCTAGGCTAATACAATTGGGGCTAGAAATCAACATAGGTTAATTAGAGTTGAGGTCTCAATTATCTAATCAATTATGTGTTGGTTGAATTCCTAGAGTTCTCTAGGTAGAATTGTGGGGTTGTTAGTAGAGGTCTCTCTAATAACTCAAATTAGTCGCACTTCATGTGTTTGATATATTGTGCGTTAATGATTGATTCACCTTACGGCTAAGGAACTCTTTGAACTAATGTTTTTATTTTCATCTAATTTTCTTTTATAGCTTATTGACTGCATGTTTGCACATACCCTCCTTGTTACTTAACTAGATAGCAACAACATTGTTGTGAGACGACCTTGGTTGCACTATACTTCAAATTTAGTGTAATTAAGTATTTTTAAATTGTAATTTGGAGCAAGCTGCGACACTTGCTACCAAATTTTGGCGCCGTTGCCGAGGACGTTGATGCTATTTAGTTTGTAAATATATGTGTTTACTTGCTTTTGTTTGAGTTTTGCATGTTTTGGTCGTTTTCAGTGTTTTTAGGCTAATTTTGGGTGCTGTCCTATACTATTTGTGCTCAGATCACCTTGAAACTTTTTAGTCCAAAGGTTTTCGGCATTCTAAGCAAGACTCACTGCATCGAGCCCTACCCTATTTTGGCCAAATTCCACTGTTTTGACCACTTTTTTGAATTTTTAATAATTTTTATTGCATTTTCGGGTTCTAGATAGGTGTAGTTTTATTGTGTGATATTTCTATAAATTGAAAAAAATCATTTTGTACAGTTTTTTTTTTTTTTTCAATTTCCTAAGTCATTTGTTTTTAGTGATTTTTGTGTTTTGGTACTTTTAGTAGTAGTAGTAGTTATTTTATTTCCACTTTTATACATTATTTTGCTAGTTCTTTTTCTTCTTTTCTATGTTTTCTGTTGAGATGACTATCCCTGATAAGAAACTGAAGGAGCTATTTGCTCCCAATGTCGTAGATCACTTATTTTGTATCCAATATCCTGATTTAGATTCTAACTTTGAGCTTGACCCTGCATTGATTCATTTGCTTCCAAGATTTCATGGTTATACAGGTGAGGATCCTTATAGGCATCTCAAGGAGTTTCATGTGGTATGCTCAACTCTCAACTTTCGGGGAATTCATGAGGATCATGTCAAGCTAAGAGTCTTCCCTTTCTCACTAGTTGAAGTAGCCAAGGATTGGCTTTACTATCTTCCCCCTAGTTGTGTAATAGAATGGACTGATATGAAAAGGCTCTTCTTGGAGAGATTTTTCCCTGCATCCAGAGCTGCAGCACTAAGAAAGGAGATCTGTGGCATTAGGCAAATGCAAGAAGAAACATTATATGAGTATTGGGAGAGGTTCAATAGGTTGTGTGCAAGTTGTCCCCATCACCAAATTAGTGAGCATTTGTTGATCCAGTTTTTCTATGAGGGCCTGATACCCATGGATAAGAGCTTGATTAATGTAGCGAGTGGTGGAGTTCTAATGGACAAGACACCTACTGCCGCCAGAGATCTGATAGCTAACATGGCAAAGAATTTCCAGCAATTTGGCTCTAAGCTGATCAAAAGGACCAGAGGAGTTGGTGAGATCCTTGACATGAATTTGTTGAGGATCGAACACAAATTAGATGAGATGGCATCATTGATAAAGCGATTGACCATGGGACATCATGTTAATTCTACATCTGCACCAGAGCCTACTAGAGTATGTGATATTTTAGTGTGTTCATCCCACTCTATTAATGGATGCCCCCAACTTCAGGAGGATAGCTCATGCCTTCAGGGTTATACAGTGGGCGCTGTAGGAGTATTCCTGGGAAACCGCAATACCAACACCTATCCCCTCAGCAGCAACAACAGACTGGATCAGTAGTTACCTCACTGGAGCCATCATTACATGATCTGATGAAGCAAATTGTAGAAAATAACCTCCAAAGATCGCAAGAAAGAACTGATGCAAATGCATCCAGAATATAGAGACTCTGCTTAGTCAGTTTGCTTCCTCCATGAGCCAGATGCAGTCACATGGTTTTGCTCAGACTCTATCTCAATTGATCCCTGATCCAAACACGAATGTTAGTATTGCTATGCAGCAATTAGGTAGGACTTTACCAGAGTTGGCACAGAGAATTGATCAAAGTATTGCTAAGACTGAGCATTCTGATGAAGCAGCTGAAGTGAAAGAAAAGCCAGGTGCAAATTTTGTACAGGAGGAATCAAATAAGCACTCTGTATTTCATTTGGATGTTGTTGATTATGCAGCTAAGGAGGTTCATGACAGTTTCTGTGAGGAGTTCCCTGAGTTGTTCAACCTTAGTGATTTTGTTCATTGTTTCTCTTGTGATCAATGTGATGGTGTTGAGCTCTGTGTAGAGTGTGCAAAGATGGATGCATATCTAATGGATGATAGGCCTATGAGTGTTGACACAGTGGAGAAAATTCTTTTAACAGAGATTCAAGTTAAAGAGATTATTCCTTCTGTAGTCCAAACACTAAAATTAAAGTTGGAATTTCCTCCTTATGAGCATCTATTGGGTCAATTTGAATATACCTATCTGGAAAATGTTGCCCAACTCCAAACTATTTGTGACATGGCTTCAGAGACATCTTCCATAGATGCATTGAGGTGCTTGGATTATGCTTGCAAGGAGAGCACTTTTCAACTCAGAGCCATCTATGTCATTACTATAGCGATGCATCATGGGAATGAACTAAGGTATTCTACACCGGGATGTGAATGCAAAAGTGACAAGGATGGCAATGAATTCAAGATCACCTCATGGGATCCTGGAGGAGGCAAAAGATGCAAACCTTGGTGGGGATTCCTGTACCAGTTCAAGCACAAGCCACCATGAGGGAGTTCTCACCACTTTTTACCTTTTTAAATTTTTGTCTTGCATTTTTTATTTTTATTTTTTGTCTTGAATTTTACTTTTAGAATAAAATATGTTTAGTATTAGTTTTCATATGCTAGTTATGTTGTTTAGTTGGATGTTTCCCTATGATGATTCTTTAATTGTTAGCTTTAGGCAGTAGACATTGATGGCTTGAGGCTTCAACATGCTTGACTTTTCATCTCATTCTTTATGTCTTGCATGCTTGGTAGATTGATCTTCAATTGCTTGGATTGAATATGTTGGACATGACCCATGTGAGCTTTTGAGCCATATTTGGATGGCTATGTTACATGCCATTCTTTTCATTCTTGTGTGTTTTGTTCCCTCATAGGATTTGTCACTCTAGAACTTGCTTTGATTCTTTTTGAGGCTACACTATTCATTTGCATATATGAATATGCTTGAGGCATTCATTTTGTGATTAGCCACTTAACCAAATAGCCACCCTTGCATTTTTTTTCCCTTGCTTAGCCTCTTTGAGCCTTTTTACCCATTCTTTGTTTTTAGCACATTACTAGCCTAAAACGAAAAACCATGATTTTACCTAGCCTTAGGGATTAAGAGACCATTGGTTACCATTAGCAATGTGCATTCACATAAGTGTGGGGGTTTGCATGAGGACATACAAGACTTTAAGTGTGGGGAGTGCAAAGTGATGAAAAGAGAAAAAGGAAAGAAATGAAAAGATGAAAAAAAAAAAAAAACAAAGAAAAAGCAAAGAAAATGTAAAAAAAAAAAAAGCAAATAGAAAAAGAAAAAGTCAATAAATTGGGATAATTTTGGTGAAAAGAAGAAAAGAAGTGGGATAAAAAAGAGTTATTTGTTGCATTGCTTGGATTTAAGGAGAGCCCTCACATTTGTGACCTCATATCTTTGCCAATGTTCTTCTATTCTCTTTAGCTTTTACCTTGCATATCCTTACTATTTCCCTACCCTTACCTTGGCTCCATTACAACCTTGAATAAAGTCCTCTTGATTTGTGTGTGCTTTAGTTTGAGTGGTGGAGAATTAGATGATAAGCAAGCTTATAGTAGTGCTTTTCCTTTTGAGGTGATTTGAGTGGTATAATTGAGCCTTAAACACTTGAGAGTAAGAGTGCTAAACACATTATCTTGTGAGATCCTCCATGCTTGATCCATACTTTTTGGAGTGATTTTTGCCTTGCTTGTACCTTTGTAGAGATATGTCTTGATTGTTGAATTTCTTGATGCCTTGGATGTGCTTTTTGCCTATATGCTTGACACTCTTGAGGATCCATTGGGAATTTGCTTTTCATAGTATTTGGTCATTTTTTGTTTTTAGGACTTTTGTGTTTATTTTAGATTTTGATGTTTCATTTTCGGCACTCTTGAGCATATTTTGGATTTTGCATGAGGACATGCAAAAAGCTAAGTGTGGGGGAATTTGATAAGCAATATTTTGATACGTTGATTAACCCTCATATTTAGTTTATTGAATCTCTTTTGTGCTTAATTGAATAATATTAGACACATTTTATAAGTTTGGACTCTAATTGGGGCTTAATTGTATTTTCCAGCACTATTACAAATTTATACTATTTTTGTATTATGGCTGTATCTTGAGTTGTAGATATCTAAAAATTACAAATTTTATATTGTAGGAAAGCTGAGAGAAAGATCTACAACTTTGATGAAGAAGTCAAAAACTAATTCAGATGTCTAGTGGGTCGAATTGGGCCACGAAGTCAGAACAGGGCTGTTACGCTGGAACCAGAACAGTGTGCACTAATTGGGCCATAACGTGAGTTGTAGACATTGGATTGAGGTGAAACCGGTGCCATTTGAAAGCTAAGACACAAAGCTTCAATTCATATGAAGATCATTCTCCAAAATAATGACATCTTCATGGACTTATTGGCTGTTAAAATGGACTGACGCGAATACACGTATAATCTGAACATGCTATAAAGATTGGGCCATAACTCTCTCATTTCAAGTCCAAATTAAGCAAATTGGGTGTCCACTTAAAGCTAAGAGGCAGAGGATTAAGTTGGGTTCAAGGGTATTTTCGAATTTTGACATTTGAGGTCTGATAAGAGGAGAGAAAACTGAGACGCGAAGAGGACTCATATCTCCCCAACATTTTTCATTTTTCTCTCTTCTCTTCTCCTCTCCTCTTCTTTTCTTTTTCTTTTCCTTTCATTTTGTAAGATACTTGGTTGGGTTCTATTTTGTAACCTTCATTGCTATGGAGGAGTAGGATTTCAAGCTAGTTCAAGGAGACTCAAGGGCATTATGGTTGTAATCTTGAAACTCTATCCTTGAATTTCAATCATGTTTGTTTTCTTGATTCTTTGCCCTCTTTTATTTGTAAATTTGCATTGAATGGTATTGATATGTGAGTTTATGAATGAGGAATTAGTTGGGTGATTGCTAATTGGTCAATTGGTATGAACTTGATTAGTTAAAGAATTGGGAATTGGGTTTGGGTTCAAACCTAGGCTAATACAATTAGGGCTAGAAATCAACATAGGTTAATTAGAGTTGAGGTCTCAATTATCTAATCAATTATGTGTTGGTTGAATTCCTAGAGTTCTCTAGGTAGAATTGTGGGGTTGTTAGTAGAGGTCTCTCTAATAACTCAAATTAGTCGCACTCCATGTGTTTGATATATTGTGCGTTAATGATTGATTCACCTTATGGCTAAGGAACTCTTTGAACTAGTGTTTTTATTTTCATCTAATTTTCTTTTATAGCTTATTGACTGCATGTTTGCACATACCCCTCTTGTTACTTAACTAGATAGCAACAACATCCTTGTGAGACGACCTTGGTTGCACTATACTTCAAATTTAGTGTAATTAAGTATTTTTAAATTGTAATTTGGAGCAAGCTGCGACACCTGCTACCAGAAGTCTTTATGGATGATTTTACTGTTTAGGGTGTAACATCCTCAATTTTCCTGGTGCTAAATTAATCCATTTTACCCTCCACCACGAGTTCCGAGTTCCGACTTCACCTTCAAGTTTTCATGATTTCCGGCTTCATCTTCGAATTTCACACAAAATGGACTATTTTCGACTTCCGAGTTCGCCTTCGAATTTCAGCATAGTTTATCGACTTCTGACTTAACCTTCAGGTCCAAAACAACATGGAGTGATTCCCGATATTCGACTTCTTGTCTTAAAGACAATATACCCGATTTTCGATTTCCGAGTTTATTCCCAGAAGCTTTCTATTTCTGTTAGCGTTCTCGAGTTTGAATGGGGAGTTCTGAGATTAGGTGATTGTAAGCTGCATGACTTTCGATATTCGAATTTACTCCCAAGTGTCAAATAAGGTTGGACAAGTTTTGACATCCAGCTTCAGCTCCAAGCTCAAATAAGGGGGATGCAGGTTCCAACTTTACACCTAATAGAGCCGAGTTCCGATTTCAGATGAATGGAAGCAAGTTCCACTTTTGGGACAACGTAGAGAGCTATTTGGCCACAAAAGTGGGAGATATGGCCGAACTCCAATCACAAAATTTCAACCAATCAACACTCACTATTCTAACTACCCCCATGTATTTAAGTCAAACTCTCCTTCTCATTTGAGGCTGATTTATGCCATTTTCTCTCCTTCTTGTTCCAGCCTCCTTCTTCCCTTCTCTCAATACTAATCTCCATCAAACCTTTAAGCTTCACAAGGTTCCATCAACCTAAACTCAAATTCAGCAGGATCACATCTAAAGAAGGTAGGATTCAATCTCTACTCTTAATTTCTCTAAATTGAGGATGCATGAAAGATTACTCTTCTATATATATTTGATGATATATTGGATGTATATGATGTATTATGGTTGGATTAATATGGGATTAATATGAAATCTTGAGTTGAAATTAAGGTTAGAAGAAGAAAACTAGGAGAAGTGAAGGCTTAGGATGCTGTCTAAGTGAGAAGCTCCATGGCAGTCCATACGGTGAAGTGTACGGCTCCGCCTACAGCCGGTTAAAATGGATGAAACCATTTTTAGATGAAAGTAGACATTCAGGGCTTTCCATACATATATCATATAAGGCCATTGGGTTATTATTAAGAGGGATATGAATTTTGGAAATTTGACCTAGATTTTTTAGGTTAATAATGGGCAGACTGGGTTGTTCAGGGCATAACGTGCTCTATACAACTCCAAATTGAGTGAAACTAGTGTTGTTAGAAAGCTTACACATAGAAGAACTATAAAAAAATTCCAAGTTTGATACGGTCCCAGTTGCTCCCAGTATTTTGAGGAAGTTACCCTATGTCCAAACCGGGCCAAAATAGGGTAGTTTAGGAAGGTCAAATTTAGAGGCTTATAACTCGAGCTCTACTAAAGTAAATGAAATGGAATTTGTTGCAGATGAAAGGTTATCCTGTTAGCTTTGATAAGAGAACAATTTCGTATGATTTGAGTTGGTATTCAATTTTTAGTGGATTTTTACGTGTAAGTGTGCAATTCTGGCCAACTTCAGGGTAGGCCGAGATAAAACGTGAATAAATGGAGCTATACTTATTAAAATGAGATGAGACTAAAGAGTTTAGAAAATAGATACATAAAACTCTAACATATCCAAAATTGAGGTTCATATGAGTTAAATAGAAATTATGGCCTAATTTATGAAAATCGGGCTGAGTGAAAGTGTTAAGATAGCAACTATGCTTTAAATGCTAATGTTCCTATGAAATTGATGTTGAATTGTGAGTGAAGTATTGTGAATTTTTTGTAAGATTGATTGTCTGTGTTCTGACACTATTCATGGGGAAGCAAATATGTTCCGTTATGCTGCCGAACTTTCGGTAGAATTGTAAAGAAAGTTATGAGTATTTCTATGTTAAGAATATGTATGTAGAACTCATGTATGTGGGGTTATATAAAAGTAAATGATAAAGCTGATGTATGAGTACATTCAGCATGTCTATACATGATTATGTATGAGAATGAAATGATATGAACATGTTAAAAAATATAATGAAGATCCCACATTCCTAAGGAACGTGACATGGCGATCACGCTCTGACAAGGTATGACATGGCGATCATACTCTGGAATGTGGCATGTAAAGATTCTATGATGAAAGATATGATGATGAGCCCACATCCCTAAGGAACATGACATGGCGATCACGCTCTGATGGGGTATGACATGGCGATCATACTCTGGAATGAGGCATAATGATCCCACTCCCTAAGGAATGCGACATGGCGATCACATCCCGACGGAGTATGACATGGCGATCATACTCTGGGATGTGGCAGAATGAACATATCCCTAAGGAGTGTGACATGGCGATCACACCCCGATGGAGTATGACATGGCGATCGTACTTGAGATATGTGTAACAAGTAAAGAAAGATGAGAAATGCTACACTTGAGGACGGCAATACGTAACGCTCAAGTATAAGCAGATGCAGACACCCTAGGGATGGCGATACATAACGCCTAGGTGTGTCGAATGAAGAAAGTAAGGATGAATATTGAAAAAAGTAAAGAAAGAAAAGAACCCAAATTAAGTTCGCCTCACCCACGACTTGCATGAGGCATAGCATGACCCAGCTAGTGTGAGTATAGGGATGATCCTTATTTGTGGTGCATGTGTAGTGATCAGATTATTAGGCGCAGTGTGCATTGTAACACCCTCTCTTATATAAGCCATGCTCGAGTCATGGAGTTATATTAAGAGGTTGTCACTGTGCTAAGAAATCTTTAAAATATAAAAAATATAATACATGGCCCTTTAACTGCTCACTTTATTACTGACTAATAGTCTCTGATACAAAGTTAATAAAAAAAATTACATTTTAAAGGAAATTGTGACTGGCATAATACATAGCATTTACTTCCGACTAGTCATTAGCTAGCTCCAATAGTCTTGTGGTCTTGCTCGCGCCCTATTCTTACTCAATGAATGGCCCTGTACTCTGCCTCATACTTGGTTTCCAACTTGGGAGCTGGAATATTTACGGAAAAAAGAAATATACAAGTAGGCAATGAGAACCTCAGGTTCTCAGTAGGTAAACTCAAACTAATCTTACAGTGTCATCATAAATATTCCAGCCGCTTCGGTTTATTATGAAAATATGAGCACATATAAACAAATAGTGGTTCAATTTTAAGTTGAAAACACCTTTCTCGAAGCGGGTTATATTTTAACAACCACTTGCCATATCATATAACAAAAATAGAAATATAGATAGTATAATATGCTCCAATAAAGGTCACAATAGCATTATGACTTAACTAGATGATTGAAAATGCACATATAAATGCTTACACTTGAATGTATGCAAGTGCACTTGACTTAACTTATCTCTTCTTTAACTTGCAACTTAACCTTGCCATTCTGTACTTGGTCCCCCGGAGGTGAATGGCCTCTCTCACCCCTGGGTGATAGCCTGCTTTTCAGGTCCGAGCTCGTACCTATACATGAGTGATGGGTTTACTTTCCCCGACCCTCACACCGGTCTATTCCCCTTAAATCTGGTCGGGGGCTAGCCCAAGTCTTAGACAGTACCGCTCTAGCCCATGCTAGCTGGGTCTATGCCATGCCTCATGTGGTAGCTTGGTACGTCTTTCTTGCAAGTTCTTATTATCTTTTCCTTTTCATATCTTGTCATGCATGCAGACGCTTGGTGCATTCATGAGTATGTCTCATACTTTATATATCATATCATGTTTAAATATATACTTGCATGCATGATGTATAGGAATATGACATGTAAACGTAAATATATTCAAAGCATAATCATCTATAGCCTAAGTTTTCATAAATTCCTGCCGAAAATTCGGCAACATAACGGATCGAGTCCACTTCCCCATGAATAGTGCCAGGCAACCAGTACAAATATACAAACTTGCAATTTCAGAATAGACCAGCAATTACATACATATATTCATAGCATCATTCAATAATTCCAAATCAAGCATCATTAAGGTTTCAGTTTGTTCCTCCCTGTTCTGCCCGAATTTGGCATGCCCCAATTTTTATTCAATTCAACTCATTTAAATCTCATTTTTGGATATGCTATAGCCTTATATGCCTAGTTTCTAATTCCTTTAGTCCCATCTCATTTTGAGTTGTATAACTCAAGATATAAACATTTTATCTTAGCATGTCCTGCTCTTAGCTAGAATTGGGTTCCTATAGAAGAAAATTCACTAAAAATTGAAAACTAGGTAAAATCATACGAATTTTATGTCAAAATAAAGCTAACACAACAAGATTTAAAATGGGTTAAGTTTCATGTCATTTGCCTAAGTATATTTTGAGTTATGAGTCTCGAAACATTACCCTACTGGGCTATCCTGTTCTAGGCCAGTTTGAACCTAAGCCAACTTCATTGATGTGCTAGGAACAAAGGACAACGAATTAAATTCTGAAATTTTTATGGGATGTTCTCTCATGTATTATATTTCAAAAAACTTTGGTTGCACTCAATTTGAGGTTGTATAGGGTGAGTTACACCCTTCTCAACCCATGCTGCCCGGGTAAGAACCCAGATTTCTAGGTCTAACTTCAAAAATTCATAACTAATTCTATACTAATCCAATGGCCTTATATTTTATATGTATGGAAATCTCTAGATGTCTAGTTTCATTTAAAAATGGTTTCATCAAATTTAAATGGCGGTAACCAGATCCGTACACTCCGCCGTACGGACCGTCAAGGAGAAAACCCTAACAGGTTCTTGAACTCTCCTTGGATTCATGTTTTTCTCTAATCAATCCACCCAATCTTCAATTAAAACTCACATATACACCTTAAACCAATCTTAATTCATCATCATCACTCAAGATAGTATCAAAATCTTGCAAGAAATTGGGAAGAAAATGGAGTCCCAATCAGCCCAATTCAAAGAAAGCAAGAAAAGAAGTAGGAATTCCTACCTTGGTGGTGTGAAATCTTGATGGAATTTGATCTTGGAGTGAAGTTGATGGTTGGAGCTTGAGTTGGGGATGAGAGGAAGTGGAAGAAGATGAAGAAGAGTGGGGAAATGAGGCTGGTTGTGGGGGAGGCCGAAAATGGATGAGGAGAAAAGTGAAGATATTTGAAGCTAGCTTGGTTTTGATTGGTGGATCCCATTTGCTCATAAAATCTGATTTACCTCCCATCATCAAGGCCTATCTAGGCGCCACTTGAGGGGAGTATTTGGCTAAATCTTAGCCGTTGATTCTAGGGCATTCATAGAAAAATTCTACTGGTCTGGTTCCGACAGTTTAAAACACCGTAATCTTACCGATTTCCTTTAAATCAGTAAAACGGTTTTAGAAGAATCCTATGAAGTTTCCTATGGTTCTAATCTAATTCCATTATACCTAATCATTCTAAACCACACTCGAACTAGTGAAATTCTACTGATTCGGTTCTGGGGGTTTAAAGTACCGAATCTTTGCCGATTTTCTTCAAATCGGAAAAACTTTACTAAATGACTTTGAGAGGATTTCTATATCTCTATCCTAATTGTTCCTAAGCCTCATCCCTCTAATTAATATCTATTTATCTCCTAATTAATATTTAATTAACTCCTAATTGCCCTTACATACTGTTGAAACCGAATAGATAGATTAACGGCATAAGTTAGACATTTTTGCAATTTCGGAGCCTTTTTATTTCCAATTTTCTGTAACCAATGGCATTTTTGTAATTTTGAGCAAGTCCAGGGGCACCCCACGTCATTTCACACCCGACTGCCTCCATGGCCCAATCAGCAGAGATTTAAACTTCTACACTTTCACCACGTGATTCTGCTCCGTTTAAAACCCCATTTTGCTAATCCTATAGATGTGGGGATATAAAGGTCATTTTATGAAAAGTTATAGGGTGGACACAAAGGTCATTTTATAAAAAGTTCAAGGGTTGTTGTAGAAATAATTCTTTGGGATCAAAACACAATTTCTAAAAATTCAGGGTATCACTGCGATTAACAAAAGTTTGCAGGGGCACTTTTGTCATTTCTTAATTTTAAACATATGGCAGTGCCATATTCTCAACGACAATTTTACACTACCCTATAATTTCAAGTGTGAGGATCGTCACGGTATAGCGCTGCCTGAGAAATTCTCACACTGCCTAAGGGAAATAATTCAAAGTTCCTGTTACGTTCTGTTTACGAAAGTGGGGATGTTACATGCATGAGCTTCAGATTCCTTCCATTTTGCATTTCTGTCACAAATTTGCTTGTGGTGGTCACTTTGGACCACAATGCACTGCTAGGAAGGTCTTAGATGCAAGTTTTTATTGGCCCACATTGTTTCGTGATTCTTACACTTATTGTAAGAATTGTGAACAATGTCAGAAGACAGGCACTATTTCCCATAGGAATGAGATGCCTTAATAACCATTATTGTTTTGTGAGATATTTGATGTTTGGGGTATTGATTTTATGGGTCCATTTCCTGTCTCATTTGGTTTTGTTTATATTCTGTTGGTTGTTGATTATGTCTCCAAGTGGGTGGAGGCCAAAGCCAATCGGACTGATGATTCTCATGTTGTTGTAGATTTTGTCAAATCACACATTTTTTGCAGGTTTGGAGTACCTAGAGCAATCATCAGTGATCAGGGGAGCCATTTCTAAACAGGAACATGGCAACTCTACTGAAGAAATATGGTGTCACCCATAATGTAACATCCTCAATTTCATGTCGTGCTAAATTACCTCAGTAACCCTGAGTAATTAGGCACTTAATGAGAAATTATGAGATTAAGGCTTAATTAAGGGGTTGACTCGGATGAGAAGAGTCAAGAGAATGCGTAATCGAGATTAGATAATCTCTAATTCAGCAAGTCAGAGCCTTTATAGCTTAATTAAGCACTAATTGCCTTTAATTAGCTTACTCGAGTTTAATTAAGGTTAATTAAGCTTAATCGTAAGATTAATTTTTTTGAATTGTGTTCTTGTGTGTTAATCACTAATCCTTACTTAATCACCTTAATTAAGTTGTATGAGCACTTAATCACATGATTAAATTCAAATTTAGTCAACTAGACAATAAAGTAGAGTGTGATGTCATTAAAGCATAAAGCATTAGACAAGACTACTTTATGTAAAAGTTTGACCATGCTTTGCCTCCCCATCATCCCATCTGTCCCCTTAATCACTAATTAATACAAAATTAAGCAAAATATCTCACCCCCCTCCCTTTAATGAAGGACGCCACTTTCTCTCTCTCCCTCCCTCATCCATTTTCATTTTCACTCATTCCATTCTCTCTCTTGGAATCAAATCCTCCAACTTCTCTCTAAACACTTCTTCATCTTCTTCTTCTTTTCTCCACCATCACCACCCAAAACCGCTCACTTAGCCCTTCAAAGATCACACCTTTGGGTCTTTGGAGACAAGATCAAAACACTACAACCTCCATTTTCACAAGATCTCAAGAGCTTCTCATTCCTTCTTGCAAAACTGCCGCCATCATCATCAAGAGGAGCCATCATCTTCTTCTTCCTCTTCTCATGTTTTTGCGCCATCTTCAAGGAAGGTAGTGATCTTCATCTTTTTCATTTTGTTTGCTCAAGAAAGCTTAGAGCTTGGTTCCTTCATGACCAAAATCTCTAAGTGAAAACTTGACAAGATTCTTCATGCTCTTCAAGAGTAAAAGTTTCCTCTTTTGGAAAAAATATGCTCTTGTTGTTCTTCATGTGTTCTTAAGTTTCCTCTTTTGGAAAAATATGTTCTTGCTGTTCTTCACGTGTTCTTAAGTTTCCTCTTTTAGAAAAATATGTTCTTTTTAGTATCTTGCTTAAAGTTGTTTCTTTTTTTTTATGATGAGTTGATGATTAGAAAAGCTTCATCTTATTATGTTTTAATGATTTGATAAGACTATAAACATTCTAAAAGCTTTAAACTTTAAAAAGTTTGCTTCTTGATGCACAAAAAGTGGCACAAGTTTTAGTGCCATTATAAAGTCTTCTTTTGTTTTATTTTGAAGACAAAGATACATGTAAAAGTCTAAGCTTTTTAGAATAACAAGCCTTTTTGAGTTATAAAATGATATCTTGTTACTTTATGTCTTAGAAAACAAACCTTAAAGAAAAGACCTTTCATAAAGTTTCAAACTTTAATCAAGAATGAAACCTTTAAGTCATAAAAGTGTTGTTTTGTAACATTTAATTCATAAAGTTTTGATCTTGAAGCAAATAATGCTAAAAGGTGTTATCTTTTATAAAGAACAAGACTTTTATTTAAAAAACTAGTAACTTGTATCATTATTTCATAAAGATCCAATCTTAAGATAAGAACTTAATGTCAAAGGCACTTACTTTCATAAAGGATAAAACTTCATGACTACTTTATAAATAATGACAACTTTAATGAAGTTTAAGGAAAGACCTTGATGTGTTACTAATGAAAGCTTAAAAACTTCGTAAGTTGAATAAGTTAAAAATCACCCTTGGTGATTAGTGAACATTGGTGTTGTTGGGTTCATGATGTGGTTATGCATTGTCATGACCCAAGGATTAGAGGGATCTCGAACTCCTTGGGAATAGAAGTATGATTAGGGCCTCTAAGCATACCATGAACCTAGGAATCACTAAGTGCACTATCTCAAGGAAAGGAAACAATCACTTAACTTAATTAATTTGAACAAGTGTTCCATAAGACATGTACTTAAGTAAAGAATGCTTTCATACGAGGACTAAGTAACTAAAAGACCACAAACTCATATCTTAACTATGTGACTCTCTCACGGGTAACCACGAGAAATCATATGATGATTCATAATATTCTTCGCAAAGAAAAACAAAACTATAAACCCCTTCAGGGTATGAATGTGTGATGCCATCCGGCATGATGAATGATGAGTTTGATTGAGCTTTGTCTCATGATTGAATGATGAGTGTAATGAAATGATATAGATATGATGGACTGTTGGTTGAAAGTTTATGATTGGCATTTTGGTGAAGCTCCGGTCTAGCTGTTATGCTGCCGGATTTCTATCAAAATTATGGACTTAGTCATATCATTGCATGTGTCTAGTCAAGGAAGTATTATGCATATAAAGTATAATGATAAGAAAAGAATAATGGGACATGACCCTTCAATCACTTTGGTAAGGGAAGTGAAAGACGGCGATCCACAAAGACTCAAGGAACCTCTATGAGGGAGGCAAGGGTGACATAGAGGGCCGTAACCAATGTCGACTTAGTCTGATTTGGTTTAGTACTGTGTGACAACGATCATGGAATGAGCTCATGTCCAAAAGCAGTCAATTTCAAAGGAAAGTAAAGAATGTTAAGCACGTGCTAAAAATGAAAGTAAAGTAGGACCATGGTTAAGTTGATGAGTTGCATAGTCATGCATGCTATTATATTCCTTATATGCATTGTGAATGTTTGTTATGTATATTAGCTTGTGTGCCTATGTATGATACGATGGATATGATGATAAAGTTAAAAGTAACCTGCTTTGGGATTTACGTTTTCTGAAACTATCAAAATTGAACCGATATCTGTCCACTGTTTTATATTAAACCCGAAGTGGTTGGGATGATGATGATGACACTGTGTTTGTCTAGTCGCGATCCTACTGAGAAATTTAGTATTTCTTACTCCTACGTTTCCGTGTCATCTTCAAAGGATGCTGGTGTCGGGTACGGTGGTGATTTTCATTGAGTTTCCGGTGATGCATTGGTACTTCGAACCAGTGCTGAATGCATCTGTGCTGACTGCTCAGGCAGCGATGCGGGTCTACATGTTCCATAGCCGCCAGTTTTGTGCACCCGTGATGAGTTCATTTTTCCGCCCTCATGAGCAATTCGAGGATATCACTATGGATGATGTTCGCCCGCCTTTCCATCCTCCGAGGTACCCCACTGATGGAGATTCCAATTCGGACACCCGCCTGACACCGACAGTTTCGTTGGATTCTGATCCTTCGGAGCCGTCTTATCCGAGCTACCATGTAGAGATGGACCCGTCTGAGCCTTCCTACCCGTCTGTGATCTGTCTGTCGTCCGACTTGTCTTCTTCTTCTGCAGCCCCTCGTCATACACCACCTCCAATTCGCGATCGTGGGTTTATTCGTACTTGTGGGCATGGCCGTGCTAAGGAAGAGGACGTGGTGATATTCCTCCCGGTGGATTCGGGAATGGCTACCTCCTACCAGATGAGTGAGAAGTTGATTACATGCGGAGCCAAGCATGAGGATAGCCCCTTTTGGTTGTAGCTAGGATTATCATTTTTCTTGTGGCATGTATGGGTGTATGGGATTACTTATGTATTTCTTTTTATCATGTATTTCGTTAGGTTATTTTGTAGAGCCGATAGTAGGTATCGGACCCATTGTTATCATTGTGTATGACTGCTGCTATTACTACTATTATGTTAACTATGGAATGGCTGTGGAATGAATGTTATCATTATCTAATATTATGAATATTCTCAATGCGTCTGTTTATGTTAAATGTGATGTATGGATGAGATAGCGATGGTTGTTTTACACGTTTACGATGCGCTCATGGCTCTTGGTTTTCAAAACATTTTACTCATTATTATTCAAAAAAAAAATTTACCCCTATTTTCGTTAAAAAGTAATTTATAAAAGGTAATGTTAGTTCCGTGAGCAAAGGTAACAACTAGTAATTCCACAATATGACTTAAGCATAGAATGGAACTATTAGGGTGTTACATTTTGGTATCAGAGCAGTTCCTCCTTGAAGAGCCTGGGGATGGACTAACTATGCTTCTAAGCATACATGTTAGTTGAGTCATGTTTTGAGTCTCATCTGTATGATGAGATGTAGGAGTTAGATATGCATGATCGTCTATTCTGAATGTGGTTAGTTGCTAATTCAGTTAACATAAATGTTGAGCTTGATCAACTCAATGTCTTCTATTTTGTGTACTAGGAACTAATGGTTTTAGGAAGACGTGGTAGACCCCGTAACGAGCCAGAAGGTCCCGAGGAAGTCATGGGGACGCTCCATGAAATGGCTGCTGCCCATCGCCTGATGGAGTGAATGGAGCAAAGGGACGAGGAGAATCCCGAAGGGCACAATGGAGGAGCTGAGGTAGATCTTGAGTACCTCAAGTTTGCTGAGTTTTGGAAGGCAAACCCGCCGAGTTTCAGAGGAACGTATAACCTCGATCGAGCTGATGAGTGGATCAAGGCCATTGAGAAGATTTTTATGGTGTTGGTCTGTACCGAGGAGCAAAAGGTAGCCTTTGCTACCTATATGTTAGAAGCTGATGCCGAGTTCTGGTGGGCAGGCACAAAGAGGCTATTAGGAGGAACTGAAACCCACATCACCTGGGAAGTTTTCAAGATGCACTTTTATGAGAAGTATTTTCCCGCATCCGTGAGGAATGCGAAGGAGCTGGAGTTCATGAGTCTGCGTTAAGGGACTATGAATATTGTTGAGTATACGGCCAAGTTTGAGGAGCTGTGCAAGTTCTCGACGATCTATCAAGGGAACCCGGATGAGCGCTGGAAATGTGTGAAGTTTGAAGGGGGATTGCATGAGGAGATATTGGCATCTGTAGGACCAATGGAGATCCGTGACTATGCTGCACTCGTCAACATGTGCCGTTTGGTGGAAGATTGCAACCACAAGCTATCTGTGGTAAGGTCCGAAGCCTACAAGAAGAAGTTGGCACCACAAGGGTAGAAGTTCAATCCCCAACCCCCGAGGAAACCATTTCAAGGTGGAGGTTTCAAAGGAAAGCAACCCCAGAAACCTATTGGGAATTCGCCCAAGCCAGCGAATGGTCAAGCTTGCCCTAAGTGTGGCAAACATCACGGAGGACGCCCTTGTTTAGCTGGCCAGAATGCTTGTTTCTGATGCGAAAAGCCTAGACATATGGCTAGAGACTGCACTGTTAAGCTGTTGTCCCCTACCAACAAGCCCCAACACCAAGGAAGGGTCTTTGCCCTTAATGCTGAGGAGGCCACTCAGTTCGACGATCTGATCCAAGGTAAGTGCGAGGTTAATGGTAGGACCTTAACTATGCTGTATGATTCTAGAGCTACACACTCCTTTATTTCTCATGATTGTGTAGATAGATTAGGATTGTCTGTGTCCGAATTGCCTTACATGTTAATTGTTTCTACTCTTGCTGGGAAACCAGTTAAGATTTGTCATTGTTGCTTGAGTTGTCGATTCCAAATTGATGGTAGGTCTTTTGTAGCGAATTTGATTTGCTTGCCTTTGGTTGGTTTGGATTTGATTCTAGGCATGGATTGGCTTTCGGCTAACCATGCTATGATAGATTGCTCTGAAAAATCTATTGTTCTTCCCTCTACACCTATTAAGCCCGTGGAGCCTGTTAGTTTGTTCTTGAACTCTGTTAAGGTAGGAAGTAGTGAGTTAGATGATCAGGGATATGTTTTCCTTATGGCAAGTGAAGTGGAACTCGAGCAGGTATTGGATGAGATCCCTGTAGTCAGGGAATACGCCGATGTGTTTCCTGACGACATACTCGAGTTTCCCCCGGAGAGGGAAATCAAGTTTTCTATAGAGTTGGTGCCGGGTACTGGGCCAATCTCTATAGCACCCTATAGGATGTCCCCAATGGAGTTGTCAGAGTTGAAGGGACAATTGGAGGAATTATTGGAGAAGAAGTTCGTAAGACCTAGTGCCTCACCTTGGGGAGCCCCAGTATTATTTGTGAAAAAGAAGGATGGTAGTATGAGGCTATGTGTGGATTATAGGCAATTAAACAAAGTGATTGTTAAAAATAAGTATCGCCTGCCTAGGATAGATGACCTCATGGACTAACTGCGAGGTGCAGTTGTGTTCTCTAACATTGATCTGAGGTCTGGGTATCATCAGATAAGGGTGAAGGAGGAGGATATACCCAAGATGACTTTTAGGACAAGGTATGGGCATTATGAGTTTACGGTGATGTCGTTTGGATTGACTAATGATCTTGTTGTTTTTATGGACTATATGAACAGGATCTTTAGACCCTATTTGGACAAGTTTATAGTTGTTTTCATAGATGATATTCTCATCTATTTGAGAACAAAAGAGGAACATGAAGAACATTTGAGGGTTGTGTTAAGGATCTTGAGGGAAAAGAAGCTTTATGCCAAGTTATCTAAGTGTGAATTCTGGATGGAGGAAGTGAAGTTCTTAGGGCATGTGGTGTCACAAGGGGTTATTGCTATGGACCTAAGTAAGATTGAGGCTGTGATGAATTGGGAGAGGCCATCCTCAGTGACTGAGATACGGAGTTTCTTGGGTTTAGCCGGTTACTACCGCAGGTTTATAAAAGGATTTTCCCAAATATCTTTACCCTTAACTAAGTTGACAAGGAAGGATGCCCCATTTGTGTGGATGATGGACTGTGAGAAGAGCTTTCAAGAGCTAAAAGGTAAGTTAATCTCAACCCTAGTATTAGTTTTGCCGGACCCTAGTGGACTGTTTGAGGTTTGTAACACCCTAATAAACCCATACTACGCTTAAGTCGTATTACGGCGTTTTATTAGTTGTTACTTATGCTCGTGGAAAACTAAACTTCACTTGAAATTAAATTACGCGGAAAATACAGTAAAAGTTTTTTTTTTTTTTTTTAAATACGTCTTCACTTTTGGAAAGTAAAGCCTTGCGCGAGAAGATAACAATAAACGAGCGTATCGCAAAGATTTCAGTATAAATTGAACGAACAAGGGATAAATTAAAATACCATGCATTCAAATTACTACAACAACCACATAAATATAATTAGTCTCATAATATCCAACAAATACATAAAAAGGGAACTCATGGTCATGCCATGGCCCCACAATCAAAGGTACATAAATCTGACAAGGTCCAATACAAAATGAAATACAATGGATAAGGAGCAGTAAATGGAATAGGCCCACGTAGACATAAGCCGACTTCTCTGTCCTTTCCACGCCCTTCAATCGGATGGACTCAAGTTCTCAAGTGTCTGGTCCCCCCTCGCTCCTCGGCCTCGGGGAACACGAGGAGTGCGGATGATGCGAGGGTGCCTACTGATCACCTAGACGCGACAGAAACGACGACCTGGGGTATGGCTGACCACCGAAGAGCGTGCCTCGGAGGGGTCCTCCTCGAACTCGGCAGGGTGATACTCGGGGAGCGACGGCGAAGCGGCCCTAGGAGTGGCCGTCGAGCTCACCTCTATCACAGGGATCTCCGGCAGGGGTGCGTACTCGGCTGCGGGCAATCCCGGCGACATCGCTCCATCTCGATGTCGGGCAATGGCTCGGGCGGAAAATCCCAAGGACCTAGGGGCTGTCCAAGGAGAGCTGAAGAGACATCTACGGGGGCTGGCGGGTTTTCTGGCTCCTCTTCTTCAAAAATTTGACCCAGATAAAAATGTGTACGAACTACTATGGTGGTCATGGCCACAATAGCGTGTGTATCCTCGTCGTAAGCCCACTCATGGTGGGGAGGGTCCATGCTCCATTCCATGGGGTGAGCCATGAGTATCTGGTGATGAGACGGAAAAACAACTAGGGTGAGAAATAAGATTTCTTAGTAGGACTCGACCCTAACACGTAAGTGTCATCATCATCGTCCCAGCCACTTCGGTTTTATAAATAAAAAACAGTGAGCATGCATCAAATTCAATTCTTAGATTTTCGAAAACATGAGTATCTGAAGCGGATTCAATTTTTAACATACCTTCTAATTAATTGTATCATAATAATCATAAGCACAAGTGTAATCGTATAAAACATGCATGTCCAAGCTAGAAGATTCTCTTAACTTCTTCCCTTTTTAGGGTTTTGGACCGAAGTCCCTTTTCTTTTCTTAACTTGGCTTTATCTTTTCACCCACTAAACATAAGTGGTAATGAGCTCATACCGTGGCCGTCGCCACCATAGAATTTCGATACTTACCCTAGCTGGGTCATGTCATGCCTCATGTAAGACCTATCCCCTATACTCACATTAGCTGGGTCATGCCATGCCTCATGTGAGTCGTCGGTGAGGGGAAACTTAAATTAGGTTACCTTCCCTTTTGAAGGATCGCTTACTTGAATTAAACTTCTTCTTATTTAAGCATTATGATGCAAAATATTTCTAAGTCCATAATTCTTACAAAATTTTGGCAGCATAACGGCTAGACCGAAGCTTCCCAAAATTTTGCCAAACAGAGAAACCAATATCATAGTATCATCAAGCATCATATAATATCATCATTATCATATCATCATCATCATATCATCATCATATCATCGTCATCATGATCATCATTATAACATCATGCTTGCACATAAACATAGGCATATTCTCAAGCAACATTTTATGAGCTTAGCTTAATAAATTGGGTGCAAGCTTTTAATTGAGGTTGTCTCTTATGTAAACTTCTCTTATTGGGCATAATGCCAATTTTTGTCTAATGTCCTTTTTGATACTTTTTAAGTTGGATTATGAGGGTTCTCTAATGCTTAATGTAAGGGTATTAATGTCTTAAAGCTTATTTCTTCTTATTCTTTAACTTTTACCCTAACCAGTTTTACTTTTACAGTGGGGCAGTAACTTTGAAAATTCACCATAATTTCATCTTTTACTCTTTTATTTCGAATTTTTGTGTGGATATACTTCTCTGAGTCTATTTTTAAACAAAAGAAACCCCACTTAAAAATTCATTTTGTAGCTTGAGTTATGCACATTTTATTCTGACTGTTCAGGATTGAAAGTTCATCTCGGGTCAGTGGCTTGTCCACTTCACTGGGAGCTCTTCACATGGAATCTGACAAAACTGTTTTATGGGAGTGTTCCTCTATGTCTTAGCTTTCTAACAAACTTGGTCCCACTCAAAAATGTTATGTATAACTTGAGTTATGCATGTTTTATTACCTACTGCCCGGACAGAAACCCATCCAGGAACAGCAACCTTTGAAAAATCATATCTCTCTCGTTTTAAGGCCAAATCTCACATATTTTATATGTATGGAAAGCTCTTTGAGTATACTTTCACAGAAAATTAGTTTCGTTGCATTTTGAGTTTTGTTACAATAAACATACCGCACGCTTTACAGACTGCCAGAATTCCAGATTCACTAGTTTTTAAGTTTTTCACTTCAAGCTTATGGAGAAATTGTTATATCACTTCAAATCACCATTTTCATGTTTTAACTCATCATCATACTCAAAGTTTTAGTCACCAAATCAGTATTTTGAAACAAAATAAAGCATGATACATAAAAACCACCATACCACAAAATCTCTTTTCAAAACAACATTTTCATCAAGGCAAGAACACTCATAAGGCAAGATGTGGTCATGAGACCTTGAAGCAAGTCCTAAAACCACCTAGCTATGAAGAGCTTAGGAGATTCTAGAGCTTAAAAATACATGAGAAAGAGGAGTTAGAATCACTACCCAAAGTGTTTCTTCTTGGAAGTTTGAAAAATGAAGTGGTTGGAGATGGCCTCCTTCTCCTTGAGCTTGATATGGGGGCTAGGTGATTGTTTGTTTTGTTTCTCCAAGAACCAAAAAGGGTGGTCCTTGAAGGGCTTGTGAGAATGGTAAATGGAGATGAGTAGGAAGTAGTATGAGGGTTGGAAGAACACAATGAAGCTTGGAAGAAGAAGAGAGTATGAGACTTGGAGAGAGGAGAGAGGAGAGAGCTTTGTGTGTGTGTCTTGAGAGAGGAAGTGAAAAATGAAATGAGGGAGAGAGAGAGAGGGGCTGATGGCGCATAAAGGGGAGGGAGAGAGTGATGTGATTTTGCTTCTTTTGCAAGCAAGGAGGCTAGCAACCATGGGATGAAAAGGTGGGTTGTGTTTTCCTTAAGTCTTGGCACTTGGGTAAGGACTTGAAGGTTTTTTTGTCAAGTGGTTAAAAGCATGAGCTCTCTTAGGATTTGGCATTGGATGGCTAGGATTACACCAAGTGTCATTATCTTAATGAAGGAGAGTACAACTCTTGTCATGACTTAAGGGATCTACCAATATGGACTCTTGATCTTGTGGTGTAGGATGAGAAAGTAAATGGATGGTTGGATATGGCTCTTGCTTTGACCAAACTTTCAAACCATAATTAAAGGGAAGTTTCTACATCTTTATAATTGTTGTAATTGTCTAAATGTTAATTAATTCACTTGGTTTAAATTACTCATTAGCACATTTTAATTAAAAAGGATTTTCCTCATTAATTTTGTAAGAAGATGTGAAGGTTACTGTGATTATGTTTTGAGACTTATATGCTCTTAGTTAATTAGATTAGATCACCTTGATTTTATGTTCTAAATCATGGATTAATAAGGATTGGGCAATTAGGCTTTTAATTGTAACTTTTAATGCATTAAATCTCAATTGTCGTCTTGCCTTTAATTTACTAAGCTCTTGCTCTCGAGATTAATCGATTAATTCTCAATTAATCGTTAACCCCTCTAATTAGCCGGGAACACTGAGCTAATTAACTTAGGTGAAAATGGGGATGTTACAAGGTTTACTATGATGCCTCTGGGAGAGGTTTAGGTTGTGTCTTGATGCAGAATAGGAACGTGGTGGCTTATGCCTCTAGACAGTTGAAGCCTCACAAAGTGAACTACCCAACCCATGACTTGGAATTAGCAGCTGTAGTGTTTGCCCTGAAGATATGGAGGCATTATCTATATGGTATGAGGTTCGAGGTGTTCTCTGATCATAAGAGCTTGAAGTATCTCTTTGATCAAAAGGAGTTGAATATGAGGCAAAGGAGATGGATGGAGTTTCTGAATGATTATGATTTTGGGTTAAACTATCATCCTAGGAAGGTCAATGTCGTGACTGATGCATTAAGTCGGAAATCCTTGCATGCGTCATGGATGATGGTCAAGGAGGATAAGCTAGTAAGGAGCTTTAGAGACCTTAACCTTGGAGTTATGTTGACCCCCCATAGTATAAGATTGAATTGGCTCAGGGTGATGAGCGATTTCAAGAGTCAAATTGCTCAAGCCCAAGGCGAGGAAGAGGAGTTCTTGAAAACCCTAGCATTGGTGAAAGAAGGAAAGTTGAAGGGTTTTACACAAGGTACAGATGGACTATAGAAGTTGGAAGGAAGAGTATGTGTACCCACAAGTGGTGACCTCCAAAGAAGGATTTTGGAGGAGGCTCATACGAGCCATTTCACCATACACCCTAGTGTGACAAAGATATATCAAGATGTTAAGAAGATATTCTGTTGGCCAAGATTGAAAAAGGATGTCGCGGAGTTAGTAGGCAAGTGTTTAGTCTGCCAAAAAGTAAAGATTGAGCACCAAAAGCCCTCTGGTATGTTGCAACCATTGGAGATCCTAGAATGGAAATGGGAAAGTATCTCTATGGACTTCGTGATGGGTTTACCCAAAACGCAAGCTGGTTTCGATGTGATATGGGTAATTGTTGACAAATTAACCAAGTCTGCTCACTTTTTACCTATTCGAGCTACCTATCCTTTGGAAAGGTTAGCCTAGCTGTATGTTCAAGAGATAGTAAGACTGCATGGTGTACCTTCAACCATAATCTCAGATAAGGACCCGAGGTTTACCTCTAGATTCTGGGGAGCCTTGCAAAAGGTATTTGGGATGAAGCTTTGCCTAAGTACAGCTTATCACCCCTAGATAGATGGACAATCGGAGAGGACTATCCAAACTTTGGAGGATATGTTGAGAGCTTGTGTGTTGGACAACCGAGGAAGTTGGGACAAATATATACCTTTGATTGAGTTTGCCTATAACAATAGCCATCATGCAAGTTGTAACACCCTAATAAACCCATACTACGCTTAAGTTGTATTACGGCGTTTTATTAGTTGTTACTTATGCTCGTGGAAAACTAAACTTCACTTGAAATTATCAGCATTACATCAAAGGAGGCTCATGGTCGTGTCATGATCCAAATACTAGATACAAACTGAAATCGACATCGTTCGTCACAAAAGAAATGAATAAAGATGCAGAGCTACGGCAACTACAAGCCCACATCAGCATTGTCTGACATCTCACATCATATGTCCGCTCACAATGTGGGGGATCCATGCTCCACTTCATCGGATGTGCCATTGAGATTTGGTGACGATACGGAAGAATAACTAGGGTGAGAAATGGAATTTCTCAATAGGACTCGAACCTGACACGAAAGTGTCATCGTCAGCGTCCCAACCACTTCGGTTTATTAATGAAAATAGTGAGCATTCATAAGGTTCCGTTCTTAGGTTTTCGAAAATATGAATATCCGAAGCGGATTCAATTTTAACATAATCTCTAATCATTTATATCATAACATACATGGGCACAAGTATAATTACATAAAACATGCATGGCTATGCTATAAGCTTTTCTTAACTTCTTCCCTTCAAGGGTTTGGACCGAAGTCCCTTTTCTCTTTTTAACTTGACTTTATCTTAAGTCTTATCTTTTCACCCACTAAACATAAGTGGTAATGAGCTCATACCGTGGCCGTCGCCACCATAACTTTTTAGTACTTACACTAGCTGGGTCATGCCATGCCTTATGTAAGCTCTATCCCCTATACTCACACTAGCTAGGTCATGCCATACCTCATGTGAGTCGTGGGTGAGGGGAGCTTAAATTAGGTCACCTTCCCTTTTGAAGGATCACACTCTTAGTTCATTTTCTTCTTATTAAAGCTTATGATGCAAAGTTATTCTAATTCTTTTCCACATTTAGGCATTACGTATCGCCGTCCCCAAATGTCCTTTATCGTATATTGTTAAGCATCATATCATCAACATATCATATTCATATCGACATCATATCATTATCATAATCATCATCGTCATATCATATCATCAGCATTATGATCATCATCATATCATGTCATAATCATCATCATCCTATCATATCATCATCATTATGATCATCATCATATCAACATAATCATATGGACACATAGAGGCATACCTATCACACAAAGTCTTATGAGTTTAGTTTAGTAAATTTGGTGCAAGCTTTTAATTGAGGTTGCCTCTTGTATAAATTCTTTTATTAGGCATAGGGCCAACTTCATCCATTATCCTTTTTGAAACTTTTAAGTTGAATTTTGAGGGTCTTTCCCATGCTTAGTGTAATGGTCTTAATGTCTTAAAGCTTATTTCTCATTATTCTTTAACTTTCACCACAACCAGTTTTTACTCTTACAGTGGGGCAGTAACTTCAAAAATTCACCATAATTTCATCTTTTACTCTTTTGTTTCGAATTTTTGTGTGAATATACTTCTCTGAGTCCATTTTTAAACAAAAGAAGCCCCACTCAAAAATTCATTTTGCAGCTTGAGTTATGCACATTTTATTCTGACTATTCAGACTTGAAAGTTCAACTCGGGTTAGTGGATTGTCCACTTCACTGCGAGTTCCTCACATGGAATCTGACAAAACTGTTTTATGGGGGTGTTCCTCTATGTCTTAGCTTTCTATCAAACTTTATCCCACTCAAAAATGTTCTGAATAACTTGAGTTATGCACGTTTTATTACATACTACCCGAACAGAAACACATATGAGGACAGCAGACTTTGAAAATTCATATCTCTCTCGTTTTAAGGCCAAATTTCACGTATTTTATTATAAAAATATCTATGAGTCTATTTTCATTTAAAATTAGTTTCGTTGCATTTGGAGTTATATTGAAAGAGTTATCAGTCGCGCCATACAGACTGCCAGAATTTTCCAGCTTCCACGGTTTTGGTTTCAATGAGTTTTCTTATAAAAACGTTAAAGCTTTTCCTCAAGTGATCACTTTTCTCTTCCAACCCACTTTTAATCTTTGAGATCTTGATATTAACTCAATGTTTTAACTTCTAAAAATTTGGTTCAATAACAATAAACACACCAACCGAAAATTTCATGCCAAAGAGAAGGACACAATACATGAAAACTCATCATATCAACAAGCATGCCCATGAGGCCTTGGAAACAAGTCCTAAAACCACCTAGCTATGGAGAGCTTAGGAGTTCTAGATCTTGAAAAACATAGAAGAAGGAAGGGTCAGAGTCACTACCAAATTGGGTTTCTTGAAAGCTTGAAGAGAAAGAAAGATGTTGGAGATGGCCTCCTTCTTCTTGAGCTTGACAATGGGGATAAGTGAGTATTTGTTTTGCTTCCTCAAGAACCAAAGAGGGTGGTCCTTGAAAGGCTTGTGAGAATGGAGAAAGGAAAGAGGGTTGGATGGGGGGAGAAAGAGAAAAGAAGAACAAAAAAGAGTGGAAGAACAAAAGAGCTAGGATGAAGTTTAAAGAGAGGTGGGAGCTTGGGCTTGTAGTGAGAGGATGAAAATCACACGTGAGAGAGTGGGGGGGGCTGTTTGGGGCGCAGAATGGGGGGAAGTGGGCTGATGGCTTTTGCTTCTCTAACAAGTAAGAGGGAGTGAGTGAGTTTTACTTCTTTTTCAAGCAAGAAAGCTAGGAACTTTGGGGTAAAAGAGTGGGTTGTGTTTTCCTTGAGTCTTGGTGTTTGGGTAAGGACCATTTTGTATTTTCTCAAGTGGTTAAAAGTATGACCACTCTTGGGATTGGCTTGGGTGGATATGATCACTCCAAGTGTCAAAATCTTGATGGAGAAGAGTACATCTCTTGGCTTGACTCAAGGAATACTACTAACACAGACTCTTGATCTAATGGTGCATGATGAGAAGGCAAATGGATGGTGGGATTTTGCTCTTATCCTTGGCCGAAACTTGGTGCATCAATTAGGAGAAATTTTTAAATCTTCAAGGCCATTAGAATTACCTAAGTTGTTAATCAATTTGATTAGTTAAATTGCTCTTTAACCGATTTCGGTTAATTACACTTTTAAGATGTTTTTCCTCAAAAAGAATTGATCTTATGAAATATGTAATTAGGGTGTGAGAATTAATCTATCTCAATTGGTAAGGTAGAGCAATTGTCTTGTAATTAATTAATAAGATTGGATTAGCTTAATTATATTTCTAAGTTACGAACTAATGAGGTTCGAATAATTAGGTTTTAATTAAAACATTTAGTTATTCTGATTCAATTATTGACTTGACTTAATTCACTAAGCTCTTGCTCATCGAGATTAGCCGATTAATACTCCGTTAATCGTTAACCTCTCTAATTAGTCAGGATCATTGAGCTAATTAGCTTAGACAAAAATTAGGGATGTTACACAAGTATTGGTATGGCACACTATGAAGCTTTGTATGGAAGAAAGTGTCAATCTCCCCTGTGTTGGTTTGAACCGGGTGAGTAAAGCCTATTAGGACCTGATCTTGTGAGGCAGATCACTGAGCAAATAAGAAGGATTAGGGACAAAATTCTTTCGGCTCAGAGCCGACAAAAGAGTTATGCGGATAAGAGGAGAAAGCCTCTAGAGTTCCAAGAAGGAGAACATGTGTTCCTGAAAATCACTCCTACGACCGGTATAGGTAGAGCCATGAAGGTCAAAAAGTTAAGCCCCCGTTTCCTTGGCCCTTTTCAAATCTTGAAACGTATTGGGTCAGTTGCTTACCAAATGGCCTTACCTCCAAATTTGTCAAACCTTCACGATGTCTTCCATGTGTCTCAATTGAGAAAATACCATTCCGATCCTAATCATCTACTTGAATTTGGAAGAGTACAGTTAAGGAGGACCTAACTTTCAATCTACCGCCATCTCGGATCGTGGATCGTGGGGCAAAACAGCTGAGGAATAAGACGATACCCTTGGTCACGGTGGCTTGGGGTAGAGGGAATATGGAAGAGTATATGCGGGAGCTGGAGGTTGAAATGAAGAACGAGTATCCAAATTTGTTTACAGGTAACAAATTTTGAGGGCAAAATTCTTTTTAAGGTGAGGAGAAATGTAACATCCTCAATTTCATGTCATGCTAAATTATCTCAGTAACCCTAAGTAATTAGGCACTTAATGAGAAATTATGAGATTAAGGCTTAATTAAGGGGTTGACTCGGATGAGAAGAGTCAAGAGAATGTTTAATCGAGATTAGATAATCTCTAATTAAGCAAGTCAGAGCCTTTATAGCTTAATTAAGCACTAATTGCCCTTAATTAGCTTACTCGAGTTTAATTAAGGTTAATTAAATTTAATCGTAAGATTAATTTTTGTTAATCGTGTTCTTGTATGTTAATCACTAATCCTTACTTAATCACCTTAATTAAGTTGTATGAGCACCTAATCACATGATTAAATTCAAATTTAGTCAACTAGACAATAAAGTAGAGAGTGATGTCATTAAAGCATAAAGCATTAGACAAGACTACTTTATGTAAGAGCTTGACCATGCTTTGTCTCCCCATCATCCCATTTGTCCCGTTAATCACTAATTAACACAAAATTAAGCAAAATATCTCACCCCCTCCCTTTAATGAAGGACGCCACTTTCTCTCTCTCCCTCCCTCATCCATTTTCATTTTCACTCATCCCATTCTCTCTCTTGGAATCAAATCCTCCAACTTCTCTCTAAATACTTCTTCATCTTCTTCTTCCTTTCTCCACCATCACCACCCCAAACCACTCACTTAGCCCTTCAAAGATCACACGTTTGGGTCTTTGGAGACAAGATCAAAACACTACAACCTCCATTTTCACAAGATCTCAAGAACTTCTCCTTCGTTCTTGCAAAACCACCACCATCATCATCAAGAGGAGCCATCATTTTTTTCTTCCTCTTCTCTTATTTTTGCGCCATCTTCAAGGAAGGTAGTGATCTTCATCTTTTTCATTTTGTTTGCTCAAGAAAGCTCAGAGCTTGGTTCCTTCATGACCAAAATCTCTAAGTGAAAACTTGAGAAGATCCTTCATACTCTTCAAGAGCAAAAGTTTCCTCTTTTGGAAAAAAATATGTTCTTATTGTTTTTCATGTGTTCTTAAGTTTCCTCTTTTGGAAAAATATGTTCTTGTTGTTCTTCATGTGTTCTTAAGTTTCCTCTTTAAGAAAAATATGTTCTTGTTGGTATCTTGCTTAAAGTTGTTTCTTTCTTTTTATGATGAGTTAATGATTAGAAAAGCTTCATCTTATTATGTTTTCATGATTTGATAAGACTATGAATATTCTAAAAGCTTTAAACTTTAAAAAGTTTGCTTCTTGATGCACAAAAATTGGCACAAGTTTTAGTGCCATTATAAAGTCTTCTTTTGTTTTATTTTGAAGACAAAGATACATGTAAAAGTCTAAGCTTTTTAGAATAACAAGCCTTTTTGAGTTATAAAATGATATCTTGTTACTTTATGTCTTAGAAATCAAACCTTAAAGAAAAGACCTTTCATAAAGTTTCAAACTTTAATCAAGAATGAAACCTTTAAGTCATAAAAGTGTTGTTTTATAACATTTAATTCATAAAGTTTTGATCTTGAAGCAAATAATACCAAAAGGTGTTAACTTTTATAAAGAACAAGACTTTTATTTAAAAAGCTAGTAACTTGTATCATTATTTCATAAAGATCCAATCTTAAGATAAGAACTTAATGTCAAAGGCACTTACTTTCATAAAGGATAAAACTTCATGACTACGTTATAAATAATGACAACTTTAATGAAGTTTAAGGTAAGACCTTGATATGTTACTAATGAAAGCTTACAAACTTTGTAAGTTGAATAAGTTAAAAATCACCCTTGGTGATTAGTGAACATTGGTGTTGTTGGGTTCATGATATGGTTATACGTTGTCATGACCCAAGGCTTAGAACGATCTCGAACTCCTTGGGAACAAAAGTATGATTAGGGCCTCTAAGCATACCATAAGCCTAGGAATTACTAAGTGCACTATCTCAAGGAAAGGAAACAATCACTTAACTTAATTAATTTGAACAAGTGTTCCATAAGACATGTACTTAAGTAAAGAATGCTTTCATACGAGGACTAAGTAACTAAAAGACCACAAATTCATATCCTAACTATGTGACTCTCTCATGGGTAACCACGAGAAATCATACGATGATTCATAATATTCTTTACAAAGAAAAACAAAACTATAAACCCCTTCAGGGTATGAATGTGTGATGCCATCCGGCATGATGAATGATGAGTGTAATGATATAATATACATATGATGGACTGTTGGTCGAAAGTTTATGATTGGCATTTTGGGGAAGCTCCGGTCTAGCTGTTATGCTGCCGGATTTCCATCAAAATTATGGACTTAGTCATATCATTGGATGTGTCTAGTCAAGGAAGTATTATGCATGTAAAGTATAATGATAAGGAAAGAATAATGGGACATGACCCTTCAATCACTTCGGCAAGGGAAGTGAAAGACGGTGATCCACAAAGACTCAAGAAACCTCTATGAGGGAGGCAAGGGTGACATGAAGGACCCTCCAACTTAGGGGTAACCAATATCGGCTTAGTCTGATTTGGTTTAGTACTGCGTGACGATGGTCATGGAATGAGCTCATGTGCAAAAGCAGTCAATTTCAAAGGAAAGTAAAGAATGTTAAACACGTGCTAAAAATGAAAGTAAAGTAGGACCTTGGTCAAGTTGATGAGTTGCATAGTCATGCATGCTATTATATTCTTTATATGCATTGTGAATGTCTGTTATGTATATTAGCCTGTATGCCTATGTATGATACAATGGATATGATGATAAAGTTAAAAGTAACCCGCTTCGGAATTTACGTTTTCTGAAACTATTAAAATTGAACCCATATCTGTCCACTGTTTTATAATAAACTCGAAGTGGCTGGGACGATGACGATGACACTGTGTTTGTCTAGTCGCGATCCTAATGAGAAATTTAGTATTTCTCACTCCTACATTTCCGTGTCGTCTTCAGAGAATGTCGGCGTCAGGCACGGTGGTGATTTTCATTGAGTTTCTGGCGATGCATTGGCACTTCGACCTGGTGTTGAATGTATCCGTCAGGCCGATCGCCAGCAATGATGCGGGTCTACATGTTCCATAGTCGCCAGTTCCGTGCACCCGTGATGAGTCCGTTTTTCGGCCCTCATGAGCTGTTCGAGGATATCACTATGGATGACGTTCGCCCGCACTTCCATCCTCCGAGGTACCCCGTTGATGGAGATTCCGATTCGGACACCCGCCTGACACCAACAGTTTCGTTGGATTCTGATCCTTTGGAGCTGTCTTATCTGAGCTACCATGTGGAGATGGACTCGTCTGAGCTTTCCTACCCATCTGTGATCCGTCTATCGTCCGACTCGTCTTCTGTTTCTGCAGCCCCTTGTCATACACTACCCCCGGTTCGCGGTCGCGGGTTCATTCGTACTTGTGCCATGCCTCGTGGGCGTGGCCGTGCTCAAGGAGGAGGACGTGGTGATATTCCTCCCGGTGGATTCGGGAATGGGTACCTCCCGCCATATGAGTAAGGAGTTGATTACATTCAGAGCTGAGCATGAGGATAGCCCCTTTTGGTTGTAGCTAAGGTTATCATTTTTCTTGTTGCATGTATGGGTGTATGGGATTACCTATGTATTTCCTTTTATCATGTATTTTGTTAGGTTATTTTGTAGGGCCGACAGTAAGTATCGGACCCATTGTTATCATTGTGTATGACTGCTACTATTACTACTACTATATTAACTATCGGATGGTTGTGGAATGAATGTTATCATTATCTAAGATTATGATTATTCTCAATGCATCTGTTTATGTTAAATGTGATGTATGAATGAGATAGCGACGGTTGTTTTACACGTTTACGATGTGCTCATGGCTCTTGGTTTTCAAAATAGTTTACTCATTATTATTCAAAAGAAAAATTTACCCCTATTTTCATTAAGTAATTTATAAAAGGTAATGTTAGTTCCGTGAGCAAAGGTAACAACTAGTAATTCCACAATATGACTTAAGTATAGAATGGAACTATTAGGGTGTTACACACAAGGTCTCAACTCCATACCATCCGCAGACTAATGGACAAGCGGAGGTATCAAATAGGGAGTAAAAGCAGATTCTAGAGGAAACTATGCATCCTAGCAGGAAGGATTGGAGCAAGAGGTTGGAGGATGCATTATGGGTTTATCGCACTGCCTACAAGACTCCTTTAGGGATGTTCCCCTATAGGATTGCCTTTGGTAAGGCAAGCCACCTTCCGGTGCAAATTGAGCACAAAGCATATTGGGCAGCCAAGTATTGCAACCTTGATATGAGCCAGTCCGAACTTCATAGGAAGTTCCAACTTCAAGAGTTGGAGGAGATCCGGTTGGAAGCCTATGAAAACTCTCGCATGAATAAGGAGAAGACAAAACTTATCCATGATAAGAAGTTGCTGCGGAAGGAGTTCTCCATTGGCCTGAAAGTGCTTCTCTACAATTCTTGCCTCAAGCTCTTTTTTGGTAATCTTCATTCTAGGTGGCTTGGTCCTTATATAGTGATTAAGATTTTTCCATATGGTGCTATGCAGATTTTGGAGCCTGGGATTGATAAAGCTTTCACGGTGAATGGGCACTGCCTGAAGCCATTTCATGAAGACACACCCTTGGAGACCATTGAGGAGGTCCGCTTGCTAGCGGCCACTTACACTTTATAGGGGAGTTTCTCTGTTCTTTCCCTCACCTCATTTTACTTGGCTTGCATTTCCATTGTGTATATTACATTGAGGACAATGTAAAGTTGAAGTGTGGTGGGATGGTTTCGACATAGGTTGTAGGTTGTGTTGTTTGGTAATTAGTCTTGCATTATAGATTTGTTTCATGGTTGCTTTTACTTCAATTTTGCTTTAAAAAAAAAAATTACTTTGTTCTGCTTTGTTTTACTTTGGTTCTCCATTATTGAATTGAAAGTTGTTGAGTTAAGGCATTAGGCTTTAGGGAAGATAGGGTTCCAACATGATTTCATTTTTCTTTCCCCTCTTGATATGTGTAAGTTGGGTGATTGATCGTGATTTGCAATGATTGTGTATGTTGGACTTTACCTTTGTGAACTTTTGAGCCTTATTTTGGATGGTAGCACTTCATGCCATTCTTTTCTTTCTTGTATGTTTTCCCTCATAGATTTTGTTATTCTAAAACTTGCTTTGATTCTTCTTTGAGGCTAAATTTTTCATACGCATTCATGAACATGATAGAGGCATTTTTTTCATTTTAACCACTTCGCCATATATCTTACCTTGCATTTTGCCCCTTGTTTAGCCCCTTTGAGCCTTATTGACCATTTCTTGGTTTCTAGCACATTATAAGCTTTAAGAGGAAAACCATGTTATACCCAACCTTAGGGAATAGGGAGTGCATTGGCTTCATCATTATTGTTGCATTTCAAGTGTGGGGGTTTGAAAGGATGCAAGGGAAAAAAAAAAGAAAAAAAAGAAAAAATTAATAAAATGGGGAACCTTGATAAAGGGAAAAGAAAGTTCAAAGAGAGTAAGTGTGTGATGGCTTGATTTGTCTAGTGACCAATGTCACTTCTATTCTCTTAGGTTGTATCTTGTCATATCCTCATATTTTCCTACCCTTACCTTGGCCCCGTTACAACCTTGAATAAAGTCCTCTTGATTTGTGTTTGTATATGATTGTGAGTAGTGGAGAAATAGAAGATTAACAAGCTTATGGTAATGCATTGTCTATTGAGGTGACTTGAGTGAAACACTTTGGCCCATACACTTGCGAGTTGAGAGATTCAAACACCATCTTGTTAACCCTTTCATGCTTGATCTATTTGCATTTTGAAGGATATTGCTTAACTTATTTTTGAGAAATGGGGCATTGAATGATTTGATTGTTGGAAACTCTTAATGGCTTATATGCTCTTATGTTCCTAAGCTTAGCACTTTTGATAATTCATTGGAGAATTTGTTTGTTCAACTTGATTATTCTCTGATTTTTAGGTTGCATGTTTTTATCCTTAGTTGAATTTTGCATGACGACATGCAAGAACTAAGTGTGGGGGAATTTGATTAATTGGATTTTTATATATGATTTTCTCTCATATTTAGTTCATTAATCTTCTTTTGTGCTTAATAGGATTAATTTGGGCCATTTTGCGTTTTATTGAGTTTTGGTTGGGCTAGATTTAGTTTTTCAAGTATTAAGCTAATTCTAATACTATTTTGGTTTTTTGGGCATATCTTGAGTTATAAAGCTCATTTTATTGTGATTATTAATTTGTAGGAAAGCTGAGAGATAAGCCCATAATTCCTATGAAGAGGTCAGAGGCCAATTCTGATGATAAGAAGTTGAAACTGGGCCTAGAAGTGAACTGAAGAGATGCACTCGCGGTTTCTGAACTGGGTGCAGTATTTGGACCATATCTTGGTCTATAGTAGCCCAATTAAGCCCATTCCAGTGGCGTTTTGAAGCTGACATTCAAGGCTACAATTCTTCTTCAGAATACAAATCCAAACAATTGCATATTCCTAGCCAAAACCATGGAAAATGTTACTAGTTGTATTGGAAAGCTAAATTTAGTGTTTTTAGCATAATTTTCTCTCTAGAATTTAGAATTTAGCAAATAAGATGTCCAAGTTCATCTAGGAGACATGGGGATTAACGTAATAATTGTTATGGATTGATTGGGAGATGTTTTGATTTTGTTTTGGCTGGCTGAATTAGAAAGAGGCTAGAACTTGTAAGAAGAGACAGATTTTTGGAATAGAGAATTTTTTCGATTTTCTTCTTCTTGCTCCTCTCTTCTCTCACGCCCCCACCTTATAATTTGTTTTCCTCCATTCATGGAGGAGTAAGCTTCTATCTAATCTAAGAATTCAAGGAGCATCATTACTCAAGAGGATTGGCTAACAAAATTTCAACTATTCCATTCGGTTTCTTCTATCCTTTCTCTTATCTTAATTCGGTTTTGGAATTGAAGGTTTTCATTCTAAAATTCTGATCAAGAGTTCAATTGTCTCGTACCAATTTGTAATTGTTTGATTCAATTGTTGAAAGAAGAAGAATTAGAATTCAAGTTTGAGTTCTAAGGTTAATGCATTGGTGATTAAAACTGATACAACTTAACTAGGTTTTAGAGATTTCTGAACATTGGTTGATTATGTGTTAGTCAAATGCTTTGTGTGAATGCTAATTTTGGATTAAGGTTTCATTCAATTTTATGATTAACCATTGAGTTGAATTGTTGATATATGTCTAGAATTCGATGATTAAGTGATGATTATTGCCTTTTGATTCTTGGATTGGATGTTTCAAATTCTGTTCATTTCTTTTCTATTCATTTCAATATTTTAAATTCCTAAACCCCCCCCCCCCCAATTTCCTAATCATATAAAATTGTCATCACTAGGAAACGACCCGGGTTGCACCCTTTGCTACAAATTTAGTGTAATTCAGTTTTATTGTAATTTGACCGAGCTCGGCACTCGAGTCAGGAGGACACTAAAATCCCCAACAATGATGATGATCGGCATTAGGGAGTAACTTTCCTTTTTCTTTTTTGACTTTATTTTCATGCATTGGGGACAATGCATAATTTTAAGTTGGGGGTTGGGAAAGTCAATTATCGCACTTTCCTATTTGTTCTTGTTTCCTTTTGTTAGTTTAGTTCAATAGGTTGTTAATTTTGTTAGTTGTTAGTCATTTTGCTTTTATAAAAAAAAAAAAGCCCAAAAAGATTTTTGTTTTTAGTCTTTTTTTAATTTCTATTTTTTGTTGGCCAACTAGTTGTTGTTAGCATGTGCCTATGATATGAATATTGCTTTGTTTTGTTAATTTTTAAGTAACTTTGGATCCTGATACTATTAAATTGGAAAGGATCATATTCAAGCACTTTTGATAAGAGTTGACAACTTAGGGTTGGTGATCTTTATGCTTTTAGGCTTTATTTAGGTTGAGACATGCATTGTTCTTTATTTGAATCTCTCATAAAATATATATGAGTGAATCTCAGCTATAAAGATGATTTAGGCCATGTTTGGTAGCCACAATTAATCCTCATTGCCCACCCTTGGTCATTGATCCTTAGTCACTCCATTTGAGCCTTAAAGCCTATTCTTGGATTGAAGCACATTATGAGTTTAATGCCCTTTATTCTTTTCCCTCTTTGTTCCCATGGCTTACCCTCAAGCATTAGCTTCCAAAGTCATAAGTGGATTGGGAAAAAAATTAAAAAAAAAAAAGAGAAAAAGAAGAGAAAAATAGGAAGGATGAATGAAGAGTAAAGGAAAAAAAAAAAAAGAGAAAAGGATGCCAATACAAGTAAAATAAAATGCCAAGGTTCAATAAGAAAGCATGATGGTTACAAAGCAACTAAGTCGGGGGTACCCTAAGGAGAATAAGTTAGGGATAAGGGTTCCTTAAATTGAGGAAAATATTGAGCTTAAATGACTTTCCATCATACCCTTTACCTTGGCCTACCACTACAAGCTGACAAAAAAGTTCTTTTGATCTTTGGCTAAGTGACATTCATGTAGAGATAGATAAAGAGAATTTTGGATATTGTGATGCTTTTGTCTCTTCTTAAATATTGCATGGGCATATAGTGAGTTAATTCTTCATTGTTTCCCCTTATACATACACACACACTTGATCCATTCCCTTGATAATGGGGTTGCACAATTAGATGGTCTTGATACCTAGATTTGGATTCTTGGTAACTTTTGAGTTAAGTTATGGAGTAGTGATTAGGATTTCCATAGGCAACAACTTCTGGCTTAATTGTGTTATGTTAGCAAGTCTTGTCGTGTTTAGTGTTTTTTGTTTGAGTCTTTTGATTTCTTGATTTTAGTTTTTGTTTTAAGTCTTGCTTGGGGACAAGCAAGTTCTTAAGTTGGGGGTTGTGATAACTCCCTATAGTGAGTTATTTTTGTTTTGTTTTATTTAGATTTAGGCTTTAGTTACTTGAATCTATTTAATGTTTTAGCTATTTTTTGTTAGTTATTTTGATTTAGGGTCTTTTCCCGTGTGATTGTCATTTCATCATATTTTAGATACTTATTTATGTTTTTATCTAATTGTCATTAGTTACAAGCACTCAAGTTGAAATTTGGAGTCATTAGAAAGCTTATCTTACATGAAATCAGGACCTTGCAGCATTAGAAATTCAATATCTGGCCCTTCAAAAGTTGGATTATGATGATTCAAGATTCTTTGAAAAAGAAGAGAAGGATATCTCTAGCTTTGATATTGGACACTTTTTTTTTCTTGAGTCTTTTAGGAGAAAAAGGTGAAAAAATATTGAAGGTTTATCTTATCTTTGATGTTGTTAAGTCTGATCTTTCATCAGTATTTCACCTTTATCTTGAGCTACAGAACTTCAATTGAGGTGGTTCTTGTTGCGTTGGAAAGCTTACTCAAAAATCTACAATTTTTGTTTTACCTTAGATGATAAATTCCAACTATTCTGATTGCTATAAAGCTTGGAAATGTGTAAAAGAGGTTAGCACTATTAAGCAAATGCGCTATAGTACAACATCAATAGCACACACCCTTGTTTTGTGCATTTGTTGCACTATAGTGCAACCCTTGTACTATAGTGTGACCCCGACTATAAACATTAATGGACTCGGGCTGAATTTTGAGAATAAGGATCTATAGATCATAAAAGACAATATTGAAGGTTCGAAAATGGACCTTTTGACACTCTAGACACTTGAAGCAACCCTAAAGGAGGGGCTTGGAGATTCAAGGAGCTTTGTGGAAAGTTTTGTGAAGAGTTAGAGACATCCTTCACCCTCAAGACATTGGAATCCTTGTTTTTCTTCATGTCTACTCTTTCTTTTGTTCTTTCTTCTACTTTTTCTTTTTGTGATTCCATCATGAACTGAATCCCATTCTAGGGCATTAATGGATCCAACTATGTGATGATAATACTTGTGGATTAATTTTATATGTGCTTTTATCTTAATTATTAAGTGTTTATGATTGTTCTTAAACCTTTTGAGTGATTGGCCACCATTCAATTGATTTGCTGGTTTGCAATAACTAGAGATAGGGCTTGTAAACAAAGCTTTTCATCATAAACACCGTGAGTTGAGCAAAAACTAGAGATAGACAAATGTGACTTATGTGGCCATCTTAAGAATCTATAAAGCTTTAACCTTTGACTAAATTAGTTTGTAACTAGGAGATTAGATAATTAATTTCTTAACCTTGAGAAAGGCTTGGAATTAGTTCAAGGAATTTGGCCATTAATCAATTAAGGTAAAAATAAGATAATTGAGATCCATGGTAATTGAGCCCATAGTTAGGTGAAGTCAATTGGCCCTAGTATCCATTCCAGTGATCTAAGTCATATTTAAGTGCAGTTTTGTTCTCTTGTTCATTTGATTTTTAACTTTCTTAATCATTTGATTTCTTTTGATGCAAATAGTCATTCCTGTTAGTTACTCGGTACTTGATCTATCCATATTGGATGATAAATCTCTCATCACTTTATTACTTACACAACTCGGTGTACTTGCTGGAGCCTCATCATTGATTAATATGAACTTCACTTGTTAGGGGTTCTTAATTATGAAACTTGATTGAATGGTATTGAGATTGGGGTTTACAATTAGGACAATCTTGATTATGCGTTCTTGTTGAATGGTATTGATATGAGGATGCATGACTAAGATGCTAATTAGATGTATGTATAAGCTCTAATTCCCTTCAGAAACCAACATATGGTTTAAACCTTATTAAGCTTAAAGGTTTTGATGAGCTACAAATCAAGTTTTAATAACTCTTTGGTTAACTAATGGTTTGTTTAAAGTGGATGTATTCTTTTATGAGTAAGATCTTGCAATTCAAATAGAAACAAGTCTTAGACAACACAAAGCATATCGTCTTTCCTATATTTCATGAATATGCACTTAGCCTTAGACCAGTCAAGATCTGCGCATCTCAATGGATATATTTTGAAGTCTATAAAAAGCTGGAAGTCCATGAAGAAGTGGTTAGACAATTTTGAGCATTTTGCGTATTCTATAGCTTTCATACTCCATCTTTCTCAACCTTCTGAACTACCAGAAAGTTACTTGCTATAACTTCTGAATAGAAAATCTTCTCGTTTGATTTGTATTGGACAATATCCTCTTGCTGAGAATATTGAAAAGTCACTACACACTATAACTATTTGTTTATCCTCTTTTGAGAAATTTAGTGTGAGTGTATCAAACACAAATCTCAAAAAATTTGTTTTTTGTAACCTGATCCATTAGTGGTCATTTTGAGCTTCGAGAAAACACTACTCATTGTAGCTTGGAGAGACTTGGTAAAAGACTACTCATTTGTAAAGCTTGGAGAGGCTTAAGAAAACTACTCTGTTGTAAAAGTTTGTAGAAGCTTGGATAAACAATATTCTGATCATAAAAAATCTCAACAAAGTGTTAGGGACTGGATGTAGGCAAAGTGATTGGCCGAACTAATATAAAACTCTCTGTGTGATCTTTCTATCTTTTCTACTCTTCATTATTTTTATATATTGAATCATTTGTTTTGTTCGCACCAAAGTATTTTTCTAAAAAAGTTTGTTTTTATAACTAACTTAATCGCTTCCCCATTCCAAGTTCAAGACTTGAAAAAATTGTTTTAAAAGATTTTGGAATTTAAGTTTTAATTGAAGCAGGATTAACCCCCCTTCTCATGCTACTTCAATCTATAGTTTGTTGATTGATTGATTGATGTATGTTTAATTAACTAAATAATTGAGAATTGTCTTGATTGAGACTTAGGTTAATGCAATTGGGGCTAAAAGTTAACATGAGTTAATTAGAGGTTGAGATCTTAACCATTTAGTAATTGTGTGTTAATCGAATGCTTAGTGATTGTCAAGTGAATTGTGAGTCATTAGTAGCAGTCGTACTAACAACTCCAGTTAGCCGCACACTATGTGTTTGATTATATACACATTTGTGATACATATGCCTTTGGCTTTAGGAAATCCTTGAGCCAGTATCCATTTTAGTTGTTAGTTTCTTTTCTTAATTAGTTTTCTTGCATGCAAACAAAATCCCCTTGTTACTAATCAAATAGCCATCAACATCCTTGTGAGACGACCTTGCTTGCACTATTCTACAAATAGTGTAATTAAGTTTTAAAGTTGTAATTTGGAGTCAGCTACAACACTCGTTATGTATCGTCCTCCTTTGTACAGTACTATGCTTAAGTCATAATACCATACTTTGGAGTTGTTACTATTACCTGAGCGGACCTTATCTGACAACGACTTCAGCTATCTGTGAAACTTCTCGAACTATCTGGAGATAACATGGAAACAAGAGTGAGAATTTTAAATTCTCAGTAGGATCCACTAAGAAATTTTCATACTGTGTTATCGTTATTATCTCCAGCTACTTCGATTTATTATAAAAAAATGAACATATGATACGAATTGTTCCGTTTTATAATTTGAAAACATATGATCCAAAGTAAAGTTCATTTTATTCCACACACTTGGAGTCACATTGGCAATATTTCATAATGAGAATAATAATCACTGCATAAATAGATGGAATAGTCTCAGCATCAATAAAACATGGGATATAATTATGCAAATACTTATTTTTGAATTCATGCAAATGCACTGGTGCTTTCCTTTCTTGGCACACCTAGGCGTTACGTATTGCCGTCCCTAGGCTGCTTGCATATGTTTTAATCTTTAGTCTTTACTGCGCTTGGGTAGTCTGATCTAGGAGTGAGCTCAACTTGTGACCGTCGTCACACAACACTGACCCGGAAGGGGACCCACGTGCCTCTAGGTAGGAGGGACTCAGTTGGCCATCTGCCTCCAACATAGAGGGACCCAAAAGTTTTAACTACTTTCACAGGGAGGGACCTAATATGCAACTGCCTCCAAATGAAGGGATCCACATCTTTATCTTTTAATTGCCTTTACTTGAAGGGACCCAAATAACTGCCTCCAAGTGAAGGGATCTAATATATTCTTCCTTCATTCATATGCAAATATGCATGCTCTCATAAGAATAATTCATGATCATGTCATTGTAACATATTCATACCAAGAATATAACAATATGAATAGGTGACATAGAAAAGGGCTTTCTGCCCACTTTAATCAATTATGCCACATTCCTGAGTATGATCGCCATATCATACCCCATCAAAGCGTACTCATCATGCCCTAATCCAAAGTATGATCGCCATGTTATACCCCATCAGGGTGTGATCGCCATGTCTCACTCCTTAGGAATATGGGACCTTTATCATATCCTCTTTAGTTATCATACACAACAAAGTCTTATGAGTAAAGCTTAGGTAGTTAGGTGCAAGTTTAAAATCTTAAGTCTTAATCAATCCTTCAAGCTTTTAACTTCTATTGATGTTCCCCAGTTGGAACTTAGGACCGACTTCCGAGATTGAATTGGGTCCGAGTTCCGAGATTATATAAGTTCCAACTTCCGGGGTTATGTTCGATATCCAAGATTGATTCTGGACCGAGTTTCAATTTCAAAATGTTTTATGTGCTATGCAATTCCGATCTCCGACATTAATCCACAATTGGTCTTCCAAGACTTTTATGAATGTGTTTCCTAAGTTCCAAGTTCCGATATTAACTATACCCGACTAGTTTTCTATTCACTAAGTTCCGAGTTCTGATATTAACTATACCCGACTAGTTTTCTATTCACTGAGTTCCAAGTTCAGTGTTAAGTATACCCGATCTAATTCTTTGTTTGCTAAGTGTAACACCCTCCCAAGTACAGTACTATACTTAAGTTATAGTACCATACCCTGGAGTTGTTACTGTTACCTGAGCGGACCTTATCTAACAGCGACTTCAGCCATCTTCGGAAACTTCTGAAACTATCTGGAGACAACACGGAAAATAGGAGTAAGAATCATAAATTCTCAGTAGGATTCTCTAAGTATCATAGATAATGTCATCGTTGTTATCTCCAGTTTGCTTCGGTTTATTATGAAAAAGGTGAACGGGCTATGTAGACTGTTTAATTTTACATTTAGAAAAATGTCTTATCTGAAGCAAAGTTCATTTTTATCATACACTTGGTGTCTGAGAGAATCCAAAAAAAATCAAGTCATGAATTATATTGGGACTAATAACTGAAATACAATAAAGTATGATAGCATCAATGCACTAGAGACATAACTTCTACATATACTTTACTGGAACTACAGTATATTAAGATGATGCCCACATGACATCAATATGCTGAGAACATAACATCTGCACATAACTTAACTTGTATTTAAATTCATACATAGGCATAAAACTTGCTTTTCTTTCTTCATCTTTCTTTTCTTTGTCATCATGAAATCTTTACGTGCCACATTCCAGAGTATGATCGCCATGTCATACCCCATCAGAGCGTGATCGCCATGTCACGTTCCTTAGGAATATGGGATCTTCCTTTGGTACTTACACCAGCTGGGTCAAGCCGTGTCTCATGTAAGTTCTGTCCCCTATACTCACACTAGCAGGGTCGATGCCATGCCTCATGTGAGTGGGGTACCTGCATAAGCTTTAATCTTTAATCTTTAGTCTTTAATCTTTAGCTTTTACTTGGCACACCTAAGCGTTACGTATCACCGTCCCTAGGGTGCTATTACTGCCCTTGGGTAGCCTGGCCTTAGAGTGAGCTCGTCAGCTTCACCCGTGACCGTCGTCATGCCGACTCACCCGCAAGGGAACCCACGTGCCTCTAGTCTTGGAGGGATCTCATTCTGGTCACGTGCCTCTAAGTGAAGGGATCTCTTCTGGTCACGTGCCTCAAAATTGAGGGATCTCATCTGACCACGTGCCTTCAACATAGAGGGATCTCATCTGACCACGTGCCTCCAAGGTAGAGGGTATCTGCCTTCACAAGGAGGGATTCAAGTGCAACTGCCTCCAAGTGAAGGGATTCATATCTTTTACATTTAACTACCTTCACCGGGAGGGATCTCAATTAACTGCCTTCGAGTGAAGGGACTCACATTCAATATATTCAAGCATAGTCATACTGAGTGTACTTGTATATATATATATACTTCATTTATTTTCATATATCATTGCACACATGATCTTCACGTACATAGTCATGACATATAAAGGCCCGTAGCCTCTTTACCATTCTACCGGCACTCATACATATGCTTTGTCCTTTACTCTCATATACCTCATCTCATACTTATGTCATTCTTGAATATAGGGTTTCTATATACCCATTCATACTCTAATTCTTCCTTGATAACTCATATCATCTTCAAATTCATCCTTGCATGTAAACATTTCTAGTTTCATAGACCTCTGCCGTAAATTCGGCAGTATAACGGATCAGTTCCGTCTCCCCATGAATAGTACCAGTTCTCACAGACAGTTCAATCATAACAATATGATCAATTTAACACATATATATCAACGTCAAACTGGCAATCCTCAATTCTAACCTTATATGTTTCACTAATACTTGTAAAATTACCAATTTGGCCATTCTGCCAATTCTATTATGTTCTGCCCGAATCTTATATAATCCACCTTTACCTCTATTCAACTCATTTAAATCTGGAATTTGGATATATGATAGCTCTATATGTCCACTTTCTAACCTCTTTGGTCCCATATCATTTTGATTTATATAACTCAAGATATTTAACCTTTGCCTCAGCTTGTTCAGTCACTAGCCCGAATTACACTCCTGGAAGTATAAATTCACTAAAAATCGAAACTAAACTCAAATCATACAAAATTGGCCTCATATTGAATTTAACAGGACAACCTTTCATTTGCCACAAGTTTCGTTCCATTTGCTATTGTATAGCTCGAGTTATAAGTCCTGAAAATCGACTTTCCTGAACTACCCTGTTTTGGCTTGGTTTGGACATAGAGTAACTTCCTCGAATTACTGGGAACAATTGGGAGCATAACAAACTCGAAATCTCATATTAGGATGTTCCCCTATGTGTAAGCTTTCTAACAAAGTTGGTTTCACTCAATTTGGAGTTGTATAGGGTGAATTATACCCTCCTCAATTCACCTTGCCCGGATGAAAATCCTCAACCCTAGGTGAAACTTCAAAAATTCGTATCTCTCTCAACACTAATCCAATAACCTTATATGACATATCTATGGAAAGCCCTGGATGTCTACTTTCATTTAAAAATGGTTTCATTGGATTTAACCGATTGTAGGCAGAGCCATACACTCCGCCGTACGGACTGCCGTGGAATCTCCACCAAGACAGCACCCTCATCCATCCATTTCTCTTAGTTTTCTTCTTCTAATTCTAATTGCCACTCAAGATTTCATATTAATCCCATATTAATCCAATCATACACATCCAATATATCATCAAATTATCATAAAAAGTAATCTTTCATGCATCCTTAGTTTAGAGAAATTAAGATTAGAGATTGAATCCTACCTCTTTGGAGTATGACTTTGCTGAATTTGAGTTTGGATTGATGGAACCTTGCCAAAGCTTGGAGATTTGATGGAGTTGGATTTGAGAGAGGAAAGGAAGAAGAAGAAGGCTGGAGCAAGAAGAGAGGGAGAACGTAAATCAGCTGGGAATGAAGAAGGAGGTCTGACTTAAATACATGAAAGTTGTGGTGTTGATTGCCTGAAGTTTTGTGGTTGAAGTTTGACCATGTCTCTCACTTTTGTGGCCAATTTGCTCTCCAAGTCGTCCCACAAGTGGGATACGCTTCCGCACTACCTAAAATCGGAACTCGTGTCTATTATGGTTTAAGTCGGAACTCATCCCATTTATGTTTAAAGTCGGAACTTGTCCCATTTATGTTTAAAGTCGGAACTCGTGCCATCTTGTTGGTGACGAGGAAATCCCGTCTAGTTTATTCGAATCTTGGTAGCAATGTCGGAAGTCGGGAGTCATACAGCTCACAATCATATGATCTCGGAACTCCTATTTGAACCCGGGAATATCAATGCTGGGAATAGACTCTCTGAGGTCGGAACTCGTGTATGATTTGGAAATCAACTAAAGATTCGAACTCATGTCCATTGGATCCAACTCTAAAACCGGAACTAGTTACATTCGAACCCGAAGTCGGTACTTGCATTATTGTGTTAAAGTAACAACGAGGGGTCAAGTCGGAAATTGAATAGAATGCTTAAGGTCGGAACTCGGTAATTCGGAATGCATCAAACCCAAATGCTTTAACTCGGAAGTCAGGATATTAAGCATAAAGGTGGAAATGGTACCCGAGTAGGAAACCTTATGCCCGAGTCCATGAAGTCGGAAACTATGTGCAGTATTTTGATCCATGAGGTATGAAGTCGGAGCTCGCGTGCATCTTGCTCGAAAGTTGTAGATAAACTATGAGATCGGAAATCTGGTACGTTGTCTCTAAGACGAAGTCGGATATCAGAGGTTAAGTCAGAAATGAAGAAAATGCTAAGGTCGGAAGTCGACGAACTCGGAAATCGGAAATTGTACCAGTTTATGTGAAATTCGAAGATGAAGTCGGAAATTGAAATTGATCAAACTTAAAGGCGAAGTCGGAAATCGGAAATGGGATGTTACATTACTACCCTCCTTAAAAAAATTTTGTCCTCAAAATTTAATTATAAAACTAACTATTTGTCATCATAAAAGTTTGAAGAAACGGTCACACACAAGCATACTGAAGCTGAACAAACATGGTCAAAGAAAATACAGTAGATCTAGTTATATAATTTAACATAACGTAGTTAACAAAAAGAGGATCCTTGTTCTAGGTTATCTGTAATCCTCGCGATGACTCGTCTGGGGTGTCGCCTCCTCGGCATTTACAGTGAAGACTCTCCTTGAACGTTGCGGTTTAGGAGTCGGTGGTTGGTTTTCAGGGCATCCTTTGATTATGTGTCCTGGCTTGCCACACCTGAAACATACATTATGTCTGGCCAAACAAGGCCTTCCCCCATGATACTTTCTACACTTAGAGCATGCTTGCCCTGCGCTTGGCTCCTGAACTGGTTTATCCCCACGTCCATTAAATTGACGCAGTTTCTTTGGTGACGAGGCATATTCAGGTTCCTGGTTTTCAGGTGTAGGCCTCTTTCCATGAGTATCAGACTGGGAATTCTCCAATTTCTTGTTATAATTCTCCACAAGTCTGCACTTGTTTACCAAGGTAGGAAAATCCCTGATCTCCATAGGGCCTATTGTGGCGAGGATCTGTTCCCTCAATCCGCCTTCAAATTTGACACACTTCTACGTCTCATCTGGATTTCGCTGATAGATGGTGGAAAACTTACATAACTCCTCAAACTTGGCGATATACTTTGACATGCTATTGCTTCCCTGTCGGAGTTGCATAAATTCCAATTCCTTGGCATTTCGAACTGATGGAGGAAAGTATTTTTGGTAAAAAGCATCCTTGAACACAATCCAAGTGATTTCCGTCTGAGATTCTTCTAATAGCCGTTTCACACCATTCCACCAGAATTCCGCATTTGCTTCTAGCATATAGGTGGCAAATGCTACTTTCTGGCGATCTGTACAATCCAAAATAGAGAAAACCTTTTCCATCGCCTTAATCCATTCATCGGCCTTGTCAGGATTGAAAGCTCCTCTAAAGCTAGGTGGGTTTGCTTTTCTGAATTCCGCAAACTTGAGATATTCCAAGTCTAATCCTAGGCCATGTGGATTTCCTACATGGCTGGCCTCGGGCCGCCTACCCAACTGGTCCATCATTTGATGAGCTGCAGCGGCTTGCTCCCGCATGGCATGAGCCATTTCACGCATTGTGTCCATAAAATTAGCAGGATTTTTCTGGAGTGGGTACAGTTTATGGCCTACCACGCCCTCTGGAAGCCATTAGTTCCTAATCACACGTAACAAAGTATTGAGTTGATCAGGCTCAACAATAGGTTAAGTGTGATAGCAACTAATATCATTCACAGTTAGTCGGTCATGCATATCTAATTTCCTATATCTTATCTGAACAGATAAGATTTATCATATGACATTTTCTAAGGATTCCAAAGTGCACTGGAAATGTAGTCAGTCCAAATCCTCAGGTCCGGGGAGGATCGAACTGCTCTGATACCATTAATGTAACACCCTCCCAAGTATAGTACTATGCTTAAGTCATAGTACCATACCCTGGAGTTGTTATCGCATTCTGAGCTTGACCTTATCCGACAAAGAACTTCAAATTGCCTTCTGGAAACTTCTGAAACTATCTGGAGACAACACGGAAAATAGGAGTGAGAATCATAAATTCTCAGTAGGATTCTCTAAGTATCATAGATAATGTCATCGTTGTTATCTCCAGTTTGCTTCGGTTTATTATGAAAAAGGTGAACGGGCTATGTAGACTGTTTAATTTTACATTTAGAAAAATGTCTTATCTGAAGCAAAGTTCATTTTTATCATACACTTGGCGTCTGAGAGAATCCATAAAAAATCAAGTCATGAATTATATTGGGACTAATAACTGAAATACAATAAAGTACGATAGCATCAATGCACTAGAGGCATAACTTCTACATATACTTTACTGGAACTACAGTATATTAAGATGATGCCCACATGACATCAATATGCTGAGAACATAACATCTGTACATAACTTAACTTGCATTTAAATTCATACATAGGCATAAAACTTGCTTTTCTTTCTTCATCTTTCTTTTCTTTGTCATCATGAAATCTTTACGTGCCACATTCCAGAGTATGATCATCATGTCATACCCCATCAGAGCGTGATCGCCATGTCACGTTCCTTAGGAATGTGGGATCTTCCTTTGGTACTTACACCAGCTGGGTCAAGCCGTGCCTCATGTAAGTTCTGTCCCCTATACTCACACTAGCTGGGTCGATGCCATGCCTCATGTGAGTGGGGTACCTACATAAGCTTTAATCTTTAATCTTTACTCTTTAATCTTTAGCTTTTACTTGGCACACCTAAGCGTTACGTATCGCCGTCCCTAGGGTACTATTACTGCCCTTGGATAGTCTGGCCTTGGAGTGAGCTCGTCAGCTTCACCCATGACCGTCGTCACGCCTACTCACCCGCAAGGGGACCCACGTGCCTCTAGTCTTGGAGGGATCTCATTCTGGTCACGTGCCTCTAAGTGAAGGGATCTCTTCTGGTCACGTGCCTCAAAATTGAAGGATCTCATCTGACCACGTGCCTTCAACATAGAGGGATCTCATCTGACCACGTGCCTCCAAGGTAGAGGGTATCTGCCTTCACGAGGAGGGATTCAAGTGCAACTGCCTCCAAGTGAAGGGATTCATATCTTTATCATTTAACTACCTTCACCGGGAGGGATCTCAATTAACTGCCTCCGAGTGAAGGGACTCATATTCAGTATATTCAAGCATAGTCATACTGAGTGTACTTGTTTATATATATACTTCATTTATTTTCATATATCATTGCACACATGATCTTCACGTACATAGTCGTGACATATAAAGGCCCGTAGCCTCTTTACCATTCTACCGGCACTCATACATATGCTTTGTGTAATACCCTACTAATTTAATGTTATGCTTAAGTCATAGCATGAAATTAGGTAGTCTATGTTACCGTGTTCACACTCTGCTTGAACATCGTGCTTAGTACTAAAAAACAATTGAAACGGCGCGCTGTTATATAATAGATATGAATAGCATTATACAATGTAATACAATTTAATATAACACAACAGAAAAGATACGAATAAGTGGTATATTATCAACTGTATATGTACATATGTAGGCTGGAAGCCAATGCTTCAGTCTATACATATATATATTAGAAGCAGATGAAATAAAGATACAGCAAAATCCCTATTGCTAGAAAGCAGAGACGGAACTAGCAGGAGCCGACTGCGTCCAACGAGTCCAACTCGGAAACCTGGTGAAGCTACAGGACTGGGATCTCAATAAAAGGAGTGGTCGTTGAGCCCCTCGCCAGCGTCTGAGAATGATGTGGAAAATATAGCACGGGGTGAGAATTTCAAGAAATTCTCAGTAGGGTTGGTGCATAGTGATTGTCTGACGTCACATACATTCTCAGTTGCCTCGGGTTTTATTTAATTATAAAAACATGTGTTCAAACTGAAATATCCATTTTAATGAGTTCAATAAAACATCTGGTCCGAGGCAAGGTTCAGTTTTACTTTAGACAGCATAAGAAATAGAATAGGCTACTAACAGTAAAACATAGAATAACGAGCATAGCAAATAAACATACAGTAGTAAGTAAATATATCAGGCAAACTGTAAACATTCTGAAATAACTATGCCATGAAATCATGCATTCATGTAATTATGCAAAACTTATTCCTGAACTTTCCTTCATAAACTTTTCATTTCCTTTCATCATTTTTTCCATCTCTTCGTCCCCTGGGAGTTCTTGGCCATTTAGACTCCTGGGTAATAGTCTGCTTATCAGGATCGAGCTCGTTCCTACACAGGAAGTGCTGGGTTTACTTTCCCCAACGTTCCCACCGATCTATTCCCCTTAACTTCTTATCCGGGGCTGGCCCAAGTAGTATGGAACTTTCATAGTAACATAGTTCTTCTCATAACTTTCATAACTTTCCTTGAAACGTATATGCATTAACATGTAACTCATAACTTGTACATGGGTTCTACCGAAATTTCGGCGGCATATCGGAACATGTCCGCTTCCCCATGAATAGTGCCAACCAACCAATACATTTACACAATTTACAATTTCAATATAGAGCAGCAATTATACACATACATTCATAAATTCATTCATTAGCTTCAACAAGCTTCAATAGGACTTTTAACTGATTCTGCCTCATTCTGCCTGGTTATGATATATCTCACCTTTATTTCAAATTAACTCCTTTAGACCTGATTTTTGGATATTTTGTAGCCTTATGTGTCTAGTTTCTAATCCTTTTGGTCCCATCTAATTTTGATATCTATAGCTCAAGATATTCAGGTTTTACCCCGGCCTGCCTAATGGCTAGCCAAAGTCAGGCAACTAAAAGTAAAAATCTACTAAAAATCGAAAACTGACTCAAATTTCACGAAATTGGACTCATATTAAAGCTAACAGGGCAAAGTTTCATTTACAAAAATTTCCATTTCATTTGACTTAGTAGGGCTGGAGTTATAAGCCCCGAGTTCTGACCTTCCTAAACTACTTTGGCCCAGTGTGGACATAGGACAACTTTCTTGGATCACTGGGAGCAACTGGGATCTTATCTAATTCTGAAATTTTTATGGGATATTCTCCTATGTGTAAGCTTTCTAAAAAAGTTAGTTCCATTCATTTTCAAGTAGTATAGGCCGAGTTCTATCTTGAACAAACTAGTCTGCCCAGATTCAGAGTCAGAACCCCAGGTCGAAATTCAAAAATTCATAACTCCCTCAATACTAATCCAAAAGACTTATATGATATATATATGGAAAGCCCTGGATGTCTAGTTTCATTTAAAATTGGTTTCATCAAATTTGATTGGCTATAGGCGGAGCCGTACACTCCGCCGTACGGACTGCCGAGGGTTTTTGATTCTCTAACCCATCAGCTCTTTCTATTTTCATGGTTTCTTGCTTCCACTTCGGTTTGAATCAAACCAACAGCCCAAAACCAATCACACATCATCATAAACATTCATTTAATATATCAAGGAAGGTGAAAATAATTCAAGCCCAGCCAGCCAAGTCCATGGATTTGATGCATGAATTAAAGCTGCTACCTTTGATCCAAGTGTTTGTACTGGATTCTTGAATTTTGGATGAACAAGGCTGGAGTTTGCTTCAGTTTTTGGGGTGTGAGGAAGAGAGAAAGAGAGCTGAAGGAGAGAAGAGAAAAAGTGGCGTAAGAATGGTCTGAAGTGGGTGATAAAGGACCTGAAAATCTGATTGCTTGAGTGACTTTTTTGCTTGAATTTGATTGGCTCAAATTGCTTGGCTGAAATTCAGCCAAGCTGCTCCATGGTTTAGTGGCCTTGTGGCGTCACTTTTTGGCTGGTAAGTGGCTGAGCTATTAGCCACTCAAAATAGGTTTTAGAGCTTGTAATTCTATTGGTCCTATTTACAGTTTAAAATACCATAAAGTTTCCGATTTCCTTTAAATCGGTAAATCGGTTTTCAATAAAATGTTTATGAAATCTCCTATATTCTAACTTAATTCTCTCTTATCTAAACTCAAGTTATTGCTAATTAATTGAGTCTAAATAATGGTTTAACCGAATCTTGATTAATGTCAATTATTCGATAAAACCGAACAATTGAACGGAAAATGATAAAAGGATTTCGGAGGATGTTACATTACCACCCTCCTTAAAAATAAATTTTGTCCTCAAAATTTAGTATCTGAAAATAGTTCAGGATACTCCTTCCTCATATCTGATTCTAGCTCCCAGGTGTAGTCCTCAGCATCTCCTTTTCCCCATGCTACTTTTACTAGCTGCACGGTCTTGTTCCGAAGTTGCCTGCTACTTCTGTCTACAATCCGTGTTGGTTGTACGCGGAAAGTCAAGTCCTCTTTTAACTGTATTGATTCGGGTTCTAGGGAGTGTGTGGGGTCAGGTTGATACTTTCTGAGTTGGGAGACATGGAAAACATCGTGAAGGTTCAATAAATGTGGAGGCAAAGCGACTCGGTATGCAACTGCTCCGATTCGCTTCAGGATTTGAAAGGGACTAATAAAGCGAGGATTTAGTTTCTTGACTTTGATTGCTCTACCAATCCCTGTTGTAGGAGTAACCTTTAGAAACACGTGGTCTCCTTCCTGAAATTCCAGAGGTTTCCTCCTGGTATCCGCGTAACTCTTCTGGCGGCTTTGAGCGACAAGCATCTTGCTTCGTGTTTTCTTGATCTGCTCGGTGGTCTGCTCGACTAAATTAGGCCCCAATAAAGTTGATTCTCTTGTCTCATACTAGCACAGGGGAGATTAGCACTTTCATCCGTACAATGCTTCATAAGGAGCCATGCCGATGCTAGCGTGATAGCTATTGTTGTATGCGAATTCGGCCAATGGTAAGTATCGATCCCAATTTCCGTGTTGCTCCAGTATGTAAGCTCGTAGCATATCTTCCAAGGTTTGAATCGTTCTTTCAGTTTGGCCATCTGTTTGTGGGTGATATGCAGTGCTTAAACACAACCTCGCACCGAATGCCTTCTGTAAAGCTCCCCAAAACTGCGAGGTAAACCTTGGGTCCCGATCAGAGATAATAGTTGAAGGGGTCCCATGCAACCTTATAATCTCTTGAATGTATAGTTGAGCTAGCTTTTCCAGCGGATAATTTGCTCGAACGGGTAGGAAATGAGCAGATTTGGTTAACCTATCCACAATGACCCATATAGCATCGTATTCCGCTGATGTCCTTGGTAACCCCATTATAAAATCCATGGAGATACTCTCCCACTTCCACTCAGGGATTTCCAAGGGTTGTACCATCCCAGAAGGCTTCTGATGTTCTGCCTTCACCTTCTGACAGGTCAAGCATCTGCCCACAAAGTTTGCTACCTCTGACTTCATGCCTGGCCACCAAAACATCTTCTTGAGGTCTTGATACATTTTGGTTATGCCAGGATGTACAGCGAATTCACCTCTATGCGCTTCTTCTAAGATTCTTGTTCGGAGATCGTTCCTTTCGGGAACACATATTCTGTCTTGATACCGCTAGATGCCCTCTTTACCTTGGGCAAAACCTGTTACCTTCCCCGATTGCACGAGATTAATCGTATGCTGAAAATTAGCATCCTGCTGCTGTGCTTGCCGAATCTGGTCTTTAAAGCTACTGGTTATCCTGATTTGGTGCAACTGAAGGGTCTTGGGAGTTGCAAGAGTCCCCAAATTAAGATTGCGGAAGCTTTCAATAAGTTCCGTCTCCTTAATCATCATCCAGGCGACAATCAACGATTTCCTGCTCAACGCATCTGCCACGATGTTTGCCTTACCTGGGTGGTATTTCAGTTCGAATTCATAGTCTTTAAGGAGTTCCATCCATCTTCGTTGCCTCATGTTTAATTCCTTCTGATCAAAGAGGTACTTCAAACTCTTATAATCAGAAAAGACCTCGAACTTCACCCCATACAGGTGATGTCTCCATATTTTTAGAGCAAATACTACTACTGCTAATTCAAGGTCGTGAGTCGGGTAGTTTCTTTCGTGTGGCTTCAATTGCCTGGAGGCATATGCGACCACCTTTCCGGTTTGCATCAGCACGCACCTTAACCCTTGTTGGGAAGCATCGCAATAGACCTCAAATGGTCCATGAGGGTCTGGCAAAGCTAACACTGGTGTCGTGGTCAATCTCCTCTTCAAATTTTGAAAACTTTGTTCAAACTCGGTGTCCACTCAAATGGAACATCCTTTCTGGTTAGCTTGGTTAAGGGCAAGGCTATTCGAGAAAAATCTTTAACGAACCGCCTGTAATATCAAGCTAAGCCCAGAAAACTCCTGACTTCTGAGACTGTGGTCGGTGTTTCCCAGTTTAGAACTGCGTCTACTTTGCTGGGGTCGACGGAGATTCCTCCAGATGACACTACGTGGCGAGAAATTTTACCTCCTTCATCCAAAATTCACATTTGGATAGTTTGGCATAGAGTTTCTTTTCTCTTAGAATTTGCAGAACTATCTGCAAGTGTTTCGCATGCTTTTGCTCCGTCTTCGAGTAGACAAGTATATCATCGATGAAGACCACTACAAACTTGTCCACATATGGACGGAATGTTCGATTCATGTAATCCATGAATACTGCTGGTGCGTTCGTCAATCCAAACGACATCACAGTATACTCATAGTGTCCGTAACAAGTTCGAAAGGCTGTCTTAGGGATATCTTGTTCTCGAACCCGAATTTGGTGGTATCCAGAGCGCAAGTCAATCTTGGAGAATACTGTTGCACCTTGTAGTTGGTCCATGAGATCATCAATCCTTGGCAGTGGATATTTATTCTTTATTGTCACTTTATTCAGCTGCCTATAATCCACGCATAAACGCATGCTTCCATCTTTCTTTTTGACCAGCAGAACTGGAACTCCCCATGGCGACGCACTTGGCTGTATGAATCCTTTTCCTAAAAGCTCTTCGATCTGTCTTTTTAGTTCCGTCAGCTCCATAGGTGACATCCGATACGGAGCTATAGATATTGGTCCCGCACCTGGAACCAACTCGATGGTAAACTCAATCTCTCTCTCCGGAGGAAATTCAGGAATATCCTCTAGAAAAACATCCGGATATTCCCTGACAACGAGAATCTCCTCTAGTTCCTGCTCAGCTTCTGTCGCATTAGCTGACAAGAGGACATACCCTTGCTTCTTTGGCCCGAAAGAATTCAAATAGAAGAGTGTTGCGGTCTGGGATTCAGAGAGTGAGACAGAGGGGAGTACTACTGTCTTATCAGAGCAATTGAGTACGACTCGATTAGCAGAGAGCCAATCCATGCCTAGAATTATGTCAAGACCAGACAGAGGGAGACAAATCAAATTGGCAGCAAAGGTCTTACCCTCAATTCGAAGAGAAACATTAATGCATACTTGACTAGTTCTAACAGGTCCATTGGTAGGAGTAGAAACCAATAGATCATAAGGTAATTCAGAAATTGGCAATTGCAAGGCAGCTACACAGCTATGAGAAACAAATGAATGTGAAGCACCTGAATCATAGAGTACAGTTAGAGTCTCACCGTCTATGTCACAGGTGCCTTGAATTAGTCCTTCCGACTGATTAGCTTCTTCTGCGCTCATTGTAAAGACCCGTCCTTGTCGTTGGGGTCGAGGCGGCTGTGATGGATTCCTGGTCGGACATTCGTAAATTTTGTGGCCTGGCTTGCCACATCCGTAGCAGACATTCTGGCCTGCCAAACATGGCCGATCGCCATGATTCTTACCGCATTTGGTGCAGGTTGAATTTGGAAAAGGCCTTTGGGGCTGCTTGCCCTTGTTGCCTGCCGGCGGAAATCTCCGCTGTTGTTGTACGTTGGGCTTGAATCTTGGGCCCTGTGGGGCTAGCCTTCTCCTGAAATTTCCACCAGATGCCCTGGCTGCAGCAAATTTCAGGTTGCAATCCTCCACAAGTCGGCACTTGTTCACCAACGTGGGGAAATCTTTGATCTCCATTGGCTCGATTGCGGTGAGAATGTCCTCTTGTAATCCACCTTCAAACTTGATGCACTTCCACGCTTCGTCCGGGTTCCTCTGGTAAATTGTGGAAAATTTGCACAGCTCTTCGAACTTGGCAATGTATTCAGATATCATCCGGTTTCCCTGACGAAGCTGCATAAACTCAAGTTCCTTGGCATTTCGGACGGAAGCTGGAAAGTACTTCTGGTAGAATACATCCTTAAACATCGCCCAGGTGACTACTGTCTGAGATTCTTCAAACAGTCTTCATACGCCGTTGGCTCGCGCGTCGTAACACGAGCAAATTAAACCGAATAGCGACTATAGTATAGTAGCCAACTCGGATCGTTTCCCAAAGATGAACACACTATTTGATCAGAAAATTCAGGGGGGTTTTTATAACAAACACTTAAAATGCAATGCTGAATTCCAAAGCAAACAGAAAACAAAAAGACTAAACCGAATTAAAATTCTAATCCAAGACACACAAGAAGAAAGCAATCAACGCTCAATCATTGGATTCAAATATACATGCACACTCCAATTCGATTATTAATTTTAGATTCAATTGAAACCTCAAATCAAACCTAGCATTCACATGAAAATCTCCATGCATTCAACTAATCACTCAAGCAATTCGGTTTAGAGACCTCTAAAACCGAATTGATTTTGGATTAGCTTCCAAACCAATGCTCTAATCTCATATTCAGAACCGAAATATGAATCACACTCTTGAACAATCGAATCACATATATCAACCGAATTATGCATGATTTGATTGACTCTTAATCAACATGCATGAATGAAAACCTCCAATTCAATTACGAGATTAAGAAGAAGAGAAGAGGAGTGAAACCGAAATTGGAATTTCCATGTCTTGATGCACCAATCCTCAAGAGCTTGAATGCTTCTCTTGATGCCTTGGATCAGAGGAGAATCACCCCTCCATTAATGGAGGAAAACGCAAAAGAAAGAAAGAAAGAAAGAGAGAGAGAGAGAGAGAGAGAGTTTTCTTATTCAATAAAACTCAAAATTACAAAATGAGCAAAAAGGTCCTAAAGCATAATCAGAATTTCTATATATACCTCTAATTAAAAGTCACTAATTACTTAACTAAAATAATCCTCTTTTCCTAAGCTAAATTTGGATAGCTCATTTGCCCAATTTGGATGCTTAGAGAGAAAGTTGTGCCCAAAACAAGTTGAGTGGGCTCTCTTAGACTCAGCAGCGACTTCCAACACGTTTTTGGGCCTCATAACGGTTCTTCTTGGCTTAGTGCTCTGAACATAAAATGAAGCCCTGGATGTTAGCTTTCCAATGCCACCGGAATGGGCTCAATTGAGTCCCTGTAGCCCAAGATATAGTCCAATCATTGAAGGCTGCTCAGAAACCGCGCCCAAACGCTTCAGTTCAGTTCCGAGCCCAATTTCGGCTTTAAGATCTCAGAATTAGCCCTTGCCCTCTTCATAGAAATTGTAGCTCTATCTCTTAGATTTCCTACAAATCAAGAAGCGTAATAAAATGAGGTATAGAGCTCAAGATATGATCTGAACACTGAAGTAGGTCAAAATAACCGAAATGCTGCAAAAATTAACTAAGTCTCACTAAGATCCAAAAAAAAGAAAATGATCTAAACTCAATCAATTAAGCACAAAGGAGGATTAATGAGACAAGTATGAAGGATAAAAATAGTATAAAAATCCAATTCATCACGCCGTTCCACCAGAACTCGGCGTCTGCCTCGAGCATATAGGTGGCAAAAGTCACCTTCTGATGATCTGAGCAATCTAGAACAGAGAAAATCTTCTCCATGGCTTTGACCCACTCATTGGCTTTATCAAGATCATATGCCCCTCGGAAGCTGGGCGGATTCGCCTTTTTGAACTCAGCAAATTTGAGATATTCCAGGTTACCCTCTGGGCCATGTGGGTTCCCTTCACAGCCTGCTACAGGTCGCCTACCTAGCTGTTCCATCATCTGGTGAGCTGCCGTGGCTTGCTCCCGCATCGCGTGAGCCATTTCTCGCATTGTGGCCATTAGGTCATTCGGGTCCTCTCGAGCTGGTTCTACACGGGGTCTGTCTCGCCTTCTAGAAGCCATTAAGTTCTGAGCACACAAAACAAAAGTTATTGAGTTGATCAGGCTCAATACTAAGTCCAATGTGCTAGTAAATAATAGCTTACACGGTCAGGCACTTCATACACATGCACAACTATATCTCAACCATACAGGCAAGATCTAGTGCACGTTATCAGCTAAAAACACAGAATATGCGCGAAGCATAGTCAGTCCAATCCTCAGGCCTTAGCTAGGACGAACTGCTCTGATACCAAAAATGTAACACCCTACTAATTTAATATTATGCTTAAGTCATAGCATGAAATTAGGTAGTCTATATTACCGTGTTCACACTCTGCTTGAACCTCATGATTAGTACCACAAAACAATTGAAATGGCACGCTGTTATATAATAGATATGAATAGCATTATAAAACGTAATATAGTTTAATATAACACAACAGAAAAGATACAAATAAGTGGTATATTATCAACTGTATATGTACATATGTAGGCTGGAAGCCAATGCTTCAGTCTATACATATATATATTAGAAGCAGATGAAATAAAGATACAGCAAAATCCCTATTGCTAGAAAGGTAGACTTTAACTAGCAGTGAGTCGATCAAGGCCCAACGAGTCCAACTCGGAAACTTGGTGAAGCTACAGGACTGGGATCTCAATAAAAGGAGTGGTCGTTGAGCCTCTCACCAGCGTCTAAGAATGATGTGGAAAATATAGCACGGGGTGAGAATTTCAAGAAATTCTCAGTAGGGTTGGTGCATAGTGATTGTCTGACGTCACATACATTCTCAGTTGCGTCGAGTTTTATTTAATTATAAAAACATGTGTTCAAACTGAAATATCCATTTTAATGAGTTCAATAAAACATCTGGTCCGAGGCAAGGTTCAGTTTTACTTTAGACAGCATAAGAAATAGAATAGGCTACTAACAATAAAACATAGAATAACGAGCATAGCAAATAAACATACAGTAGTAAGTAAATATATCAGGCAAACTGTAAACATTCTGAAATAACTATGCCATGAAATCATGCATTCATGTAATTATGCAAAACTTATTCTTGAACTTTCCTTCATAAACTTTTCATTTTCTTTCATCATTTTTTCCATCTCTTGGTCCCCTGGGAGTTCTTGGCCATTTAGACTCCTGGGTAATAGTCTGCTTATCAGGATCAAGCTCGTTCCTATACAAGAAGTGCCGGGTTTACTTTCCCCGACGTTCCCACCGATCTATTCCCCTTAACTTCTTATCCGGGGCTGGCCCAAGTAGCATGGAACTTTCATAGTAACATAGTTCTTCTCATAACTTTCATAACTTTTCTTGAAATGTATATGCATTAACATGTAACTCATAACTTGTACATGGGTTCTACCGATATTTCGGCGGCATAACGGAACATGTCCGCTTCCCCATGAATAGTGCCAGCCAACCAATACATTTACACAATTTACAATTTCAATATAGAGCAGCAATTATGCACATACATTCATAAATTCATTCATTAGCTTCAACAAGCTTCAATAGGACTTTTAACTGATTCTGCCTCATTCTGCCCGGTTATGATATATCTCACCTTTATTTCAATTTAACTCCTTTAGACCTGATTTTTGGTATGTTGTAGCCTTATGTGTCTAGTTTCTAATCCTTTTGGTCCCATCTAATTTTGATATCTATAGCTCAAGATATTCAGGTTTTACCCCGGCCTGCCCAATGGCTAGCCAGAGTCAGGCAACTAAAAGTAAAAATCTACTAAAAATCGAAAACTGACTCAAATTTCACGAAATTGGACTCATATTAAAGCTAACAGGGCAAAGTTTCATTTGCAAAAAGTTCCATTTCATTTGGCTTAGTAGGACTGGAGTTAAAAGCCCCGAGTTCTGACCTTCCTAAACTGCCCTGTTTTGGCCCGGTGTGGACATAGGACAACTTTCTTGGATCACTGGGAGCAACTGGGACCTTATCTAATTCTGAACTTTTTATGGGATATTCTCCTATGTGTAAGATTTCTAACAAAGTTCGTTTCATTCATTTTCAAGTAGTATAGGCCGAGTTCTATCTTGAACAAACTAGTCTGCCCAGATTCAGAGTCAGAACCCTAAGTCGAAATTCAAAAATTCATAACTCCCTCAATACTAATCCAAAAGACTTATATGATATATATATGGAAAGCCCTGGATGTCTAGTTTCATTTAAAATTTTATCAAATTTGATCGGCTGTAGGCGGAGTTGTACACTCCGCCGTACGGACTGCCGAGGGTTTTTGATTCTCTAACCCATCAGCTCTTTCTATTTTCATGGTTTCTTGCTTCCACTTCGGTTTGAATCAAACCAACAGCCCAAAACCAATCACACATCATCATAAACCTTCATTTAATATATCAAGGAAGGTGAAAATAATTCAAGCCCAGCCGGCCAAGTCCATGGATTTGATGCAAGAATTAAAGCTGCTACCTTTGATCCAAGTGTTTGTGCTAGATTCTTGAAGTTTGGATGAACAAGGCTGGAGTTTGCTTCAGTTTTTGGGGTGTGAGGAAGAGAGAAAGAGAGCTGAAGGAGAGAAGAGAAAAAGTGGCGTAAGAATGGTCTGAAGTGGGTGATAAAGGAGCTGAAAATCTGATTGCTTGAGTGACTTTTTTGCTTGAATTTGATTGGCTCAAATTGCTTGGCTGAATTTCAGCCAAGCTTCTCCATGGTTTAGTGGCCTTGTGGCGCCACTTTTTGGCTGGTAAGTGGCTGATCTATTAGCCACTCAAAATAGGGTTTAGAGCTTATAATTCTATTGGTCCGGTTCCGACAGTTTAAAATACCGTAAAGTTATCGATTTCCTTTAAATCGGTAAATTGGTTTTCAATAAAATGTTTATGAAATCTCCTATATTCTAACTTAATTCTCTCTTATCTAAACTCAAGTTATTGCTAATTAATTGAGTCTAAATAATGGTTTAACCGAATCTTGATTAATCTCAATTATTCGATAAAACCGAACAATTGAACAGAAAACGATAAAAGAATTTCGGAGGATGTTACACTTTGTCCTTTACTCTCATATACCTCATCTCATACTTATGTCATTCTTGAATATAGGGTTTCTATATACCCATTCATACTCTAATTCTTCCTTGATAACTCATATCATCTTCAAATTCATTCTTGCATGTAAATATTCCTAGTTTTATAGACCTCTGCCGTAAATTCGGCAGCATAACGGATCAGTTCCGTCTCCCCATGAATAGTGCCAGTTCTCACAGATAGTTCAATCATAACAATATGATCAATTCAACACATATATATCAATGTCAAACTGGCAATCCTCAATTCCAACCTTATATGTTTCACTAATACTTGTAAAATTACCAATTTGGCCATTCTGCCAATTCTATTTGGTTCTGCCTGAATCTTGTATAATCCACCTTTATCTCTATTCAACTCATTTAAATTTGGAATTTGGATATATCATAGCTCTATATGTCTACTTTATAACCTCTTTAGTCCCATATCATTTTGATTTATATAACTCAAGATATTTAACCTTTGCCTCAGCTTGTTTAGTCACTAGCCCGAATTACACTCCTGGAAGTATAAATTCACTAAAAATCGAAACTAAACTCAAATCATACGAAATTGGTCTCATATTGAAGTTAACAGGACAATCTTTCATTTCCCAGAAGTTTCGTTCCATTTGCTATCGTATAACTCGAGTTATAAGTTCTGAAAATAGACCTTCCTGAACTACCCTATTTTGGCTCGGTTTGGACATAAAGTAACTTCCTTGAATTACTGGGAACAATTGGGACCATAACAAACTCGGAATCTCATATTGGGATGTTCCCCTATGTGTAAGCTTTCTAACAAAGTTAGTTTCACTCAATTCGGAGTTGTATAGGGTGAATTATACCCTCCTCAAGTCACCCTGCCCGGATGAAAATCCTGAACCCTAGGTGAAACTTCAAAAATTTGTATCTCTCTCAATACTAATCCAATAACCTTATATGACATATCTATGGAAAGCCCTGGATGTCTACTTTCATCTAAAAATGGTTTCATTGGATTTAACCAGTTGTAGGCAGAGCCACACACTCCTCCGTACAGACTGCCGTGGAATCTCCACCAAGATAGCACCCTCATCCATCCATTTCTCTTAGTTTTCTTCTTCTAATTCTAATTGCCACTCAAGATTTCATATTAATCCCATATTAATCCAATCATACACATCCAATATATAATCAAATTATCATAAAAAGTAATCTTTCATGCATCCTTAGTTTAGAGAAATTAAGATTAGAGATTGAATCTTACCTCTTTGGAGTATGACTTTGCTGAATTTGAGTTTGGATTGATGGAACCTTGCCAAAGCTTGGAGATTTGATGGAGTTGGATTTGAGAGAGGAAAGGAAGAAGAAGAAGGCTGGAGCAAGAGGAGAGGGAGAACGTAAATCAGCTGGGAATGAAGAGGGAAGTCTGACTTAAATACATGAAAGTTGTGGTGTTGATTGGCTGAAGTTTTGTGGTTGAAATTCGGCCATGTGTCTCACTTTTGTGGCCAATTTGCTCTCCACGTTGTCCAACAAGTGGGATACGCTTCCGCACTACCTAAAATCAGAACTCGTGTCTATTATGGTTTAAGTCGGAACTTGTCCCATTTATGTTTAAAGTCGGAACTCGTGCCATCTTGTTGGTGACAAGGAAATCCCGTCTAGTTTATTCGAATCTTGGTACCAATGTCGGAAGTCGGGAGTCATACAATTCACAATCATATGATCTCGGAACTCCTATTTGAACTCGGGAATATCAATGTTAGGAATAGACTCTCTGAGGTCGGAACTCGTGTATGATTTGGAAATCAACTAAAGATTCGAACTCATGTCCATTGGATCCAACTCTCAAACCGGAACTCGTTACATTCGAACCCGAAGTCGGTACTTGCATTATTGTGTTAAAGTAATAACTAGGGGTCAAGTCGAAAATCGAATAGAATGCTTAAGGTCGGAACTCGGTAATTCGGAATGCATCAAACCCAAATGCTTTAACTCTGAAGTCGGGATATTAAGCATAAAGGTGGAAATGGTACCCGAGTAGGAAACCTTATGCCCGAGTCTATGAAGTCGGAAACTATGTGCAGTATTTTGATCCATGAGGTATGAAGTCAGAGCTCGCGTGCATCTTGCTCGAAAGTTGTAGATAAACTATGAGATTGGAAATCTGGTACGTTGTCTCTAAGACGAAGTCGGATATCGGAGGTTAAGTCGGAAATGAAGAAAATGCTAAGGTCGGAAGTCGGAAATTGGCTGAACATGGGAGACGAACTCGAAAATTGGAAATTATACCAGTTTATGTGAAATTTGAAGATGAAGTCAGAAATTGAAATTGATCAAACTTAAAGGCGAAGTCGGAACCCGGAAATGGGATGTTACACTAAGTTCCAAGTGCTGATATTAACTAAACTTGATCTAGTATTTTACCTTAGACTGCCCTATAGTTAGCCAGAATTACATTCTTATAAAAGAAAATTCACCAAAAATAGAAATTTGGATAAAATCATACAAAATTCATATCAATTTAAAGCTAACAGAACAAGCTTTCAAATTAAATAAGTTGTAGATCATTTGCATGAGTGTATTTTGAGATATAAGCCCTGTAACTTAACCCTAGTGGACTACCCTATTCCAGCCTGGTTTGAACTTAAGTCAACTTCATTGATGTGCTGGAAATAATTGACAATGAATCTAACTCTGAAATTTTTATGGGATGTTCCCCTATATGTTAGCTTTTAAACAATGTTAGGTTCGCTGAATTTGAAATTGTGTAGGGCGAGTTACACCCTTCTCAACTCACACTGCCCGGATGAAAGTCTTGATTTCTAGGTCAAACTTCCAAAATTCATAACTAACTCTATACTGATCCAATGGCCTTATATTATATATGTATGGAAATCCCTGAATGTATAGTTTCATATAAAAATAGATTTATGGAATTTAAATGGCTATAGGTAGAGCCGTACACCCTACCGTACGGACCACTGAGGAAAACCCTAACAGATTTCTTGAGTTTTCTCTTTTCTTCAAGTTCTTCATACCAATTCCAATTCTAATCACAATACACATGCAAATTTAATCATAAAACATCATCATCACTCCAAATCACATCAATATCATGAGGAAAACAAAATCCCCACACAGCCCCAAATCAAGAAAAATAAGAGGAGAAGTTGGATTCCTACCTTTCCTAGGTGTGATTCTTGTTAGATTTATGGTTAGAGTTGAAGAAATCTTATTGTGGCTTGAAGGTTTGTGGGAGAGGAAGATGATATGAGTTGAGATGAGATGAGATGATGGAGAAAAGAATGGAGAGGGGTTAGCATATATGGACCGAAATTTGCAAGGGCAGAAATGGAAAAATTTAAAAACTTCTAAAGCAAGTTACATGTGATTGGTGGATTTGAGTAGGTTATTCAACTTGGTTTGGCAGCCCATATGGAGGGTTGAGATGGCGCCACTTGTATAGGTAAGTTGGTTAAATCTTGGCCATCCATTCTCGGGTTCTCACAGTATAATTTCTATTGATCCGGTTCCGACAATTTAAATTACCGAAATCTTACCGATTTCTCTTAAATCGGCAAACCGGCTTTAGAAAAATTCTGTGAGGTTTCCTATGTTCCTAATCATCAAGCCTAATCCTTCAAAATTACACTTAATTGGCTTTAAGCAAATATTTAATCGAATTCTAATTAATTCCAATTATTTGCTAAAAACTGAAACAAAATGATTAAAATTCCTAAAAAAAATTTTGTCCTCAAAATTTAGTCAAAAAACTAACTATTTATTGCCATAAGAGTTTAGTGAAAGAGTTGATATATAAGCACATAGAAAGTCGATAAGCATAATCAAAGAAAATACAACAAACCTAGATATATAATTCAACATAACATAGTTAGCAAAAAGTGAATCTTGGTCTTGGGTTATCTCTAATTTTGTTTCAGCTCCTCCGGAGAAGTAGACTCTTTAACATTCAACCCTGGATGTTACGGCTTAGGAATAGGTAGCTGATAGCTGGGGCATTCTCTAATCATGTGTCTTGGCTTTCCACACTTAAAGCATACCTTCTGCCTAACCAAACAAGGCCTTCCCCCATGATACTTTCCACATTTTGAATATTCTTGCTTCATGGTTGACCTTTGCGACTGCTTACCTTTATTTCCATTAGTTTGAAACAACTTCTTTAATGGCGAAATATGCTGAAACTCTTGGTCTTCAAGTGCCAGCCTCTTTACATAAACATCCATCTTAGTATCAGCGAGCTTCTTGTTATATTCTTCAACTAATCGGCTTTTGTTGGCTAATGCAGTAAAATCTCTTATCTCCATTGGCCCCACCAAGGCTAAAATGTCGGCTTTTAGTCCTCCTTCAAATTTGATGCATTTCCAATTTTTGTCAGGGTTGTGCTGATAGATGGTGGAAAATTTATAGAGTTCTTCAAACTTAGCAATATATTCTAAAACACTCATGTTTCCTTGTTGAAGCCTCATGAATTCCAATTCCTTAGCATTTCGCATCGATGCAGGGAAACACTTCTAATAAAATGCCTCCTTGAATATGTCCCATGTGATATCAACTTGGGATTCTTCCAATAGCCTCTTCACACCGTGCCACCAAAACTCAGCTTCCGCTTCCAATATATAAGTGGCAAAGGCCACTTTCTGTTGATCAGTGCAGGCCAAGACAGAGAAGACCTTCTCCATTGCCTTGACCTACTCCTCGGCTTTATCTGGGTCGAAAGCTCCTTGGAAGCTAGGCGGATTCGCTTTTCTGAACTTAATAAATTTAAGATAGTCCAGGTCTGCTCCTAGGCCATGTGGATTTCCCCCGTGGCCAGCCTCGGGCCGTCTACCTAACTAATTCATCATCTAATGAGCTGCAGCGGCCTGTTCCCGCATTGCATGAGCTATTTCAAGCATTGTGTCCATAAAATTAGCAGGATCTTCTGGAGTGGGTACAGTTCATGGCCTACCACACCCCTTAGAAGCCATTAGTTCCTAATCACACACAACAAAACATTGAGTTGATAAGGCTCAATAATAAGTTAAGTGTGACAGCAACTAATAACAATCATAGTTAGGCGGTCATGCATATCTAATTTCCTATATCTTATCTGAGCAGATAAGATTTATCGTATGACATTTTCTAAGGATTCTAGAGTGCACTAGAAACGTAGTCAGTCTAAATCCTCAGGTCCGGGGAGGATCGAACTACTCTGATACCATTTTGTAATGTCCTCCTCTGTACAGTACTATGCTTAAGTCATAGTACCATACTCTGGAGTTGTTACTGTTACTTGAGCAGACCTTATCTAACAGCGACCTCAGCTGTCTGTGAAACTTTTCGAACTATCTGGAGATAACACGGAAACAGGAGTGAGAATTTTAAATTCTTAGTAGGATCCACTAAGAAATTTTCATACCGTGTCATCCTTATTATCTCCAGCTGCTTCGGTTTATTATAAAAAAATGAACATATGATACGAATTGTTTCGTTTTATAATTTGAAAACATTTGATCCAAAGCAGAGTTCATTTTATTCCACGCACTTGGAGTCATATTGGCAATATTTCATAATGAGAATAATAATCACCGCATAAATAGATGGAACAGTCTCAGCATCAATAAAACATGGGATATAATTATGCAAATACTCATATTTGAATTCATGCAAATGCACTGGTGCTTTCCATTAACTTTCTTTGCTTTCCATTCTTGGCACACCTAGGCGTTACATATCACCGTCCCAAGGGTGCTTGCATATGTTTTAATATTTAGTCTTTACTACCCATCGATAGTCTGATATAGGAGTGAGCTCAACTCGTTACCGTCGTCACGTAGTACTGACCCGCAAGGGGACCCACATGCCTCTAGGTCGAAAGGACTCTGTTAGCCATCTGCCTCCAACATAGAGGGACCCAAAAGTTTTAACTACCTTCACAGGGAGGGACCCAATATGCAACTGCCTCCAAGTGAAGGGACCCACATCTTTATCTTTTAACTGCCTTCACCTGGAGGGACCCAAATAACTGCCTCCAAGTGAAGGGATCTCATATATTCTTCCTTCATTCATATGCAAATATGCATGCTCTCATAAGAATAATTCATGATCATGTCATCGTAACATATTCATACCAAGAATATAACAATATCAATAGGTGATATAGAAAAGGGCTTTCTGCCCACTTTAATCAATTATGCCATATTCTAGCGTATGATCGCCATGTCACACCCCATCAGAGCGTGATCATCATGTCACATTCCTTAGGATGTGCTCATCATGCCATAATCTAGAGTATGATCGCCATGTCATACCCCATTGGGGTGTGATAGCCATGTCACACTCCTTAGGAATATAGGACCTTTATCATATCCTCTTTAGTTATTACACACAACAAAGTCTTATGAGTAAAGCTTAGGTAGTCAGGTGCAAGTTTAAAATCTTAAGTCTTAATCTATCCTTCAAGCTTTTAACTTCTATTGATGTTCCCGAGTTGGAGCTTAGGACTGACTTCCGAGATTGAATTGGGTCCGTGTTCCGAGATTATATAAGTTCCGACTTCCGGGGTTATGTTCAATCTCCGAGATTGATTCTGGACCGAGTTTCGATTTCAAAGTGTTTTATGTGCTGTGTGATTCCGATCTCCAACATTAATCCATAATTGGTCTTCCAAGACTTTTATGAATGTGTTTCCTAAGTTCCAAGTTCCGACATTAACTATACCTGACTAGTTTTCTATTCACTAAGTTCCGAGTTCCGATATTAACTATACTCGACTAGTTTTCTATTCACTAAGTTCCAAGTTCAGTGTTAAGTATACCCATCTAGTTCTTTGTTTGCTATGTTCTGAGTTCCGATATTAACTAAACTTGATCTAGTATTTTACCTCAAACTGCCTGTAGTTAGCCAGAATTGCATTCTTATAAAAGAAAATTCACCAAAAATAGAAATCTGGGTGAAATCATATGAAATTCATATCAATTTAAAGCTAACAGAACAAGCTTTCAAATTAAATAAGTTGCATATCATTTGCATGAGTATATTTTGAGATATAAGCCCCGTAACTTAACCCTAGTGGACTACCTTGTTCCAGCCCGATTTGAACTTAAGTCAACTTCATTGATGTGCTGGGAATAATTGACAATGAATCTAACTCTGAAATTTTTATGGGATGTTCCCCTATATGTTAGCTTTCAAACAATGTAGGGTTTACTGAATTTAATCATAAAACATCATCATCATAAAACCTTAACAGCTTTCTTGAGTTTTCTCTTTTCTTCAAGTTCTTCATACCAATTCCAAGTCTAATCACAACACACATGCAAATTTAATCATAAAACATCATCATCACTCCAAATCACATCAGTATCATGAGGAAGACAAAATCCCCACACAGCCCCAAATCAAGAAAAATAAGAGGAGAAGTTGGATTCCTATCTTTCCTAGGTGTGATTCTTGTTAGATTTGTGGTTGGAGTAGAAGAAATCTTGTTGTGGCTTGAAGGTTTGTGGGAGAGGAAGATGATATGAGTTGAGATGAGATGAGATGATGGAGAAAAGAATGGATAGGGGTCAGCATATATGGACCGAAATTTGCAAGGGCAGAAAAGGCAAAATTTAAAAACTTCTAAAGCAAGTTACATGTGATTAGTGGATTTGAGTAGGTTATTCAACTTGGTTTGGCAGCCCATATGGAGGGCTGAGATGGCGCCACTTGCATGGGTAAGTTGGCTAAATCTTGGCCATCCATTCTCGGGTTCTCACAATATAATTTCTATTGATCCGGTTCCGACAATTTAAATTACCGAAATCTTACCGATTTCTCTTAAATCGGCAAACCGGCTTTAGAAAAATTCTGTGAGGTTTCCTATGTTCCTAATCATCAAGCCTAATCCTTCTAAATCACACTTAATTGGCTTTAAGCAAATACTTAATCGAATTCTAATTAATCCCAATTATTTGCTAAAAATCGAAACAAAATGATTAAAATTTCTCGGATGTTACACGTTACTTGAAGAGAAGTAGGTTGAACCATAAAGAGTGAATAACAAACAAGTTTTATTTGAACCTAGTGATTGGGTTTGGGTTCATTTGAGGAAGTAATGATTTCCTACTCAAAGGAAATCTAAGCTTGATGATAGGGCAGACGGGCCATTTCAAGTGCTGGAGAGGACCAACGAGAATGCCTACAAGATTGACCTTCTGGGTGAGTATAATGTCTCTACTACTTTCAATATTTTTGACCTTTCTCCTTTTGAGATATGGATGCAGATTCGAGCATGAATCTTTTCGAGGAGGGAGGGAATGATATGAGCACAGGAAGGTAAAATGGATGTTCCAATACAAGAGGGCAAGATGGAGATTTCAGCATGTCCGTGGGACCTATCACAAGCGTGAGAGCTAAGAGGCAAAGAGATGGTTTTGGGAATTTGGCACAATCATTTGCGAAAGAGATGCATCAAGAATGGTCCAAAGAAAAGAGAACAAAGCTAAATAGGCCAAACATTGAAAGGGGGCAGCCTAGTGGTCTAATGGCAATAAAATGTATTAAGTCCACATTAAGTCAAGTTGTATTTAATAAGTCTATTAGTTTATGTTTTAAGATATGTTTTTATTTTGAGGTATTTATTCAGCCCAATCATTGGTGCTCTTTTTCTAGTGGGCTTAAGAAACATTTTAACCTAACTAAGAGGTATAAATACCTCATAAGCTAGCACCTACAGCAGCTTTTTGTTGAATGAAAATATCATTTTCTGGTTTTTTCTAAAGAAACTCTCAAGTGTGTGCAAGTGAGGAATGACCATCTTTACTTGTTGCATTAAGAAACTAAAGAGGCTATTACAAAGATAAATTCTCTTATGATATTTGTTCAGTTTCACTTATCTCTTATCCCAATTATCTAGGTTTTTAAGATTAGGCTTCTTAGAGATTTAGTAGGGAGAGTATTTATTCTATTGCTTGTTTCTTATCAAAGTATGTGCCCAGGGTTGTAGGATCATCATATCCTTGGAGTTCTACATCAGGAGAGATGGCATCATGTGGCACTTTTGGTTTCCTTCCAAAAATTCCACCACCTAGGATGCCCAATCTTAAAATTCCACCACCAAGGATACCCAATCAAATTTATTCATTTCTATTAATTCACCTAGACTTGTGGAACCAACCTTTTTATTATTGGTTTATGACTTATGTTATCTTATACATGGCAATGGCTTATTGGTTATAAATCCATATTATGCCACCATGTTAGCCAATTATAATTTTTCTATTTTTTATTTTTTTTTTAAATACATGTTGATTATTGGATGCTTCTCTTAGAAGCCTTTCCATGGTGATATTAATTATGTACATTGTAACATCCCGATTTCCGAGTTCTGACTTCACCTTGAAATTCACATAAAATGGGTAATTTCCGACTTCCGAGTTCATCTTCGAATTTCAGCATAATTTTCACAACTTCCGACCTCAACCATTTGAGTATTCGTCATTTCCAGACTTCCGACTTAAGCTTCAAGTCCGAACAACATGGACGTGATTCCCGATATCCGACTTTATGTCTCAAAGGTAACGGACCCGATTTCCGATATCATAATTTATTTCCAAGTTCCAAGCAAGATATAGGCGAGTTCCAAACTCTGACTTAGAGTATATGAAATACCAATTTCCGGGTTCAAGTATTTGGGTTTGATCTTGTGATTTGAATTCCCGAGTTCCGATATTAACCCAGCATGCCCATTCCGACTTCCGACTTGACCCCAAGTTGATACTTTAACACAATGGTGTAAGTGCCGACCTCTGATTTTAATATAACGAGTTCCAGCCTTAGAGTTGAACTCAATGGACATCAGTTCGAATCCTTGAGTTGATTTCCAAGTCATACTTGAGTTCCGATCTCTGAGTTTATTCCCATGAGCTTTCCATTTCTATTGGTGTTCCCGAGTTTGCCTGTGATTGACTTCCAAGATAGAATTGGGAATTCCGAGATTATGTGATTGTAAGCTGTATGACTTCCGATATCCGAATTTACTCCCAAGTGTCAAATAAGGTTGGTCGAGTTCCGATATCAGGCTTCAGCTTCGAACTCAAATAAAATGGACGCAAGTTCCAACTTTACACAAAATAGAAACGAGTTCCGGGTTCAGATAGAATGGAAGCGAGTCTCACTTTTGGGACGACGTGGACAGCAATTTAGCCACAAATGTAAGAGACATGGCCGAACTTCAATCACAAAAAGAGGGATACATGGTTGAACTTTACCCACAAAAATGGGGAAGGTTGGCTGAAATTCAGCCTTGTATTTTTAGGCCAATCAAAACCCTCCAAACTAACTATCACCTCAAGTTTATATAACTCATTTCTTTCTCTCCTTCAGCCCCATCTCTACGCTGCCTTCTCCCTTGGTCAGCTCTTTTTTTCTCTTCTCCACTCACCCAACTCCATAACTCCTTCAAGCTTAACAAGGTTCTATCAATTCAAGCTTCAACACTTAGCTCAAATCACACTCCAAAGTGGTAGGATTCTACTTTTGTTCTTGAATTCGTTGCACTATGGCTGTATTAAATTGCACTCTTCTTCATGTATTTGATGATATATTGGGTGTATATGATGGATTATGATAGGATTAATATGAAATCTTGAGTTGAAATTAAGGTTAGAGGAAGAAAACTAGGAGAAGTGGAGGATTGGGATGCTGCCTAAGTGAGGAATTCCACAACAGTCCGTATGGCGGAGTGTACGGCTCCTCCTACCACTAGTTAAATCTGATGAAACTATTTTTAGATGAAAGTAGACATTTAGAGCTTTCCATACATATATCATATAAGGTTATTGGATTAGTATTAAGAGAGATATGAATTTTTGAAAATTGACCTAGGGATCAGGACTTTCATCCGGGCAAGGTGACTTGAGGAGGGTATAACTCACCCTACACAACTCCAAATTAAGTGAAACTAACTTTATTAGAAAGCTTACACATAGGAACATCCCGATATGAAATTCCGAGTTTGTTATGGCCTCAATTGATCCCAGTGGTTCGAGGAAGTTACCTTATGTCCAAACCGAGCCAAAACAGAGTAGTTCAGAAAGGTGGAATTTCAGGACTTATAACTCTAGCTATACTAAAGCAAATGGGATGAAACTTATTGCAAATGAAAGGTTGTCCTGTTCACTTTGATATGAGATCAATCTTGTATGATTTGAGCTTAGTTTCAATTTTTAGTGAATTTTTACTTCCAAGAGTGTAATTCGGGCTAGTGATCGAATAGACTGAGGCAAAAGTTAAATATCTTGAGTTATACAGATCAAAATGATGTGGACTAAAGAGGTTAGAAAGTAGACATATAGAGCTATCCAAAATTCAGGTTTAAATGAGTTGAATAGGGGAAAAGGTGCATTATACAAAATTTAGGCAGAACCAAATAAAATTGGCAGAGATGATCAAATTGATGGTTTCACAAGTGTTAGTGAACATATAAGGTTTGAGTTGAGGATTGCAAGTTTTATATTAAGAGATATGTTAGATTGATTATATTGTTATGACTGAGTTGTCTGTGAGAACTGGCACTATTCATGGGCAAATGGATCTGATCCGTTATGCTGCCGGATTTACAGCAGAAGTCTATGAAACTAGGAATGTTTATATGCAAGGATGAACCCAAGTATGATATGAGTTATGACGTATATGAAAATAAATGATAAAGCATATGTATGAGCACATTCAGCATGCCTATGCATAACCATGTATGAGAATGAATAGAACATGAGTATATTAAATGTGAATCCCTTCACTCGGAGGCAGTTAATTGAGATCCTTCCCTGTAAAGGCAGTTAAATGATAAAATGTGAATCCCTTCACCTGGAGGCAGTTGCACATTGAATCCCTTCCAGTGAAGGTAGTTAAAAGATAAAGATGTGGGTCCCTTTACTTGGAGACAGTTGCACATTGAATCCCTCCCTGTGAAGGCAGCTAAAACTATGAGATCCCTCTACCTTGGAGGCACGTGGTCAGATGAGATCCCTCTATATTGAAGGCAAGTGGTCAGATGAAATTCTTCAATTTTGAGGCACGTAACAAGAAGAGATCCCTTCAATTAGAGGCACGTGACTAGAATGAGATTCCTCCAAGACTAGAGGCATGTGGGTCCCCTTGTGGGTGAGTTGGTATGACGATGATCACGAGCTGAGCTGACTAGCTCCCTCCAAGGCCAGACTACCCAAGGGCAGTAAAGGCTAAAAACTAAAGACTAAAGATCAAAAGATATGCAAGTACCCTACTCATATGAGGCATGATATCGATCCAGCTAGTGTGAGTATATGGGATAGGACTTACATGAGGCATGGCATGACCCAGCTAGTATAAGCACCGAATGATGATCCCATATTCGTAAGGAATGTGACATGGCGATCATGCTCTAATGGGGTATGACATGGCGATCATACTCTGGAATATGGCACGTAAAGATTTTATGATGAAGAGGAAGATAAAGAAAGAAAAGTAAATTTTATGTATATGCATAAATTCAAGTACAAGTAAAGTTATATGCAGATGTTATGTTCCCAGTATATTGATGCTATGTGTATTTTAATATGTTGTAGTTATTATACATGGTATTATTTATGAATTAACTTTGTGTAGGCTTTCCCAAATGACAAGTGTATGATAAAAATGAACTTTACTTCGGATAACATATTTTTCGAACTGTAAAATTAAACAGTTTACATAACATGTTCACCTTTTTCATAATAAACCGAAGCAAACTGAAGATGACAACGATGACATTATGTATGATAATCAAAGAATTCTATTGAGAATTTATAATTCTCATTCCTATTTTCCGTGTTGTCTCCAGATAGTTTCAGAAGTTTAGAAGATGGTCAATTTCATTGTTAGATAAGGTCCGTTCAAGTAACAGTAACAACTCCAGGGTGTGGTACTATGACTTAAGCATAGTACTATACTTGGAAGATTGTTACATACATATGTTAATTTTAATTTGATAAATTATATATACATGAATATTTTTAATCATATAATAAAATATATTTTTTGTAATTTTGTGAAGAAGGCACAAGTAATTTGAATCATTATTAATTAATTCTTTAAATCTTGAAAAATCCTTATTGTCAATTTATATCTTACATCTATATTTATTAGATTTCATAATATAAGATTTAATAAAAGAGATTAATTCTTATACATTGATAGTATGAAATAATTTTACATTTTAAACCAATAAAATTTGAGGAGCATGACAAATTATGAGTAGTTACTTAACATGATTTTACATTTTCCTTGAATTTTATAAGCTAATAGTGTAAAGTTATTTTACATTATTAATAATGCATAGAAATTATATCATTAATATAAATGTTGTTCACTTTCTAATTAATATTGATATATCTAGTGGGTGATACTAGATATATACATGACACAGGATATGCCAAACATATATAGTACACGATTCATAGTTTACCTATTTGACCATTTTGATCAATTTATATTAAATTTAAATTAATGAATCATATTTACTTTATACAATTGATTTAAAAACTTGAAAACGTCGGATACGAGAAATTTTATAAGATCTGTATAATTTATTCTACAAGATCATATTAAAATCCTATTTAAAACATTAATGCTTGCATAACAAAAGAAATTAGCCATATAACAATTTTTTAATAATATTGATACCTAAAATGGGAGATATTAAGTATATAATGGTTTACCTAGTTTATCAATAAATCAAGGCTTAAATATATTTTTAGTCCCTCTAAATATAGGTCATTTTGATTTTAGTCCATGTAAAAAAACTTCTTCATTTCTTGTTTGTAATGTCTCGAACCACAATACGTCTAATTTGAGCTGTTAATTGATTTATTTGATTTTATTAGATATATAAGAGTAACTAGAGGTGAATTCAGGAGATTTGGGTTAGAGGAATTTGAGATAGTTATGTAGAAAATTTAAGAAGATTATTATCAATGTTTCACAAGTTTGAAGGAAATCGGTTAAATTTCAATATTATGTACCGCAAGAACCAAATCAATATAATTTTATAATGTGAAACCTAAATTAGGTGGCTGAAATTTGGCCACCTCCACCCTCACAAATGGCGCCTTGTTCAGCCACAAAATGGGGAGATTTAGTTAGAATCCAAACACCCTTGACATCCACCAAAGAGGAACAACAAGTCTTTATCATTTTGTGTTATAAAGCTTTCATAATTCCTCCTCACTCCCTTAAAATTTTAGCCCCCATTCTACTGAGTTCTCTCTCCCTTCTTCTTCCACTTCACTTTTTCCTTTTTCAAGATTCATCAACCTCCTCCATCAAAAACACGAGTCTAGCTAGCCTATACATCAATTTTAAGGTGGGATTCATGATTTTTTTCTAGTTGTTTGTGATATGGTGGCTGCTTGGGATTTTATTTCTACTCATTTATTTGATGATATATTGTGTTCATATGAGTTGTTATGGTTGCATTATCGAGTAAATATTTGGTTTGGGTTGGAAATTTAGTGAAAGGCCTAAAGGATAGCTTACCAGAATTGGCTAGATTGGAAAGAACCCTAGATGTGTCCGTATGGCAAAGTGTACGGCTTCACCTACAACCATCAAAATTTGATGAAATCAATTTTAGATGAAACTAAACATTTAGAGTTTTCCAATCATATAAATCATAAGGCCATTGGATCTGTAATGAGTGAGACATGAATTTTTGAAGTTAACCTTAGAATTCTATCCCTAGTCCTGACTAGACTAGTTTGTGAAGGGCATAAGTCGCCCTATACAATCTCAAATAGAGTGCAACAAATTTTGTTAAAAATATGATATATAGGGTAACATGCAATAAAAATTTTAGAGTCAAATTCTTTCCTTATTTTTCACAACAATTCACCAAAGTTACCCTATGTCCTGAATGGACTGAATAAAAGCTAGTTCAATTAGCTTTAAAATGATATAAATTTCAAACAAATCCAATAAGATTTCTATTTTTGATAAATTTTTACATTTCGGTACTCAATTCTACTTAACAGCAGGGCAAACCTAGATTAAACTTCAATAACTTAATTTATACTTATCAAAACTTAAGGGGACTAAAGAGAACACCAATTAGACAAACAATATTTTAACATACAAAAATTCAAATTAAATAAGTTGAATAGAAGTTATGGCATAAATTATAAACCAGGGAAAAATTGAGGAATTTAGGTATAATTGCCAAATTGAGTGTTTTGCACCTTAAAGTAGGAATGATCTTTATTTAAGTTTAAATGTTGCAATTTTATATTGGTACTGAAATGTTAATATGTTTTGTTGATTCTGATGCCTTGGCTGACTGTCTAATTTAAAAAGTACTATTTATGGGGAAGCGGATCTGATCTGTAATGTTGCCAAAATTCTGGCAAAAACTTGTGTACATCATGTATTGTGCATGTAATTACATCTATTATCCGAATTGATTTAACTACAATTATATAATTCAAAAGGACTATATGGATTCCATAGTACTCGACCCAGCCCCAGAATAAAGTTAAAAGGAATAGATCGATGGGAGACTCGAGGAAAGTAAACCCGGCTATCCTATATTAGAACGAGATCGATCCTGAAAAGCAGACTATTACCTAGGAGTTATATAGCCTAAAACTCCTAGGAGACCAAGTATGGAAAATTATGAGACTATGTGTGATATATATATATGTATGTATGTATGTATGTATGTATGTAGAGATGCTATGAGCTATGATATATTTATTTCTACCCAAGTTATTTAATTTCTTTTACGTCGCACTGCACTCAGCATGACACACATCGCTTAGGTGATATGAAGCCAAGCCGATGACTCGCATTTAGTTTAAAAATTAACTTTGTTAAATTTAATAAATTAAGGCAAACTAGATAAGAGTTTTAAGCACATGACAACCTACCGAGTAAAAATATTATGACTTAAGCATAGTATTATATTTGGTAGGGTGTTACATTCTTGGTATCAAAGCCAGGTTTGTCCTAGCAAAGGGCTGAGGATTGGATTGACTATATTTCGTGCATACTCTGTATCTATTAGAAGATTTCATGCATTGAATCTTGTCTGTCTAGATAAGATTTAGGAATACGTAAGAGCATGATTCCCTGGTTGTGTGAGCTGTTAATTACTAGCACATTGTACTTAGTATTGAGCCTTATCAACCCAATAACTTTTGTTTGTCTATTCAAAACTTGATGGCTTCCAGTAGGCAAAGTGGGCCACGAACAGCACCCACTCAAGAAGATCCTGCCGATTTCATGGATATGCTATGGGAGATAGCGTATACAATGAGAGAACAAGTAGCTATGTGGCATACCAAATGATGGACTAGCTAGGAATACAACCTGAGACCAGTCATGGAAGGAACTCGAATGGTCCAAAGGTGGACCTAGACTATCTTAAGTTCACTAAATTCCAAAAGGCGAATCCGCTTAACTTTAGAGGAGCCTTTAACCTGGATAAAGTTGAAGAGTGGATCAAGGCCATAGAGAAGGTCTTTTCTATTTTAGCTTGCACCGATCATCAGAAAGTAGCATTTGCCACTTATATGCTAGAAGCAGACACTGAATTCTAGTGGAACGGTGTGAAGAGGCTATTGGAAGGTTCCTAAACTGAGATTACTTGGGACATGTTTAAAGAAGCCTTCTATCAGAAATATTTCCCCACTTCAAATCGAAATGCCAAGGAATTGGAGTTTATGCAACTCCACTAGGGAAGCAGGAGTGTGTCGAAGTACATCGCCAAATTGAGGGGTGATGTAAGTTTTCTACAATTTATCAGTAGAACCTAGACGAGGCATGGAAGTGCGTCAAATTTGAAGGAGGACTGAGAGAAGTTATTTTAACTGCTGTAGAACCTATGAAGATTAGGGATTTTTCTGCTCTGGTAAATAAGTGTTGACTTGTATAAGATTGTAACAGAAAGTTGGCAGTTGCTAAGTCTGTTAGTAGTAACTTTAAGAAAGGATTAGCATAGCAAGGCCCAAAGTTCAAGCCCAATTTTCAACAACAGCAGAAGTTTCAGCCAATGGGCAGCAAGGGCAAGTAGCCCCAAAGGCCTTTCATGAAGCAGACTTGCACACAATGTAGGAAGAATCATGGTGGTCGACCATGTTTGGCAGGGCAGAACATTTGTTTTGGATGTGGCAAGTCAGGCCACAAAGTTTATGAGTTCCCTACTAAAAATCTGCAATCGACCTTTGTAACACCCTAATAGTCCCATACTATGCTTAAGTCATATTATGGAATTACTAGTTGTTACTTTTGCTCTTGGAATTAACATTACCATTTGAAAAATACTTTATAATGAAAATAGGGATAAATTTTTTTTTGAACAATAACGAATAAACTGTTTTGAAAGCCAAGAGCCATGAGTGCATCGTGAATGTATAATATAAACGTCACTAATTCATACATACAGTGCGAATAAAATAAATGGAAGTAGCATGAAATATCTTAGGTAAACATAACATTCATTCCATAGCCATTAGAGTTAAGATAAAAATAGTAATGCCAGAAGTTATACATAAATATAATGATGGGTCCGATATCTACCGTCGGACCTACAAAAGCAACCTAACCAAATACATCAAAAGAAAAGTACATCCAAAATCTCTGCCACCCCAGTATGCCATACAATAAAAATGATAACCCTATAACTACAAACAAAAAAGGCTATCGTTGTGCTCGGCTTCGCATGCAATCACCACATCACTCATCGGGAGGAAGGAAGTCGCTCCCGAAACCACCGGAAGCAACATCGCCATGTCCTCCTACTTGGGCAAGCCCACCCCCCGAGGCACAGCACGGGTAAGAATGAACCAGTGACCACAAATCAGGGTGGTGCATGATGAGGAGCTGCTGAAGAAGAAGATGAATCGGACATCGGGTGAATCACGTACGGGTAGGAGGGCTTGGATGGGCCAGTCTCCACGTGATAGCTAGGATAGGACAGCTCTGAAGGACCAGAATCTAATGAAACAGTCGGTGTCAGAGGAGTAGCAAGGTTAGACTCTCCATCAGTGGGGTATCTAGGCGGCTGAAAATAGGGGCGGATGTCATCCAAGGTAACCTCGCCATACGGCTGATGTGGGCGGAAAAATGGGTTCATGATTGGAACTTGAAATGGGTGATTGTGGAAGATGTAGACCCTCATAACTGCGCTCGCAAACATCACAGAGGTATTCAGCATTGGGTCAAAGTGCCAATGGCAAACTGAGAGCTCAACGAAGATCACCATTGTGCCCAACGTCGGCATCCTCTAAAGACGACACGGAAACATAGGAGTGAAGAATACTAGATTTCTCAGTAGGATCGCGACTAGACAAACACTGTGTCATCGTCATTGTCCCAACCATTTCAGGTTTTATTATAAAAATAGTGGGCAAATATAAGTTCATTCTTGATAATTTTGAAAACATAATTCCCGAAGCGGATTACTTTTAAGTTTATCATCATATTCGTAACATCATACATAGGCATACATGCTAACACATAGGATAAACATGCATAATGTGCATAAGAAATATAGATACATGCATAGCTATGCAACTCATTAACTTGACTATGGTTTTACTTTGACTTTACTTTCATTTTTAGCACGTGCTTAACATTCTTCACTTTTCCTTTGAAATAGACTACTTTTGGATATGAGCTCATTTTGTGACTATCGTCATGCAATACTAACCAAATCAAACTAAGCTAATAATGGTTACCTCTAAGTTGGAAGGTTTTCCATATCACCCTGCCTCCCCTATAGAGGTTTCTTGAGTCTTTGTGGATCACTGTCTTTCATTTCCCTTATTGAAGTGATTGAAGGATCATATCTCATTCTTTCTTTTTTTATCATTATACTTTACATGCATAGTACTTCTTGACAAGATACATGCAATGATATGACTAAGTCAACAATTTTGATGGAAATTCGGCAGCGTAACGGCTAGACTGGAGCTTCCCCAAAGTGCCAATCATGAAATTTCAACCAACAATCAACCTCATATCATCATACTAGTCATTCAATCATGAGACAAACTCAATCAAACTTGTCATTCATCATGCCTAATGGCATCATGCATTCATACCCTAAAGGGTTCATAGTTGTGTTATTCTTTGCAGAAAGTCTTATGAGTCATCATATGACTTCCCGTGGTTACCCATGAGAGAAACACATAGTTAAAATAAATGTGTATGCAGTCTTTTGGTTACTTAGTCCTTATATGAAATTACTCTTTACTTGTGTACATATCTTAGGCAACACTTGTTCAAATTAACTAAGTTAGGTAATTATCTTCTTTCCTTGAGATAGCGCACTTAGTGATTCCTAGGTTCATGATATGCTCAAAGGCCCTAATCATACTTCTGTTCCCAAGGATTTCGAAATCCTTCTAGTCCTTTGATCATGACAACGCATATCCACACTCATGAACCCAACAACACTGTAACATTCCTCGGAAATTTTCTTATCGTTTTCTCCTAATTGTTCGATTTTTACCGAATAATTAAGATTAATTATAATTTGACTAAATATTTAATTGGGATCAATTAATTAGCAACTAATTGAGTTTAGACATGAAGGAATTAGGTTAGAAGTATAGAAGTCTTCACAAAAATTTTCTTGAAACTGATTTACCGATTTAAAGGAAATCGGTAAGATTACGGTATTCTAAACTGTCGGAATCGAACCAATAGAATTTCAACTCATTAACCCTACTTTAAGTGGCTGAGAACTCAGCCACTTAATCCCCCAAAATGGCGCAAAGAAGGCCATAAAAAATGAGGAGAGTTGGCTGAATTTCAGCCTTGGATTTTAAACCAATCAAAGCCACCCATTCCAACTACCTCCTCCATGTTTTATGACACAATTCCTTCTCTTCATTCAGCCATTTTCTGCGACACTTTCTCCCTTACTTCAGCTCTCCTCTTCTCTTCTTCACTCACTCAACTCCATCAAATCATCAAGTCCAACCAAGATTTGTTCATCCAAGTTCCAAAATCAAGCCAAATCACAACATAACAATAGGTAGAGGTTTGATTCTTGTCTTGATTTTCTGATTTGGGTGGCTGGTGGTGGTTTATTTTTCTCATTTTTGGATGTGATGATTGAGTGATTATGTTGATATTTGGATGGTTTATTAGCTGTTTGTGGTGTTGAATTCGAATAGAAGCAAGAAAGGATGAAAATAGGAAGGGCTGAGGGGCTGGAGAACCAAAAACCCTCGGCAGTCCGTACGGCAGAGTGTACGGCTCCATCTACTGCCATTTAAAATTAATAAAACCATTTTTAGATGAAACTAGACATTCAACGATTTCCATACATATATGATATAAGGCCATTGGATTAGTATTGAGTGAGATATGAATTTTGGAAGTTCGACCTAGGTTTTTGATTTTGATTCTAGGCAGACTGGGTTGTTCAGGGTAAATCTTGCCCTATATTACTTGGAATTGAATGAAACGAACTTTGTTAGAAAGATTACACATAGGAGAATGTCTCATAAAAATTTTAGAGTTAGATAAAATCCTGTTTAGTCCCAGCGTTCCAAGAAATTTTCCCTATGTTCAAACCAGGCCAAAATAGGGCAATTCAGGAAGGTCAGATTTCGAGGCTTACAACTCAAGCCCTACTAAGTCAAATGGAGTAGAACCTTTTGTAAATGAAATTTTGTCTTATTAGCTTTAATATGAGACCAATTTCTTATGATTTGATTCAGTTTTCTATTTTTAGTGAATTTTTACTTTTAAGAGTGTAATTCTGGCTAGCCACAGGGCAGACCGGGATAAAACCTAAATAACTTGAGCTATGCTTATCAAAACTTGATGGGACCAAAGAAGTTAGAAAATAGACACATAACATTTTAACATATCCAAAATTCAGGTCCAGATGAGTTAAATAGAAATTTTGGCTTGAGTTACAAAAATCGAGTTGAATGATTGAGCTGAGGCAGTATCTTTGTCTTAATATAACTAATGTTTCTATGAAGTTAATGTTGCATTATGAATGGAATGATATGATTTCTTTGATAAGTTGATATGCTGAGTACTGGCACTATTCATGGGGAAGTGGACACGTTCCATTATGCCGCCGAAATTTTGGTAAAGTATATGCATGAGTTATGATATACTTGCAGATACATGTGTATTTTCAATAAAGTTATGAAAGTCATATTATGATGAATCTAAAGATTATGTTATGATGAAAGTTCCATGATACTTGGGACAGCCCCGGAATAAAGTTAAGGGGAATAGATCGGTAGGGAGGTCAGGGAAAGCAAACCCGGCATTCCTGTATAGGAACGAGCTCGATCTTAAAAAGCAGACTATTACCCAAGAGTCTAAAATGGCCAAGAACTCCCAGGGGACCAAGTAATGGAAAAGTTTATAAAGAAAGGTTCAAGAATAAGTTTTGCATGATTACATTGAATGCATGGTTACATTGAACAGTCATCACAAGTTGTTTACAGTTTGTCTATTATATTTACTTACTACTGTATGCTCATTATTCTATGTTTTACTGTTAGTAGCCTATTCTGTTTCTTATGCTGTCTTAAGTAAAACTGAACCTTGCCTCGGACCAAATGTTTTCTTAAACTTATCGAATATGGATAGTTCAATTTAATCCCATGCTTTTATAATTAAATGAAAATCGAGGCAACTGAGAATGAATGCGACGTCAGTTGAATGCCGTATTCAATCCTTACTGAGAATTTCTTCAAATTCTCACCTCGTTTTACATTTCTGCATCATTTTCAAACGCTGATGATGGATTCGACGACCACCCTCTTTATTGAGATTCCAGACCTGCAGCTCCATCATGATCCCGCAGTAGGTTCACTATACATAGTCGACTCTTGTCACTTCCGTCTTTACCTTTTTAGTGATAGAAACTTTGCCGTTCCCTTATTTCACCCTGCTTTTGATCCTGTTGCCCTTTACTTTGCGATTCCTCTACACATGGCACGCCCTCCTCCAGCACCTCCCGCACCCGCAGCACCTGCAATCTTTGCTGACCCTGCACCAGCGTCACCCCCGTAGGTGGTACCCGTTCCGCTCAGCTCCGAGAGCGACCCTTCAGAGGCCACCACCAAAGATCCTCCCTCCTCAGACCCAGCGTGCACTATTCACCAGCCGGGTCTAGCATGGCCAACGGCTATTTGACTGAGTAGGTCAACAGCAGATGATGTTGTATAGCATGACCTTCTTTTAGCAGCATGCAGCTTTGGGTCATAGACTTAGTAGTAGATTTTGAAATGTCCTCTGAGGACCATGTAGAATCGTTTTAACTGATATGGGCCTTATGTCTTTTTGGTACACTGGCCCCACTTATGTATCCTGTTCTAAAACTTGTACATAAACTGAAGTAGTGGCTCCCTATATATATATATATATATATATATACATATATATATATATATATATATATATATACACATATACAGTTGACGGTATATATATTATTTGTTCTGATCCTTTCTGTTGTGATATATTAAACTCTATCACATTCTTTTTATACAGCGCTCCGTTTCTTCTGTAAAAATAAAAAAATAAAAAAAAGTAAGAAGTGATATGAAAAATGAAACGTAAGCAAAGTATTGATAACTCCCTTTGGTGAGTTATATTTTTAGTTAGTTTTTATTTAATTTAGGACATAGTTGTTTAGTTTTGTTGCTATTTTGTTTTATTTTAGTTAAGTAGTTTAGATTAGGTGGTATTCTTATTTTCTATTATTTTCTTATATTTTGGATACTTATTTTGGGTTTATTTGATTTATTGTAGGTATAAGTGGGCCCAAAAGAAGTTGGAAGAAGCCAAGCCATGAATTCAAACTTAGCACCTTGCGCTATAGTGCAAGCCAGTGTGCTACAGCACACTGCCGCATAAGGAAGAAAATGCCACATTCATATTGCGCTATAGCCGGCTCTTGTTTTGTCAAATTCCCAAGGTTTTATGTTGCGCTATAGCACAACCAAGCGCGCTATAGCGCGTTGCCGTGTTCGTAGACTCTGTCAACAATTTTTGTTGCGCTATAGCGCGCCACCGGATTTCGTAAATCAGCCAAGAATTGAGGCTTGCGCTATAGCGTAACCCTTTGCGCTATAGCCCAAGCCCGTTTGCAGCAGATTATCCATTTGAGCTGAGAGTTAAAAGAGGGATATATGCGCTATAAAAAGGAGGTCACACATATCATAAAGGGATCCCAGAGACACTCACACACCCTTCCCAAGATAGAAGACTTCTTCCAAAGAGATTGAAGGTGAAGATTCAAGGATTCCAGAGCTCAAGTTCAACATAGAGAGATCCAATTTTTCCCGAATTCCTTGTTTCTAGCCAGAATTCTCCATGGCTTTTTGTTTTTCTGTTTCCTCGTCTTTATATTCTGTTATTGTTTTCTTTTCTTTAGACATGAACTAAATTTCTCTTGCTAGGGCGTTAATGGACCCTTTTGTATGACAAATTTCTTTATGGATTAATGTTAATCTTGTTTCTCTTTCAATTGCTTAGTGTTTTTGTTTGTGCTTAATGCTTTTGAGTGATTGGCCACCATTCAATTGATTTGTTGGTTTGCAATAACTAGAGATAGGGTTTGTAAACAAAGCTTCTAAACATAAATACCATGAGCTAAGCGAAAACTAGAGATAGACAAACACGGTTCATACGGTCAACATAGGAACTCATAGAACTTCAACCTTTTCCTAGATTAGTTTGTGCTAAGAGATTAGGCAATCAGTTTAGGATAAAGTGTATTGCTTAACCTCGAGAGAGGCTAGGAATAAACTAAGGGGAACCGACTGTGAGTCAATTAGGACCGAATACATTAACGAAAATTCATAGGCAAGGCATCTACAATAGGTGAAGTTAATTAGCCCTAGCGTTCATTCCATTATATTTAGCCAACCTTTCTTGAATCCATCCTGGTTACTATTTTTTTGTATTTATTAAATTCTTATTTTTAATTTAAATTTCTTTACATCCATAATTTCATTTCTTCCAAATAGCCATCCTTTAAACTATTCGGTATTTGATCTATCCTCGTAGGAACGATACTTTTCTCATCACTTTATTACTTGTACGATCCGGTGTACTTGCCGGAGTCACATCAAGTTTTTGGCGCCGTTGCCGGGGATAGTATCAATATCATTTTTAGTTGACAGGATACTAGATTGGATATTTTATTTTATTTTATTTTATTTTGTTGTTTATTTCTATTTAGCCTTGTTATTTTGTTCACCTGATCTTGTGTTCCATTTTTGCAGTTTATGCGAAGGAGCCAATCTGTTGAAGACTTGCTCTTTGATCCAGAAATCAAGCGTTCCTTGCATTAACTTAGGAAAGCACGGAGAGCAATTGAAGAAGTCGCTGAAGTTACCATGGCCAATGAAAATGAGCATGATGATAAAGTCATGAAGGACTACTTGGCACCCACTCTTGAAGGGTGCTCATCAAGTATTATGAGACCACCTTTCCAAGCAAACAACTTCGAGCTGAAAACATCACTCATTCAGTTCGTGCAACAAAACTACTAGTTTGCGGAACTTCCTAGTGAGGATCCAAACAAACACCTTAGCAACTTCCTGGAAATCTGTGACACCATAAAAATTAATGGTACCACGGATGATGCTATTCAGTTGAGGCTATTCCATTTTTCATTGAGGGACAAAGCCAAAGCTTGGTTGAAGTCTTTACCACAAGGGACACTCACTACATGGGATATGGTGGCCAGAAAATCCTTGGAGAAGTACTTCCCTCCTGCCAAGTCTTCTAAGATAAGGAATGACATCACTTCCTTCACCCAAGCAGATGGAGAATCCTTCTATGAGTCTTGGGAGAGGTATAAGGAATTATTGGCCAAGTGTCCACATCACGGTATCCCGCTTTGGATGCAAATCCAAACATTTTACAATGGTCTCCTCATGTCCACCCAAATCATGGTTGATGCAACAGCTGACGGTTCTCTGAATAATAAGACACCAGAACAGTCATGGGAGCTATTCGAAACAATGGCTAGCAACAATTACTAGAGGCCTAGTGAGAGAACTTAGAAGAGGGGAGTTTTGAAAGTTGACATTACCACTGCCCTTTTGGCCCAGATGCAAGCTTTCTCTGTCCAAAACGTAGCCATTCAGAAGCAATTAGATATGCTCAATACCACCCTCCAGCACCGATCTTGCGGTGTGACTTCTGCCAAGGGAATCATTCTAATAGAGAATGTGCCACAGAGCGTACTTCTGATGAACAAGTCAATTACATGAATGGTCAGAGGCACAATTTCCATTCCAATAGCTATGTTCCTAGATACAGAGACTATGGTCATTCCGGTCAGTTCCGTGGGAATCAGGGTGCTCCCAGGCATTCATACAACCCACCTGTCCAAGAGAAGAAGTCTAACTTGGAAGAAATGTTCCAATAATTCATACAGACTTATTTTAATTTTGTGGACAGAACTGAAGCACAGTTCAAGCACCAGGAGGCTTCCATTAGAAATCTTGAAACTCAATTAGGGCAGATATCCTAACAACTAGCTGAAAGACCACAGGGTACTTTGCCTAGCAATATAGTGAAAAATCCAAGAGAGCAAGTTAAGGCAATTACCCTGCGAAGTGCCAAAGAACTAGAAGAACCTGCGATGCCAGAAGTGGAAGAAGAGCAACCTGCTAAGACTGAAGTGCAAACTACCTAAATGAAGAAATACAAGACTCCTATAAGGCGTAGCAAGTGTATGGGAGAAAAAGAAAAGACGTCAGAGTATGTGGCACCACCTGCCTATGACCCTCCCATTCCCTATTCACAGAGGGTGAAGCAACTAAAGAAAGAGCAGCATGATAAACAATTTGCAAAATTTCTGGAAGTATTCAAGAAGCTGCAAATTAATATACCCTTCGTGGAGGCATTGACTCAGATGCCTAGTTATGCTAAGTTTATGAAGGAAATCCTCTCTCAGAAGAGAAAAATTAGAGATGATGAGACTGTCCTATTTACTGAAGAGTGCAGTGCCATCTTACAGAACAAGCTACCTCCCAAGCTTAAAGATCCAGGGGGTTTTACTATTCCATATGTCATTGGTGATGTTTATTTTAATAAAGCTCTTTGTGATCTTGGTGCCAGTATTAATTTAATGCCTTTGTCTATTTTTAGGAAGCTTGGAGTTAGAGAAGTCAAGCCTACCATGATATCACTGCAGCTGGCTGATAGATCAATCAAGCATCCAAGAGGCATTATTGATGATGTTCTGGTAAAGGTGGATAAGCTCATATTCCCAGTGGATTTTGTAGTGCTTGACATGGAGGAAGACAGGGAAGTCCCCCTCATTCTTGGGAGACCTTTCTTAGCCACTGGGAGAGCTCTCATAGATGTCCAAGAAGAAAAGTTAGAGTTGCCGGTACAAGATGAGAAGGTCACCTTCAATGTTCTTGATGCAACTAAGTTTCCCTTGGAAGCTGATTCTTGCCTTAGAGTTGATGTCGTTGAAGAGGTGGTGACCTCTTCCTTTGGAGCTGTTTCCACCACCATTCCTTTAGAGGCATACCTGGTGAACTCAAAAATGGCAAAAGAATTGGAGGACAGCAACTTACAACTGTGCCATGAACTTTTGGAAGCTTAACCGGTAATTTCCCAGCCTTTTTCTAACACTCTGACACGGGATAAGGAACTGTAACCAATGAGTGAGGAGCCACCAAAATTAGAGCTCAAGCAACTTCCTATCCATATGAGATATGCATTCCTTGGTGAGGGTGACACATATCCTGTTATTATTAGTGCCTCACTAAGTAGTGTAGAAGAAGATAAGTTGCTAAGGGTAGTAAGAGATCATAAAGCAGCTATTGAGTGGCAGATTTCAGACTTGAGGGGTATCAATCCCACCTTTTGCATGCATAAAATCTTCATGGAAGATGACTTCAAGCCACTGGTCCAACCACAGAGGAGGCCGAACCCAACCATGAAAGAGGTGTTATGAAGAAGGAAGTAGTGAAGCTCCTAGATGCAAGGATCATATATCCCATTTCAGACAGTGTTTGGGTGAGCCCAGTTCAGGTGGTACCCAAGAAAGGAGGAATTACAATGGTGAAGAATGAGAATAATGAGCTCATTCCAACTCGTACAGTCATTGGGTAGAGGATGTGTATTGACTACCGGAAGCTTAATGATGCCACCCATAAGGACCATTTCCCACTACCGTTCATGGACCAGATGTTGGAGAGGATAGCAGGTCATGCTTACTATTGCTTCTTGGATGGCTACTCTGGTTACAACCAGATACACATTGCCCTAGAGGATCAGGAGAAGACTATATTCACCTACCCATATGGGACATTTGTGTATAGGAGAATGCCATTTGGGTTGTGCAATGCCCCAGCCACCTTCCAGAGATGCATGCTGGCCATTTTCCATGATATGGTGGAGAGGTTTATAGAGGTTTTTATGGATGATTTTTCATTTTTTGGTTCTTCTTTTGATGATTGTTTGTATCATTTATCTTTGGTTTTGAAACGATGTCAAGAAACTAACCTTGTTTTGAATTGGGAGAAGTGTCATTTTATGGTGCAGGAAGGCATAGTTCTTGGACATCGGATATCAGCTGAAGGAATTGAAGTGGATAGAGCAAAAATTGAAGTCATTGAGAAGTTACCTCCACCAACTAATATGAAGGGAGTTAGAAGTTTCTTAGGCCATGCTGGATTCTATAGGAGATTTATTAGGAACTTCTCTAAAATTGCTAAGCCTTTGAGTAATTTGTTAGTTAGGGATGTTCCTTTTAATTTTAATAATGAATGCTTGCATGCCTTTGAACTTTTGAAGAACAAATTAGTTTCAGCTCCCATTCTTGTTGCACCTAATTGGGATTTGCCAATTGAGCTCATGTGTGATACTAGTGATTATGCCATAGGTGCTGTTTTAAGACAGAGGAAGAATAAGTTGTTGCATGTTATTTATTATGCTAGTAGAACTTTGAATGATGCACAACTTAATTATGCTACCACTAAAAAAGAACTTTTGGCTGTTGTTTTTGCTTTTGACAAATTCCGTTCTTATTTGATGATGCTAAGGTGATTATCTACACAGATCATGCAGCCCTAAAGTTCTTGTTGGATAAGAAGGATGCCAAGCCTAGGCTCCTTAGATAGATTCTATTGCTTCAAGAATTTGATTTGGAGATTAGAGATAAAAAGGGAGCAGAGAACATGGTAGCTGACCACCTTTCTAGACTGACCTTTCCCTTTCTGCATGAGGAGGAAAAGATTAGAGAGACATTTCCTGATAAGTAGCTATAGGTAGCACAAGTAGCACCATGGTTTGCAGACTATGCCAATTACATGGTGAAGAGAATTTTGCCTGAGGGCCTCTCACACTCCCAGAAGAGGAAATTCTTTTCTAACCTCAAGTACTATTTTTGGGAGGAGCCATTTCTTTATAGACACTGTTCATATCAGATTATCAGAAGATGTGTTCCTCAAGAAGAAGTGGCTAGCATTCTTTACCATCATCACACATCACCAGTTGGGGGTCACTTCGGAGCCACTCGAACAGCTGCTAAGGTCCTCTAGTGTGGGTTCTATTGGCTCACTATTTTCAGATATGCCAATGACTATGTGAGAAGGTGCAATGATTGCCAAAGGACTGGGAATGTTTCTAGGAAGCATGAGATGCCATTGAATAACATTTTGGTGGTTGAGCTGTTTGATGTTTGGGGTATTGACTTCAGGGGCCCTTTTCCCACTTCCTTTGACAACAAATATGTATTGGTAGCAGTTGATTATGTGTCCAAATGGGTGGAAGCCATGGCATCCCCTACTAATGATGCCCAGGTCATCACAAAGTTTCTAAAGAAGAATATTTTCTCAAGATTTGGCACCCCAAGAGCAATAATCAGTGATGGAGGCACACACTTCTGCAACCATCAATTTGAAGCCTTTCTTGCCAAATATGGTGTGAAGCACAAGGTTACCACTCCTTACCACCCTCAGACAAGTGGCCAAGTGGAGGTATCCAATAGAGAGTTGAAGAGAATCCTTGAGAAGACTGTTAATTCCTCAAGGAAGGATTGGTCAGTTAAGTTGGATGATGCTCTTTGGGTTTATAGGACAGCTTTCAAGACTCCCATCGGGATGTCTCCATATAGATTGGTCTTTGGGAAGACTTGTCACTTGCTAGTTGAGTTGGAGCACAAGGCATATTGGGCAACAAAACTGCTCAATTTTGATCTCAAGGAGGCAAGTGAGAAAAGAATGCTACAGCTTAATGACTTGGATGAGTTTAGACAAGAAGCTTAGGAAAATGCCAAGCTCTGTAAGGAGAAAACTAAGAAGTGGCATGATAGGAATATACTAAGAAGAGACTTCCACATAGGTCAGAAAGTCCTGCTCTTCAATTCTAAATTAAAGCTATTCCCTGGGAAGCTGAGATCAAGGTGGTCAAGACCTTTTGAGATCACTAAAGTATCCCCTTTTGGAGCCATTGAAGTCACATCCTACCAAAGGCACTTTTAAAGTCAATGGCTAAAGGTTGAAGCCATATGTTGATGGAAGCTATGATAAATTCAAGGCTTTAGATCTTCTCTCTAATCCATGCTGTTAGATAGAGTCATGTCCAACTTAGGGACATTAAATCAAAGTGCTTGTTGGGAGACAACCCAACTTTTCCTAACTTTTCTTTGATTTCCTTTAACTTGTTTATTTAGGATCATTTTAGTTTTTCTTTATTATTATTGTTAATTTTTTTTTATTTAGGTATAATTTTGTTTAGAATCAATTTAATTTATTCAAGTCTGGTTTGTTTTGTTTTTTTTTTAGGTTCATGGAGCAATTAGGAAGTTCATAAGTGGAGGAAGTGATGAAATTAGGCGTGCAGCAGAGAAAATGCGTGAGTTAAAAGAATAAATACAAGGCTATAGAGCTACTGACCAGCTACAGCCACGGTCAAGGGAGTAACGATTGTAAAATTTTTTTCTTGCGCTTATAGAAGAATGACTTCCAGCAATAACAAGCAAGTCCGAGCTCACAGAAAGTGAAGAGAACATTTGCTTGTGCTATAGCACGACATGTTGCGCTATAGCGCACCCCCGTTTGTGTGATGCACTAAGGGATATTTTGGTTACGCTATAGCGCAAGCCCAATTTCATGACAGATTTAGAGATCGCGCTGAAGCTTCACTGCAGCACAAACATAAACACACACACACGAAGTTCTCCTCTCCTCACTTCCTCACACACCCAAACACAAACACTCACTCTCCTACTTAATTCCTTCCACCCAAATTCATTCCTCACCTCAAAACTGCCCTTTACCCCTCACATTTTCACCTATTTCTGCATTACAACCACTGTTTTTTCCCCAATTAAACCCTAACTCGCAGAATAGGAATTTCTTGGGTGGGAGGCAGAACTCTCACCATTTTTTGAAAGGAGTTGCTCCACTTGAGTTGTTAAGAGTCATCCATACCTAGTTTGCATCTTCTTACTCTCTTAATTTTGATTTTTAATGTTGCATGTGCTACTTACATTGCCATGTTTAGTTCTCACCTTGAATTTATCATAAATAACATGTGCTTTTGTTATGGTAGAATGAATTGATGCTGTTTCATTTGATTAAACACAGTACTTGAGTTAGTTGTGATCATCGTTGCTATATTATGTTATTGGCTTGAGTTATTGAATGTTTGGCTCTGAAATGAGAATATGAGTGAGTCATTTGAGTGTTTATGCATATTTGATTTAAGACAATTGGGTTTTAAAATAGGATCGGACCTTTACTTGACATGGTCCATAATCGAATGTGCTTAGGATCCATATCCTCACTGATTATTTTCAGAATCCTTGCATATGCTCTATTATGTTAGATGGAATTGTAGTGCTTGGGTTTTGAATTATTTCCCTTTATGGATTAATTCTGACTGTGCCAGTAAGTAAGTTGGGGGTCGTAATCTTGGAATATTCTATTATGATTTATTGATTACTGACTGATTGCCTTTGGATTTTTAGTTGTTTTAATTGTGTTTTCAGGACCATGGCATCCAGAAAGAGAACCAAGACTACTGGAGCCTCCTCTTCTTCCCAACCCTCTCATGCCGAGGAAGACTTTGACAGACATCAATTCATCAGGGCGAACTATCATGATCGATACCATTCCTCCCTCCACAAACGGGAGTTGGTGATAGAGAAGGGCGTTCAGCTGAGTTCGGGTACATTCCGAGCACATATGGAAGAGATAGAGAGGAGAGGGTGGCACAGCTTGTTGGATAAGCCACCATTGGGTTGTCTCAATTTAGTGAGAGAATTTTATGCCAACCTAATGGTGGTTAGTGGGGCCAACCAACTTGAAGGCCATGTTTGGGTGAATGGCCAGTGGGTAGACATCCGCCCTTCCAGCATCAACTCCTTCATGCACACTCTTGATATCCAGCAGGATGATTTCTCTATATTGAGAGGACAGAATGTAGATTGGGATGAGATTCTTCAGACCATAGCCCTGCCGAATGGCGAGTGGGCTTATTATGATACTCTATCTAACGGCCCGAAGCATTTGCAGAATAAGTACCTCAACCCAGCAACCAGAGTATGGGCTCAGATTATGTTCTCTCACCTCATGCCTAGCAGGCACACCCATTCTATCACTAGAGAGAGGTGCTTGCTACTGTATTGCCTCATCACTCAGAGGGAGGTGAACTTGGGGTAGTTGATCAAGGATCAGATGATGACCATACCGAGTAGCAACTAATCCTTGCCTTACCCATCCCTGATCACTGTGTTAGCCCTGCAGGCGGGTGTTGTTGTAGATCCTGTAGAGTGCATGACGGATAGAGGTCCAAAGAATTCTAATGAGAGCCTCTCTGTGACACTGAATAAAGCAACTCGAAGGACTACGAGGACCCGACAGGCTGAGAGACAGGGAGATGCATCATCACCATCGCCAGCACCACCACAAGTTAGAGACACTGATGCGTCCTAACCACTATGGCTTCAGCTTCAGGCCTAGATTGATGAGCTGCGCCTAGACATCAGGAGCACACGGACCACCCTCCAGAACAGAGCGAGTAAGCAATATTCCTCTATTTATAGAGGCATCCAGGGTCTAGAGGCACTTATGAGACAACAGCTATCGCCAGAGCTCCTCCAGTAGCTACCACCTCTACCTCCAGCAGATCCAGAGCTTGAGCATCTCACGGACGAAGAGGCCTTTGCACAGGAAGAGTCAGAGGAAGAAGTAGAAGATGCAATTGAGGAGTCTAAGGAAGACTAGATTTGGGGAGTTCCCTTCCTTTCCTTTCCTTTCCTTTCCTTTCCTTTTTTGATTCTATTTTAGTGCATTGGGGACTATGCACAATTTTTAAGTTAGGGGTTGGGAAAGTCCACGAATGTACTTTTGCTTTTTGCTCCTGCTTACTTTCCTTTAGTTATTGTTAGTTTTCTAGTCTTCTAGTTGTCTTGTTTCTATTTCAAAAAAAAAATAATAATTAAAAAACCAAAAAGATTTTTCATTTTTAGTCTTTCTTAGTGTCTTTGGTCAGTCAAATGGATGCAATGCCTATCCCTATGATATGAAAGACTGCTCTATTTGTTAACTTTTAAGTAACTTTGGATCCAAATTTAAGTCTTGAAAATCTTCTTGTGCTTTCACTTTTGAATTGAGAGGATTATTTTCTTGCACTTTGATAAGAGTTAGCAACTTAGGATAGGTGATCTTTATGCTTTTTATGCTTTATTTAGGTTCAAACATACATTCTTATTCATGTGAATCCCTCTTGAAATATATGTGATTGAATCTTAGCCTTAGAAGTGATTTAGGCCATGTTTGGTAGCCATAATTGAGCCTCATTGCCCACCCTTGATCATTGATCCTTAGTTACCCTATTTGAGCCTTAAAGCCTATTCTTGGATTGAACCACGTTATGAGCCTAATGTCCTTCCTTGCTTTTCCTTCTTAATCCCATGGTTTACCCTCAAGCCTTAACTTCTAAACTCATTTGAATAAGGTAATACCTCCACTGTGTAACATCCCCAATTTTCGAGTTTCGACTTCATGCCTCAAAGGGAAACGTATCCGATTTTTTACTTCATACTTCATGGTTAAAAATAAAGTGTACACGGTTTCTGACCTCATAGACGATAGTTTAACACAATGGAACAAGTACCGAACTCCGAGTTGAATATAACGAGTTTCGGCTTTAGAGTTGAACTCAATTAGAAAGGACACGAGTTCGAATCCTTGAGTTGATTTCCAAGTCATACACGAGTTTCGATCTCCGAGTTTATTCCCAAGAGCCTTCCCTTTCTGTTAGTGTTCCCAAGTTTGAATGGGGAGTTCCGAGATTATGTTGTTGTAAGCTATATGACTTCCAAAATCCGACTTTGCTTCCAAGAGTCGAGTAAACCAGACAAGATATCCAAATTTACTTCCAAGTCTCAAATAAGATGGACGAGTTCCGACATCCGACTTCAGCTCCAAGCTCAAGTAAAGTGGACGCGGGTTCCGACTTTACACAGAATAGAAATGAGTTCCGAGTTCAGATAGAATGGAAGCGAGTCTCACTTTTGGGACGACGTGGATAGCAATTTGGCCATAAGAGTAAGGGACATGGCCAAACTTCAATCACAAAAAGAGGGATATATGGCTGAACCTTACTCACAAAAAATGGGGAAGGTTGGCTAAAATTCAGCCTTGTATTTTAGGCCAATCAAAACCCTCCAAGCTAACCACCACTTCAAGTTTATATAACTCATTTCTTTCTCTCCTTCAGCCCCATTCCTACGTTGCCTTCTCCCTTGGTCAGCTCTCTTTCTCTCTTCTCCACTCAATCAACTCCATCATTCCTTCAAGCTTAACAAGGTTTTATTAATTCAAGCTTCAACACTTAGCTCAAATCACACTCCAAAGAGGTAGGATCCCATTTCTGTCCTTAAATTCTTTGCACTATGGTTGCATGAAATTCTACTCTCCTTTATGTAATTGATGATATATTGGATGTATATGATGGATTGTGATAGGATTAATATGAAATCTTGAGTTGGAATCAGAGTTAGAAGAAGAAAACTAGGAGAAGTGGAGGATTGGGATGCTGCCTAAGTAAGGAATTCCACGGCAGTTCGTATGGCAGAGTGTACGGCTCTGCCTACAACCGGTTAAATCTGATGAAACATTTAGAGCTTTCCATACATATATCATATAGGGTTATTGGATTAGTATTGAGAGAGATATGAATTTTCGAAGATTGACCTAGGATCAGGACTTTCATCCGGATAGGGTGACTTGAGGAGGGTATAACTCACTCTACACAACTCTAAATCGAGTGAAACCAACTTTGTTAGAAGGCTTACACCTAGGGGAACACCCCAATATGAAATTCTAAGTTTGTTATGATCCCAATTGATTCCAGTGGTTCAAGGAATTTACCCTATATCCAAGCTAGGCTAAAATCGAGTAGTTCAGGAAGGTTGAATCTCAGGACTTATATCTCAAGCTATACTTAAGCAAATCAAGTGAAACTTATTGCAAATGAAAGGTTGTCCTGTTAGTTTTAACATGAGACCCATTTCGTATAATTTGAGTTTAGTTTCGATTTTTAGTGAATTTATACTTCCAGGAGTGTAATTCGGGCCAGTGACCGAATAGACTGAGGCAAAAGTTAAATATCTTGAGTTATATGAATTAGAATGAAATGGGACCAAAGAGGTTAGAAAGTAGACATGTAGAGCTATGACATATCGAAAATTTAGGTTTAAATGAGTTGAATATAAGTAAAGGTGGATTATACAAAATTTGGGCAGAACTGAGTAAAATTGGCAGAAATGACCAAATTGATGGTTTCACAAGTTCTAGTGGACATATAAGGCTGGATTTGATGATTGCAAGGTTTTACATTGATAGATTTGCTAGATTGATTATACTGCTATGACTGATTTGTCCGAGAGAACTGGCACTATTCATGGAAAAACGGATACGATCCGTTATGCTGCCGAAGTTTACAGTAGAAGTTTATGAAACTATGAATGTTATGAATATCTGTATGTTATGCTCATAAGGTTCAGATATGCAAGGATGAATTTACGTATGATATGAGTTATGAGAGCTTATGCTATGAGAGATTATACTTTGAATATATTACATTCACATATTATGTTCATGTATGCCATGCATGCAAGTATAATTAGAATATGATATGAGAAATAAGATATGAGATATATTCATGTATGCACAAAGCATCTGCATACATGATAAGATATGAAAAGGAAAGATGATAAGAACTTGCAAGAGGGACATACTAAGCTACCACGCCAGGCATGGCATAGACCCAGCTAGCGTGGGCCAGAGTGGTACTGTCTAAGACTTGGGCCAGCCCTCGACCAGATTAGTGGGAATAGATGGGTGTGAGGGTCGGGGAAAGTAAACCCATCACTCATGTATCTGAAAAGCAGACTATTGCCCAGGGGTGAGAAAGTCCATTCATCTCCGGGGACCAAGCACAGAAAAGTAAGATCAAGTTGCAAGTTAAAGAAAGACATGAATTAAGTCAAGTGCACTTGCATACAGTCAAGTATAAGCATCTATGAGTGCATCTTCAGTTATCTCATTAAGTCATACTATTATTATGATTCTGGTTGAAGCATATCATACTATTCATATTTCTATGTCTGTCATATAATATGGTAAGTGATTGTTAAAATATAACCCGCTTCGAGAAAGGTATTTTCAACTTAAAATTGAACCACTATTTGTTCATATGTGCTCATATTTTCATAATAAACCGAAGCGGCTGGAATGTTTATAATGACACTATAATATTGGTTTAAGTTTACCTACTGAGAACCCTAGGTTTTCACTGCCTGCTTGTATGTTTTTTTTTTCCGTAAACATTCCAATCTAAGTTAGACTTCAAGTGCAAGGCGGAATGCAGAGCCACTGAGCAAGAATCGGACGTAAGCCAGATCAAGAGACTATCGAAGCTAGCTAACGATTAGTCGGAAGTAGACGCTGTGTACTATGTCGATCACAATTTTCTTTTAAAGTGTAACTATTTTATTCTCTATGTATCAGAGACTAGTAGTTAGCAATGAAGTGAGCAGTTAAAGGGCCATGTATTATATTTTTCCATAATTTAAAGTTTTCTTAGCACCGTGACAACCTTTTAATATAATTCCATGACTCGAGCATAGCTTATATGATAGAGGTTGTTACACAATGCACCAACCTCATGATTTCTAAAGTCAAAAGTGGAGTGGGTGAATATTTGAAAGTAAAGAAAAAGAAAAGGGAAGGAGGAGAAAAGAAGAAGAAGAAGAAGAAGAAAAATAATAAAGAAAAGTTGGCAATACAAGGAAAATATAATGCCAAGGTTCAACAAGAAAAGCATGATGGTTGCCAAGCAACTAAGTTAGGGGTACACCAAGGAGAATGAGTTAGGGGTGAGGGTTCCTAAAGTTGAAGGTAACATTGAGCTTAAATGACTATTCCATCTACCTCTTACCTTGGCCTACCATTACAAGCTGATAAAAAGTCCTTTTGATCTTTGGCTAAGTGATACTCATATAGAAATAGAGAGAGATGATTGTGGATAGTGTGATTTTTTTGTCTTTTCTTAAACATGGCATAAGCATAGGGTGAGTCAATTCTTCGTTGCTTTTCTCTTATACACACACTTGATCCACTCTTTTGACAATTTGGAGGCACAATTAAATGGTCTTGTTACTCAAACTTGGATTCTTGGTGACTTTTAAGTTAAGCTATGGAGCAATGATGAGGAAGTTGATAGGTAATAATGTCTATTCTAACTATTTTGTTTAGTGAATCCCTTTATTTTAAGTGTTTTTGTTGAAGTCCTTGTTTTGAGTTTTGGTTGGAGACAAGCAAGTACTTAAGTTGGGGGTTGTGATAACTCCCTTTGGTGAGTTATATTTTTAGTTAGTTTTTATTTAATTTAGGACGTAGTTGTTTAGTTTTGTTGCTATTTTGTTTTATTTTAGTTAAGTAGTTTAGATTAGGTGGTATTCTTATTTTCTATTATTTTCTTTTATTTTGGATACTTATTTTGGGTTTATTTGATTTATTGTAGGTACAAGTGGGCCCAAAAAAAATTGGAAGAAGCCAAGCCATGAATTCAGACTCAACACCTTGCGCTATAGCTAAGCTGCCACGATCTTCTGATGCTGCAGCATAAGGAAGAAAATGCCACATTCATGTTGTGCTATAGCGCGCCACCGAATTTCGCAAATGAGCCAAGAATTGAAGCTTGCGCTATAGCGCAAGCCCGTTTGCAGCAGATTATCCATTCGAGCTGAAAGTTAAAAGAGGGATATATGCGCTATAAAAAGAAGGTCACACATATCATAAAGGGATCCCGGAGTGAATCACACACCCTTCCCAAGACAGAAGACTTTTTCTAGAGAGATTGAAGGTGAAGATTCAAGGATTCCAAAGCTCAAGTTCAACACGGAGAGATCCACTTTTTCCCGAGTTCCTTGTTTCTAGCTAGAATTCTCCATGGCGTTTTGTTTTTCTGTTTCCTCGTTTTTATATTCTATTATTGTTTTCTTTTCTTTAGACATGAACTAAATTTCTCTTGCTAGGACGTTAATAGACCCTTTTGTATGACAAATTTCTTTATGGATTAATGTTAATCTTGTTTCTATTTCAATTGCTTAGTGTTTTTGTTTATGCTTAATGCTTTTGAGTGATTGGCCACCATTCAATTGATTTCTCGATTTGCAATAACTAGAGATAGGGTTTGTAAACAAAGCTTCTTAACATAAACACCGTGAGCTGAGCGAAAACTAGAGATAGACAAACGCGGTTCATGCGGTCAACATAGGAACTCATAGAACTTCAACCTTTTCCTAGATTAGTTTGTGCTAAGAGATTAGGCAATCAGTTTAGGATAAAAGTGTATTGCTTGACCTCGAGAGAGGCTAGGAATAAATTAAAGGGAACTGACCGTGAGTCAATTAGGATAGAACGGATTAACAGAAATTCATAGGCAAGGCGTCTACAATAGGTGAAGTTAATTGGCCCTAGCGTTCATTCCATTATATTTAGCCAACCTTTCTTGAAGCCGTCCTGGTTACTATTTTTTTGTATTTATTAAATTCTTATTTTTAATTTAAATTTCTTTACATCCATAATTTCATTTCTTCCAAATAGCCATCCCTTAAACTATCCGGTATTTGATCTATCCTCATGGGAACGATACTTTTCTCATCACTTTATTACTTGTACGATCCGGTATACTTGCCGGAGTCGCATCAAGTATTAACACGGTAACACAATCTACTTAATTTCATGCTATGACTTAAGCATAACATTAAATTAGTTAGGTGTTACATTTTTGGTATCAAAGCAATTTGTCCTACCTAAGGCCTGAGGATTGGACTGACTATGCTTCGCACATATTCTGTATTTCTAGTTGATAACATGCACTAGATCTTGCCTGTACAGTTGAGATATAGGCATGCATGTGTAAGAAGTGTCTGACCGTATGAGCTGTTATTTACTAGCACATTAGACTTAGTGTTGAGCCTAATCAACTCAATAACTTTTGTTTTGTGTGCTCAGAACTTAATGGCTTTCGGAAGGCGAGGCAGGCCACACACAAAACTTGCTCAAGAGGACCCAGCTGACTTTATAGATATGATACTAGAAATGGCCCATGCAATACGGGAACAAGCCGCGGCAGCTCACCAGATGATGGATCAATTAGGTAGGTGACCTGAGACAAGCTGCGGAGGAAACCCACATAGCCCAGGAGCTGATCTGAACTACCTTAAGTTTGCTGAGTTCAGGAAGGCAAACTCGCCCAGCTTTCGAGGGGCATATGACCCTGATAAAGCCGATGAATGGATCAAAGCCATGGAGAAGATTTTCACTATCCTGGATTGCTCAGATCATCAAAAGGTGACCTTTGCCACTTACATGCTTGAAGCAGACGCTAAGTTTTGGTGGAACAGTGTACAAAGACTATTCGAAGAGTCTCAGATGGCAGTCACCTGGATGGTGTTCAGAGATGTATTCTATCAAAAGTACTTTTCTGCTTCAGTTTGAAATGCCAAAGAACTTGAATTTATTCAGCTTCGTCAAGGAAACTGGACGATATCAGAATACATTGCCAAATTTGAAGAATTACATAAATTTTCTACGATTTACCAAAGGAACCCAGATGAAGTATGGAAGTGCGTTAAATTCGAAGGAGGATTACGAGAAGTTATTCTTACCGCAATAGGGCCAATGGAGATTAGAGATTTCTCTACGTTGGTGAATAAATGCTGACTTGTGGAAGATTGCAATTTGAAACTGGCTGCAGCTAAGACATCTGGTGGTGGTTTCAAGAAAGGGTTGGCCCCACAGGACCCGAGATTCAAGTCTAACTTACAACAGCAAAGGAGATTCCCGACGACAGGCAACAAAGGCAAGCAGCCTCAAAGGCATCTTCCGAATCCAACTTGCACAAAATGCGGTAAGAATCATGACGATAAGCCGTGTTTGGCAGGCCAGTATATTTGCTATGGGTGTGGCAAGCCCGGCCACAAAATTTATGAGTGCCCAACCAGGAATCCACCACAGTCGTCTCCACCCAACATCAAGGACGGGTCTTTACAATGAATACAGAAGAAGCTGACAAGTCCGAGGGACTAATCCAAAGTACCTGTGAAGTGGACGGTGAGACTTTAACTATATTCTATGATTCGGGTGCCTCACATTCGTTTATTTCTTGTAATTGTATGGCTATTTTGCAATTACCAATTTCTGAGTTGCCTTATGATCTACTAGTTTCTACTCCTACTAATGAACTTGTTAAAACTAGTCAAATTTGCATCAATGTTCGTCTTCGAATTGAGGGTAGGACCTTTGCAGCCAATTTGATTTGTCTCCCTCTCTCTCGACTTGATATAATTCTGGGCATGGATTGGCTTTCTGTCAATCGAGTCAAGCTCAATTGCTCCGATAAGACGGTAATATTCCCTTCTGTCTCGTCTTCTGAACGCCAAGCCTCGACACACTTTTATCTGAACTCTTTATTAGTAGGCTATAGTGGGTCGAAGAGTCAAGGGTACATCCTCTTGTCAGCTAATGTGACTGAAATTGAACAAAAACTAGAGGAGATCCCGGTTGTTAAGGAATATCCTGATGTTTTTCCAGAAGATATTCCTGAATTCCCTCCTGAAAGAGAAATTGAGTTCACCATCGAATTGGTTCCAGGTGCGGGACTAATATCTATAGCTCCGTATCGAATGTCACCTTTGGAGCCGATGGTAACTAAAGAGACAGATCGAAGAGCTTTTGGAAAAAGGATTCATACGGCCAAGCACGTCACCATGGGGAGCTCTAGTCCTGTTGGTCAAAAAGAAAGATGGGAGCATGCGCCTATGTGTGGATTATAGGTAGTTGAATAAAGTGACGATCAAGAATAAATATCCACTACCAAGGATTGATGATCTCATGGACCAGCTACATGGTGCAACGGTATTTTCCAAAATCAATTTACATTCCGGATATCATCAAATTCAAGTTCGGGAACAAGATGTCCCTAAGACAGCCTTTCAAACTCGTTACGGGCACTACGAGTACACCGTGATGTCATTCGGGCTAACCAACGCACCAGCAGTATTCATGGATTACATGAATCGAATATTCCGCCCATATTTGGACATGTTTGTAGTGGTTTTCATCGACGACATACTTGTCTATTCGAAGACGGAGCAAGAGCATGCGGAACACTTGAGGCTGGTTCTACAAATTTTAAGAGAAAAGAAACTCTATGCTAAGTTATCCAAATGTGAATTTTGGATGAAAGAGGTGAAATTTCTCAGCCATGTAGTGTCCTATGGAGGAATCTCCATAGATCCCAACAAAGTATAAGTAGTTCTAAATTGGGAAAAGCCGACCACAGTCACTGAAGTCAGGAGTTTTTTGGGCTTAGCTGGATATTACAGGCGATTCGTTAAGGATTTTTCTTGAATAGCTTTGCCCTTGACCAAGCTAACTAGGAAGAATGTTCCATTTGAATGGACGCCGGAATACGAACAGAGTTTTCAAGACTTGAAGAGAAGATTGACTAAAGCCCCAGTGTTAGCCTTGCCAGACCCTCGTGGACCATTTGAGGTCTATTGTGATGCTTCCAAACAAGGATTAGCATGTGTATTGATGCAAACCAGAAATGTGGTTGCTTACACCTCTAGACAATTAAAGCCACATGAAAGGAATTATCCCACGCACGATTTCAAATTAGCTGTAATAGTGTTTGCCCTGAAATGGAGACATCACCTATATAGAGTAAGGTTCGAGGTCTTTTCTGATCATAAGAGTTTGAAGTACCTCTTTGATCAGAAAGAATTAAATATGAGGCAGCAGAGGTGGATGGAACTTCTTAAGGACTACGAGTTTGAATTGAAATTACCACCCAGGTAAGGCAAACGTTGTGGCAGATGCTTTGAGCAGGAAATCGTTGACCATAGCCTAGATGATGATTAAAGAGACGGAGCTTATTGAGAGCTTTCAAAATCTTAATTTGGGAATTCTTATAACCCCCAAGACCTTTCAGCTACATCGAATTAAGATAGCTAGTAGCTTTAAGGAACAGATTCGGCAAGCACAGCAGCAGGATACTAATTTCCAGCATATGATCCATCTCGTGCAATAAGAGAAATTAACGAGTTTTGCCCAAGATAAAGAGGGCATATAGCGGCATCATGACAGGGTGTGTGTACCCGAGGGAAATGATCTCCAGAGGAGAATCTTGGAGGAAGCACATAAGAGTGAATTTACTGTACATCCCGGCATTACTAAAATGTATCAAGACCTCAAGAAAATGTTTTGGTGGCCGGGCATGAAGTCAGATATGGCAAGCTTCGTGAGCAAATGCTTGGTCTGTCAAAAGGTGAAGGCGAAACATCAGAAACCCTCTAGTATGTTACAACCCTTGGAAATCCCTGAGTGGAAGTGGGAGAGTATCTCCATGGATTTTGTAATGGGATTACCAAGAACATCAATAGGATATGATGCCATATGGGTTATTGTGGATAGATTAACTAAATTTGCTCACTTTCTACCCATCCGAGCAAATTATCCGTTGGAAAAATTAGCGCAATTGTATATCCAAGAAATTATAAGGCTGCATGGAACCCCTTCAACCATTATCTCTGATCGAGACCCAAGGTTTACTTCACGATTTTGGGGAGCCTTACAAAGAGTGTTTAGTGCTAAGTTGTGCCTAAGCACTGCATATCATCCGCAAATAGCTGGTCAAACAGAAAGGACAATTCAAACCTTAGAAGATATGTTACAAGCTTATATAATGGAGCAATGCGGGAATTGGGATCGATACTTACCGCTAGCCAAATTTGCATACAACAATAGCTATCACGCTAGCATCAGCATGGCTCCTTACGAAGTGTTGTACGGACGAAAGTGCCAATCTCCACTGTGTTGGTATGAAACATGTAACACCCTAATAAACCCGTACTACGCTTAAGTCGTATTATAGCATTTTATTAGTTGTTACTTATGCTCGTGGAAAACTAAACTTCACTTGAAATTAAATTACGCGGAAAATACGGTAAGATTTTGTTTTTTGAAATACATCGTCGCTTTGCAGCATTTTGGAAAGTAAAGCCTTGAGCGAGAAGACAGATAAAGAAAGAGCGTATCGCATAAGATACATAACCCAATATCATAAAACAAGAGAAAGAAAAATAAATAGTAATTCACAAATGCATTGCCTTATACAACTAATCATTACATCCATATGAGTTCATAATATATATATATATATATATATATATATATATATATATATATATATATATATATATATATAAACATTACATCGAGGGAAGCTCATGGTCGTGCCATGATACAAATACTAGATACAAACTTAAATTGACATCATTTGTCACAAAAAGGAATGCATGAAGATGCAGAGCTACGGCAACCACAAGTCCACACCAGCATTGTCTGACATCCCACGTCATACGCCCGCTCACAGAGTGGGGGATCCATGCTCCACTCCATCGGATGCGCCATCGAGATCTGGTGACGATGCGGAAGAATAACTAAGGTGAGAAATGGAATTTCTCAGTAGGACTCGAACCCGACACGAAAGTGTCATCATCATCGTCCTAGCCACTGCGATTTTATTAATGAAAATAGTGAGCATTCATAAGGTTCCGTTCTTAGGTTTTCGAAAACATGAATATCCGAAGAGGATTCAATTTTAACATACTCTCTAATCATTTATATCATAACATACATGGGCATAAGTATAATCATATAAAACATGCATGACTGTGCTATAAGCTTATCTTAACTTCTTCCCTTCAAGGGCTTGGACCGAAGTCTCTTTCTTTTCTTTACTTAACCTTTATCTTAGGTCTCTTTTTTTTTTCTTTTCATCCACTAAACATAAGTGGTAATGAGCTCATACCGTGGCTGTCGCCACCATCGAATTTCGGTACTTACACTAGCTGGGTCATACCATGCCTCATGTGAGTCGTGGGTGAGAGGAGCTTACTTTGGGTCACCTTCCCTTTTGAAGGATCACACCCTTAGTTTACTTTCTCTTCTTATTAAAGCTTATGATGCAAAATTATTCTGATTCTTTTCCACATTTAGGCGTTACGTATCGCCGTCCCCAAATGTGGTTCCTTTATCAATCACCGCTGGGCGTTATGTATCGCCGTCCCCAAGGTGTTCATATTTATTAATCCTTTCATGTATATCATTAAGCATCATATCATCAACATATCATATTCATATCATCATCATATCATTATCATTCTTATCATCATCGTATCACTATCATAATCATCATCATCATATCATATCATCATCATCATGATCATCATTATATCATATCATCATCATCATGTCATTGTCATCATATTGACACATAAAGGCATACATATCACACAAAGTCTTATGAGCTTAGCTTAGTAAACTTGGGTACAAGCTTTTAATTGATTTGCTTCTTGCATAAATTCTTTTATTAGGCATAGGGCCAATTTCATCCATTATCCTTTTTGAAACTTTTAAGTAGAATTATGAAGGTTTTCCAATACTTAATGTAAGGATCTTAGTGTCTTAAAGCTTATTTCTCATTAACCTTTAAATTTTACCACAACTAGTTTTACTTTTACAGTGGGCCAGTAACTTCAAAAATTTACCATAATTTCATATTTTACTCTTTTGTTTCGAATTTTAAGTTTATTCTCGGTATAGTGATTTTTAAACTTTACTACGAGCTCCTCACAAGAAATCTGCCAAAACTGTTTTATGGGGATGTTCCTCTATGTCTTCGCTTTCTAACAAACTTAGTCCCACTCAAAAATGTTCTGTATAACTTGAGTTATGCACGTTTTATTACATACTGCCCGAACAGAAATCCATCCGGGAACAGCCAACTTTGAAAAATCATATCTCTCTCGTTTTAAGGCCAAATTTCACGTATTTTATATGTATAAAAAGCTCTATGAGTCTATTTTCACAAAAAATTAGTTTTGTTCCATTTGGAGTTATATTGAAAGAGTTATTAGTCACGCCATACTGATTGTCAGAATTTTCCAGTTTCCACGGTTTTGGTTTCAATGAGTTTTCTTGTAAAAACATTAAGTCTTTTCCTTAAGTGATCACTTTTCTCTTCCAACCCACTTTTAATCTTTGAGATCTTGATATTACTCAATGTTTTAACTTCTAAAAATTTGGTTCAATGACAATAGACATACCAACCGAAAATTTCATGCCAAAGAGAAGAACACAACACATGAAAACTCATCATATCAACAAGCATGGCCATGAGGCCTTGGGAACAAGTCCTAGAACCACCTAGCTATAGAGAGCTTAGGAGTTCAAAGGCTTGAAGAACACATAAAAGAAGAAGGTTAGAGTCACTACCAAATGGGTTTCTTGAGGAGTAGAGAGAATTGATGGGTTGGAGATGACCTTCCTCCTCCTTGAGCTTGATAATGGGGCTAATTGAGTGTTTGTTTTGCTTCCTCAAGAACCAAAGAGGGTGGTCCTTGAAGGACTTGTGGAATGGTGAAAGGAAAGAGAGTTGGGTAGGGTGTGAAAGTGGGAAGAAGAGTAAGAGGAATTGGAAGAGTAGAAGAGCTAGAATGAGGCTTAGAGAGAAGTGAGAGGATGAAAATCACAAATAAGAGAGTGGGGGGCTGTTTGGGGCGCAAAAATGGGGGAAAATGGGCTGATTGCTTTGCCTCTCCACAAGCAAGAGAGAGTAGGTGAGTCTTACTTCTTTTTCAAGCAAAAGGGCTAGGAACCTTGGGGTAAAATGGTGGGTTGTGTTTTCCTTGAGTCTTGGTGTTTGGGTAAAGACCATTTTGTGTTTTTCTCAAGTGGTTAAAAGTATGACCACTCTTGGGATTGGCTTGGGTGGATGTGATCACTCCAAGTGTCACAATCTTAATGGAGGAGAGTAGATCTTTTGTCTTGACTCAAAGAATCTACTAACATGGACTCTTGATCTAATGGTGTATGATGAGAAGGCAAATGGATGGTTGGATTTTGCTCTTGTCCTTAGCCCAAATTTGGTGCATCAATTAGGAGAAATTTGTAAATCTTCAAAGCTATTAGAATTACCTAAGTTGTTAATTCAATTTGATTAGTTAATTTGCTCTTTAACCGATTTCGGTTAATTACATCTTTAAGACATTTTTCCTCTTAAAAGAATTGATCTTATGAATTATGTAATTAGGGTGTAAGAATTAGTCTATCTCAATTGGTAAGGTAGAACAATTATCTTGTACTTAATTAATAGGATTGGATTAGCTTAATTAAATTTCTAAGTTATGAACTAATGGGGTTCGAATAATTAGGTTTTAATTAAACCATTTAGTACATTATGATTCAATTATTGACTTGACTCAATTCACTAAGCTCTTGCTCATCGAGATTAGCCGATTAATCCTCAGTTAATCGTTAACCTTTCTAATTAGCCAGGATCACTGAACTAATTAGCTTAGACAAAAATTGGGGATGTTACAAAGCAGGAGAATCAACTCTATTGGGGCCTGATCTAGTTGAGCAGACCACTTAACAGATCAAGAGAATTTGAAGTAAGATGCTTACCACCCAAAGCCGTCAAAAGAGTTATGCGGATACCAGGAGGAAACCTCTGGAATTTCAAGAAGGAGACCATGTATTTCTAAAGATTACACCTACAACAGGGATAGGTAGAGCCATTAAAGTCAAGAAGCTAAATTCTCGCTTTATTGGTCCCTTCCAAATCTTGAAGTGAATCGGATCAGTTGCGTACCGAATCGCTTTACCTCCACATTTGTCAAACCTTCACAATGTTTTTCATGTCTCCCAACTTAGAAGATATCAACCTGACCCTACACATTCCCTGGAACCCAAATCAATACAGTTAAAAGAGGACCTGACTTTCCATGTGCAGCCAGCACGGATTGTAGACAAAAGCAGCAGGCAACTTCAAAACAAAACCGTGCAGTTAGTAAAAGTAGCATAGGAAAAAGGAGATACTGAGGACTACACTTGGGAACTGGAATCAAACATGAAGAAAGAGTATCCTGAACTATTCTCAGGTACTAAATTTTGAGTACAATTTTTTTTAAGGAGGGTGGTAATGTAACATCCCCCGAAAATTTTCTTATTGTTTTTCGCCTAATTATTCGATTTTTATCGAATAATTAAGATTAATTATAATTTGACTAAATATTTAATTGGGATCAATTAATTAGCAACTAATTGAGTTTAGACATGAGGGAATTAGGTTAGAAGTATAGAAGTTTTCACAAAAATTTTCTTGAAACCAATTTACCGATTTAAAGGAAATCGGTAAGATTACGGTATTCTAAACTTGAGCTATGCTTATCAAAACTTGATGAGACTAAAGAGGTTAGAAAATAGACACATAAAATTTTAACATATCCAAAATTCAGGTCCATATGAATTTAATAGAAATTTTGGCTTGAGTTACAAAAATTGAGTTGAATGATTGAGCTAAGGTAGTACCTTTGTCTTAATATAACTAATGTTTCTATGATGTTAATGTTGCATTATGAATGGAATGATATGATTTCTTTGATAAGTTCATATACTGAGTACTGGCACTATTCATGGGGAAGCGGACACGTTCCGTTATGCCGCTGAAATTTCGGTAAAGTATATGCATGAGTTATGATATACATGCAAATACATGTGCATTTTCAGGAAAGTTATGAAAGTCATGTTATGATGAACCTAAAGATTATGTTATGATGAAAGTTCCATGATACTTGGGCCAGCCCCGAAATAAAGTTAAGGGGAATAGATCGGTGGGGAGGTCAGGGAAAGCAAACTTGGCATTCCTGTATAGGAATAAGCTTAATCCTTAAAAGCAGACTATTACCCAGGAGTCTAAAATAGCCAAGAACTCCCAGGGGACCAAGTAATGGAAAAGTTTATGAAGAAAGATTCAAGAATAAGTTTTGCATGATTACATTGAATGCATGGTTACATTGAACAGTCATCACAAGTTGTTTACAGTTTGTCTGTTATATTTACTTACTGTTGTATGCTCATTATTCTATATTTTACTGTTAGTAGCCTATTTTGTTTCTTATGCTGTCTTAAGTAAAACTAAACCTTGCCTCGGACCAGACTTTTTCTTAAACTTATCGAATATGGATAGCTCAGTTTAATCCCATGCTTTTATAATTAAATGAAAAACGAGGCAACTGAGAATGAATGTGACGTCAATTGAACGCCGTATTTGAACCCTACTGAGAATTTCTTCAAATTCTCACCTCGTTTTACATTTCCGCATCATTCTCAGACGCTGACGATGGATTCGATTCCAGACCTGCAGCTCCATCACGATCCCGTAGTAGGTTCATTGTACATAGCCAGCTCCTGTCACTTCCATCTTTACCTTTTTAGTGATAGGAACTTTGTCGTTCCCTTATTTCACCCTGCTTTTGATCCTGCTGCCCCTTACTTTGCGGTTCCTCTACATGTGGCACACCCTCCTCCAGCATCTCCTGCACCCGTAGCACCTGTAGCCCCTGCTGACCCTGCACCAGCGTCACCTCCGTAGGTGATACTCGACATTCCGCTTAGCTCCGAGAGCGACCCTTCAGAGGCCACCAGCTCAGCATCGTCCTCCTCAGGACCCAGTGCAGACTACTCACCAGCTGGGCCTGGCATGGCCAACAGCTATCTGACTGAGTAGGTCAGCAGTAGATGATGTTGTATAGCGTGACCTTCTTTTAGTAGCATGCAGCTTTGGGTCATAGACTTAGTAGTAGATTTTGAAATGTCCTCTAAGGACCATGAAGGATCGTTTTGACTGATACGAGCCTTATGTCTTTTTGGTACACTGGCCCCACTTATGTATCCAGTTTTGAAACTTGTACATAAACTAAAGCAGTGGCTCCTTATATATATATATATACACATATACAATTGACGGTATATATGTTATTTGTTCTTATCCTTTTTGTTGTGATATATTAAACTCTGTCACATTCTTTTTATACAACGCTCAATTTCTTCTGTAATAAAAGAAAAAAAAAAAAAGAAGTGATATGAAAAACGAAACGTAAGCAAAGTATTAACACAGTAACACAATCTACTTAATTTTATGCTATGACTTAAGCATAACATTAAATTAGTAAGGTGTTACAAACACCATGTTCACTAATCACCAAGGGTGATTTTTAACTTATCCAAGTTGCAAGGTTTCAAGCTTTTATCATTAACATAACAAGATCTTACCTTGAATATCATAAAAGTTATCATTCTTTATCAAGTAATTACAAAGTTTCAATCTTTAAGAAAGTATGTGCCTCTAAAATTATGCTCGTCTTAAATATTCAATCTATATAAGATAACGATACGAGATACTAGCTTTAGGACTAAAAGCAGTCTTGTTCTTTATGAAAGTTGACAATTTTAATTATTCTAAGACCATCAAGGTCTCAACTTGATGATTTAAAGTTGTTTTACAGTCTAAAAGATTCCTACTTTATGAAATAATGATACAAGATATTAACTTTAGAATTAAAAAGTCTTGTTCTTTATAAAAGTTAACACTTTTATGACTCAAAAGTGACATTCTTGCTTAAAGCTTAAAACTTTACTCAATATTTTCATCTCAAGATTCAACCTTTACAAGACTAAAGTGTAAATTTATAACTTTATGACTTAAAGTTACCTTCTTGATTAAAGTTTAAAACTTTATGAAAGGACTTGTATTCAAGAGTCTATCTTTAAGATATGAAGTGACAAGTTATCATTTTTATAACCTAAAAAGGATTCATATTCCAGAAAGCTTAGTCTTTTACATATATTCTTGTCTTCAAAATAAGACCAAAAAACAAAAAACTTTATAAGAGCACAAAACTTGCGTCACTTTTAAGGTTGCAAGTAACAAACGTTTTAAAATTTCATGCATCAAGATTGTGTTTACTCTTGTCAAATCAAGAGAAAATGATAAAGATGACAATTTTTCCAATCATAAGCATCGTCATAAGAAGATAAACAACTTTCAACTCAAACACCACCAAGATCATCAAGACCTCGTGCATCAAGAAAGGAAAATAGAAACTTTGAAGCACTTAAAGAAAGAAGCTTTTGAAAAAATCAAAAACAACTCATGAACAAGAACATGAACATATTTTACCAAAAATAGAAACTTTTGCTTATGAAGAGCATGAAAGATTTTCTCAAGCTTTCACTTGAAGATCTTGGTCATGAGAGGAACCAAGCTTCAAGCTTTCTTGAGTAAACAAAAGAGAAGAGTAGAGATAGCTACTTAGTGGTAAAAATGGCATCCTTGAGGAAGGAGAAGAAAATGAAGAAGACTCCTCCTTGGTGGATGATGGTGACGGTTTGGCTTGGAAAGAATGAGAGCTCTTGAGTTCTCTTCAAAATGAGTCTTGTAGTGTTTAGATCTCTTCTCCAAAGACCAAAATATGTGGACTTTGAAGGGCTAAGTGAGAGTTTTGGTTATGATGGTGCTGGAGAAAGAAAGAAGAAGATGAAGAAGAAGAATGAAGAGAAAAGTGAGAGGATGAAAGTCTTTTAGAGAGAATGAGAAGTGTGAAAATGAAAATAGATGTGTGTGTGTTTGGCCATAACTTTTAGTGGGTGGGGTAGAAGATATTTTCTTAATTTTGAGCTAATTAAGATTTAGGGAGACAAATTAGATGATGGGGGAACAAAACATGTACAATATCTTACAAAAAGCAAACTTGTCTTATGCTTTTGTGCTTTTATGACACCACCTTTGCTTTATTGTCTAGTTGACTAAATTTGAATTTAATCATGTGATTAAGTGCTCTTTCAACTTAATTAACATGATTAAAGAAGGATTAGTGATTAATACACAAGAACATGATTAAGAAAATTAAGCTTGTAATTAAACTCAATTATCCTTAATTAATCTCGATTAAGCTAATTAAGGGTGATTGGTGCTTAATTAAACTATTGAGAGTTTGACTTGCTTAATTAGAGATTCTCTAACCTTAATTAAGCATTTTCTTAACTTTTCTTCTCATAATTACTCATAAACACTTCGTTAATTCCTTATTTAAGCCTAATATCATAATTTCTCATTAAGTGCCTAATTTCTCAGGATTATAGGTAATTTAGCACAACAGGAAATTGAGGATGTTACATTTCTCCTCACCTTTAAAAATAATTTTGCCCTTAAAATTCGTTACCTGTAAACAAGTCAAGATACTCGTTCTTCATCTTGGACTCCAGCTTCCACATATATTCTTCCATATTTCCTCTACCCTAAGCCACCTTGACCAAGGGTACTGTCTTATTCCTCAGCCGTTTTACCCCACGATCCACAATTCGAGATGGTGGTAGATTGAAGATTAAGTCCTCCCTTAACTATACACTTTTGGGTTCAAGTAGATGACTAGGATCGGAATGGTATTTTCTCAACTGAGACACATGAAAGGCATCATGAAGGTTTGACAAATTTGAAGATAAGGCCATTTGATATGCAATTGACCCGACACGTTTTTGAATTTAAAAAGGGCCGAGAATAGGGGCTCAACTTTTTGACCTTCATGGCTCTACTTATACCAGTTGTAGAAGTGATTTTTAGGAACACATATTCTCCTTCTTGGAACTTTAGAGGCTTTCTCCTTATATCAGCATAACTCTTTTGATGGCTCTAAGCCGTAAGAATTCTGTCCCTAATTCTTCTTATTTGCTCTATGGTCTGCCTCACAAGATTAGGTCCTAATAGGCTCCGCTCACTCAGTTCAAACCAACACAGGGGTGATTAACACTTACCCCATACAAAGCTTCACACGGTGCCATACCAATACTTGCTTGATGACTATTGTTATAGGCAAACTCAATCAAAGGTAAGTATCTATCCCAACTTCCTCGATTGTCCAACACACAGGCTCTCAACATGTCTTCTAAAGTTTGGATAGTTTTCTTTGACTGTCCATCCATCTGGGGGTGATAAGTTGTACTTAGGCAAAGCCTCGTGCCAAATGTCTTTTGCAAGGCTCCCCAAAATCTAGAGGTAAATCTCGGGTCCCTATCGGAGATTATAGTTGAAAGTACACCATGCAACCTTACTATCTCTCGGGCATATAGCTAAGCTAACTTTTCCAAAGGATGAGTAGCTCGAATAGGCAGAAAGTGAGTAGACTTGGTTAATCTGTCCACAATTACCCATATTGCATCAAAACTAGCTTGCGTTTTGGGTAAACCCATCACGAAGTCCATAGAGATACTTTCCCATTTCCATTCTAGGATCTCTAATGGTTGCAACATACCAAAGGGCTTTTGGTGTTCAATATTTACCTTTTGCCAAACTAAACACTTGGTCACCAACTCGGCAATGTCCCTCTTCAATCCCGGCCACCAAAACATTTTCTTAACATCCTGATACATCTTCGTCACACTAGGGTGTATGGTGAAATGGCTCTTGTGAGCCTCCTCTAACATCCTTCTCTAGAGGTTAGTACTCGCGGGTACACAAATTCTCCCTTCAAACCTCCATAGTCCACCTGCGCCCGACCAAAACCCTTCAAATTTCCTTATTCCACCAATGCTAGGGTTTTCAGGAAATCCTCTTCCTCACTTTGGACTTGAGCAATTTGGCTCTTGAAATCACTTGTCACCCTAAGCTGATTCAACTTTAAGCTATAGGGGTTTACCATCACTCCGAGGTTAAGATCTCTAAAGCTCCTTACTAGCTCATCCTCCTTGACTATCATCCATGACGCATGCAAAGATTTCCAACTTAGAGCATCAGCGACCACATTGGCCTTCCCAGGATGATAGTTTAACCCAAACTCATAATCCTTCAACAACTCCATCCATCTCCTCTGCCTTATATTCAACTCCTTTTTATCAAAGAGATACTTTAAACTCCTATGATCAGAAAACATCTCAAACCTCACACCATACAGATAATGTCTCCATATCTTCAGGGCAAATGTAACATCCGAAAGCTTTCATTAACCTTAAACCAATTTGTTCAGTTTTACCGAATAAGCAAGATTTGTTCAGTTTTACCGAATGAATGAGATTAATTAGGAATTTCTTTAGTAATTCTCTAAGGACAATTGAATACCAATTAGAAATATTAAAATTTAGAATATTTAACTTGAAACATATGAGATTTCATTGAAACTTTAGGAAAATTGTTTTACCGATTTAAAGGAATTTGGCAGGATTTCGATAAATTAAATTGTCGGAGCCGAACCAATAGAAATTATACTGTGAAAATGCCTGAATCAAGTAGCCAAGACTCAGCCACTTTCTCCCCTAAATGTGATGCTGCTTGTGTGATGAGGGAGAAAAGAAACTTGGAGCAACCCTCACCACTCAAGCACCATCCAAATCATCTTCATTCCTTTTTCAACAAACACATAAATTCCATCCTTCTCCCATGAATATTTTCAGCCTCCCTACAAATAGATGCAAACCAACCTCATTTTCCCACTTTCCTTCATCTTCTTCCACTTCCTCTCATCCCTAAGATCAAGCTCCAACCATCAACTTCACTCCAAGATCAAGTTCCACCAAGATTTTACACCACTAAGGTAGGAATTTCAACTTTCTCCTTCTTTTCTTTGATTTCAGGCTGTCTAGGGTCCTTTGTTCATCCATGATTCTGATGTTGTGAGGGGTGGGGATGATAAATTAAGATTGGTTTAAGGTGTATATGTGAATTTGAATTGAACATTGGATGGATTGATTTAAGGAAAACATGAATTCAAGAAGAACTCAAGAAGCTGTTAGGTTTTCCCCTCGACAGTTCGTACGGCTCCACCTATAGCCATTTAAATTTGATGAATCTATTTTTATATGAAACTAGACACTTAGGAATTTCCATACATATAAATTATAAGGTCATTGGATTAGTATTGAGTGACTTATGAATTTTGAACTGTGACCTAAAAATCTAGGTTTCCTACCTAGCAGTGCGTGTTGAGAGGGATGTAACTCATCCCACACACCTTCAAATCAAATGAAATTAGTCTTGTTTTAAAGCTAACATTAGGAGAACATCTCATAAAAATTTTAGAATTTTATCTTCTCCCAATTGCTCCCAATCATTCAATGAATTTGCCTTAAGTCCAAACTGGACTTATACAAGGCAATCCAGAATGATCATTTTTAGAAGTTTATATCTCAAGCTCTGCTTAGGTAAATGAGATGAAACTTTGGGAAATGAAAGCTTGTCCTGTTATCTTTAATTTGGTATAGGTTTCATGCAATTTCACTCATATTTTGAATTTAGGTGAATTTTTACTCTTAAGGGTGAGTTTCTGGCTAGTAATAGAATAGGCCAAGGTAGAATTTACTTATCTTGAGCTACACATATCAAAATGAGATGGGACTAAAAGGGTTGGAAACTAGACAACCAACACTATAACATATCAAAAATGCAGACCTAAACGAATTAAAATGGAATTTTCGTGAAATTTTTCAATTTCGGGCAGAATTGATTGAAGTGTGCAGAAACCTCTTTCTATATTGCAAATGATATTGTGATTTTCTAGTTATGAATACTATACTCTATGTTAGAGTTGTTGTCTAATTGGATGGTTTGGTTGCCGGCACTATTCATGGGGAGGCGGACGTGATCCGTTATGATGCCAAAATTTCGGCAGAATTTGCATTTGATATGAAAGGATAATGTATATATGCATTGTTCAAAGTAAAGTTGATATGTAAATGCTACCAATTATAAGAGTGAGAAAGGTTTCCATGTAACTTGGGCCAGCCTTGGAATAAGTTAAGAGGCATAGATCAGTAAGGGAGTCGGGGAAAGTAAACCTGGCAATCCTGTATAGGAACGAACTCGCTCCTAGAAAGCGGACTATTACCCAGGAGTTTTATGGCCAATAGACTCCTAGGGGACCAAGTGTGGAAAAATATGAGTTAAAGTCAAGTGCATTCATCATTTTTGCATATCCACAGTTTTGTTACCATGCTTTGAGTTGATTGCACTATTACCTGCTATATGATTAATTGCACTATTATATGCTAGATGTGTGCTTTTGTTTACTTTACAATTGCCACTTAATTATGTCAAAATATATGTCTTGCTGTTTATTTCTCTATTTAATTTTCCTCATCTCCTTAAGTAAAACTAAAATGTGTTTCTGGCTATGATTTCTCTAACTAATTGAGTAGAATATCTTGTTGATGTAACTTTTTCTTTTAATCAACCAAAAACCGAAACACCTGAGAATGATAGTGACGTCAGATTAGCGGAGATATGAATTCCTACTGAGAATTTCCATGAATTCTCACCCTACTGTTATTTTCCGTGTCATTCTCAAATCATGGCGAACGCGGCCACGAGCGTTCTGTTTATTGAGTTTCCAGATCTCCACATCCGCCTGGACCTGTTCCTAGACTTAGTGTACATATCAGGCAGTTGCTGTTTCCGCCTTTATTTCTTTTTCCATCGTGATTTTGTCGTCCCACTTATGAATCCTTCGTTTGACCTGGCTACACCATATATCGCCATCCCCTTGTATATGGCTCATCCATTCCCACCTCTACCAGCAGCAGCAACAGCACCACCCGCGTCACATCTTCAGCAGGTCTTCTCCATCTCTCTCTCTGAGGAGGAGGACCCATCCGAGGCTACCAGCTCATCCTCCTCATCATCTTTTGCACCAGACAATGGCTATGCCTTGGCCGATGCCAGCATGGCAAATGGGTTCTTCTCATCGGAATCCATTTAGGTGACTTCCGTAGTATAGTAGTAGATGATGTATAGAGTGGCCCTCTTTTGGCATTTTTGGGCCATAAGCTTAGCTTAGCAGGTGATGCTCATAGATATTTAGCACATAAAATATCCCATGGGGATCAGATAGGGTTCTAGTTCATAGTGTTAGGCCGATTCATTCTGTTTTAGCGGCCTCATTATTGTACCCTGTGCTTATGAAGCTCCATTTTGACAAACTCATGTATATATATATATATGGCATAGTTTCTGTATTCCAGTTTATTCCGCAAATTTTCTTTTGTTATAATGTGAAACTTACCATTTATTATACGTCTAAATTAAATAAACAAATAAATGGCTGATTTCCTTATGAGTCAATAACATCGAATTAATATGAAATAAATTAGACACCTACGCGTAATATCTAGCTCAGTAATATATTATAACTTAAGCATAGTATATTGTATGGTAGGTTGTTACAGCAAACACTACAGCCACTAACTCTAGGTCATGGGTTGGGTAGTTTACTTTGTGAGGCTTTAACTGCCTAGAGGCATAAGCCACCACGTTCTTATTCTGCATCAAGACACAACCTAAACCTCTTTCAGAGGCATCACAATAAGCCTCAAATGGTCAACTTGGATCAGGTAATACTAATACTGGGGTTGAGGTTAACTTTTCCTTTAGCTCTTGAAAGCTTTTCTCACAATCTATAGTCCACATAAACGGGGCATCCTTCCTCCTTAGCTTGGTTAAAGGCAAGGATATCTGGGAAAATCCTTTTATAAATCTACAATAGTAACCGACTAAACCCAAGAAACTCCTTATCTCAATTACCGAGGTTGGTCTCTCCTAATTCATTATAGCTTTAATTTTACTTGGATCCACAGCGATACCTCCTTATGTCACCACATGTCCTAAGAACTTTACTTCCTCCATCCAGAATTCACACATAGACAACTTAGCATAAAGCTTCTTTTCCCTCAAGATTCCCAACACAACCCTCAAATAGTTGAAATTAGTGTAATATACGAAAATAGCTTGAAGAAATTTTTTTTCCCTAACCTTTATACTTGAAAACTGAGTTTTTAAGTGCTGACTTACTCGCATACATATAGACATTGTTTCTCATATCGTGAAGTTACCAGAAAGACGTATGACAAAATTGAAATAACAAAGCATAATGCCATAAGCTAATAATGTAATTGTAACATCCTCAATTTCTTGTCGTGCTAAATTACCTCAGTAACCCTGAGAAATTAGGCACTTAATGAGAAATTATGATATTAAGACTTAATTAAGGGGTTAACGAAGAGTTTATGAGTTAACTCGGATGAGAAAAGTCAAGAGAATGCTTAATCGAGATTAGATAATCTCTAATTAAGCAAGTCAAAGCCTTTATAGCCTAATTAAGCACTAATCACCTTTAATTAGCTTAATTGAGTTTAATTAAGGTTAATCAAGGTTAATCGCAAGATTAATTCATATGATTAAATTCAAATTTAGTCAACTAGACAATAAAGTAAAGAATAATGTCATTAAAGCATAAAGCATAAGACAAGGTTATATTTTGTAAGAGATTGTACATGCTTTGTTCCCCCATCATCTAATTTGTCTCCCTAAACCTTAATTAGCACAAAATTAAGAAAATATCTTCCCCCCTACCTACATGAGACTTACGGCCAACAATACACAAACACACACATTCACTTTTCATTTTTCAACTTCTATTCTCTATCTAAGTTCCTACTCCTCCAACTTCTCTCTAAAATTCTCTCATCTTCTTCAATTCTTCCATTCTCCACCTACATAACCAAACTTTCTTCACTTAGCCCTTCAAGGACCTCATCTTTGGGTCTTTGAAGAAGAGATTTAAACACTACAACCTCCATTTTCACAAGAACTCAAGAGCTTCTCCTTCCTTCTTGAAATACCGCCACCATCATCATCAAGAGGAGCCATCATCTTCTTCTTCCTCTTCTCTTATTTTTGCACCATCTTCAAGAAAGGTAGTGATCTTCATCTTTTATTTTGAAGCTTGGTTCTTTTCATGACCAAGATCTTTAAGTGAAAACTTGAAAAAATCTTTCATGCTCTTCATGAGCAAAAGCTTCCCTTTTTGGAAAAATATGTTCATGTTCTTCTTCAAGTGTTCTTGATGTTTCTATTTTTGGTAAAATATGTTCTTGTTCTTCTTCAAGTGTTCTTGATGTTGCTAATTTTGGTAAAATATGTTCTTGTTCTTCTTCAAGTATTCTTAATGTTTCTACTTTTGGAAAAGTATATTCATGTTCTTATTCTTGAATGTTCTTGATGGTATCTTGCTTAAAGTTGTTCTTTTTCTTATGATGAGTTTATGATTAGAAAAGTTTCATCTTTAGATGTTTTTCATAATTTGATAACACTATGAACATCCTAAAAGCTTAAAGCTTTAAAAAGTTTGCTTCTTGATGCATAAAAAGTGGCGCAAGTTTGGTGCCTTCATAAAAGCCTTATTTTGTTTGTTTTGAAGACAAGACTACATGTAAAAGTTTAAGCCTTTTGGAATAATAAGCCTTTTTGAGTTAGAAAAAAATGATGTCTTGTCACTTTATGTTTCAAAGAATGATCCTTGGAAGCAAATCCTTTCATAAAGTTTTAAACTTTAAACAAGAAGGTGATTTTAAGTCATAAAGTTATAAGATTGCATACTAAGTCTTGTAAAGGTTGAACCTTGAGATGAATTTATTAGTAAAATTCCAAGCTTTAAGCAAAAATAGCATTTTTGAGTCATAAAGGTGCTAACTTTTATAAAGATCAAGACTTTATAACTTTAAAGCTAATGTCTCATATCACTAGTTGATAAAGTAGGAACCTTTTTAATTTAGAGACAACTTTAAATCATAAAGATGAGATCTTGATGGTCTTAGAATAATTAAAAGAGCTAACTTACATAAAGAATAAGACTTTTTAGTTAAAAAAAGCTAATAACTTGTATCATTATTTCATGAAGACCAAATCTTTAAGATAAAAGCTTGAAACCTTGTAACTTGGTTAAGTTAAAAACCACCCTTGGTGTTTAGTGAAATGGTGTTGTTGGGTTCATGATGTGGTTATGCATTGATATGACCCAAGGATTAGAGGGATCTCGAACTCCATGGGAACAGAAGTATGATCAGGGCCTCTAAGCATACCATGAACTTAGGAATCACTAAGTGCACTATCTCAAGGAAAAGAAACAATCACATACTTTAATTAATTTGAACAAGTGTTCCATAAGACATGAACTCAAGTCAAGAATAATTTCCTATGAGAACTAAGTAACTAAAAGACCACATACATATATCTTAACTATGTGATTCTCTCATGGATAACCATGAGAAATCATGTGATGATTCATAAGATTCTTCACAAAAATGACACAATTATAAACCCCTTTAGGGTATGAATGTATGATGCTATTCGGCATGATGAATGACAAGTTTGATTGAGCTTTGTCTCATGATTGAATGATAAGTGTGATGAGATGATGTAGATATGATGAACTGTTGGTTGAAAGTTTATGATTGGCATTTTGGGGAAGCTCTGATCTAGCCGTTATGCTGCCGGATTTCCGTCAAAATTACGGACTTAGTCATATCATTGCATGTGTCTAGTCAAAGAAGTATTATGCATGTAAAGTATAATGATGAGAAAAGAATTAATGGAACATGACCTTTCAATCACTTCAGTAAGGGAAGTGAGAGACAGCTATCCACAAAGACTCAAGGAACCTCTATGAGGGAGGTAAGGGTGATATGGAGGACCCTTCAACTTAGGGGTAACCAATATCGGCTTAGTCTGATTTGGTTTAGTCTTTAGCGATCGAGCAGTCACGGAATGAGCTGATGTCCAAAAGCAGTCTATTTCAAAGGAAAGTAAAGAATGTTAAGTATGTGTTAAAAATGAATATAAAGTCAAGTATAACCATGGTTAAGTCTATGATGATGCATGTCTGTGCATGTGTTTATATCGTCCATTTGCATTATGAATGTTTATTCTACACTTTACTATGTATGTTTAGTTATGATGATGTAGTTATGATGTTAAGTTTAAAAGCAACCCGCTTTGGGGTTTAAATTTTCAAAATCATTAAAATTGAACTTATATCTATCCACTGTTTTTACAATTAAACCTGAAGTGGCTGGGATGATGACAATGACACAGTGTTTGTCTAGTCGCGATCCTACTGAGAAATCTAGTATTTCTCACTCCTACATTTACGTGTTGTCTTCAGAGGATGTCGATGTCGGGCATAGTGGTGATCTTCATTGAGTTTCCAGTATGGCGTTGGCGCTTCGACCCGGTACTGAACGCCTTAGTGATGTCTATGAGCGCAACAATGAGGGTCTATATCTTCCTCAATCGTCCGTTTCAGACTCCTGTGATGAGCCCATTTTTCCGACCACATCAGCCATTTGGTGGGGTTACCTTGGATGACATCCATCCTTATTTCCAGCTGCCAAGGTACCCCACTGACAACAAGACCTATAACGTTCGAAAAATTTTATCGTTTTTAACCAAGTTGTTCGATTTTTATCAAATGATTGAGATTAATTAGAATTTGATTAAGTATTTAGTTAAAGCCAATTAAGTATCATCTAGAGAGATTAGATGTAAGGAAATTAGATTAAAAACATAGGAAACCTCAGAGGATTTTCCTAAAACCAATTTACCGATTTAAAAGAAATCGGTAAGATTTCGGTATTTTAAACTGTCAGAACCAAATCAATAGAAATTATAATGTGAGAACCCTAGGATGGATGGCCAAGATTCAGGCAACTTACCTTTGCAAATGGTGCAATCTCAGCCCTTCATATGGGCAGCCAAGTCAAGTTGTAAGAATAAGACACATCCACGAATCAAAAGCTAGCTTCCTTCAAAAGTTTTCATTTTTTTTCTCTTTCCTACTCCCTTGTAAATCTCGGCTATAAACTGCTGATTGCTTCTTCATCTTTCTTCTTCTTCATCTCATCTCATCTCATTTCATCTTCATCTCCATCAAACCTTCAAGCTTCAACAAAAGTTTTTTAATCCAAGACACAAAGCTAGCAAGATTACACTTAGGAAAGGTAGGAATTCAACTTATATTCTTATTTTCTTTGGATTGGGGCTGATTGGAACTCCTCCTTCTTTCATAATTCTAATGTTATCTTGAGTAGAGATGATAAATTAAGGTTAATTTTGTATCTATGATATGATTTGGATTGAAGTTGGAATGGAAGAACTTGAAGATAAAAAGAAGCCAAGTACTGTTGGGTGAAAAACCCTACGGCGTCTGTACGTTCATCTCGTACAGACCGAAATCCAGTCATCAAAACTTGATGGGTCTAATTTACATGAAACTAAACATCTAGGGCTTTCCAACCATATAAAATATAGAGCCATTGGATTAGTATTGAGTGAGTTATGAATTTTAAAGTTTAGCCTAAAATTCTAGGCCCTTTTCTGGGCAGCATGAGTTGAGAAGAGTATAACTCACCCTACAAAACTCCAAATTGAGTGCCACCAGCTCTATTTGAAAGCTAACATGTAGATGAACATTCCATAAAAATTTTAGAGCTAGATTCATTCCCAATTGTTCCCAGTATATTGATGAAGTTACCTTAAGTCCAAACCAGACTGGAATAGGGCAGTCTAGAAGGGTCTACTTACGGGGCTTATATCTCGAGTTATGCTTATTCAAATGAGGTGTAACTTATTTCAAATTTCTGTTAGATTTAATTTGGTATAAGTTTCATATGATTTGACCTAGGTTTCTATTTTTGACGAATTTTTACTTCTAAGGATGCAATTTGGGCCAAGAGTAGGACAGACTAAGGTAAAATTCAAATAACTTGAACTACACAAATCAAAATGAGATAGGACAAAAAGGGTTGGAAACTAGATACACAATATTATAACATGTCCAAAATTTAAGTCTAAGTAAATTGAATAGAAATAATGGTGAATTTTACAAAATTCGACCAGAAGAGGGTGGAGTAAGCAGAAACCCTATTTTACATTGGCACACCATATGATTGATATTGTTGCTATAACTTGCTGTTTTATATTGAATTGAATGCTTAATTGATTTTACTGGTAGCCTGGCACTATTCACGGGGAAGCAGATTCAATCCGTTATGCTCCCAAAATTTTGGCGACGAATTCAGATACCTTATGAGATATTTGTATGAATGCATGATGTTCAAGTAAGATAATGTTAGTTGTGCATGCAATTTATGAAGGTTATAAAGGATTCCATATTACTTGGGCCAGCCCCTGAATAAGTTTAAGGTGAATAGATTAGTGGGAAAGTTGGGGAAAGTAAACTCGGCAATCCTGTATAGGAACGAGCTTGACCCTAAAAAGCAGACTATTACCCAGGAGTATATGGCCAAAGACTCCCAAGGAACCAAGAGTAGAAAATATAAGTTGCATAAGTTGAAAATCTCCAAAGGCTACATGTAACACCCTACCAATTTAATGTTATGCTTAAGTCATAGCATGAAATGAAGTAGATTGTATTACCGTATTGATACTCTGATTACTAATTACTTACCATGTCACGTCTCTCTTTTTTTTTTTTTTTAATGGGCGAGACGATGCGCTGTATATAACAAACGTAATAAAGTTTAATAAAACACAACAGAAGAGGTAAGAATAAGTAATACATCGTCAACTGTATACACATATATATATAGGTCGGAAGCCAACACTTTAGTTTATATACAAATTCAAAATAGGATACATAAGTGGGGCCGGTGTAATCAAAAGACATAAGGCCCATGTCCATCAAAATGATCCTATGAGGTCCTTAGAGGACATTTTAAACTAACCGATATACATGTGGCTAAGTTTATGACCCAAAGCTGCACACTGCCAAAATAGGGCCATGCTGTATAGTAGAACTCTCGGCCGAGATCTACTCGGTCAGATAGCCACTGGCCACACTGGGCTCGGCTGGGGAGTAGTCCATACTAGGTCCCAAGGAGGAAGACGATGTGTAACATCCCCAATTTTTGTCTAAGCTAATTAGCTCAGTGATCCTGGCTAATTAGAGAGATTAACGATTAACCGAGGCTTAATCGGCTAACCTCGATGAGCAAGAGCTTAGTGAATTGAGTCAAGTCAATAATTGAATCATAATGCACTAAATGGTTTAATTAAAACCTAATTATTCGAACTCCATTAGTTCATAACTTAGAAATATAATTAAGGTAATCCAATCCCATTAATTAAGTACAAGACAATTATTCTACCTTACCAATTGAGATAGGTTAATTCTTATACCCTAATTACATAATTCATAAGATCAATTCTTTTAAAAGGAAAAATGTCTTAAAGATGTAATTAACCGAAATCGGTTAAAGAGCAATTTAACTAATCAAATTGATTAACAACTTAGGTAATTCTAATAGCTTTGAAGATTTAAAAATTTCTCTTAATTGATGCACCAAATCTTGGTCAAGGACAAGAGCAAAATCCAACCATCAATTTGTCTTCTCATCATGCACCATTAGATTAAGAGTCTAGGCTAGTAGTATCTCTTTAGTCAAGACAAGAGAAGTACCTTCCTCCCTTAGGATTATGCCACTTGGAGTGATCATATTCACCCAAGCCAATCCCAAGAGTGGTCATGCCTTTAACCACTTGAGAAAACACTAAATGGTCTTTAACCAAGTGCCAAGACTCAAAGAAAACACAACTCACCCTTTTACCCCAAGGTTCCTAACCCTTTTGCTTGAAAAAGAAGTAAAACTCACCTACTCACTCTTACTTGTTAGAGAAGCCAAACCAATCAGTCCCCCCTCACCCATTTTGCGCCCCAAACTAGCCCTCCCACTCCCTCATTTGTGATTTTCATCCTCTCACTACAAGCCCAAGCTTCCACCTCTCTCTAAACTTCATTCTAGCTCTTTTGTTCTTCCAACCTTTCTTGTTCCTCTTCTCTCTTTCTCACCTCATCCAACTCTCTTTCCTTTCATCACCATCACAAACCCTTCAAGGACCACCCTCTTTGGTTCTTGAGGAAGCAAAACAAACACTCATTTAGCCCCATTTGCTAGCTCAAGAGGAAGGAGGCCATCTCCAACCACTTTCATCCTTCAAGCTTTCAAGAGAAACTCATTTGGTAGTGACTCTAACCCCTTTCTCTTCTATGTTTTTCAAGCTCTAGAACTCTTAAGCTCTCCATAGCTAGGTGGTTTTAGGACTTGCTTTAAAGGCCTCATGGCTATGCTCTTGTTATAAGTTGTTTGTGATTGTTGCTCTTCTCTTAGAAAATGACTTTGGATGCGCATTTTGTTTTATGTTGAACCTAACTTTTTAGAACTCAAAGTATTGATTTTTACAAAGATCTCAAAGTATAAAAGTGGTTTGGAAATATAAAATGGTCACTTCAAGAAAAGACTTAATGTTCTTACAAGAAAACTCCTTGAAACCAAAATCGTGGAAACTGGAAAATTCTGGCAGTCTGTATGGCGCAACCAATAACTCTTTCAATATAACTCCAAATGGAACGAAACTAATTTTATGTGAAAATAGACTCATAGATATTTTTATACATATAAAATACGTGAAATTTGGCTTTAAAATGAGGGAGATATGATTTTTCAAAGTTGGCTGTTCCCGGATGAATTTCTGTTCGAGCAGTATGTAATAAAACGTGCAGAACTCAAGTTATACAGAAAATTTTTTAGTGGGACCAAGTTTGTTAGAAAGCTAAGACATAGAGGAATATCCCCATAAAGCAGTTTTGTCAGATTCCATGTGAGGAACTCCCAGTGGAGTTGACAAGCCACTGACCTGAGTTAAACTTTCAAGTCTGAACAATCAGAATAAAATGTGCATAACTCAAGCTACAAAATGAATTTTTGAGTGGGGTTTGTTTTGTTTAAAAATAGACTCAGAGGAGTATAATCATACCAAAATTCGAAGCAAAAAAGTAAAAGGTGAAATTATGGTGAATTTTTAAATTTACTGACCCACTATAAAAGTAAAAACTGGTTATGGTAAAAGTTAAAGAATAAGGAGAAATAAGCTCTAAAACATTAAGACCCCTACATTAAGTATTGAAAAACCTTCATAATTCAACTTAAAAGTTTCAAAAAGGATAATGGATGAAATTGGCCCTATGCCTAATAAAAGAATTTATGCAAGAAGCAAATCAATTAAAAGCTTGTACCCAAGTTTACTAAGCTAAGCTCATAAGACTTTGTGTGATATATATGCCTCTATGTGTCAATATAATGACAATGATATGATATGATGATGATCATGATGATGATGAAATGATATGATGATGATGATTATGATAGTGATACAATGATGATAAGAATGATAATGATATGATGACGATGTGATAATGAATGATGATGATATGAATAGGATATGTTGATGATATGATGTTTAATGATATACATAAAAGGATTAATAAATATGAACACCCTGGGGACGGCAATATGTAACGCCCAAAGGTAATTGATAAAGGAACCACATTTAGGGACGGCAATACATAACGCCTAAATGTGGAAAGAATTAGAACAATTTTGCATCATAAGCTTTAATAAGAAAAGGATGAACTAAGAGTATGATCCTTCAAAAGGGAAGGTGACCTAATTTAAGCTCCCCTCACCCATGACTCATATGAGGCATGGCATGACCCAGCTAGTGTAAGTACCGAAATTCTATGGTGGCGACGGCCACGGTATGAGATCATTACCACTTATGTTTAGTGGGTGAAAGAAAAAGAAAAGGACCTAAGATAAAGGTTAAGTAAAGAAAAGAAAGGGACTTCGGTCCAAGCCCTTGAAGGGAAGAAGTTAAGAGAAGCTTATAGCACAGTCATACATGTTTTATATAATTATACTTATGCCCATGTATGCTATGATATAAATGATTAGAGAGTTTGTTAAAATTGAATCCGCTTCGGATATTCATGTTTTCGAAAACCTAAGAACAGAACCTTATGAATGCTCACTATTTTCATTAATAAAACCGAAGTGGCTGGGACGATGACGATGACACTTTCGTGTCGGGTTCGAGTCCTACTGAGAAATTCCATTTCTCACCCTAGTTATTCTTCCGCATCGTCACTAGATCTCGATGGCGCATCCGGTGGAGTGGAGCATGGATCCCCCACACTGTGAGCAGGCGTATGACGTGGGATGTCAGACAATGCTGATGTGGACTTGTAGTTGTCGTGGCTCTGCATCTTCATACATTCCGTTTTGCGACGAACGATGTTAATTTAAGTTTGTATCTAGTATTTGTATCATGGCACGACCATGAGCCTCCTTTGATGTAATGCTAATATATATATATATATATATATATATATATATATATATATATATATATATATATATATATATATATATATATATTATGAACCCATATGAATGTAATGGTTAGTTATTTAATGCAATGTATTGGTGAATTATTATTTGTTTACCTTTCTCATGTTCTATGATTTTCGGGTATGTATTTTATGCGATACGCTCTTTCTCTATCTGTCTTCTCGCTCAAGGCTTTACTTTCCAAAATACTGCAAAGCGATGATGTATTTCAAAAAAATATATATATATTACCGTATTTTTCGCGTAACTTAATTTCAAGTGAAATTTAGTTTTCCACGAGCATAAGTAACAACTAATAAAACGCCATAATATGACTTAAGCGTAGTATGGGTTTATTAGAGTATTACACGATGAGCCGGTAGCCTCCAAAGGATTGCTCTCAAAACTAAGCCGAATGTCTAGAACCATCTGCGGAGGTGACTTAGGCAGAGGACTGGCAGGTGCGGTAGGTATTGTAGGTGTTGGAAGTGCAGGAGGAGGGTGTGCCACATGCAACGGACCACAAAATAGGGAGCAGCAGGATCAAAAGCAGGGTGAAAAAGGAGAACAACAAAATTCCTATTGCTAAAAAGGTAGAGACGGAAATTGCAAGAGCCGGCGATGTACAAAAAATCCACTATAAGGTCATGGTGTAGCTGTAGGTTGGGAATCTCAATAAATAGGGTGGCGGTCGAGTCCATCTCCAAGGTTTGAGAATGATGCGGAAATGCAAAACGAGGTGAGAATTTAAAGAAATTCTTAGTAGGGTTTACATATGGTATTTAACTGACGTCACATTCATTCTTAGTTGCCTCGGTTTTTATTTAATTATAAAAACATGGGTTCAAACTAAGCTATCCATATTTAATAAGTTTAAGAAAACGTCTAATCTGAGGCAAGGTTCAGTTTTACTTAAGACAATATAGGAAATAGAATAAACTATTAAGTAGTGATACAGCATAATGAGCAGAATAAACAATCATACAGTAATAGATAAATGTAATAGTCAAACGGTAAACAACATATAATAACTATTCAATGCAACCATGTAAAATCTCATTCTTGATTTTGTCTTCATAAACTTTTCCATCACTTGGTCCCCTGGGAGTTCTTGGCCATTTAGGCTCTTGGGTAATAATCTGCTTTTCAGGATTGAGCTCGTTCCTATACAGGAATTCTGGGTTTACTTTCCCCGACCTTCTCACCGATCTATTCCCCTTAACTTTAATCCGGGGCTAGCCCAAGTATTATGGAACTTTCATTATAATATAACCTTTAGGTTTATCATATCATCATAACATAACCTTTATGAACTTCTTTCAAATGCACATGAATTTGCATGTAGATTATAACTCATGCATAGACTTTATTGAAATTTCGGCAACATAACGGAACATGTCCACTTTTTCATGAATAGTGCCAATACTCATAACATCAAATTTTCTAAAAAGTCATAACACTTTATTCATATTTCAAACATCTAATTCATGGCACAATTACTGCAATTAAAACATGGTTGTTGTCTCAACACTTGCATTCAACTCGGTTTTTGTAAATCAGGCCATAATTTCTATTTAACTCATCTAGACCTCAATTTTGGATATGTTAAAGTGTTATGTGTCTATTTTCTAACCCCTTTGGTCCCATCTAATTTTGATAAATATAGCTCAAGTTATCTAAATTTTATCCCAGTCTGCCCTGTGGCTGGCCAGAATTACACACCTAAAAGTAAAAATCCACTAAAAATTGAAAACAAGTTCAAATTATACAAAATTGGTATCATTTTAAAGTTAACAGGACAAGCTTTCATTTGTAATAAGTTTCATTTCATTTAATTTAGTATAGCTCAAGTTATAAGCCCCTAAATTCGACCTTCCTAAACTACCCTATTTTGGCCTAGATCAGACATAGGGCAACTTCTTTGAACATTGAGAGCAAATGGGACCATATATAACTCAGAATTTCTTTATGGGATGTTCTTCTATATGTAAGCTTTCTAACAAAGTTAGTTTCATTGAATTCCAAGTCGTAGAGGGTAAGTTTTGCCCTGAACAACCTAGTCTGCTCATAATCAATCTCAAAAACCTAGGTCAAACTTCCAAAATTCATATCTCTCTTAATACTAATCCAATGGCCTTATATTATATATGTATGGAAAGATCTGAATGTCTAGTTTCATATAAAAATAGTTTCATTGGATTTAACATGGTGTAGGTGGAGCCGTACACTCCACCATACAGACTGCCGAGGGAGTTTGGTCTTCCAGCCCCTCACATCTTCCTATCCTCACCCTTTCCTACTCCTTAATCAAATTTAACACCAAAACCAGCCAACAACTAGCCAAAGATCATCATATTCATTCACTAATCACATCAAGAAGTGAGAAAATAAAACCAAAATCAGCCATCCACAGTCAGAATAATAAGAACAAAATTGAACCTCTACCTTTTTGGAGTGTGATTTTGCTAGGTTTTGAAGTTTGAATTGATAGAACCTTGTTAAGCTTGAAGGAGTGATGGAGTTGGTTGAGAGGAGAAGAGAAGAAGAAGGCTGAAATCAAAGGAGAGAGTGGCGCAATTAGTATGGGAATAAGAGAGAAAAATCTGATTTAAGCATTGAAGAGATAGTTGGCTTTGTGAGTTTTGATTGGTTGAAATTTTGTGGGTAAAGTTCAGCCATTTATCCCTCTTTTGTGGCTAGATTATTTTCCATTTTGCCTAAAAAGGGGAACTTGCTTCCATTCTATCTAAAATCAGAACTCGTCTCCATTCTGCTTAAAGTCGGAACTCATGTCCATTTTATTTGAACTTAGGGATCAATTCGGAGGTCGGAACTCGTGCCCATCTTATTTGAAACTTGGAAATAAATTCAGAGATCGAAAATCATGTCCGTTTTATTTGAAACTTGGAGCTGAAGTCGAAGGTCGGAAATCATGTACAATTTATTTGAAATATGAAGTCGGAGGTCGGAACTCGTGGTGGATGTTACACTACATGCATTTTTCCATTTAACATATATATGCTCTGTTTATGAATTTCTAAGTTAAGGTCATAGTTAACTGTATATTCCTTGTGTTATATTACTGTTTGCCTATGGTTACTGTTTCAGCTTTGTTAGTGTGCCTGTTAAATATATTTGTATTGCTCTAATTTAAAATTTAGCCTTGTTTCGGGTTCTCTTTTCTACAATTTAAGTTAAGTTGAAAATTATGTTACATTTAAAATTAAGAAAAAAAAACTAGGAATGACGACAATGACAGATGTGTATAGAATTAGGATTCCTACTGAGAAATTTTTATTTCTCACCCTACTGTATGTTTCTGCGTCATTATCGGATCATGGTAAACGCGGTGACTGGCATTCTCTACATTGAGTTCCCTGACTTGCACCTTGACTCGTTTTTAGACTCTATATATATATATCTGGTAGCTGTCAGTTCTATTTCTACTTCTTTTTCCGTAGGCATTTTGCCGTCCCATTGACTCACCCGCTTTTTCACCCCTCCGCACCTTATATTGCCATTTCGCTCTATATGGCACATCCCTTCCCACCTCCAACAGCAGCCACAGCAGCAGCCCCTACAACACCACCGGTGGCATCACCTCTACAGGCTCCCTTCATCTCATTTTCTGAGGAGGAGGACCCTTCTGAGGCGTCGAGTTCATCATCATCATCTTCTGCACCCAACAGTGGCTATGCCCCGACAGATGCCAGCATGGCCAATGGATTCCTTTCCTCGGAATCCATTTAGGGAGCTTACGTAGTGATGTGACTCCGGCAAGTATATTGGATCGTACAAGTAATAAAGTGATGAGACAAGTATCATTCCCACGAGGATAGATCAAATACCGGATAGTTTAAGGGATGAATATTTGGAAAGAATGAAATTATGGATGTAAAGAAATTTAAAATAAAAATAAGAATTTAATAAATATGACAAATAGTAACCAGGACGAATTCAAGAAAGGTTGGCTAAATATAATGGAATGAACGCTAGGGCTAATTAACTTTACCTATTGTAGATGTAACACCCTACTAATTTAATATTATGCTTAAGTCATAGCATGAAATTAGGTAGTTTGTGTTACCGTGTTAACATTCTGCTTAAATTTCGTGATTAGTATCACAAAGCAGTCAAAACAGCGTGCTGTCATATAATAGACGTGAATAGCATTATAAAAAGTAATAAAGTTTAATACAACATAACAGGAAAGATACGAATAAGTGATACATATATGTAGGTCAGAAGCCAACGCTTCAGTCTATACATATATATATATATATATATATATATATATTAATAGCAGATGAAATAAAGGAACAGTAAAATTCCTATTGCTACAAAGCAGGGGCAGAACTAGCAGGAGCAGGCTGTGTGCAATGAGTCCAACTTGGAGTCATGGTGAAGCTGCAGGTCTGGGATCTCAATGAAAAGAGTGGCCGTTGAGCCCTTCGCCAATGTCTAAGAATGATGCGGAAAATACAGAACGAGGTGAGAATTTCAAGAAATTCTTAGTAGGGTTCGTGTATAAGGGTTGTCTGACGTCACATACATCCTCAGTTGCCTCGATTTTTATTTAATTATAAAAACATGTGTTCTGACTGAAATATCCATTTTAATGAGTTCAAGAAAATATCTAGTCCGAGGCAAGGTTCAGTTTTACTTTAGAAGGCACAAGAAGCAGAACAGATTACTAATAATGATACATAGAATAATAAACAGGATAAATAAACAAATGGCAGTAAATAAATATAATAGACAACTATAAATATCTTGACATAAATATTTCATGTAATCATGCATTCATATAATCATGCAGACTCATTCTTGAACCTTCCATCATAAACTTTTCATTATTTTCCATAACTTAGTCCCCTGGGAGTTCTTGGCCATTTAGACTCTTGGGTAATAGTCTGCTTTTCAGGATCGAGCTCGTTCCTATACAGGAATGCCGGGTTTACTTTCCTAGACCTTCCCACCGATCTATTCCCCTTAAATTCTTATCCGGGGCTGGCCCAAGTAGCATGGAACTTTCATAGTAACATAATTCTTATCATAACTTTCATAGCTTTCTGGAAATTGCACATGCATTAACATGTAATTCATAACTTATACATGGATTCTACCGAAATTTCGGCAGTATAAGGGAACGTGTCCACTTCCCCATGAATAGTGCCAGCACATCAGAACACCAATTCATCATAAAGGTCACAACATTGCACATATACTTCAATATTGGACTCATAATAACATTAAACTCATTAAGGCAGAGTTTCTGCCTCAGTATAGTCAACCAACCCGGTTTTTATAATTCAAGCCATAATTTCTATTTAACTTGTTTGGACCTCAATTTTGGGTATATTAAAGTGTTATGTGCCTATTTTCTAACCTCTTTGGTCCCATTTAATTTTAATATCTATAGCTCAAGATATTTAGGTTTTACCCCAGCCTGCCCAGTGGCTGGCCAAAATCAGACACCTAAAAGTAAAAATCCACTATAAATCAAAAACTAACTTATATTATACGAAATTGGACTCATATTAAAGCTAACAGGGTAAAGTTTTATTTACAAAAGGTCCCATTCCATTTGACTTAGTAGGGCTTGAGGGCCCCGAATTCTGACCTTCCTAAACTGCCCTGTTCTGGCCCGATTTGGATATAGGGCAACTTTCTTGGATCACTGGGAGCAAACGGGACCTTATCTAATTTTGAAATTTTTATGGAATATTCCCCTATGTGTAAGCTTTCTAACAAAGTTAGTTTCACTCATTTTCAAGTAGTATAGGGCGAGTTCTACTCTAAACAACCCAGTCTACCCAGAATCAGAGTCAAAACCCTAGATCGAAATTCAAAAATTCATATCTCTCTCAATACTAATCCAAAAGCCTTATATGATATATGTATGGAAAGCCCTAGATGTCTAGTTTCATATAGAAATGGTTTTATCAAATTTAATCGGCTATAGGTGGAGGCATACACTCTGCCGTATGGACTGCCGAGGGTTTTTATTTCTCCAGCCTCTCAACTCTTCCTATTTTCATTCTTTCTTGCTTCCAATTCGGTTTTAGCCAAACAAACAGCCCAAAGCCAATCACATATCATCATAATCATTCATTTAACACATCAAAGATTGTAAAAATAATCCAACCTCAGCCAGCCAAAACCACAGAATTGATGCAAGAATTAAACCTCTACCTTTGTTATATGTGATTTTTGCTTAATTTTTGGGGCTTGGATGTGCAAGACTTGATTAGGCTTGATGGTTGGCTGGAGTTATCTGAGTGAAGAAGAGAAGAAGAGGGCTGAAAGGGGAAGAGAAGAGGCATAGTCTGATGGGTGAAGAAGGAGCAGAAAAATCTGATTGAGGGAATATATATATAGGTGGCTTCTTGGCTTGTGATTGGTGGCTTCTTGTATGGCTGAAATTCAGCCAAGCCTCCCCCATGATTTGTGGCCAAAGTGGCGCCACATTTGGGTGTTAAGTGGCTGACTCAGCCACTCAAGGTGGGGTAAAAGAATTGAAATTCTATTGGTTCGGTTCCGACAGTTTAAAATACTGTAATTTTACCGATTTCCTTTAAATCGGTAAATCGGTTTTCAATAAAATTTTATGAAATCTCCTATACTTTTAACTTAATTCCCTCATATCTAAACTCAAGTAATTGCTAATCAATTGATTCTAAATAATTATTTAAACGAATTTTAATTATTCTTAATTATTCGATAAAATCGAATAATTAGGCGAAAAATGATAAAAGAATTTTGGTGGATGTTACAGTAGACGCATTACCTATGAATTTCTATTAATCCGTTTTATTCTAATTGACTCACGGTCGGTTCCCCTTAATTTATTCCTAGCCTCTCTCGAGGTCAAGCAATACTCTTTATCCTAAACTGATTGCCTAATCTCTTAGCACAAACTAATCTAGGAAAAGGTTGAAGTTCTATGGGTTCCTATGTTGACCGCATGAATCGTGTTTGTCTATCTCTAGTTTTTGCTCAGCTCATGGTGTTTATGTTCAGAAGCTTTATCTACAAACCCTATCTCTAGTTATTGCAAACCAACGAATCAATTGAATGGTGGCCAATCACTCAAAAGTATTAAGCACAAACAAAAACACTAAGCAATTGAAATAGAAACAAGATTAACATTAATCCATAAAGAAATTTGTCATACAAAAGGGTCCATTAATACCCTAGCAAGAGAAATTTAGTTCATGCCTAAAGAAAATAAAACAATAACAGAGTATAAAGATGAGGAGATAGAAAAACAGAGAGCCATGGAGAACTCTGGCTAGAAACAAGGAATTCAGGAAAATTTGGATCTCTCCGTGTTGATGATTAAGCGCCGAAATCCTTGAATCTTTACCTTCAATCTCTTTGGAAGAAGTCTTCTATCTTCGGAAGGGTGTGTAAGTGTCTAGGGATCCTTTTTAACTCTTAGCTCGATTGGATAATCTGCTATAAACGGGCTTGCGCTATAACGCAAACCTCAATTCTTGGCTCATTTGCGAAATCCGGTGGCGCACTATAGCGCACTAGGTTGCGCTATAGCGCAACAAAAATTGTTGACAGAGTCTACGAACACGGCAGCATGCTATAGCGCGCTTGGTTGCGCTATAGCGCAACATAAAACCTTGGGAATTTGACAAAACGGGAGCGCGCTATAGTGCGATAGGTTGCGCTATAGTGCAACATGAATGTGGCATTTTCTTCCTTATGCGGCAGTGCGTTGTAGCGCACTAGCTTGCGCTATAGCGCAAGGTGCTGAGTCTGAATTCATGGCTTGGCCTCTTCTAACTTCGTTTGGGCCCACTTGCACCTACAATAAATCAAATAAACCCAAAATAAGTATCTAAACAAATAACAGAAAATAATAAAAGGCTAAAAATATGAATTAACCCAACTATATACTAAAATACAACAAAAACAAAAGCTAAATTAAACAACCATAACTCAAATTCAACAAAAACTAACTAAAAATATGACTCACCAAATAGAGTTATCATGTAGTGCAGCAGGAGGAGGTGTATAGAGTGGCCCTTTTTTTGCCAATTTCGGCCATAGGTAGATGGTTAGTGGATGGGGTTAGCATATGAAATATCTCATGGGGTCATATAGGGTTTGTTTTATAGAGACGACCGAATTATTTTGTTTTAGCAGCCTCATCTGTTATATGCCTTGTACTATTTATGTATCTTTTTGGCAAACTTTAGAATAGACATCTATGTACATGTATATATGACATGGCTCATTAATTTCTGTATATTTCGCAGGTTTATTTCTATCAAGATATAATCCCATTATTTATTCTACAGCCAAAAGAAATAAATAGATAAACAACTAACTCCATATGAGTTGTTAAAATTGAATCAGAAATTAAATTAAAGTAGACAACTATACGTAATAACTTATCAGGTAATATATTATGACTTAAGCATAGTATCTTGTCTTGTAAGGTGTTACAAGACTGACTCAGATACCCATCTGACTCCAACCATTTCCTTGAATTCTGAACCTTCGGAGCCTTCCCACCCAAGCTATCATGCGGAGACTGACCCATATGAGCCCTCTGTCCAAATGCGTGATCGTTTGACATCGACTTCGTCTTTTTCAGTAGTTCCTCGTCACACTCCACCCTCGGTTCGCGGCTGCAGGTTCATTTGTACTCGTGCAGTGCCTCGAGGGAATGGGCGTGCTTGAGGAGAGGGACGTGGTGATGTTACTCCCGGTGGATTTGGGAATTGTTTCCTCCCACCTAACAAGTGATATGGCGATTGCATGTGGAGCCGAGCATGATGATAGCCCTTTTTAGTTGTAGCTATAGGGTTATAATTTTACTGTATAGCATGCTTAGGCTGTAGGGATTTCTAATGTATTTTCTTTTATCATGTATCTGGTAAGTTTTATGTGTAGGGCCGACAGTAAGTATCGGACCTATTATTATCTATATGTATAACTTTTAGTAACAATATTAGCATTATATTAGCTATGAATGGCCGTGTAATGAATGCTGTGATTATCTAAGTTATTATTATTCTTGTTGCTTCTGTTTATTGTTATTTGCATGGTATGTATGAGATAGCATTGTTTATTATATGCATTCACGATGCACTCATGGCTCTTGGTTTTCAAAACAGTTTACTCGTTATTGTTCAAAAAACAATTACCCCTATTTTCAGGTAAAGTAATTTCAAAAAGGTAATGTTAGTTCCGTGAGCAAAAGTAACAACTAGTAATTCCACAATATGACTTTAGCATAGACTGGAACTATTAGGTTGTTACAGTAATCATAGATAATCAAGAGTTATCATTATATTAAAAATTATCACATATGTAATAAGTCAAATTAAGTAGCATGACTTCCCACATGCTTTAATTACATGTAAACTGCATAACTAGGGCTCTCAAGAAGGTGAAAACACTATACTACTATCTCGATCCTCTTTACCTAGGTGAAGAAACATGGCAGCTCCTCGTCTTATCTAGTCAGGTACCGTCAGAAATGCTACCATGGATGCCATCAGCTCCGTCTAAAGACGACACAAAAATATAGGAATGAGAAATACAAGATTTCTCAGTAGGATCCCAACTAGACCATTAATTTGTCATCGTCGTTGTCACAACCATTTCGAGTTTAATTATGAAAATAGTGAGCATGCATAAGTTCTATTTTTAAAGGGTTTAAAAACATATGTTTCCGAAGCAGGTTTTGTTTAATCTTCCTCATATAAACATAATATAAAGAAACTCGAAGCTACAATATAAGAGCATATACATGTGAGAGCACAATATAAACATTCATGACCATACAAATGAGAGAATGAAGATGCATGCACATTCATATAACTTCTTAGACTAGACTAGTGTAACACCCTACAAATTTGATGTTATGCTTAAATCATAGTATGAAATTAGTTAGATTGTGTTACTGTATTAACACTCTGTTTACCTTTCCTAATTTATTCTTCTTTAATTCATCGTCCTCATATATTATTTTATTTATTTATTTATTATTATTATTATTATTTTTACACAGACGAAACGGCATGCTGCTATACTAAAAGCGAAACGAATTTAACAAAATATCACAAAAGATAAGAATAGTACAATAGCGTTACTGTATACGTACAAATGTATATGTATATATATCAGAAGCCACTGCTTCAGTTTAGGTACAAAGTGTCAAAGTAAAATACATAAGCGGGCTAGTATATCAAAAAGACAATAATGCTCGTATCAGTCAAAACATCCTATGGTCCTCAGAGGACATTTCATAACCTACTACTAACCCTACAGTCAAGTCTATGACCCAGAGCTACCTGCTGTCCAAAAGAGGGTCATAATGTACAACATCTCCTGCTGCTAAGCTACTCCGTTAGATAGCCGTTAGCCATGTCAAGCTCAGCCGATGAGTAGTCTGCGTTGGGTCCCGAGGAGGAAGAGAGTGACGAGCCAGTGGCCTCTGAGGGGTCACTCTCTGAACTCAATGGGATATCAGGGACTGCCTGTGGTAGTGACTCAGGGGCAGGGTCAGCAGGTGCTGCCGGTGCTGCGGGTGCAGGGGGAGCAGGAGGTGGGTGTGCCATGTGCAGCGGGACGGCAATATAAGGAGTAGTAGGGTCGAAAATGGGATGATGTAAAGGAACATCAAAGTTTCTGTTGCTGAAGAGGTATAGACGAAAGTTACATGAACCAGCTATGTACAAAGAATCCAACTCTGGATCGTGGTGGAGCTGTAATGCTAGGATCTCAATGAAGAGGGTGGCTGTGGAGTCCATCGCCAATGTTTGAGAATGATGCGGGAGGTACAAAACGGGGTGAGAATTTTGAGAAATTCTCAGTAGGGTATATGCATAATGGTTAGCTAACGTCACATACATTCTCAGTTGCCTTGGGTTTTATTTAGTTATGAAAACATGTGTTCAAACTGAAAGATTCATTCAACTGAGTTCAGGAAAATGAGTAGTCCGAGGCAAGGTTCATTTTTACTTTATATGACATGATAAACGAAATAGATTACTGATAATGATATGTAGAATAATAAACAGCATAAATAAATATATAACAGTAAGCAAACATAATGGACAACCGTAAACATCCTGACATAATTAGTCCAATGCAACCATATAGACATGTGATTATGTAGATTTCATCATAAACCTTTATTTATACACATTTCCCATTACTTTTCATCATTTTCTATCTCTTGGTCCCCTGGGAGTTCTTGGCCATTTAGACTCCTGGGTAATAGTCTGCTTCTCAGGATCGAGCTCGTTCCTATATAGGAATTGTCGGGTTTACTTTCCCCGACGTTTTCACCGATCTATTCCCCTTAACTTCTTATCCGGGGCTGGCCCAAGTAGTATGGAACTTTCATAGTGGCATAACCCTTTTCATAACTTTCATAACTTTTTTAAGAATGCACATGCATTAACATGGAATTCATAACTTGTGCATGGGCTCTACCGAAATTTCGGCAGCATAACGGAAAGTGTCCGCTTCCCCATGAATAGTGCCAACCAACCAGTACATTTACACAATTTGCAAGTTCAATATAGATCAACAATTAGACATATACATTCATTAGTTTCAATCAAGCATCAATAGGGCTTTAGACATCAGTCTGCCTCATTCTGCCCGGTTATAGTATATCCCACCTTTATTTAAATTTAACTCCTTTAAACCTAATTTTTGGATATGTTGTAGCTTATGTGTCTAGTTTCTAACCTTTTTAGTCCCATCTAATTTTGATATCTATAGCTCAAGATATTCAGATTTTATCCCGGCATGCCCAATGGCCAGCCAAAATCAGGCAACGAAAAGTAAAAATCCACTAAATATCGAAAACTGACTCAAATTATACGAAATTGGTCTCATTTTAAAGCTAACAGAACAAAGTTTCATTTAAAAAAAGTTCCATTCAATTTGGCTTAGTAGGGCTCGAGTTACCAGCCCCGAATTTGGACCTTCCTAAACTGCCCTGTTCTAGCCTGGTGTGGACATAGGGAAAATTGCTTGGAGCACTGGGAACAACTGGGATCTTATCTAATTCTGAAATTTTTATGGGACATTCTCCTATGTGTAAGCTTTCTAAAAAAGTTTGTTTCACTTATTTTCAAGTAGCATAGGTCGAGTTCTACCCTAAACAACCTAATCTGCCCAGAGCCAGAGTCAAAACCCTAGGTTGAAATTCAAAAATTCATAACTCTCTCATTTCTAATCCAAAAGCCTTATATGATATATCTATGGAAATCAGGCCCCAATAAAGTTGATTCTCCTGTCTCATACCAGCACAGGGGAGATTGGCACTTTCGTCCATACAGTGCTTCGTAAGGAGCCATGCCGATGCTAGCGTGATAGCTATTGTTGTCTGAATTGACCAGCAGTGTAAGTATCGATCCCAATTTCCGCATTGCTCCAATATATAAGCTTGTAGCATATCTTCCAAGGTTTGAATCGTCCTTTCTGTTTGGCCATCTGTTTATGAGTGATATGCAGTGCTTAAACACGACTTGCCGAAGCATATGTAAAGCTCCCCAAAATCGCGAGGTAAGCCTTGGGTCTCAATCAGAGATAATAGTTGAAGAGGTCCCATGCAACCTTATAATCTCTTGAATGTATAGCTGAGCTAGTTTTTCCAGCAGATAATTTGCTCGAACGGGTAGGAAATGAGCAGATTTGGTTAATCTATCCACAATGACCCGTATTGCATCATATCCCGTTGACGTCCTTGGTAACCCCATTATAAAATCCATGGAGATACTCTCCCACTTCCATTCAGGGATTTCTAAGGGTTGTAACATCCCAGAAGGTTTCTGATGTTCCGCTTTCACCTTCTGACAGGTCAAGCATCTGCCCACGAAGTTTGCTACATCTGACTTCATGCCCGGCCACCAAAACATTTTCTTAAGATCCTGATACATTTTAGTAATGCCGAGATGTACGGCGAATTCGCCTTTATGTGCTTCTTTTAAGATTCTTCTTCGCAGATCGTTCCCTTCAAGAACACATACTCTGTCATGACACCGCCAGATGCCTTCTTTATCTTGGGCAAAACCCGTTAGTTTCCCTGACTGCACAAGATTAATCATATGCTGAAAGTTAGCATCCTGCTCCTGTGCTTGCCGAACCTGGTTCTTAAAGCTGTTGGTTATCTTAATTTGGTGCAGCTGAAGGGTCTTGGGAGTTGTAAAGATTCCCAAATTAAGATTTTGGAAGCTTTCAATAAGTTCCGTCTCTTTAATCATCATCCAGGCGACAGTCAACGATTTCCTGCTCAACACATCCGCCACGATGTTTGCCTTACCCGGGTGGTATTTCAACTCAAACTCGTAGTCTTTAAGGAGTTCCATCCATCTTCGCTGCCTCATATTTAATTCCTTCTGATCAAAGAGGTACTTCAAACTCTTATGATCAGAAAAGACCTCGAACTTCACCCCATACAGGTGATGTCTCCACATTTTCAGAGCAAATACTACTGCTGCTAATTCAAGGTCGTGAGTCGGGTAGTTTCTTTCGTGTGGCTTCAATTGCCTGGAGGCATATGCGACCACCTTTCCGGTTTGCATCAGCACGCAACCTAACCCTTGTTGGGAAGCATCGCAATAGACCTCAAATGGTCCATGAGGGTTTGGCAAAGCTAACACTGGTGTCATGGTCAATCTCCTTTTCAAATCCTGAAAACTTCGTTCGCACTCTGGCGTCCATTGAAACGGAACATTCTTTCTGGTTAGCTTGGTCAAGGGCAAGGCTATTCGAGAAAAATCTTTAATGAACTGCCTGTAATATCCAGTTAAGCCCAGAAAACTTCTGACTTCAGAAATTGTGGTCAGCTTTCCCCAATTTAGAACTGCTTCTACTTTGCTGGGCTCTACGGAGATTCCTCCAGATGACACTACGTGGCCGAGAAATTTTACCTCCTTCAACCAAAATTCACATTTGGATAATTTGGCGTAGAGTTTCTTTTCTCTTAAAATTTGTAGAACTAACTGCAAGTGTTCCGCATGCTCTTGCTCTGTCTTCGAGTAGACAAATATATCATCGATGAAGACCACTACAAATTTGTCCAGATATGGGCGAAATATTCAATTCATGTAATCCATGAATACTGCTGGTGCGTTCATCAGCCCAAACGACATCACGGTGTACTCATAGTGCCCGTAACGAGTTCGAAAAGCTGTCTTAGGGATATCTTGTTCCCGAACTCGAATCTGGTGGTATTCGGAATGTAAATCAATCTTGGAGAATACCGTTGCACCTTGTAATTGGTCCATGAGATCATCAATTCTTGGCAGTGGATATTTATTCTTGATTGTCACTTTGTTCAGTTGCCTATAATCCACGCATAAGCGCATGCTTCCATCTTTCTTTTTGACCAACAAAACCGGAGCTCCCCATGGCGACGCGCTTGGCCATATGAATCCTTTTCCTAAAAGCTCTTCGATCTGTCTTTTTAGTTTCGTCAGCTCCATAGGTGACATCCGATACGGAGCTATAGATATTGGTCCCGCACCTGGAACCAACTCAATGGTAAATTCAATCTCTCTTTCTAGAGGGAATTCAGGAATATCCTCTGGAAAAACATCCAGATATTCATTAACAACCGGAATCTCCTCTAGTTCTTGCTTAGCTTTTGTCACATTAGTTGTCAAGAGGATATACCCTTGCTTCTTTGGCCCAAAAGAGTTCAAATAGAAGAGTGTTGCGGTCTAGGATTCAGAAAGTGAGATAGAGGGGAGTACCACTGTCTTATCAGAGCAATTGAGTATGACTCAATTGGCAGAAAGCCAATCCATACCCAGAATTATGTCAAGACCAGATAGAGGGAGGCAAATCAAATTGGCGGCAAAGATCCTACCCTCAATTTGTAAAGGAACATTGACGCATATTTGACTAGTTCTAACAGGCCCATTGGTAGGAGTAGAAACCAATAGATCATAAGATAATTCAGAAATTGGCAATTACAAAGCGGCTACACAATTATGAGAAATAAACGAATGTGAAGCACCCGAATCATAGAGTACAGTTAGAGTCTCACCGTCCACGTCACAAGTGCCTTGGATTAGTCCTTCCGACTGGTCAGCTTCTTCCGCACTCATTGTAAAGACCCGTCCTTGTCGTTGGGGTCGAGGCAGCTGTGATGGATTTCTGGTTGGACACTCATAAATTTTGTGGCCTGGCTTGCCATATCCATAGCAGACATTCTGGCTTACTAAACATGGCCGATCGCCATGATTCTTGCCGCATTTTGTGCAAGTTGGATTTGGAGGAGGCCTTTGGGGCTGCTTGCCTTTGTTGCCTGTCGGCAAAAATCTCCGTTGTTGTTATATGTTGTGCTTGAATCTTGGGCCCTGTGGGGCTAACCCCCTCCTGAAATTCCCACCAGATGCTCTGGCTGTAGCTAATTTCGAATTACAATCCTCTACAAGTCGGCATTTGTTCACTAACGTAGGGAAATCCCTAATCTCCATTGGCCCGATTGCAGTGAGAATGTCCTCTCGTAACCCACCTTCAAACTTAATGCACTTCCAAGCTTCATCTGGGTTCCTCTGATAAATTGTGGAGAATTTGCATAGCTCCTCAAATCGGGCAATATATTCAGATACTGTCCGATTTCCTTGACGTAGCTGCATAAACTCACCTTGGCATTTCGAACTGAAGCCCGAAAGTACTTCTGGTAGAACACATCTCTGAACATCACCCAAGTGACTATGGTCTGAGATTCTTCAAACAGTCTTCGTACGCCGTTCCACCAGAACGTCTGCCTCGAGCATATAGGTGGCAAAAGTCACCTTCTGATGATCTGAGCAATCTAGAACAGAGAAAATCTTCTCCATGGCTTTGACCCACTCATCGGCTTTATCAGGGTTATACGCCCCTCGGAAGCTGGGCGGATTCGCCTTTCTGAACTCAGCAAATTTGAGATATTCCGGGTTAGCCTCTGGGCCATGTGGGTTCCCTTCGCAGGCTGTTGCAGGTCGCCTGCCTAGCTATTCCATCATCTGGTGAGCTACCGCGGCTTGCTCTCGCATTGCTTGGGCCATGTCTCGCATTGTGCCCATGAAGTCGATCAGTTCTCTGGGCGAGGTTACGCACGTTAGTGCCTCGCCTTCCAGAAGCCATTAAGTTCTGAGCACACAAAACAAAAGTTATTGAGTTGATCAGGCTCAATACTAAGTCTAATGTGCTAGTCAATAACAGCTGACACGGTTAGACACTTCATACACATGCACAATTATATCTCAACCATACAGGCAAGATTTAGTGCATGTCATCAGCTAAAAACACAGAATATGCGCGAAGCATATTCAGTCCAATCCTCAGGCCTTAGCTAGGACGAACTGCTCTGATACAAAAAATGTAACACTCTACTAATTTGATGTTATACTTAAGTCATAGCATGAAATTAGTTAGATTGTGTTACCGTATTAACACTATGTTTACCTTTCCTAATTTATTCTTCTTTAATTCATCGTCATCATATATTATTTTATTTATTTATTTATTTATTATTATTATTATTATTTTTTAAACAGACAAAACGGCACGCTGCTATACTATAAGCAAAACGAATTTAACAAAATATCACAAAAGATAAGAATAGTACAATAGCGTTACTGTATACGTGCAAATGTATATGTATATATATCAGAAGCCACTACTTCAGTTTAGGTACAAAGTGTCAAAGTAAAATACATAAGTGGGCTAGTATATCAAAAAGACAATAATGCCCGTATCAGTCAAAACATCCTATGGTCCTCAGAGGACATTTCGTGACCTACTATTAACCCTACAATCAAGCCTATGACCCAGAGCTACCTGCTGTCCAAAAGAAGGTCATACTGTACAACATCTCCTGCTGCTAAGCTACTCCGTCAGATAGCCGTTAGCCATGCCAGGCTCGGCCGGTGAGTAGTCTGCGCTGGGTCCCGAGGAGGAAGAGGGTGGCAGTGGTGGCCTGCAGGTCACTCTGAACTTAATGGGATATCAGGGACTGCCTGCGGTGGTGACTCGAGGCGGGGTCGGCGAGTCTTTGTCGGTGCGAGGAGGCGGAGGAGGTGGGTGTGCCATGTGCAGCGGGACGACAATATAAGGGGTAGCAGGGTCGAAAATGGGATGATGTAAAGGAACATCAAAGTTCCTGTTACTGAAGAGGTATAGATGGAAGTTACACGAACCAGCTATGTACAAAGAATCCAACTCTGGATCATGGTGGAGCTGTAATGCTGGGATCTCAATGAAGAGGGTGGCTGTGGAGTCCATCGCCAATGTTTGAGAATGATGCGGGAGGTACAAAACGAGGTGAGAATTTTGAGAAATTCTTAGTAGGGTATATGCATAATGGTTAGCTAATGTCACATACATTCTCAGTTGCCTCGGGTTTTATTTAGTTATGAAAACATGTGTTCAAACTGAAAGATTCATTCAACTGAGTTCAGGAAAATGAGTAGTCCGAGACAAGGTTCATTTTTACTTTATATGACATGATAAACGAAATAGATTACTGATAATGATATGTAGAATAATAAACAGCATAAATAAATATATAACAGTAAGCAAACATAATGGACAACCGTAAACATCTTGACATAATTAGTCTAATGCAACCATACAAACATGTGATCATGCAGATTTTATCATAAACCTTTCTTTATACACATTTCCCATTACTTTTCATCATTTTCTATCTCTTGGTCCCCTGGGAGTTCTTGGCCATTTAGACTCCTGGGTAATGATACGCTTCTCGGGATCGAGCTCGTTCCTATCTGAGGAATTGTCGGGTTTACTTTCCCAGCGTTCCCACCGATCTATTCCCTTAACTTCTTATCAGGAAATTTGGCCCAAGTAGTATGGAACTTTCATAGTGGCATAACCCTTTTCATAACTTTCATAACTTTCTTAAGAATGCACATGCATTAACATGGAATTCATAACTTGTGCATGGGCTCTACCGAAATTTTGCCAGCATAACGGAACGTGTCCGCTTTCCCATGAATAGTGCCAGCCAACCAGTACATTTACACAATTTGCAAGTTCAGCATAGATCAACAATTAGACATATACATTCATTAGTTTCAATCAAGCATCAATAGGGCTTTAGACATCAGTCTGCCTCATTCTGCCCGGTTATAGTATATCCCACCTTTATAGCAATTTAACTCCTTTAAACCTAACTTTTGGATATGTTGTAGCCTTATGTGTCTAGTTTCTAACCTTTTTCGTCCCATCTAATTTTGATATCTATAGCTCAAGATATTCAGATTTTATCCCGGCATGCCCAATGGCTAGCCAGAATCAGGCAACGAAAAGTAAAAATCCACTAAATATCGAAAACTGACTCAAATTATACAAAATTGGTCTCATTTTAAAGCTAATAGAACAAAGTTTCATTTAAAAAAAGTTTCATTCAATTTGGCTTAGTAGGGCTCGAGTTACCAGCCCCGAATTCGGACCTTCCTAAACTGCCCTATTCTAGCCCAGTGTGGACATAGGGAAAATTGCTTGGAGCACTGGGAGCAACTGGGACCTTATCTAATTCTGAAATTTTTATGGGACATTCTCCTATGTGTAAGCTTTCTAAAAAAGTTAGTTTCACTCATTGTCAAGTAGTATAGGTCGAGTTCTACCCTAAACAACCTAATCTGCCCAGAGCCAGAGTCAAAACCCTAGGTCAAAATTCAAAATTTCATAACTCTCTCATTTCTAATCCAAAAGCCTTATATGATATATCTATGGAAATCCCTAGATGTCTAGTTTCATATAAAAATGGTTTCATCCAATTTGATTGGCTGTAGACAGAGCTGTACACTCCGCCATACAGACTGCCAAGGGGTTTTGGTTCTCCGGCCCCTCAGCTCTTCTCATTTCTATTCTTTCATGCTTCAAATCCGATTTTAACCAAACCAACAGCCCAAAACCAATCACATATCATCATAAACATCCATTTAACACATCAAGAATCATGAAAATAATCCAAACTCAGCCAGGCCATACCACAGATTTGGTGCAATTGTTAAACTCCTACCTTTGTTCCAAGTGATTGTGCTAGATTTTTTTGAAGCTTGGATGAACAAGGCTGGAATTGGCTGGAGTTTTTGTGTGTGAAGAAGAGAGAAAGAGAGCTGAATGAGAGGAGGAAAGTGGCACTGGAATGTGGTCAGATTATGTGATAAAGCAGTAGAAAAAAAAGCTGATCACATGGTGGTGTGTAGATGGCTTTCTTCTTGCAATTTGATTGGTCTAAAATGCTTGGCTGAAATTCAGCCAAGCTTCTTCATGGAATGTGGCCTTTGTTGTGCCACTTTGGGGTGGTAAGTGGCTGAGTTATCAGGCACTCAAAATAGGGTTTAGAGTTTGTAATTCTATTGGTCCGGTTCCGACAGTTTAAAATACCGTAAAGTTACGGATTTCTTTTAAATCGGTAAATCGATTTTCAATAAAAAGTTTGTAAAATCTCCTATACTCTAACTTAATTCTCTCTTATCTAAACTCAAGTAATTGTTAATCAATTGAGTCTAAATAATGATTTAACCGAAATCTATTTATTTTTAATTATTCGCTAAAACCAAATAATTAGGCGAAAAACGGTGGATGTTACAACTAGAGTCTTTCCTTAACTTTACTTTCATATTCAACATGTGCTTAACATTCTTTACTTTTCCTGTGAAATAGACTGCTTTTGGACATGAGCTCATTTCGTGACCGTTGTCATGCAATACTAAACCAAATCAGATTAAGTTGATATTGGTTACCTCTAAGTTGGAGGGTCCTCCATGTCACCCTTGCCTCCTCCATAGAGATTCCTTGAGTCTTTGTAGATCACTGTCTCTTACACTTCCCTTAAAAAGTGATTGAAGGGTCATATCCCTTTCTTTCTTTTCTTATCATTATACTTTACATGCATAATATTTTTTCGACAAGATACATGCAATGATATGATTAACTCCATACTTTTGACGGAAATCCGGCAGCATGATAGCTAGACCGGAGCTTCCTTGAAATGCCACTCATAACACGTTCAACTAACAGTCCATTATATTTGCCAATCATTCAATCATGAGAAAATGCTCAATCAAACTTGTCATACATCATGCCGATTGACATCATACATTCATACCCTAAAAGGTTCATAGTTGTGTTATTCTTTGTGAAAAGTCTTATGAGCCATCATATATTTCCCATGGTTACCCATGAGAGAATCACATAGTTAGAATAAATATGTATGTAATTTTTAGTTACTTAGTCCTTATGTGAAATTACTCTTTACTTGTGTACATGTCTTATGGAACACTTGTTCAAATTAGCTAAGTTAAGTAATTATTTCATTTCCTTGAGATAGTGTACTTAGTGATCCCCAGGTTTATGGTATGCTCAGAGGCCTTAATCATACTTCTGTTCCCAAGGATTTCGAGATCCCTCTAGTCCTGGGGTCATGACAACGCATAACCATGCTCATGAACCCAACAATACCATGCTCACTAATCACCAAGGGTGATTTTTAACTTATTCGAGTTGCAAAGTTTCAAGCTTTTATCATTAATATAACAAGCTCTTACCTTAAATGTTATAAAAGTTATCATTCTTTATAGAGTAATTATAAAGTTTCATTCTTTAAGAAAGTATGTGCCTTTAAAATTATGCTCTTGTCTTAAAGATTCATTCTTTATTAAATAATGATGCAAGATATTAACTTTAGAACTAAAAAGTCTTGTTCTTTATAAAAGTTAACACTTTTAATTATTCTAAGACCCTCAAAGCCTCAACTTTATGACTTAAAGTTGTCTTAAAGTCTAAAACATTCCTACTTTATGAAATAATGATACAAGACATTAACTTTAAAGTTAGAAAGTCTTGTTCTTTATGAAAGTTGACACTTTATACATTAATTTGACTTAAGATACAAAATTTATAAATTAGAAGTTGCAAGTCCACACTTTTATGTTTAAAAAGTCACATTCTTGAAGAAAGCTTAAAACTTTACTTAACATTTTCATCTCAAGGTTCAACCTCTACATGATTAAAGGGCAAATCTACAACTTTATGACTTAAAAGTTACATTCTTGATTAAAGTTTGAAACTTTATAAAAGGTTTTGTCTTCAAGATTCAATCTTCAAAACATAAAGTGACAAGTTCTCATTTTTATGGCTTAAAAAGCTTCATGTTCCAAAAAGTTTAGACTTTTACACATATATTTGTCTTCAAGAAGAACAAAATGAAACCTTGTGAAACCCATAAAAATAACGCCACTTTTTAAGCATCAAGAAGCAAACTTTTTAAAGTTTTAAGCTTTTAGGATGTTTATAGTCTTATTAAACCATGAAAAACATGTAAAAATGAAACTTTTCTAATCATAAGATCATCATAAGAAAGGATCAAACTTTAAACAAAATACCGCCAAGAACATCATTCTTTTTCAAACAACTCACAAGAAATATCAAGATCTCATACATCAAGAAAGAAAAATAGAAACTTAGAGGCATTCAAGAAACAAACTTTCAAATAACCAAGAACATCTTAAAAAGAAGAATATGAACACTTTTTGCTAAAAATGGAAAATTTTACTCATGAAGAGCATGAGAGTCTTTCTCAAGGTTTCACTTGAAGACTTGGTCATGGAAACCAAGCTTCAAGCTTTCTTGAGTAAAAAAAAAGAGAGAAAAGTAGAGATCACTACCTAAGCTTGAAAATGGCATCCTTGAAGGAGAAGAAGAAAATGAAGAAGACTCCTCCTTTGATGATGGTGGTGGCAGTTTTGGATGAACAAGGAGAGAATTCTTGAGTTCTCTTGAAAGTGAGTTTTGTAGTGTTTAGATCTTGTCTCCAAAGACCAAAAGATTTGGTCTTTGAAGGGCTAAGTGAGAGTTTTGGTTATGGTGGTGGTGGAGAAAGGAAGAAGAAAATGAAGAAGAAGAAGAAGAAGAGTGTAGAGAGAAGTAGGAGGATTTGGAAGCAAGAGAGAGAATGAGAGTTGAAAAATGAAAAGTGAATGAGTGTGTGTGTGTGTGTGTGTATGTTGTTGTTGTTGTTGGCCATAGGCTTCTTTAGGGTGGGGGAAGATATTTTTGCTTCATTTGTATTAATTAAGGTTTAGGGAGACAAATTGGATGATGGGGGAACAAATTGAGTACTTACTCTTATACAAAGCACTCTTGTCTAATGCTTTATGCTTTAGTGACATCACCTTTGCTTTATTGTCTAGTTGACTAAATTTGAATTTAATCATGTGATTAAGTGCTTTTGCAACTTAATTAATATGATTAAGCAAGGATTAGTGATTAACACACAAGAACATGATTAATAAAAATTAATCTTGTAATTAAGCTTAATTATCCTTAATTAAATTCAATTAAGCTACTTATAGGTGATTAGTGCTTAATTAATCTATTAAGAGTTTGACTTGCTTAATTAGAGATTATCTAATCTAGATTAAGCAATCTCTTGACTTTTCTTCTCATAATTAACTCATAAACACTTCGTTAATCTCTTAATTAAGCCTTAATCTTATAATTTCTCATTAAGTACCTAATTACTCAGGATTACTGAGATAATTTAGTACGACAGAAAATTGAAGATGTTACAGTTTTCACTATGGATGCAGAGGAAGCTACTAAATCTAAAGATTTAATTGAAGGTGCATGTGAAGTGAACGATAAGACCCTAACTGTATTATATGATTCGTGTGCCATACATTCCTTTATTTCTCGTGATTGTGTAACTGCTTTACAATTACCCATTTTTGAGCTACCTTATCATCTCGTAGTTTCCACTCCTACGAACAAGCCTATTAAGACTAGTCAAGTCTATGTGAATATTTCTCTTCAAATTGAAGGTAGAACCTTTGTAGCTAATTTAATCTGTCCCCCATTGTCTGGTCTTAATATAATTCTGGACATGGATTGGATCTCTGCCAATCGAGTCATGTTGAATTATTCTGATAAGATTATTGTGCTTCCATCTACCCTCCTTTCTGAATCTATAACCCCTGTAAATCTCTATTTAAGCTCCTTAGTGGTAAACTATTATGGGAAGGAGAATCATGAATATGTTCTCTTGTCAACTAATGTGGAAAAAGTTGAATGATATTCTGGTCATCAAAGACTACCTTGATATATTCCCTAAGGACATTCTAGAATTTCCCTCAGAAAAAGAAATTGAGTTTACTATTGAGTTGATGCAAGGAATGAGACCAATATCTATAGCTCCATATAGGATGTCGCCCTTGGAGTTAGCTGAACTCAAGAAGCAGATTGAAGAACTTCTGGAGAAACAGTTCATTAGGCCAAGCGCGTCACTGTGGGGGGCTCTAGTTCTGCTGGTCAAGAATAAAAATGGGGGCATGCAGTTATGCGTCGACTATCGGTAGCTAAATAAATTGACAATAAAAAATAAATATCCTTTACCAAGGATTGATGATCTCATGGATCAACTGTAAGGATAAACCATATTTTCTAAGATTTACTTGCAATCTGGATATCATCAAATTCGAGTTCGAGATAAGGATATTGGCCTTTTGCACTCACTACGGATATTATGAATATAGCGTGATGTCGTTTGGATTGACGAATGCTCTGACGATATTCATGGACTACATGAATCGCATATTTAGGCCATATTTAGAGAAGTTCATAGTGGTTTTTACCAATATTCTTGGTTACTTGAAGACTGAAAAAGAATATACAGAACATTTGAGGCTGGTGCTACAGATTCTGAAGGAGCAGAAACTTTATGCTAAATTGTCCAAGTGTGAATTCTGGATGAAAGGAGGTCAAATTTTTGGGACATGTAGTATCTCCGGGAGGAATCTCTATAGATCCTAGCAAAGTTAAATTGGGAACGGCCTAACACAGTTACTAAAGTTAGGAGTTTTCTAGGTTTGGCTAGGTATTACAAGCGATTTGTCAAAAACTTCTACCAAATAGCTTTACTCCTAACAAAGCTGACCAAGAAAAAAAATCCTGAATCCCACCTTAAAATTGATGTATAAGTTAGCTAGACTCAAGTTTCTGAGGGAAGAAGTTGATGAATCTTGAAGAAGGAAAAAGACTAAAGTGAAGTGAAAAAGGAAGGGAGAGAGAACTCAACAGACTGGGGGCTGAGATTTTAAGGGAGTGAGGAGGAATTATGAAAGCTTTATAACACAAATAGATAAAGAGTTGTTATTCCTCATTGGTGTATGTCAAGGGTGTTTGGATTTTAACTAAATCTCCCCATTTTGTGGCTACATAAGGTGCCATTTGTGGGGGTGGAGGTGACTGAATTTCAACCACCCAATTTAGGTTTTCACATTATAAAATTCTACTGAATGGATTCTTGTGATACACAATACCGAAATTTAACTAATTTCCTTCAAACTTGTGAAACATTGCTAATAATCTTCTTAAATTTTCTACATAACTGTTTCAAATTCCTCTAACCCAAATCTCCCTAATTCACCTCTAATTACTCTTATATATCTAATGAAATGGAATAAATCAATTAATAGTGCAAATTAGACGTCTTGTGGTTTAGGACGTTACACTGCTACCCTCCTAAAAAATATTTTGTCCTCAAAATTTAGTACCTAAATATAGTTCAAGGTACTCTTTCCTCATGTCTGACTCTAACTCCCAAGTGTAGTCCTCTGTTCTTTCTCTTCCCCATGCTACTTTTACTAATTGCACTGTTTTGTTTCGGATTTGCTTAACACTTCTGTCTACTATACATGCTAGGGGTACATGGAAGGTTAGATCATCTCTTAACTATATTGTTTCGGGTTCTAAGAAGTGTGTGGGATCAGATTGATACTTTCTAAGTTGTGAGACATGAAAAACATCATGAAGGTTAGACAAGTGCGAGGGCAGGGCAACTTGATACACTACTAGCCCGATTCGTTTCAGGATTTGGAAGGGATCAATGAATCGAAGACTTAATTTCTTGACTTTAACAACTCTGTTTATTCTTGTTATGGGTGTGATTTTTAAGAATACGTGGTCTCCTTCTTGGAATTCTAATGGTTTCCTTCTTGTATCTACATAGCTTTTTTGATGGCTCTGGGTTATGAGTATCTTGCTTCAGATTCTTTTTATTTGTTCTATGGTTTGTCTAGCTAGATTAGGCCCTAGCAAGTTCTTTTCTCCTGGTTCATACTAACACAATGGAGATTGGCATTTTTGCCCATATAACACTTCATAGGGAGCCGTGCCGATGCTAACATGATAACTGTTGTTGTATGCGAATTTAGCTAGTGGCAAGTCTCAATCCTAATTTCCTTATTACTCCATTATGTACGCCCTTAACATGTCTTCCAAAGTTTGAATGGTTCTTTCCATCTGCCAATCCGTTTTCGGATGATAGGTAGTACTTAAGGAAAGTATTGTACCAAATGCTTTCTAGAGTGCCCCCCAAAATCATGAAGTAAATCTTGGGTCTCGGTCTGAAATAATAGTCAAAGGGATTCCATGCAACTAGTAAAAAAAGCTATGCAACCAATGAAAAGAATTTGAAGCAAGATAATCACAGCCCAAAGCCATCAGAAAAGGTATGCAAATACAAGAAGGAAATCGTTAGAATTCCAAGAAAGAAACCACGTATCCTTAAAAATCACACCCATAATAGGAATAGTCAGAGCTGTTAAAGTCAAGAAATTGAGTCTTCAATTTATCGATTCCTTCCAAATCCTGAAACGAATCAGGCCAGTAGCATATCGAGTTGCCCTACCCCTGCACTTGTCTAACCTTCATGATGTTTTTCATGTCTCCTAACTTAGAAAGTATCACCCTGCTCCCATACACCTCCTAGAACCTGAAACAATACAGTTAAGAGACGATTTAACCTTCCATGTACCCCCAGCATGTATAGTGGACAGAAGTGTCAAGCAACTCCGAAACAAGATAGTGCAATTAGTAAAAGTAGCATAGGGAAGAGAAGGAATAGATGACTACACTTAGGAGTTAAGTCAGACATGAGGAAGAAGTACCCAAAACTATTTTCGGGCACTACATTTTGAGGACAAAATATTTTTAAGGGGTAATAATGTAACGTCTCAAACCGCAATACGTCTAATTGTGTTGTTAATTGATTTATTTGATTTCATTAAATATATAAGAGTAATTAGAGGTAAATTAGGGAGATTTGGGTTAGAGGAATTTGAAATAGTTATGTAGAAAATTTAAGAATATTATTAGCAATGTTTCACAAGTTTGAAGGAAATTAGTTAAATTTCGATATTGTGCATCGTAAGAACTGAATCAGTAGAATTTTGTAATGTGAAAACCTAAATTGGGTGGCTGAAATTCAGCCACCTCCACACCCACAAATGGTGCCTTGCATAGTGTCATAACGTGCTCGGAGGGCGCCGCGACGAGAGGCAACAAAAATTTTGAAAAAAAAAAAATTTCAAAAGGAGTCGCCATCAATTTTTATTTATGGAAAAAAATCGGAAAAACCTTTTAATTTTGCAAAACTGGTCTTTTAAAGAGATTGAATTTGGGAGTCCAATTATGCATAGAGAAGGGTGGAAACTTAATCCCACTGCACCCCTAATACATCCGTTTTATAACAGTTACCCTAAAGCTTGTTATGCAAATTAATTAATAACCATAATAATATTTATTTTTTCCCCTTAAGAATATAATAATTATTTCCAAAAGAAAAATTAAGCAAGATTAGTACAAAAATTATTGGAGAAGAAAAATAAAATTGATAATTATTTACTAAAAAAGAAAGAGAAGCAAACTAATATAACACTTATTTACGAAAGAATAATATAACAATTATTTGCAAAAGAAAAATGAAATTAATATGATATATATTTACAAAAGAAAAGCAAAGCAAAACTAATATGATGATATTTACCAAAAGATCATAGAAGCAATATATAATAATTATTTACAAAAGAGAATATACAAAATTAAGATGATAATTATTTACAAAAATAACACAAATGCAAAATTAATATAATGATTATTTGTAAAAGAAAAAATTAATATGATAATTATTTACAACAAGCAAGAAATGCAAGATTTATGCGATAATCATTTCGAAAAAAGAAAAAGAAAAAGATAGATATACAATTATTTACAAAAGAAAAAAAATGAAAAAATTAATATGGTAATTATTTACAAAATGAGAGAAAAGAAAAATCGATATGATAACTATTCCAAAAAAAAACAAGATTAATATACAATTATTCACAAAAGAAAAGGAAAGTACAATTAATGTTATGATCATTTACAAAAACAACAAAAAAAAAAGAAATTGATTTAACAATTATTTACAAACGAAAAAGGAAGCGAAATTAATGTTACAATTATTTAAGAAATTAAAATTGAACAAAATTTAAGAAAATTTAATTTTTGATTTGATGGAGATTAACCGCTCCTATGTATCCTCTGGTGCAATGAAGAATTCAAAATCACGTAGTTCTTGTAGAAAATAATTGTGTGTTAGATTGATTTTATTTATGGAAAAGATTCTTGAAAAGAAAAAACACTAATCTACTTTTGCACAAGATTCAGGATAGCACGAGCTATACAATAAATCCTTACAATTCTCATAACCCTTAAAGATGGCTAAGCCATATATCAATGTTAGAGATTGTTGCATAGATTTTAAAGATTAAAAAAAAAATTGTTCTTATCATTTGAGTAAAAAAGGAACTTATTTTGTGTATATTGACAAGAAATAAAATCAAAAGTAAAAGAAGAAATAAAAAAAATAAAAATAAATGCCCAAAAACAAGAAAAAGCCCAACATTTTAAAAAAGAACCGACAAAATATAAAGAATAAAACAAAACAAAAATGGTACAAGAGAAAAAAAAAAAAAAAAAAAAGAGGCACACAGGCGCTCCAAAATAATGGCGATGCACCACAGTCAGCACCATTGCCAAAAGTAACAAGCAACACCACGCCTTGCGTAATTTTGTTTTCCTTTGCGTTTTTGTTTTTGTGAAATGATATGTTGTGTAAGTGAATGAGAGTGTTTTGTGAAGAACAAAAACAAACTGATGCAAAATAGCGAAAGTGAAATGACAGCGTACGCTGTGTTGAAAGAATACTAATGCAAAGTAATAAAAGTGAGTAACTATGCATTGAATTGAAGGGACCAAAATGAGCTAATGCAACAATGGTAAGGAAAAGAAGGAAAAGGAATAATATGAAGCACAAGAGTGATACCAAAATGCAGCAATACTCTACTCTGATAACACCTTTCCTTTTCTCCATATCTCGCAACAATTATGGTTCTTTTCTGAGTCCCTTTTTTTTGTTCTTCTTTGCACACAATCACAATATTTTCTTATTCTCTTCTTCCGTTGCCAAAAGACCCCTTTCTTTGAATTGCTTCATCTTATTTATATGTGTTAAAGGAGATTAATTGAATTTAAGCTTGATTGATTCTGATTGGGAATTTGCTTTGATGGTAATTGGCAAATTTGATCTAATTTGAAATATACAAATGCCAAAATTGATTGTGCCCAAAATTAAGAGATGCTAACCAGATTTTGTTCCCATTTATTATGATTTGATTTGATTTTTTTTTCCACTTCTCTTTCTCTTTTTTTTTTTTTTTTGGTTAAAATGATTGGGCTATTCTCTTACTCTAAAATGGGCCAACTTTCTTTCCTTTTCCCCCTTTTTTTTTATGTCTCGGACAAAATATGGTGTTCATAGTTGCCCCTCTTTACTTGTTTCTTACTAAAAAATATAAAATCGTAGGTTTTGATGTTTTAATAGTAGGGAACTAGTAAAGATATGAACATATATTTTTGTCCGAGCAAGGAAGATGATGGGGGGCAGATGCTTGTGAAAATGAAATGCAACCATGCAAATGCAATGCAACTTTGTGGCCATGTGAATGAAATGCAGTTTTGCGAAATGAAAAATGAAATGCAGTCTTGCATAATTTGAAATTGACGTTGAATTTGAAGATGCAATCTTGAAAATGTAGCTTTGCAGGCAGAATTGAAATAGATTTAAAATTGAAGATGCAGTTTTGCAGAATTGAAATGGATTTGAAATTGTATTTGAAGATGCAAGCAGAATTGAAATAAATATGAAATTGAAGATGCAATTTTGCAGAATTGAAATAGAGTTGAAATTGAAGATGTAGTTTTGCAAAATGGAAATAGATTTGAAATTGAATTTGATGATGTAGATTTGAAAGATTGAAAATGCAGCTTTGCAAAATTGAAATAGATTTGAAATTGAATTTGAAAATGCAACTTTGAAAAATTGAAATTTAAAATGCAGCTTTGCAAAATTGAAATTGATTTGAAATTGAAATTGAAATTGAAAATGTAACTTTGCAGATTGAAATTGATTTGAAATTGAAATTGAAAATGCAACTTTGAAAAATTGAAATTGAAAATGCAGCTTTGTAAAATTGAAATAGATTTGAAATTGAATTTGATGATGCAAATTTGAAAGATTGAAAATGCAACTTTGCAGAATTGAAATAGATTTGAAATTGAATTTGAAAATGCAACTTTGAAAAATTGAAATTGAAAATGCACCTTTGCAGAATTGAAATAGATTTGAAATTGAAATTGAAATTGAAAATGTAACTTTGCAAAATTGAAATAGATTTGAAATTTGAAATTGAAAATACAACTTTGGAGAATTGAAATAGATTTGGAAAATGCAGCTTTGTAGAATTGAAATTGAAATTGAAAATGCAACTTTGAAAAATTGAAATTGGAAATGCAGCTTTGTAAAATTGAAATAGATTTGAAATTGAATTTGATGATGCAGATTTGAAAAATTGAAAATGCAGCTTTGCAGAATTGAAATAGATTTGAAATTGAATTTGAAAATGCAACTTTGAAAAATTGAAATTGAAAATGCACCTTTGCAGAATTGAAATAGATTTGAAATTGAAATTGAAAATGTAACTTTGCAAAATTGAAATAGATTTGAAATTTGAAATTGAAAATGTAACTTTGGAGAATTGAAATAGATTTGGAAAATGCAGCTTTGCAGAATTGAAATTGATTTGAAATTGAAATTGAAAATGCAAATTTGAAAAATTGAAATTGGAAATGCAGCTTTGTAAATTGAAATAGATTTGAAATTAAATTTGATGATGCAGATTTGCAGAATTGAAACGCCTTGTGATAATTTGCTGGAAAGTAAAATGACAGTGATAATTGCTGAAAAGTAAAATGATGGTGATGATGGCTGAAAGGTAAATGATGGCGATAATTGCAAAAAAGGAAAGTGACTGTGATAACTGCTGAGAAATAAAATGATGGTGATAGTTGCAAAAAAAAGTAAAATGATGATGATAATTGCAGAAAAGTAAAGTGATGGTAATAATTGTAGAAGAGTAAATGGTTTATGATATGGGATATTAAAACAAAAGGAGATGATTTGTGACGACTATTGAAAATGAATGATCCATGATATGCAATATTTACAAAAGTGGAAATGACTTATAATGACTATTGAAAATGAATGATCTATGACATGGGATATTTACAGAAAAGAAAATGACTTATAATAACTGTTGAAAATGAATAGTTTATGACATGCAATATTTACAGACAAAAAAAATGATTTGTGATGTGAAAAATGCTTAAGGATGATGATGTGACTATGATATGATGAATGATGTCATGATTTTGATAATGTATAAAAAAATTTGAATGATCAATGATGATGAGAAGATTTTACCAAGAAAATTGCCCCAATTTATGAAATGATATGAAAAATGAATGATATGGTGATGATGATATGAAGAATGATGTGTGTATTGAGTACAAGACCTAGATGACTTAATGATGCAAAAGATGAATGGCTTTATATGAGGAGAAAGAATGAAAAGAAAAAATTGCCCTAGTTTGTGGTTTCCAAATATTGCTCTCTTGGGGAAATCCTTGTCAGATCCAAATAAGTTGTTCCATTTGAAGAGTCATTGCATTTAACTACTTTTGTGAACTATTTGTTTCATGCTCCTTTCTCTAACTCCATTTTGGCTTCTGATGCGTGGCCTTGCATGCTGAATAGCCTTTCTTGTGAATTGCTTTCTTCTTGAATTTCTGTCTTAACCTTGACTTTCAACTGATTCTTTATTTTGGCATGCTTTCGATCTTTATTTTTTTTATTTTGCTCTAATTTTTGCTTAGACCGCCATTGTTGGTTTTCGATCTAGTGAGCCTCTTTTTTTTTTCACTCTAATTTTGCCTAGACCGCCATTTCTGGTTTTTGATCTAGCAGACATTATTTTAATTACTTTTTCTTCTTTTATGCTCTAATTTTTGCCTAGACCGCCCTTTCGGGTTTTCAATCTAGCGAGCTTTTTTTTTTCGCTCTAACTTTTGCCTAGATTGCCCTTTTGGGTTTTCAATCTAGCGAGCTCTCTCTTTTTGCTTTTTTATCACTGCAATGTGTGTAACATCCTCAATTTCATGTCGTGCTAAATTATCTCAGTAACCCTGAGTAATTAGGCACTTAATGAGAAATTATTAGATTAAGGCTTAATTAAGGAGTTGACTCGGATGAGAAGAGTCAAGAGAATACTTGATCGAGATTAGATAATCTCTAATTAAGCAAGTCAGAGCCTTATAGCTTAATTAAGCACTAATCGCCCTTAATTAGCTTACTCGAGTTTAATTAAGGTTAATTAAGCTTAATCGTAAGATTAATTTTTGTTAATTGTGTTCTCGTGTGTTAATCACTAATTCTTGCTTAGTCACCTTAATTAAGTTGTATGAGAACTTAATCACATGATTAAATTCAAATTTAGTCAACTAGACAATAAAATAAAGAGTGATGTCATAAAAGCATAAAGCATGAGACAAGAGTGCTTTATGTAAGAGTTTGACCATACTTTGTTCCCCCATCATCCAATTTGTCTCCCTAAACCTTAATTAACACAAAATTAAGAAAATATCTCCCTCCTCCCCTATGGATAAGTGGACGCCACTTTCTTTCTCATTCTCCCTCATCCATTTTCATTTTCACTCATCCTATTCTCTCTCTTCAAGCCAAATTCTCCAACTTCTCTCTAAACACTTCTTCATCTTCTTCATCTTCCTCTTCCTTTCTCCACCACCACCACCCCAAACCACTCACTAAGCCCTTCAAAGAACACATCTTTTGGTCTTTGGGGACAAGATCTAAACACTACAAGACTCATTTTCAAGAGAACTCAAGAGTTCTCTCCTTGCTCATTCAAAACCGCCACCATCATCAACCAAGGAGGAGTCTTCTTCATCTTCTTCTCCTTCCTCAAGGACGCCATTTTCCAAGCTAAGGTAGTGGTCTTCATCTTTTCATTTTGTTTACTCAAGAAAGCTTGGAGCTTGGTTCTTTCATGACCAAGATTTTTAAGTGAAAGCTTGAGAAGATCCTTCATGCTCTCCAAGAGCCAAAGTTTTCATTTTTGGAAACAAATGTGTTCTTGATGTTCTTCACATGTTCTTAAGTTTCCTCTTTTAGTAAAATGTGTTCTTGATGTTCTTCATGTGTTCTTAAGTTTCCTCTTTTGGAAAAATATGTTCTTGATTGTGTTCTTAAGTTTCCTCTTTTGGAAAAATATGTTCTTGATGTTCTTCATGTGTTCTTAAGTTTCTTCTTTTAGTAAAATGTGTTCTTGATGTTCTTCATGTGTTCTTAAGTTTCCTCTTTTAGAAAAGTATGTTTGTTGGTATCTTGCTTAAAGTTGTTCCTTTCTTTTTATGAGGAGTTAATGATTAGAAAAGCTTCACCTTTTTGTGTTTTCATGATTTGATAAGACTATGAACATTCTAAAAGCTTTAAACTTTAAAAAGTTTGCTTCTTGATGCACAAAAAGTGGCGCAAGTTTTAGTGCCATCATAAAGTCTTCTTTTGTTTTATTTTGAAGACAAAGATACATGAAAAAGTCTAAGCTTTTTAGTATAACAAGCCTTTTTGAGTTATAAAATGATATCTTGTTACTTTATGCCTTCGAAAATCCAACCTTTAAGAAAAGACATTTCATAAAGTTTCAACCTTTAATCAAGAATGAGATCTTTAAGTCATAAAAGTGTTGTTTTGTAACGTTTAATTCATAAAGTTTAGACTTTGAACCAAAACAATGCAAAAAGGTGTTAACTTTTATAAAGAACAAGACTTTTATATAAAAAGCTAGTAACTTGTATCATTATTTCATAAAGATCCAATCTTAAGATAAGAACTTAATGTCAAAGGCACTTACTTTCATAAAGGATAAAACTTCATGACTACGTTATAAATAATGACAACTTTAATGAAGTTTAAGGTAAGACCTTGATATGTTACTAATGAAAGCTTAAAAACTTTGTAAGTTGAATAAGTTAAAAATCACCCTTGGTGATTAGTGAACATTGGTGTTGTTGGGTTCATGATGTGGTTATGCGTTGTCATGACCCAAGGATTAGAGGGATCTCGAACTTCTTGGGAACAGAAGTATGATTAGGGTCCCTGAGCATACCATGAACCTAGAAATCACTAAGTGCACCATCTCAAGGAAAGGGAACAATCACTTAACTTAATTAATTTGATCAAGTGTTCCATAAGACATGTACTTAATGTAAAGAATACTTTCATACGAGGACTAAGTAACTAAAAGACCACAAACACATATCCTAACTATGTGATTCTCTCATGGGTAACCACGAGAAATCATATGATGATTCATAATATTCTTCGCGAAGAAAAACACAACTATAAACCCCTTTAGGATATGAATAGGTGATGCCATTCGGCATGATTGAATGATGAGTTTGATTGAGCTTTGTCCCATGATTGAATGATGAGTGTGATGATATGATATAGATATGATGAACTGTTGGTTGAAAGTTTATGATTGGCATTTTGGCGAAGCTCCGGTCTAGCCGTTATGCTGCCGAATTTTCGTCAAAATTATGGACTTAGTCATATCATTGCATGTGTCTAGTCAAAGAAGTATTATACATATAAAGTATAATGATAAGCAAAGAATTAATGGGACATGACCCTTCAATCACTTCGGTAAGGGAAGTGAGGGACGGCGATCCACAAAGACTCAAGGAACCTCTATAAGGGAGGCAAGGGTGACATGCTAATATCGGCTTAGTCTGATTTGGTTAGTACTGCGTGACGACGGTCACGGAATGAGCTCATGTCCAAAAGCAATCTATTTCAAAGGAAAGTAAAGAATGTTAAGCACGTGCTAAAAATAAAAGTAAAGTCAAGAGTAAAACCATGGTTAAGTCTATGATGATGCATGTCCTTGCATGTACTTATGTTGCCCATTTGCATTATGAATGTTTACTCTATCCTTCAGCATGTATGTTAGATTGTGATGATGTAGTTATGATGTTAAATTTAAAAGCAACCCGCTTCGGAGTTTAAGTTTTCAAATCATTAAAATTGAACGTATATCTGTCCACTGCTTTTATAATTAAAACCGAAGAGGCTGGGAAGATGACGATGACACTGTGTTTGTCTAGTCGCGATCCTACTAAGAAATTTAGTATTTCTCACTCCTACGTTTTCGTGTCATCTTCAGAGGATGCCAGCGTCGGGCACGGTGGTGATTTTCATTGAGTTTCCGGTGATGCATTGGCACTTTGACCCGGTGCTGAATGCATCTGTGCTGACCGCTCAGGCAACGATGCGGGTCTACATGTTCCATAGCCACCAGTTCCGTGCACCCGTGATGAGTCCATTTTTCTGCCCTCATGAGCCGTTCGAGGACATCACTATGGATGACGTTCGCCCACCTTTCCATCCTCCAAGGTACCCTACTGATGGAGATTCCGATTCGGACACCCGCCTGACACCGACAATTTCGTTGGATTCAGATCCTTCGGAGCCTTCTTATCCGAGCTATCATGTGGAGACGGACCCGTCTGAGCCTTCCTACCCGTCTGTGATCCGTCTGTCGTTCGACTTGTCTTTTTCTTCTGCAGCCCCTCGTCACACACCGCCCTCGGTTCGCGGTCGCAGGTTCATCCGTACTCGTGCCGTGCCTCATGGGCGTGGCTGTGCTCGAGGAGGAGGACGTGGCGATATTCCTCCCGGTGGATTCGGGAATGGCTACCTTCCGCCAGATGCGTGAGGTGTTGATTTACATTCGGAGCCGAGCACGAGGATAGCCCCTTTTGGTGGTAGCTAGGGTTATCATATTTCTTGTGGCATGTATGGGTGTATGCGATTGCTGATGTATTTCTTTTCGTCATGTATTTTGTTAGGTTATTTTGTAGGGCCAACAGTAGGTATCGAACCCATTGATATCATTGTGTATGACTGTTGCTATTACTACCACTATATTAACTATGGGATGGCTATGGAATGAATGTTATCTTTATCTAAGATTATGATTATTCTCAATGCGTCTGTTTATGTTTAATGCGATGTATGTATGAGATAGTGACGTTTGTATTATACATTCACGATGCGCTCATGGCTCTTAGCTTTCAAAACAGTTTACTCATTATTATTAAAAAAAAAATTTTACCCCTATTTTTGTAAAAAAGTAATTTCTAAAAGGTAATGTTAGTTCCGCGAGCAAAGATAACAACTAGTAATTCCACAATATGACTTAAGCATAGAATGGAACTATTAGGGTGTTACAATGTGAATTCTAAATCTAATGTTCTAATTATGCATGATTAAAAGAGAACATATGAACCAACCAAAATGCACCCTTTGATGATGATAATGAGAGAGGGAGAGAGAGAGTAGAGAATGAAAGTAAGAGGGAAAGTAAAGAACAAGACAGATTTATTAAGCCCAAAATTGGAAGTGTTTACAAGATATGGACAAGTATGGAGAGATAGATGGAGTACAGTGAGGTTGAAAGGACTTGCAATGCAGATTTCTCATGGTTGACCCATTTCATTAATTCTTTAATTACTTAGACTAGAACTCATGATCAGAACTAAAATCCCTTGCTATGCGACAAACAAATTTGCCCTTGACGGTTGACTTCTCAGGATTAAATTGCCCCAGTTAAGTATTCTTTTGATACTTCTTGTTCACATACTCTTTTGTTTGGCTTCTCAAGTTATACGCCTTTGCCTAGATCACCCTAGTAGCACACATTCTTCTTCTTCTTCTTCCTTTTTTTTTTTTTTTTTTTGCTCTAATTTTTACCCAGACCATTTTTGCATTTTTGATCTAGCGGGCCTTTTCATTTTTCTTTTCTTCTTTTTTTTTTGGAGACACTTTTCATTACACTTGACTTGACTTGACTAGCTTGTAAAACTCTTGGTGCCGTCTTGCCTTGGTTGTCTTCTTGAGTTGAGAAATCAGCTAACTAAACTGTTTGAGTTAGAATGTTCTTCCCATCATCTTTGGTACATTTACCCATGGCAGATCAATATTTCTCCTTGATCAAATTCAACTCTTTGGGAGTTCTCACCTTCATACAACAAACATAAAATTGCCCCAGTTGATAATTAAATTGGATAAGTGGGGCAACATTTCGCTCTCCAGTTACAACTACCTTGCTATTTTGCCACTAAGTTCAATATCTCAGCAAATTGTTTGCATAGCTAAGGACCTTTATCATGTTCATGATAGTTCATGTCCACTGTAATAGAAGAATCAATTAATGGGTTTTTCATGATTATCCGCATGGGATAGAGATTCTGAAAGGAAGAAATGATCTTGGAAAGGGTGCAAAAGCAAGAGAAAGTGTATGGACAAAACATGAAAAATAATGTGTTGATTTGAAAGAAGAAACCATGCATAATCATTTCATTACTTCAGTGGATCTCAAATACAAAACAAAGGCAATAAAAGCCTATTATTCAATATTCAAGATACATGAAGTCATATCAAGATTCACATCACTAATTGTCTAATGTCTCTTCCTTGCAATAAACACATCTCTTCATATCTTCCAAAGCTTTGATGGACTCATCAGGGTCGAGGGTTGTAGCTTTTGCCAAGGTTAGGAATAACTTTCAAATATGCTTGGTCAACTTTCAAATATACAGAATCTTCTCTTCAGTGATTTATTGAGTCATGTTCCTTTCTTCTAATTTTCTTACTTCCACCTTATCTCTTTTTCCCTTTTTCTCTCTTTTTTTTTCCTTTTTCTCCTTTTTTTTTTTTTTTTTGCTCATGACTCTCAAACACAGCTACTTGAATTGAACAAAGTCTTCCTTGAGTGAACTATGTTTAGAGACAAAATGGTGCATCATATTTTCAATTTTTTTTTTCATTGAAAAAATGCATGTTAGAAATGGGAAAAGGTGTATGATATGCATGAGTAATATGGAAGAGATAAAAGAAAAAAAATGCAGGTTAGATGAATTCTTCCTAAATGCTTATTATTATATACGAGAAAGATGAGAAAAAAGTGCATGCTATGAATGTTTAAGGTTAAAAGAAAAATGAATTTTTTTTTTTTAATGCATGTCATGAAAGTTTGTGGGCAAAAGAAAAATGCATGTTATATGGACCATTTTTTTTTTTTCAATGCATGTCATGAAAGAAAGATGCATGTTGTGAATGTTTTTGTATTTTTTTTTTGGGCTTTGCATGTCATGAATGTATGGAAGAGGAAGAAAGGAAAAATGCAAGTTTGAAGAGTTTTTTTTTTAAAAAAATTTATGCATGCTATAAATTTATGGAAAGGATAGAAAGAAAAAAGAAATATGCAATGCTATGAATGACTTTTATTTATTTATTTATTTATTTTGCTTTTCTATGCATGTGGTGAATGTATGAAAGGGAAGAAAGGAAAAATGCAAGTTTGAAGAGTTTTTTTTTTTTTTTTAATTTGTGCATGCTATGAATTTATGGAAATTATAGAAAGAAAAAGGAAATATGCGATGTTATGAATGAGATTTTTTATTTTTTATGCATATGGTGAGTGTATAGAAGGAATAGAAAAGAGAAAGAATGAAAAATGCAAGTTCAATGATTTTTTTTTGTTTTTTGCTTATATATGTATGCCATGTTGCATGATTTAGATTATGATGAGAAAAGTATGCTCCTTTGTGTCCTAGAAAGGTGGTACCTAATGGTTAGGTATTTCTAAGATCAATACCCTAATTTGGATAGCCGCTAAACTCAATCTATTAGTGCATGGTTCTTGGGATAGATCTAGACACCCTAAAAGTCAAGGTCCCCAGATTGCCCCTATCCATAGGATAAAGACCCGGACTTATGAGCAAAGCCATAGGGACATAGAAGTCACAATATGGTAGCTCACAATCCCAGTAACAATCTGAGCAGAGAGTTAATGACTGTTAGGGAAGCATAAGCCTCACAATAACCTCGTCAAAACTCCTTCTAGCCCTACGGCTTTCCAAGGCTCGGGTATAGAGCCCAAATGGTGTGTGAGAAAAGTGACGGTGAAGTGTGTGCAAGGAGCATAGAGACCTAAGCCCTAAAACTACACAATAAAGCCCAAACAATATATACAAAAAGTTGACTATCCTAAAGTTTGAGATATATACAACATATAGAAAAGACAAAAATAAATCTACTACCCTAAAGTTTGAGTGACAAATAATTACAAATAAAATAAATACTTACAAATAAAAATTATGAACAAAAATAATTATTTACAATCCAAAAAATTGAAAAGAAACAAGAAGGGGAAAAATAAATGTTATTTTAGTTATATAATTTGCATAATTTACTCTAATGGGCTTAACTCTCTAACCATCCCCAGTGGAGTCGCCAAACTGTCACAACGTGCTCGGAGAGCGCCGCGACGAGAGGCAACAAAAATATTGAAAAAAAAATTTCAAATGGAGTCGCCACCAATTTTTATTTATGGAAAAAAATCGGAAAAACCTTTTAATTTTGCAAAACTGATTTTTTAAAGAGATTGAATTCGGGAGTCCAATTATGCATAGGGAAGGGTGGAAACTTAATCCCACTGCACCCCTAATACATCCATTTTATAACTGTTACCCTAGAGCTTGTTATGCAAATTAATTAATAACCATAATAATATTTATTTTTTCCCCTTAAGAATATAATAATTATTTCCAAAAGAAAAATTAAGCAAGATTAGTACAACAATTATTGGAGAAGAAAAATAAAATTGATAATTATTTACAAAAAAAGAAAGAGAAGCAAACTAATATAACACTTATTTACGAAAGAATAATATAACAATTATTTGCAAAAGAAAAATGAAATTAATATGATATATATTTACAAAAGAAAAGCAAAGCAAAACTAATATGGCAGTATTTACTAAAAGATTATAGAAGCAATATATAATAATTATTTACAAAAGAGAATATACAAAATTAAGATGATAATTATTTACAAAAATAACACAAATGCAAATTTAATATAATGATTATTTCTAAAAGAAAAAATTAATATGATAATTATTTACAACAAGCAAGAAATGCAAGATTTATGCGATAATATTTCAAAAAAAGAAAAAGAAAAAGATAGATATGCAATTATTTACAAAAGAAAAAAAAAAAGAAAAATTTAATATGGTAATTATTTACAAAATGAGAGAAAAGAAAAATTGATATGATAACTATTCCAAAAAAAAAAAAAGATTAATATACAATTATTCACAAAAGAAAAAGAAAGTACAATTAATGTTATGATCATTTACAAAAACAACAAAAAAAAAATAGAAAATCGATTTAACAATTATTTACAAACGAAAAAGGAAGCGAAATTAATGTTAGAATTATTTAAGGAATTAAAATTGAACAAAATTTAAGAAAATTTAATTTTTGATTTGACGGAGATTAACCGCTCCTACGTATCCTCTGGTGCAATGAAGAATTCAAAATCACGTAGTTCTTGTAGAAAATAATTGTGTGTTAGATTGATTTTATTTATGGAAAAGATTCTTGAAAAGAAAAAACACTAATCTACTTTTGCACAAGATTCAGGATAGCATGAGCTATACAATAAATCCTTACAATTCTCATAACCATTAAGGATGGCTAAGCCATACATCAATGTTAGAGATTGTTGCATAGATTTTAAAGATTAAAAAAAAAAATGTTCTTATCATTTGAGTAAAAAAGGAACTTATTTTGTGTATATTGACAAGAAATAAAATCAAAAGTAAAATAAGAAATAAAAAAATAAAAATAAATGCCCAAAAACAAGAAAAAGCCCAACATTTAAAAAAAGAAGCGACAAAATATAAAGAATAAAACAAAACAAAAATGGTACAAGAGAAAAAAAAAAAAAAAAAAAAAAGAGGCACACAGGCGCTCCAAAATAATGGCGATGCACCACAGTCAACACCATTGCCAAAAGTAACGAGCAACACCACGCCTTGCGTAATTTTGTTTTCCTTTGCGTTTTTGTTTTTGTGAAATGATGATGTTGTGTAAGTGAATGAGAGTGTTTTGTGAAGAGCATAAACAAACTGACGCAAAATAGCGAAAGTGAAATGACGACGTACGCTGTGTTGAAAGAATACTAATGCAAAGTAATAAAAGTGAGTAACTGTGCATTGAATTGAAGGGACCAAAATGAGCTAATGCAACAATGGTAAGGAAAAGAAGGAAAAGGAATAATATGAAGCACAAGAGTGATACCAAAATGCAGCAATACTCTACTCTGATAACACCTTTCCTTTTCTCCATATCTCGCAACAATTCTGGTTCTTTTCTGAGTCCCTTTTTTTTGTTCCTCTTTGCACACAATCACAATATTTTTTTATTCTCTTCTTCCGTTGCCAAAAGACCCCTTTCTTTGAATTACTTCGTCTTATTTATATGTGTTAAAGGAGATTAATTGAATTTAAGCTTGATTGAGTCTGATTGGGAATTTGCTTTCATGGTAATTGGCAAATTTGATCTAATTTGAAAGATACAAATGCCAAAATTGATTGTGCCCAAAATTAAGAGATGCTAACCAGATTTTGTTCCCATTTATTATGATTTGATTTGATTTTTTTTTTTCCACTTCTCTTTCTCTTTTTTTTTTTTTTTTTGGTTAAAATGATTAGGCTATTCTCTTACTTTAAAATGGGCCAACTTTCTTTCCTTTTCCCCCCCTTTTTTTTATGCCTCGGGCAAAACATGGTGTCTACACATAGCCACAAAATGGGGAGATTTAGTTAAAATCCAAATACCCTTGACATCCACTAATGAAGAGTAACAAGTCTTTATCCCTTTGTGTTATAAAGCTTTCATAATTCCTCCTCACTCCTTTAAAATTTCAGCCCCCATTCTATTGAGTTCTCTCTCTCTTCCTTTTCCACTTTACTTCATTCTTCTTCTTTCTTCAAGATTCATCAACTTCCTACATAAAAAACTTGAGTCTAGCTAGCCTATACATCAATTTTAAGGTGGGATTCATGATTTTTTTCTTATTGTTTGTGATATGGTGGCTGCTTGGGATTTTATTTCTACTCATTTATTTGATGATATATTGTGTTCATATGAGTTGTTATGGTTGAATTATCATGTAAATATTTGGTTTGGGTTGGAAATTTAGTGAAAGGCCTAAAGGATAGCTAAGTAGAATTGGCTGGATTGGAAAAGACCCTAGATGTGTCCGTATGGTGAAGTGTACGACTTTGCCTATAGCCATCAAAATTTGATGAAAATAATTTTAAATGAAACTAGACATCCAAAGCTTTCTAATCAATTATAAGGTCATTGGATCTATAATGAGTGAGATATAATTTTTTTAAGTTAACCCTAAAATTCTGTCCCTTGTCCTGACTAGACCAGATTTTGAAAGACATAACTTGCCCTATACATCCTCAAATAGAGTGCAACAAATTTTTTTAGAATGTTAACACATAGGGTAATATGATAAAAAAATTTTAGAGTCAGATTCTTTCGCTATTTTTCATAGCAATTCACCATAGTTGCCCTATGTTATGAATGGACTGAAACAAGGCAGACCATTTTAGCCAAATGTGAGAGTTTATAACTTGAGCTCTGCCCACGCAAATGAAATGAAACTTTTAGGGATAAAAGTTGGTTCAGTTAGCTTTAAAATGATATAAATTTCAAACAAATCCAATGAGATTTCTATTTTTGGTAAATTTTTACATTTCGATAACCCATTCTGCTCAATAGCAGAGCAAGCCTAGATTAAACTTCAATAACTTAATTTATACTTATCAAAACTTAAGGGGACCAAAGAGAACACAAATTAGACAAACAATACTTTAACATATCCAAAATTCAAATTTAAATAAGTTAAGTTATGGCATAAATTATAAATCATGGAAAAATTGAGGAATTTAGGTATAATTGCCAAATTGAGTGCTTTACACCTTAAAATGGGAATGATCTTTATTTAAAGTTTTGATGTTGCAATTTTATATTGGTACTAAAATGTTAATGTGCTATGTTGATTTTGATGCCTTGGTCTAATTTAAAAAGCATTATTAATGGGAAACGGATCTGATCCATTATGCTGTCAAAATTCTGGCAAAAACTTATGTACATCATGTATTGTGCATGTGATTACATCTGTTATCCGAATTGATTTAACTATGATTATATAATTCGTAAGGACTATATGGATTCCATATTACTTGACTAGCCCCGGAATAAAGTAAAGGAGAATAGATCGATAAGAGAGTCAAGGAAATTAAACCTGAGTATCCTGTATAGGAACAAACTCGATTCTGAAAAATAGACTATTACTCAAAAGTTATATGGCCTAACTTTCAAGGGACCAAGTATGGAAAATTATGAGACTATGTGTGTGTGTGTGTATTTATATTTGCCCGAGTTATTTAATTTCTTTTACATCGCAAAGCGCCCCGCATGACACATATCGCATAGGTGATATGAAGCCAACCCGATGATGCGCATTCAGTTTAAAAAATAACTCTATTAACATTAATAAATTAAGGTAAACTACATAAGAGTTTTGAGCATGTGACAATGTACCGTGCAACGTCCGCGATTTCCGACCTCCGACATCATCAGTATTCCCGACCTTCGACTTCATCTCCAAGGCTCAAATGGACTGGCTAGATTTTCCGATTTCCAACCTTATGTATGTATATACGAGTTCCGACCTTAGGTGATTTAGAATGGACATGAAATCTGACGTCCGAGTTTACCTCAACCAAAAGTGGACGCGAGATCAGATCTCTGAATTGGTCTCCAAGTTCGACCAAAATTTGAGCAAGTTCTGATATCGAGCTTATTACCAGGAGCTTTTCATTTCTCTTGATTTTCCCCAGTTCTGAGATTTTATGAGTTCCGATTTCCTGGAACATAAGATTAATGATTTGACTCCCGATCTCCGGTGTTATGCTTAGAATCGATTCAAGTTTACCTAATGTCCCTGACTTCCGAATTTAAGTGTTTGGTTTCACATCCGACTTTGCTTTCATGTTTCGAATAAACTAGACAATATTTCCAAATTCCAATTTCATCTGAATAGATGTGCACGAGTTCCAATTTTAAGAAGAGTACGAGTTCCGATGTCATTTTCAGAATACAATGGAAACGAGTTCCACTTTTAGGCGACGTGGAGAGTAATTTTGTCAAAAAAAGAGGGCAACGTGGAGAGCAATTTTGTCACAAAAAGAGTGATACATGGCTGAACTCTATCCACAAAAATGGGGAAGGTTGACTGAAATTCAACCTTGTGTTTTTAGGCCAATCAAAACCCTCTAAGCTAACTACCACTCATGCCTATATAACACATCCTCCTCCTCTCATTCAGACCCATTTCTATGATGCCTTCTCCCTCACTTTAGCTCTCTTTTTCTCTTCTCCACTCACCCAACTCCATCCAACTTTCAAGTTCAATCAAGTTTTATTTTCAAACTCAAGCCTAATAACAAGAGGTAGAGGTTTCTTTCTTGCTTGATTTTCTGATTCTTGGTTGATTGGTAGTGGTCTTATTTCTTAATTTTGATATATTGATTGAATGATTATGATGAATTATAGCTGGTTTATTGACTGTTTATGAGATTAAATTTGAATTGGAAGTAAGAAAGGATGAAGATAAGAAGAGCTGAGAGGCTGGAAAACCAAAAACCCCCAGTAGTCCATACGGTGGAGTGTACGGTTTCGCTTACAGCCAGTTAAATCCAATGAGAATATTTTTCTAAGAAACTAGACATTCAGGGCTTTCTATAAATATATCATATAAGGCCATTGGATTAATATTGAGAGAGATATAAATTTTTTAAGTTTGACCTAGGAATCAAGACATTCACTTGGGCAGTATGAGTTGAGAAGGGTATAACTCACCCTACCCTACTCCAAATTAAGTGAAACCAATTTTGTTAGAAAGCTTATACATAGGAGAACATCTTACAAAGAAATTTTGAGTTTGTTACCATATCATTTGCTCCCAGTGATTTGAAGAAGTTACCCTATGTCCAAACTGAGCCAAAACAGGTCAGTTCAAAAAAGTCAAATTTTAGGGCTTATAACTTGAGCTCTACTAAGGCAAATGAAATGGAACTTTTTGCATATGAAAGGTTGTCCTGTTAACTTTGATAAGAGACCAATTTCATATGATTTGAGCCAGTTTTCGATTTTTAGTAGATTTTTACTTTTGAGTGTGCAATTCTGGCCGCCCACAGGGCAGGCCTGGATAAAACCTGAATAACTTGAGTTATGGTTATCAAAATTAGCTGGGACAGAAGAGATTAGAAAATAAGCACATAACACTTTAACATATCCAAAATTGAAGTCCAAATGAGTTAAATAGAAATTATGGCATGATTTGCAAAAACCAGGTTGAATGATTATGTTGAGGCTATAACTCTACCTTAAGGAGACTAATGTTTCTATGAGTTCCATGATGAATTATGCATGTAATATTGTGACTTCTATGAAAAATTGGTATTCTGATGTACTGGCACTATTCATGGGAAAGCAGACACGTTCCGTTATGCCGCTAAAATTACGGTAAAGTATATGCATGAGTTATGAGATACATGTAGATGCATGTGCATTTTCAAGAAAGCTATGAAAGTCATGTCATGAGGAACCTATAGATTATGCTATGATGAAAGTTCCATGATACTTGGGCCAACACCGGATAAAAAGTTAAGGGGAATAGATCGGTGGGGATGTCGGGGAAAGTAAACCCAGCATTCCTGTATAGGAACGAGCTTGATCCTGAAAAGCAAACTATTACCCAGGAGTCTAAAATGGCCAAGAACTCCCAAGAGACCAAGTGATGGAAAATGATGAAAAGTAATGGAAAAGTTTATAAGGAATGAAAAGTTTATGAAGAAAGGTTCAAGAGCAAGTTTTGCATGATTGCATTAAATGCATAATTACATTGAATGGTCATTATAAGTCATTTACAGTTTACTTGTTAAATTTACTTACTGCCGTATGTTCATTATTCTGTGTATTGTTGATATCAGTTTATTCCGTTCCTTATGTTGTCTTAAGTAAAACTGGACCTTGCCTCGGACCAGACATTTTTCCCAACCTTATTAAATATGAATAGTTAAGTTTAATCTCATGTTTTTATAATTAAATAAAACCCGAGCCAACTGAGAATGAACGCAATGTCAGTTAAACACCATACGCGAACCCTATTGAGAATTTCTTCAAATTCTCACCTCGTTTTGCATTTCCGCCTCATTCTTAGACGTGGGCGATGGACTCGACGGCTACCCTCTTCATTGAGATTCCAGACCTGTAGCTTCACTAGGACCCCGAGATGCACTCGCTGTACCTAGCTGGCTACCGCCATTTCTGTCCCTACTTTTTAGCACCAGGAATTTGGCTGTTCCTTTAGTTCACTCTGTTTTTGAAACATATATATAAACTGAAGCATTGGCTTCCGACTTATATATGTAAAAATACAACTGATGCTATATTACTTATCATTATTCTCTTCTGTAGTACTTCTATTAAATTCTAACATGTTCTAAATTATTGATCACGTTTATTATGTACAGCGCCTCGTTTTGTAGGTATATTCATTATATAAAAAGCGAATATAAAATAATGAATACAGCTTTAGACAGAAAACTGACACGGTAACGTGACCTATCCAATTTCATGCTATGACTTAAGCATAACATAAGTTGGTAGGGTGTTACATTTTTGGTATCAGAGCAGTTCGTCTTAGCTAAGGCCTGAGGATTGGACAGACTATGCTTCGCGCATATTCTGTGTTTATAGTTGATAACATACACTAAATATCATCAGTATGGTTGAGATATAAATGTGCATGTGTAAGAAGTGCCTGGCCATGTGAGCTATTATTTACTGGCACATTGGACTTAGTGTTGAGTCTAATCAACTCAACAACTTTTGTTTTGTGTGCTCAGAACTTAATGGCTTCCGGCAGGCGAGGTAGACCGTGCACAGAACCTGCTCAAGAGGATCCTGCTAACCTTATGGACACGGTACAAGAAATGGCTCAGGCGATGCGAGAACAGGCCGCAACAGCTCACCAGGTGATGGATCAGCTAGGTAGGCGACCTGCGGTAGGCTATGAAGGAAACCTTCATGGCCCAGGAGCTGATCTGGACTATCTTAAGTTTGCCGAGTTCAGAAAGGCGAATCCGCCCAACTTTCGAGGGGCGTATGATCTTGATAAAGCAGATGAATGGATCAAAGCCATGGAGAAGATTTTCTTTGTCCTGGATTGCTCAAATCATCAAAAGGTGACTTTTGCCACCTACATGCTCGAGGCAGACGCCGAGTTTTGATAGAACGGTGTACGAAGACTGTTTGAAGAATCTCGGACAGTAGTCACTTGGATGGTGTTCAGAGATGTATTCTACCAAAAGTACTTTCCTGCTTCAGTTCGAAATGCCAAGGAACTCGAGTTCAGGCAGCTGCGTCAAGGAAATCGGACAGTATCCGAATATATTGCCAAATTTGAAGAGCTGTGCAAATTCTCTACAATATATCAGAGGAACCTAGATGAGGCCTGGAAGTGCATCAAGTTTGAAGGAGGATTACGAGAAGACATTCTCACCATAATCGGGCCAATGGAGATTAGAGATTTTCCCATGTTGGTAAATAAATGCCGACTTGTGGAAGATTGCAACTCGAAACTAGTGGCAGCCAAAGCATCTGGTGGTGGTTTCAAGAAGAGGTTGGCCCCACAGGGCCCAAATTTCAAGCCCAACTTTCAACAGCAAAGGAGATTCCCGCCGGTGGGCAACAAAGGCAAGCAGCCTCAAAGGCCTCTTCCGATTTCAACTTGTACGAAGTGCGGTAGGAATCATGGCCATTGGCCGTGTTTGGCAGGCCAGAATGTCTGCTATAGGTATGGCAAGCCAGGCCACAAAATTTATGAGTGCCCAACCAGGAATCCACCACAGCCGTCTCGACCCCAACGTCAAGGATGGATTTTTACCATGGATGCAGAGGAAGCTGAGGGACTAATCCAAGGTACTTGTGAAGTGGACGGTAAGACTCTAACTGTACTCTATGATTCGGGTACCTCACATTCGTTTATTTCTCATAATTGTGTGGCTGTTTTGCAATTGCTAATTTTAGAATTGCCTTATGATCTACTGGTTTCTACTCCCACTAATGAACCTGTTAAAACTGGTCAAATTTGCATCAATGTTCCTCTTCGAATTAAGGGTAAGACCTTTGTAGCCAATTTGAATTGCCTCCCACTCTCTGGACTTGATATAATTCTGGGCATGGACTGGCTTTCTGCCAATTGAGTCATGCTCAATTGCTCCGATAAGGTGGTGGTATTCCCTTCTGTCTCGTCTTCTGAATCCCAAGCCTCAATACTCTTCTACCTGAACTCTTTATTAGTAGACTATAGTGGGTCGAAGAGTGAAGGATACATCCTCCTGTCAGCCAACGTGACGGAAGTTGAACAGAGACTAGAAGAGATCCCGGTTATTAAGGTATATCCTAATATTTTTCCAGAAGATATACCTGAATTCCCTCCTGAGAGAGAGATTGAGTTCACCATCGAGTTGGTTCCAGGTGCGGGACCAATATCTATAGCTCCGTATCGAATGTTACCTTTGGAGCTGACAGAACCAAAGAGATAGATCGAAGAGCTTTTGGAAAAAGGATTCATACGGCCAAGTGTATCACCATGGGGAGCTCCAGTCTTGTTGGTCAAGAAGAAAGATGGGAGCATACGCCTATGCGTAGATTATAGGCAGTTGAATAAAGTGATGATTAAGAATAAATATCCACTACCAAGAATTGATGATCTCATGGACCAGCTACAAGGTGCAACGGTATTTTCCAAGATCAATTTGCATTCCGGATATCATCAAATTCGAGTTCAGAAACAATATATCCTTAAGACAGCCTTTTGAACTCGTTACAGACACTATGAGTATACCGTGATGTCATATGGATTGACAAACGCACCAGTACTATTCATGGATTACATGAATCAAATATTCCACCCATATTTGGACAAGTTTGTAGTGGTGTTCATCGACGACATACTTGTCTACTCGAAGATAGAGCAAGAGCACGTGGAACACTTGCGGCTAGTTCTGCAAATTTTAAGAGAAAGGAAACTTTATGCTAAGTTATCCAAATGTGAATTTTGGATGAAAGAAGTAAAATTTTGCGGCCATGTAGTGTCCTATGGAGGAATCTCAGTGGATCCCAGCAAAGTAGAAGCAGTTCTAAATTAGGAAAGGCCGACCACAGTTACTGAAGTCAGGAGTTTTCTGGGCTTAGCTGGATATTATAGGTGATTCATTAAGGATTTCTCTCGTATAACCTTGCCCTTGACCAAGCTAACCAGGAAGAATGCTCCATTCGAATGTACGCCGGAGTGCAAATAGAGTTTTCAAGACTCGAAGAGAAGATTGACTACGACCCCAGTGTTAGCCTTACCAGACCCTCATGGACCATTTGAAGTCTATTGTGATGCGTCCAAACAAGGATTAGGGTGCGTGTTGATGCAAACCGGAAACGTGGTCGCTTATGCCTCCAGGCAACTAAAGCCACATGAAAGGAATTATCCCACGCACGATCTTGAATTAGCTGTAGTAGTATTTGCCTTAAAGATATGGAGACATCACCTATATGGTGTAAGGTTCGAAGTCTTTTCTGAGCATAAGAGTTTGAAATACCTCTTCGATCAGAAGGAATTAAACATGAGGCAGTAAAGATGGATGGAACTTCTTAAGGACTACGAGTTTGAATTAAAATACCACCCAGGTAAGGCAAACATTCTGGCAGATGCTTTGAGCGGAAAATCTCTGACTGTAGCTTGGATTATGATCAAAGAGACGGAACTTATTAAAAGCTTCCGAAATCTTAATTTGGGACTCCTTATGACTCCCAAGACCCTTCAGCTATATCAAATTAAGATAGCCAGTAGCTTTAAGGAGCAGATTCGGCAAGCATAGCAGCAGGATGCTAATCTCCAACATACAATCAATCTCGTGCAATCAGGGAAAATAACGGGTTTTGCTCAGGATAAAGAAGGCATCTGGCGACATCATGATAGGGTATGTGTACCCGAGGGGAATGATCTCCTGAGGAAAATCTTGGAGGAAGCACATAAAGGTGAATTCACCATACATCCTGGCATTACTAAGATGTATCGAGATCTTAAGAAGATGTTTTGGTGGCCAGACATGAAGTCAAACGTAGCAAGCTTCATGGGTAAATGCTTGGTCTGTCAAAAGGTGAAAGCGGAACATCAGAAACCCTCCGAGATACTTCAACCCTTGGAAATCCCTGAGTGAAAATGGGAGAGTATCTCCATAAATTTTGTGATGGGATTACCAAGAACGCTAATAGGATACGATGCCATATGGGTCATTGTGGATAGATTGACTAAATCTGCTCACTTTTTACCCGTTCGAGTAAATTATCCGTTGGAAAAATTAGCTCAACTGTATCTTCAAGAGATTATAAGGCTACATGGTACCCCTTCAACCATTATCTCTGATCGGGACCCAAGGTTTACTTCACGGTGTTTGGGAGCCTTACAAAAGGCGTTCGGTGCTAAGTTGTGCCTAAGCACTGCATATCACCTACAAATGGATGGCCAAATAGAAAGGACAATTCAAACCTTGGAAGATATGTTACGAGCCTATATACTGGAGCAATGTGCGAATTGGGATCGATATTTACCGCTAGCCGAATTTGCATACAATAATAGCTATCACGCTAGTATCGGCATGGCTCCTTACGAAGCGTTGTACAGACAGAAGTGCCAGTCTCCCCTGTGTTGGTATGAAACAGGATAATCAACTCTATTGGGACCTGATTTAGTTGAGCAGACCACTGAGCAAATCAAGAAAATACGAAATAAGATGCTTACCGGTCAGAGCTGCCAGAAGAGCTATGCGGACACCAGGAGGAAGCCTCTGGAGTTTCAAGAAGGAGACCACATATTTTTGAAGGTTACGCTTACATTGAGGATAGGTAGAGCCATTAAGGTCAAGAAGTTAAATCCTCACTTAATTGGTCCCTTCCAGATCTTGAGGCAAATCGGATCAGTTGCATATCAAGTTTTGCCTCCACAATTGTCAAACCTTCATGATGTTTTCCATGATTCTTAACTTAGAAGATATCAACCTGACCCTACACACGTGCTGGAACCCGAATCAATAAAGTTAAAGGAGGACCTGACTTTCCATGTTCAGCTAGCACGGATTGTAGACAGAAGTAGCAGACAACTTCGAAACAAATCCGTGCAGCTAGTAAAGGTAACATAGGGAAAGGAAGATGCTAAAGACTACACGTGGGAACTAGAATCAGACATGAGGAAAAAGTATCATGAACTACTCCTAGGTACTAAATTTTGAGGACAAAAATTTTTTAAGGTGGGTGGTAATGTAACGTCCACGATTTCTGACCTCCGACATCATCAGTATTCCCAACCTCCAACTTCGTCTCCAAGGCTCAAATGGACTGGCTGGATTTTCCGATTTCCGACCTTATGTATGTATATACGAGTTTCGACCTTAGATGATTTAGAATGGACACGAAATCCGATGTCCGAGTTTACTGGCAGCAAGTGTCGCAGCTTGCTCCAAATTACAATTTTAAAATACTTAATTACACTAAATTTGAAATATAGTGCAACCAAAGTCGTCTCACAAGGATGTTGTTGCTATCTAGTTAAGTAACAAGGGGGTATGTGCAAGCATGCAGTCAATAAGCTATAAAAGAAAATTAGATGAAATAAAAACACTAGTTCAAAGAGTTCCTTAGGTATAAGGTGAATCAATCATTAACGCACAATATATCAAACACATGGAGTGCGGCTAATTTGAGCTATTAGAGAGACCTCTACTAACAACCCCACAATTCTACCAAGAGAACTCTAGGAATTCAACCAACACATAATTGATTAGATAATTGAAACCTCAACTCTAATTAACCTATGTTGATTTCTAGCCCCAATTGTATTAGCCTAGGTTTGAACCCAAGCCCAATTCCTAATTCTTTAACTAATCAAGTTCATACCAATTGACCAATTAGCAATCACCCAACTAATTCCTCATTCATAAACTCACATATCAATACCATTCAATGCAAATTTACAAATAAAAGAGGGCAAAGAATCAAGAAAACAAACATGATTGAAATTCAAGTATAGGGTTTCAAGATTACAACCATAATGCCCTTGGAGTCTCCTTGAACTAGCTTGAAATCCTACTCCTCCATAGCAATGAAGGTTACAAAATAGAACCCAAAACAAGTATCTTACAAAATGAAAGGAAAAGAAAAAGGAAAGAAGAGGAGAGGAGAAGAGAAGAAAGAAAAAAATGAAAAATGTTGGAGATAGATGAGTCCCCTTCGCGAATCAGTTTTCTCTCCTCTTATCAGACCTCAAATGTCAAACTTCAAAAATACCCTTGAGCCCAACTTAATCCTCTGCCTCTTAGCTTTAAGTGGACACCCAATTTGCTTAATTTGGACTTGAAATGAGAGAGCTATGGCCCAATCTTTATAGCATGTTCAGATTATACGTGTATTCGCGCCAGTCCATTTTAACAGCCAATAAGTCCATGAAGATGCCATTATTTTGGAGAATGATCTTCATATGAATTGAAGCTTTATGTCTTAGCTTTCAAATGGCACCGGTTTCACCTCAATCCAATGTCTACAACTCACTTTATGGCCCAATTAGTGCACACTGTTCTGGTTCCAGCGTAACAGCCCTGTTCTGACTTCGTGGCCCAATTCGACCCACTAGACATCTGAATTAGTTTTTGACTTCTTCATCAAAGTTGTAGATTTTTCTCTCAGCTTTCCTACAATATAAAATTTGTAATTTTTAGATATCTACAACTCAAGATACAGCCATAATACAAAAATAGTATAAATTTGTAATAGTGCTGGAAAATACAATTAAGCCCAATTAGAGTCCAAACTTATAAAATGTGTCCAATATTATTCAATTAAGCACAAAAGAGGTTCAAAAAACTAAATATAAGGGTTAATTAGTGTATCAAAATATTGCTTATCAAATTCCCCCACACTTAGCTTTTTACATGTTCTCATGCAAAATCCAAAATATGCTCAAGAGTGCCGAAAATGAAACATCAAAATCTAAAATAAACACAAAAGTCCTAAAAACAAAAAATGACCAAATACTATGAAAAGCAAATTCCCAATGGATCCTCAAGAGTGTCAAGCATATAGGCAAAAAGCACATCCAAGTCATCAAGAAATTCAACATTCAAGGCACATCTCTACAAAGGTACAAGCAAGGTAAAAATCACTCCAAAAAGTATGGATCAAGCATGGAGGATCTCACAAGATAATGTGTTTAGCACTCTTACTCTGAAGTGTTTAAGGCTCAATTATACCACTCAAATCACCTCAAAAGGAAAAGCACTACTATAAGCTTGCTTATGATCTAATTCTCCACCACTCAAACACATGCACACACAAATCAAGAGGACTTTATTCAAGGTTGTAATGGGGCCAAGGTAAGGGGAAGGAAATAGTAAGGATATGCAAGGTAAAAGCCAAAGAGAATAGAAGAACATTGGCAAAGACATGAGGTCACAAATGTGAGGCCCCTCCTCAAATCTAAGAATGCAACAAACAACTCTTTTTTTATCCCACTTCTTTACTTTCTTTTTTATCAAAATTGCCCCAATTTATTGACTTTTTCTTTTTTTATTTGCTTTTCTTTTTTACATTTTCTTTGCTTCTTTTTCTTCTTCTTTTTTTTTTTTAATCTTTTCATTTCTTTCCTTTTTCTCTTTTCACCACTTTGCACCCCCATACTTAAAGTCTTGTATGTCCTCATGCAAACTCCCACACTTATGTGAATGCACAGTACTAATGGTAACCAATGGTTTCCTAATCCTTAAGGCTAGGTAGAATCATGGTTTTTCACTGTAGGCTTGTAATATGCTAAAAACAAAGAATAGGTAAAAAGGCTCAAAGGGGCTAAGCAAGGGTAAAAATACAAGGGTGGCTATTTGGTTAAGTGGCTAATCACAAAATGAATGCCTCAATCATATTTATGCATGCAAATGAATAGTGTAGCCTAAAAAAGAATCAAAGCAAGTTCTAGAGTGACAAATCCTATGAGGGAACAAAACACACAAGACAAAAAAGAATGGCATGTAACATAGCCATCCAAATATGGTTCAAAAGCTCACATGGGTCATGTCCAACATACTCAATCCAAGCAATTGAAGATCAAGCTACCAAGCATGCAAAACATAAAGAATGAGATGAAAAGTCAAGCATGTTGAAGCATCAAGCCATGAATATCTACTGCCTAAAGCTAACAACTAAAGAATCACCATAGGGGAACATCCAACTAAACAACATAACTAGCATATGAAAACTAATACTAAACATATTTTATTCTAAAATTAAAATGCAAAATAGAAAATTAAAAAAAAGGTAAAAAGTGGTAAGAACTCCCTCATGGTGGCTTATGCTTGAACTGGTCAAGGAATTCCCACCAATGTTTGCATCTTTTGCCTCCTTCAGGATCCCACGAGGTGATCTTGAATTCATTGCCATCCTCACTATTGGTGCCTTGATACATCAGTGTTGATGGCCTCGGCATCCTCCCAAGTAGCACCTCTATAATGATGAAACAGGCAGCTTGGGGGCAAGACTTGTTTTTCATGTAGGCATAATCCAAGCACCTTCGTGCACCTGGATGAAGTAATCCAGCTGTCATGTCACAAATAGTTTGGAGTTGGGCATCATTTTCCAAGTGGGCATATTCAAACTGCCCCAGGAAAGGTGTAGGTGCATACTTTAAACCACTTGAGTGTGTCCCAGTTGCAGGTAGAAGGACAGTGGAAGGGAAAGGTTGGGTGGTTTCTTTAACTTATTCCTCCAACATCTCAACTCTTTGAATATCAACTACAATCTTGCCATCTTCTGGCATTGGAGGATCTCCCCTCAGACATGCCTTAATCTTTGCACAGACAGAGCAGATATACTCACCCTCACAATCAACACATATGAATCCAGCAAAAATGTCAATAGCAGTTAGCTCAGGGAATTCTACTGAGAGGTCACTCGTGGGGTCTTCTAAATAAGTGAAAATATCCATGCATGTAGACATATCCATTTTCTCAGCACCAACAAGATCATGAGATATCTCCTCAACCAATGTCTCCTGTGGTATCTCATCTAGTGGCCCAGCTACATCTTGACTCTCGCCAATCCCCTCAACTAGCTCATGTGATTGCACATCTGGCATATTCCCCTTATGAGCTTGCAATTTGCTCAATGTAGAAGTTAACTGGCTCAATTGCGTTTGCAAGTCTTGAATGGTTTCATCAGTCCTCTGCTACCATTGGAGATTACTCTCCATCAACTGGTTCACAAGATCTTCTAAAGAAGGCTCAAGTGAGGTGGCTAGTGGACCGGCCTGATGATATGCAGGTGGTAACTCAAGCTGTGGTTGCTCATATGACTCCTGGAGTAGATGCAAGTGTTGTTGAATGAAGGGGAGTGAAGGTTGGAACTGCTGCTGAAAATATGGGAGTTGCTGTGACGGAACACCCCCATATCCCTGATCAATTTCATCATACCAGTCAGACTGGTACATACTAGAACTTGGGTCATATCCCTGTTGTGGTTGCTGGATGTGATTCCTCATGGTATATTGCTCTATTAGGTACTTTATCTCATCTAGTTGTTATTCCATTCTTTGGTAAGAATCCTCAACAACCGCTCCAGTTCCTGCAACATTCCAACAACCATATGTCTGGGAACTAAAAGATGAGTTAGTAAACATGTTAGAAAAGTAGAAATGAGTAAACTAAATGGAAGAAGAAACTAAAAACTACTCTAAAATGGCTTAAAACAACTAAGAAAATATTGCAAAAGATGTTTTGGGTTATATAAACAAGAAACAAAAAGGGAAAAGATAAAAGAAAATATTAAAAATGCAAGAAAAATAAAAAAAAATAGAAAAAGTGGTCAAAACAATTGAATTTGGCAAAAATAGGGTACGGCTCACTGTAAAACAGTGAGTCTTGCTTAGAATGCCGAAAACCTTTGGACCAAAAAGCTTCAAGGTGATCTGAGCACAAACAGTACATGACAGCACCCAAAATTAGCCTAAAAACACCGAAAATGACCAAAACATGCAAAACTCAAACAAAAGCAAGTAAACACATATATTTACAAACTAAATAGCATCAACATCCCCGGCAACGACGCCAAAATTTGGCAGCAAGTGTGTGACCTACTCAAATTACAATTTTAAAATACTTAATTACACTAAATTTGAAGTATAGTGCAACCAAAGTCATCTCACAAGAATGTTGTTGCTATCTAGTTAAGTAACAAAGGGGTATGTGCAAGCATGCAGTCAATAAGCTATAAAAGAAAATTAGATGAAAATAAAAACACTAGTTCAAAGAGTTCCTTAGGTATAAGGTGAATCAATCATTAACGCACAATATATCAAACACATGGAGTGCGGCTAATTTGAGCTATTAGAGAGACCTCTACTAACAACCCCACAATTCTACCAAGAGAACTCTAGGAATTCAACCAACACATAATTGATTAGATAATTGAAACCTCAACTCTAATTAACCTATGTTGATTTCTAGCCCCAATTGTATTAGCCTAGGTTTGAACCCAAACCCAATTCCTAATTCTTTAACTAATCAAGTTCATATCAATTGACCAATTAGCAATCATCCAACTAATTCCTCATTCATAAACTCACATATCAATACCATTCAATGCAAATTTACAAATAAAAGAGGGCAAAGAATCAAGAAAACAAACATGATTGAAATTCAAGTATAGGGTTTCAAGATTACAACCATAATGCCCTTGGAGTCTCCTTGAACTAGCTTGAAATCCTACTCCTCCATAGCAATGAAGGTTACAAAATAGAACCCAAAACAAGTATCTTACAAAATGAAAGGAAAAGAAAAAGGAAAGAAGAGGAGAGGAGAAGAGAAGAAAGAAAAAAATGAAAAATATTGGAGATAGATGAGTCCCCTTCGCGAATCAGTTTTCTCTCCTCTTATCAGACCTCAAATGTCAAACTTCAAAAATACCCTTGAGCCCAACTTAATCCTCTGCCTCTTAGCTTTAAGTGGACACCCAATTTGCTTAATTTGGACTTGAAATGAGAGAGCTATGGCCCAATCTTTATAGCATGTTCAGATTATACGTGTATTCGCGCCAGTCCATTTTAACAGCCAATAAGTCCATGAAGATGCCATTAATTTGGAGAATGATCTTCATATGAATTGAAGCTTTATGTCTTAGCTTTCAATGGCACCGGTTTCACCTCAATCCAATGTCTACAACTCACGTTATGGCCCAATTAGTGCACACTGCTCGGTTCCAACAGAATAGCCCTGTTCTGACTTCGTGGCCCAATTCGACCCACTAGACATCTGAATTAGTTTTTGACTTCTCATCAAAGTTGTAGATTTTTCTCTCAGCTTTCCTAAAATATAAAATTTGTAATTTTTAGATATCTACAACTCAAGATACAGCCATAATACAAAAATAGTATAAATTTGTAATAGTGCTGGAAAATACAATTAAGCCCAATTAGAGTCCAAACTTATAAAATGTGTCCAATATTATTCAATTAAGCACAAAAGAGGTTCAAAAAACTAAATATGAGGGTTAATTAGTGTATCAAAATATTGCTTATCATTTACCTCAACCAGAAGTGGACGCGAGATCAGATCTCTAAATTGGTCTCCAAGTTCGACCAAAATTTGCATGAGTTCTGATATCGAGCTTATTACCAAGAGCTTTTCATTTCTCTTGATTTTCCTGAGTTCCAAGATTCTATGAGTTCCGATTTCCTGGAACATAAGATTAATGATTTGACTCCCGATCTCCAGTGTTATGCTTAGATCGATTCAAGTTTACCTAATGTCCCTGACTTCCGAATTTAAGTGTTCGGTTTCACATCCGACATTGCTTTCAAGTTTCAAATAAACCAAACAATATTTTCGAATTCTGATTTCATCTAAATAGATGTGCACGAGTTCAGATTTTAAGAAGAGTACGAGTTCCGATGTCATTTTCAGAATACAACAGAAACGAGTTCCACTTTTAGGCAATGTGGAGAGCAATTTTGTCACAAAAAGAGGGATATATGGCTGAACTCTACCCACAAAAATGGGAAAGGTTGACTCAAATTCAGCCTTGTGTTTTTAGGCTAATCAAAACCCTCCAAGCTAACTACCACTCATGCCTATATAACACATCCTCTTCCTCTCATTCAGACCCATTTCTACGTTGTCTTCTCCCTCACTTCAGCTCTCTTTTTCTCTTCTCCACTCACCCAACTCCATCCAACTTTCAAGTTCAATCAAGTTCTATTTCCAAACTCAAGCCTAATAATAAGAGGCAGAGGTTTCTTTCTTGCTTGATTTTCTGATTCTTGGTTGATTGGTGATGGTCTAATTTCTTAATTTTGATATATTGATTGAATGATTATGATGAATTATAGCTGGTTTATTCGCTGTTTATGAGATTAACTTTGAATTGGAAGTAAGAAAGGATGAAGATAAGAAGAGCTGAGAGGCTGGAAAACCAAAAACCTCCGGCAGTCCGTACGGCGGAGTGTACGGCTCCACCTATAGCCGGTTAAATCTAATGAGAATATTTTTCTAGGAAACTAGACATTCAGGGCTTTCTATACATATATCATGTAAGGCCATTGGATTAATATTGAGAGAGATACGAATTTTTGAAGTTTGACCTAGGAATCAAGACATTCACCCAGGCAGTATGAGTTGAGAAGGGTATAACTCACCCTACCCCACTCCAAATTGAGTGAAACCAATTTTGTTAGAAAGCTTATACCTACAAAGAAATTCTGAGTTTGTTACCATATCATTTGCTCCCAGTGATTTGAAGAAGTAACCCTATGTCCAAACTGAGCCAAAATAGGGTAGTTCAGGAAGGTCAAATTTTGGGGCTTATAACTCGAGCCCTACCAAAGCAAATGAAATGGAACCTTTTGCATATGAAAGGTTGTCCTGTTAGCTTTGATAAGAGACCAATTTCGTATGATTTGACCCAGTTTTTGATTTTTAGTAGATTTTTACTTTTGAGTGTGTAATTCTGGCCGGCCACAGGGCAAGCCTGGATAAAACCTAAATAACTTGAGTTATGGTTATCAAAATTAGCTAGGACCGAAGAGGTTAGAAAATAGACACATAACACTTTAACATATCCAAAATTGAAGTCCAAATGAGTTAAATAGAAATTATGGCATGATTTACAAAAACTAGGTTGAATGATTATGTTGAGGCTATAACTCTACCTTAAGGAGACTAATGTTTCTATGAGTTCCATGATGAATTATGCATGTAATATTGTGACTTCTATGAAAAATTGGTATTCTGATGTACTGGCACTATTCATGGGAAAGCGGACATGTTCCGTTATGCCGCCAAAATTGCGGTAAAGTATATACATGAGTTATGAGATACATGTAGATGCATGTGCATTTTCAAGAAAGCTATGAAAGTCATGTCATGAGGAACCTATAGATTATGCTATGATGAAAGTTCCATGATACTTGGGCCAACACCGGATAAAAAGTTAAGGGGAATAGATCAGTGGGGATGTCGGGGAAAGTAAAACCAGCATTCTTGTATAGGAACGAGCTTGATCCTGAAAAGCAAACTATTACCCAGGAGTCTAAAATGGCCAAGAACTCCCAAGAGACCAAGTGATAGAAAATGATGAAAAGTAATGGAAAAGTTTATAAGGAATGAAAAGTTTATGAAGACAGGTTCAAGAGCAAGTTTTGCATGATTGCATTAAATGCATAATTACATTGAATAGTCATTATAAGTCATTTATAGTTTGCTTGTTAAATTTACTTACTGTCGTATGTTCATTATTCTGTGTATTGTTGATATTAGTTTATTCTATTCCTTTTGTTATCTTAAGTAAAACTGGACCTTGCCTCGGACCAGACATTTTTCCCAACTTTATTAAATATGAATAGTTAAGTTTAATCTCATGTTTTTATAATTAAATAAAACCCGAGGCAACAGAAAATGAACGCGACGTCAGTTAAACACCATACGCGAACCTTACTGAGAATTTCTTCAAATTCTCACCTCGTTTTGTATTTCCACCTCATTCTCAGACGTGGGCGATGGACTCGACATCTACCTTCTTCATTGAGATTCCAGACCTGCAGCTTCACCAAGACCCCGAGATGCACTCGCTGTACCTAGCTGGCTACCGCCATTTCTGTCCCTACTTTTTAGCACCAGGAATTTGGCTATTCCTTCAGTTCACTCTGTTTTTGAAACATATATATAAACTGAAGCATTGGCTTCCAACTTATATATGTAAAAATACAACTAATGCTATATTACTTGTCATTATTCTCTTCTGTAGTACTTCTATTAAATTCTAACATGTTCTAAATTATTGATTACGTTTATTATGTACAGCGCGCCGTTTTGTAGGTATATTCATTATATAAAAAGCAAATATAAAATAATGAATACAGCTTTAGACAGAAAACTGACACGGTAACACGACCTATCCAATTTTATGCTATGACTTAAGCATAACATAAGTTGGTAGGGTGTTACATACCGAGTTAAATATTATGACTTAAGCAAAGTATTATATTTGGTAGGGTGTTACGTGATCCCTTCTTTTTTTAATATTATGTTTTTGTCCTTATCATTCTAAATTTTAGTCCTAAAAAATAATTTAAAACATATATTTAACCTTTATAAATATTGAAAATGTTGTTTTATCCTTATAAATATTTTAATAATCTTCTTTTAATCCTTATAAGAGTTATTACTTAACATGGTGCTCACTAATAATAGAGACCAAAAACATAATGTTGAAAAAAATTAAAAGAAGGGCTAAAAGCCAAAATTTTTTTTTGAGGAACTAAAATCAAAACAACCAATATTTATAGGGACTAAAAATATATTTAAGCTATCTTACACAACAATATTTGTTTGTTACATACTTTAAGCTTGAATATGGAATGTTATTTACTTTTTTATTAATAAAAATACTATAGATTTAATGGCTTTAAAAAAATAGGAAATAAAAAATTTTATAAGCTCTTTACAACTTTACTACAAGTTTATATTAAAATCTTATTTAAGATATTGATACCTACATGACAATAACTTATTTGTAAATCCATACAATGCCTGTAACGTCCGAAAAATTTTAATCGTTTTGTTTTGGTTTTTAGCAAATAATTGGATTAATTAGAATTCAATTAAGTATTTACTTAAAGCCAATTAAGTAACATTTAGAAGAATTAACCTTGAGAAAATTAGATTAGAATCATAAGAAACCACCTAGGAATTTTTCTAAAATCAGTTTACCAATTTAGGAGAAATCAGTAAGATTTCAGTATTTTAAACAGTCGGAGCTGGATCAATAGAAATTATACTGTGAGAACCCTAGGATGGATGGCCAAGATTTAGCCAACTTACCCAAGCAAATGGCGCAATCTCAGCCTTCCATATGGGCTGCCAAACCAAATTTGAAGACAAGATAAAATCCACCAATCAAAATGAAGCTTGCTTCAAAAGTTTTCACCTTCTTCTTTCCTTCTCTCCTTGAATTTTCGGCCAACCTAGCTACTAAAGCTCCCATCATTTCTCTTCTATTCACTCTCATCTTCACTCCATCTTCGTCCCCTCTTCAAGTCTCATCAAGAGTTGCTTCCATCTAAGACACCAAATCAACAAAATTTCAATTAAGCAAGGTAGGAATCCTACTTCTCTTCTTACTTTCCTTGGTTTGGGGCTGTATGGGGGTCTTGTGTACCTTGTGATACTGATGTGATTTGGGGTGATAATTGTAACACCCTAACAAACCCATATTACGCTTAAGTCGTATTACGGCATTTTATTAGTTATTACTTATGCTCGTGGAAAACTAAACTTAACTTGAAATTAAGTTACGCGGAAAATACGGTAAGATTTTTTTTTTTTTTTGAAATACGTCGTCGCTTCGCAGTATTTTGGAAAGTAAAGCCTTGAGCGAGAAGATAGATAAAGAAAGAGTGTGTCGCATAAAATACATACCCCAATATCATAAAACAGGAGAAAGGTAAATAAATAGTAATTCACAAATACATTGCATTACATAACTAATCTTTACATTCATATAGGTTCATAATATATATATATATATATCAGCATCACATCGAAGAAGGCTCATGGTCGTGCCATGATCCAAATACTAGATACTAAATACAAACTTAAATGACAAAGCTCATCTCAAAAAGGAATATGCAAAGGTGCATAGCGACGGTCACCATAAGTCCCAAAACAGCTTCGTCTGGCATCCCCCATCAAACGTCCTCTCATAGTGCGGTGGCGCCAGGCTCCATTCCATTGGATGTGCCATTGGAATTTGGTGACAATGCAGAAAATAACTAGAGTGAGAAATGGGATTTCTCAATAGGAGTCAAACCCGACACGAAAGTGTCATCGTCATCGTCCCAACCACATCGATTTTATTAATGAAAATAGTGAGCATTCATAAGGTTCAGTTCTTAGGTTTTCGAAAACATGAATATCCAAAGCGGATTCAATTTTAACATACCCTCTAATCATTTAATCATAACATACATAGGCACAAGTATAATTACATAAAACATGCATGGTTGTGCTACAAGCTTCTTTTAGCTTCTTCCCTTCAAGGGTTTGGACCGAAGTCCCTTTTCTTTTCTTAACTTGACTTTATCCTAAGTCTTTTTCTTTTCACCCACTAAACATAAGTGGTAATGAGTTCATATCGTGGCCATCGCCACCATAAATTTTCGGTACTTACACTAGCTAGGTCATGCCATGCCTCATGTAAGCCCTATCCCCTATACTCACACTAGCTGGGTCATGTCATGCCTTATGTGAGTCGTGGGTGAGGGGAGCTTACTTTGGGTCACCTTCGCTTTTGAAGGATCACACCCTTAGTTCAATATTTTCTTATTAAAGCTTATGATGCAAAATTATTCTAATTCTTTTCCACATTTGGTGTTACGTATCGCCATCCCCAAATGTGATTCCTTTATCATATATCATTAAGCATCATATCATCAACATATCATATTCATATCATCATCATTCATTATCATATCATCATCATATCATTATCATTCTTATCATCATCATATCACTATCATAATCATCATGTCATATCATCATCATCATTATCATCATCATATCATATCATCATCACCATCATCATGAACATCATCATATCATTGTATCATATTGACACATAGAGGCATACATATCACACAAAGTCTTATGAGCTTGGCTTAGTAAATTTGGTGCAAGCTTTTAATTTAGATTGCCTCTTGTATAAGTTCTTTTATTAGGCATAGGGCCAATTTCATCAATTATCCTTTTTGAAACTTTTACGTTGAATTATGAAGATTTTCCAATACCTTAATTTGGGGATCTTAATGTCCTTGAGCTTATTTCTCAGTAACCTTTAAAACTTAACCATAACTAGTTTTACTTTTATAGTAGGGCAGTAATTTCAAAAATTTACCGTAATTTCACATTTTACTATTTTGCTTCAAATTTTGGTATGATTATACTTCTCTGAGTCTATTTTTAAACAAAACAAACCCCACTCAAAATTTCATTTTGTAACTTGAGATATGCGCGTTTTATTCTGACTGCTCAGCTTTTAAGTTTATTCTCGGTACAGTGACTTTTGAACTTTACTACGAGCTCTTCACAAGGAATCTGCCAAAACTGGGATGTTCCTCTATGTCTTAGCTTTCTAACAAACTTGGTCCCACTAAAAAATGTTTTGTATAACTTGAGTTATGCATATTTTATTACACACTGCCCGAACAGAAACACATCTGGGAACAACACACTTTGAAAATCCATATCTCTCTCATTTTAAAGCCAAATTTCACGTATTTTATATGTATAAAAATCTATATGAGTCTATTTTCATCTAAAATTAGTTTTGTTCCATTTGGAGTTATATTGAAAGAGTTATCAGTCGCGCCATATAGATTGCTAGAATTTTCTAGCTTCCACAGTTTTGGTTTCAATGAGTTTTCTGGTAAAAACATTAAGTCTTCTCCTCAAATGACCACTTTTCTCTTTCAAACCACTTTTATACTTTGAGATCTTGGTGAAAAATCAATATTTTAAGTTCTAAAAAGTTTGGTTCAAAACAAGAATAAATGCACAACAATTCATTTTCCAAGAAAAGAGCAAAAATCACAAACAACTTCATATAATGAAAGCATGGCCATGAGGCCTCTAGAGTAAGTTCTAAAACCACCTAGCTATGGAGAGCTTAGGAGTTCTAGAGCTTGAAAAACATAGAAGAAAGAGGGGTTAGAGTCACTACCAAATGAGTTTCTTGAGGAGTAGAAAGAGTTGATGGGTTGGAGATGACCTTCCTCCTCCTTGAGCTTGATAATGGGGCTAAGTATGTGTTTGTTTTGCTTCCTCAAGAACCAAAGAGGGTGGTCCTTAAAAGGCTTGTGAGGGTGGTGAAAGGAAAGAGAGTTGAATAAGGTGAGAAAGAGAGAAGAAGAACAAGAATGGTTGGAAGAACAAAAGAGCTAGGATGAAGTTTAGAGAGAGGTGGGAGCTTGGGCTTGTAGTGAGAGGATGAAAACTTCCAAATGAGGAGAGTGAGGGGGCTAGTTGGCACAAGAAATGGGGTGAGGGGGCTGATGACTTTTGCTTCTCCAACAAGTAAGAGGGAGTGGGTGAGTTTTACTTCTTTTTCAAGCAAGAAAGCTAGGAACTTTGGGGTAAAAGAGTGGATTGTGTTTTCCTTGAGTCTTGGTATTTGAGTAAAGACCATTTAGTGTTTTTCAAGTGGTTAAAGGAATGACCACTCTTGGGATTGGCTTTGGTGAATAAGATCACTCCAAGTGGCATGATCCTAAGGGAGGAAGGTACTTCTCTTGTCTTGATTAAAGAGATACTACTAACATAGACCCTTGATCTAAGAGTGCATGATGAAAAGGCAAATGGATGGTTGGATTTTGCTTTTGTCCTTGGCCAAAATTTGGTGCATCAATTATGAGAAATTTTTAAATCTTCAAAGCCATTAGGATTACCTAAGTTGTTAATCAATTTGATTAGTTAAATTGCTCTTATGAATTATGTAATTAGGGTGTAAGAATTAATCTATCTCAATTGGTAAGGTAGAACAATTGTCTTGTACTTAATTAATAAGATTGGATTAACTTAATTATATTTCTAAGTTACAAATTAATGAGGTTAGAATAATTAGGTTTTAATTAAAACGTTCAGTACGTTATGATTTAATTATTGACTTGACTAAATTTACTAAGCTCTTGCTCATCGAGATTAGCCGATAGTCCTCAGTTAATTGTTAACCTCTCTAATGAGTCAGGATCACTGAACTAATTAACTTAGACAAAAATTGGGGATGTTACAATAATGATGGATTATATTTGATTTTGCATGTATGTTGTGATTAGAATTGGAACTGGTATGAAAGAACTTGAAGAGCAGAGAAATTTCAAGAAGTTGTTAGGGTTTTTCCTCGGCTGTTCGTATGGGAGAGTGTACGGTTCTGCCTACAGCCATTTAAATTTTATGAATCCATTTTTATATGAAACTATACATTCATGGATTTTCGTACATATAAAATATAAGGCCATTGGATTAGTATAGAATTAGTTATGAATTTTTGATGTTTGACCTAAAAATCTGGATTCTCATCTGGGCAGTATGAGTTGAGAAAGGTGTAACTCACCCTACACAACTCTAAATTGAGTGAAATCAACGTTGTTTGAAAGCTAACATATAAGGGAACATTCCATAAAAATTTCAAAGTCATATTCATTGCCAATTATCCCCAGTACCTCAATGAAGTTACCTTAAGTTCAAATCAGGCTGGAATAAGGTAGTCCATTAGGGTCAAGTTACGGGGCTTATATCGCAAAATATACTCATGCAAATGATATGAAACTTATTTCATTTGAAAACTTGTTCTATTAGCTTTAATTTGGTATAAAGTTCGTATGATTTCACCTAGATTTTTATTTTTAGTGATTTTTCACTTATAAGGGTGTACTTCTAACTACGTACAGGGCAGTCTGAGGTAAAATACTAATAACTAGAGTTACACAAATCAAAATGAGATAAGACTAAAAGAGTTGGAAACTAGACATGTAGAGCTATAGCATATCCAAAACTTAGGTCTAGATGAGTTAAGTAACAGAAATGGTGAACTTTACAAAAACCGGGCAGAATTAAACATAAGGTTCAAATCCTTATATGATTGACATTATTGTAATATGTTTGCTACTCCATGTTGAACTTTTGCTTGATTGGCTTTACTGGTAGCCTGGCACTATTCACGGGAAGTGGACTCGATCCGTTATGCTACTGAATTTCCAGCAAAAATTAGTGATAGTTCTAAATGTTGGTGCGTTAATATTGTTGTGCGACATGTATGAATACTAGATCAAGTTTAGTTAATATCGAAACTTGGAACTTAGCAAACAGAGAATTAAATCGGGTATACTTAACGTTGAACTCGGAACATAGTGAATAGAAAACTAGATCGGGTATAGTTAATGTCAAAACTTGGAACTAAGCGAATAGAAAACTAGATTGGTAAAAATAATGTCGGAACTTGGAACTTAGGAAACACATTCATAAAAATCTTGGAAGACCAATTGTGGCTTAATGTCGGAGATCAGAATCACACATCACATAAAACACTTTAAAATCGAAAGTCAAGGACAAGAATAGAAAACCTAAAATACTTAAACCCGGAAGTTAAGGATCTTCAACATAAACTTGGAAATTGGTACCAAAACATGAAGCCTTATACCCGAATCTCGAAAGTAGAGAACTAGGACGCTTTAAAAGTCTTATACACATAATTCCAAAACTCGCTATCTCATTAAATATATAATCTCGAAAATCGGTCCAGAATCAATCTCGAAGATCGATTTTAAACATAACCCCGGAAGTCGGGAATCAAAACATTAACATTATATACATAACTCCGGAAGTTGGAACTTATATAATCTCGGAACTCGGACCCAATTCAATATTGGAAGTCGGTCCTAAGCTCAAACTCGTGAACATCAATAAAAGTTAAAAGCTTGCAAGATAGATTAAGACTTAAGATTTTAAACTTACACTTAACTACCTAAGCTTTGCTCATAAGACTTTGTTGTGTGTGACAACTATTGAAGATATGACGATGAGTCCATATTCCAAAGGAACGTGACATGGTGATCACACTCTGATGGGGTATGACATGGCGATCATACTCTAGAATGTGGCATAATGATCCCACCCCCTAAGGAGTATGACATGGCGATCACACCCCGAGAGAGTATGACATGGTGATCGTACTCTGGAATATGTATGACAAGTAAAGGAAGACAAAGAAAGCAAAGAAAAATATACATATATGCATAAATTCAAGTACAAGTAAAGGCAGATACAGATTTCAAGTTTTTAGTATATTGGTATTATTATATTTTAATACTTTGCAGTTATTATTCATAGTATGATTCATGACATCATTGTGTATTGGCTCTCCCAAATGACAAGTGTATGGATAAAATGGAGTTTATTTCGAACAATATGTTTTCGAACTATAAAATTAAACAGTTTATATAATATGTCAACCATTTTCATAATAAATCAAAGCAGCTGGAGATAAAAACAATGACACGGTATGAAATTTCTTAGTGGATCCTATTGAGAATTTAAAATTCTCACTCCTGTTTCCGTGTTATCTCCAGATAGTTCGAGAAATGTCAAAGACGGCTAAAGTTGCTATCAGATAAGGTCCGCTCAGATAATAGTAATAACTTCAAAGTGTGGTACTATGACTTAAGATAATACTGTATAGAGGAGGACGTTACAATGCTGCTGTGTCGACCAATCATACTTTTTATATTTACTAGTTTTCTTTTTAAATACTTGTGATTATTGGATGCTTCTCTAGGAAATCTTTCCATGGTAATACTAATTATGTACTTATGTTAATTTAAAATTGAAAAATTATATATATTTATATATTTTTAATCATATAATAAAATATATTTTTTGAAATTTTGTGAAGAAAACATATGTAATTTGAATCATTATTAGTTAATTTTTTAAATCATAAAACACTAATTTTATTGTCTATTTATCTATTACAGCAATATCTATTAGATTACATAATTGAAGCTTTAAAAGACATTAATTTCTATACACTGATAATATAAAATAATTTTATATTATCAGTCAATAAAATTTGAGGAGCATGACAAAACATGGTGGGTAGTTACTTATTATGATTTGATATTTTTCTCAAATTTTATAAGCTAATAATGTAAAATTAATTCACATTATCAATATTGAATAGTAATTCAATCCTTAATATAAATGTTGTTTATTTTATAATTAATATTAATGTATCTAACAGGTAACACCAAATATATATATATGATATAGGATATGCCAAACATATACATTACAAGAGTCATAGTTTACCAACTTGATCATTTTGATCAATTAATGTTAAATTTAAAATAATAAATTAGATCTACTTTATACTATTGATTTAATAACTTAAAAAAGAAGGAGATGAGAAATTTTATAAGATCTTTATAATTTCTAGAAGTTCATATTAAAATCTTATTTAAAATATTAATGTTTGCATGACAAAAAAAATTAGCCATGGAATAAATTTTTTATTAATATTAATACCTCAAATGGGTCATAATATCAGACATATAATTATTTACTTACTTTATCCTTTTATCAATTTATATTAAATTAAAATTGATAAATTATATTTATATATTTTTTTATCTTATAGAGATAAATTTTATTCACTTTGATTAATCTTTTTAATTTCACAAAACTCAAATTGTGGATCTTTGTCACAACTATATCTATAGTTTGCATACTTTAAGAATTAATATGAAATCTTATTTATTTTTTTGATTAATAAAAATACTATAGATTTAACAGCTTTAAAAAAAGAGGGGGAATGAAAAATTTATAAGGTCTTTACAGCATTATTACAAATTTTTATTAAAATCTTCCTTAAGATAAATCTTATTTTATAAGGTCTTTATCATGGTGTACTTCTGATATGGCGCTCAAGAGGTAAGCTCTCTCCTATTTTAAATCCTTATTTTGTTTAGCTGTTTATTGCCAACCTTTATCTATTAAGCTTGATTTTGTGCCGAGGCTTTCTACTGATGCTTGTTTGAGTTTGTCTTCATTAGTTTCGAAGCAAGAGGTGTGGCGTGCTCTTTTATCTATGGACTCTTACAAGGCGCCAGGTCCAGAAGGGTTTCAACCGATTTTTTTCAAGACTTTCTGGGAAACAGTTGGCAATGACATTTGGCAGGTGGTTGATCAGGCTTTCCTAACTGGGACTTTTGATTTGGCGGAGACTCTAATAATTTTGATCCCTAACTAATCCGCTAACCAGGTTAAAGGAGCTAAGACCTATCAGTTTATACAATGTGGGGTTAAAGACAATCACCAAGGTTGTTGTCAACCACCTCCGCCCTTTTCTTAATGACATTGTGGGTCCTCTCCAGAGCAGCTTCATGCCAGGTAGGGCTGCTTCTAACAATGTGGTCATTGTACAGGAGGTTCTCCATTATGTACATAGAAGAAAGGGTAAATCTAGCTCCTTAGTGATCAAGATTGATTTTGAGAAGGCTTATGATAGAGTGAACAAGAATTTCTTTTGTCATGCTTTGTAGGAGTTTGATTTTCCTCAGGGTATTACTGATATGATTATAACCTGCATTACTACTTGTAATCTTTCTCTAGTTTGGAATGGGGAGAAGATGGATAGTTTTGCGCCTGCTAAGGGGCGTATCTCTATATCTGTTTGTTCGTTGCATGGAGAAGCTAGCTCTTGAAACTTAGTGATGGTTCTTGTTGGCCGGTTAAGGTCTTGAGGGGAGGTCCTGCTAACTCTCATCTCTTCTTTGTGGATGACTGTCTCCTTTTGGTGAAGGCGAAAGCCTCTCAGGTTCAGTTGGTGTCCAAAGTCGATTTTTGTTTGGCATCACGGCTTAAGGTGAATCTTGATAAGTCTAGATTTATTGCCTCCAAGAATCTTTCCAGGACCAAAATTGCGAAGTTCTCAGGTATTACATCTATGACTCATACAACAGATCTTGGTAAATACCAGGGATTTCCTCTTGCTCAGGGGAGGGTGAAAAAGCAGAATTTTGAGTTTATTGTCCAGGTAGACTTGCTTTGGCTATTTCGGTTTTATCTTCTATTCCCACCTATCCTATGCAGACTATATATGTGGCTTCCTTCTAGTATTTGTGAAATTATTGATTCTACTGATCGCAACTTTATATGGCGCGAGAAATTCTAATGGCTCCCGTGAGTGGAGTCCGGTGAAGTGGGATCATATTGCCAGACCCAAGAAGCTTGGTGGGTTGGGGTTCGGCGTGGCCGATTGAGCAATACTGCTATGTTAAGGAAGTTAGTTTGGGACTTGCTCAAAAAGCCTCAAAGCTGTGGATTCAGCTGTTGACTGGCAAGTACTTGACTAACTCTTCCATTCTTCGTACTTCTACTAGAGGTGGGGACTCATTCACTTGGAAATCCATGACTAAGGCAGTTGTTGCACTCCGGGATGGCTATAGATTTCGTATTGGCAAAGGTAACATTTCCTTCTGGTACGATAAATGGCTGGATCATGGTTTCCTTCTGTGAAATGGTGCCCTTTGTGGATGATATTCGAGATACCCGGTTATCCGTTTCTGATGTTTACCGAGATGGGGGTTGGCGGTTTGATAGCGACTGGCGACAATCCTTCCTGCTGTATTGCGTGAACAGATTATTTCTACTCCTATGGCAGATGCTTGTCCACTTGACGACGTTGTGGTTTGGTTCCCTGACATTTCTGGCACTTACACTTCCAAAGGGGGATGTCGTTGGCTGCTTATGAATGAGTTATACTCCTCCAATTTACATGGCCCTTGGGGTTGGGTGTGGGCACTTCCAGTTCCTGACAAGATTAGATTTTTTTATTTGGCTTATCTTTCACGACCCTCTCCCTACAGCGACAATGAGGCACCGGCGCCATTTGGCTCCTCATGGGCTGTGTGGGCGATGCCTTACAATGGAAGAGACGATCTTGCACTGCTTGCGTGATTGTCCAGAGGTTATTCATATTTGGCAATTCTTCTCATTTAGGCTGGATCCTAGCTTTTCTTCATTTTGGGCAGGGTGCACACGGCTTTACTTTTCTCGCTTTCATTTGGTGGATTTGTCGTGCTCGAAATGCGGAGATCATGGCAGCCGAAGTTTGAACTGAGTATGATATTCTGATTCGTATTCGTTGCATGGAGATAGATTGCCAGCAGTCTGGCACGGCGCCTTCATCTACCCAGCTGCTTGCAAATTCAGTGCAATGGCATTATCCACCTCAAGGTTTTTTTGTATTGATTGTGGCTGGTGTCTACTCAGGAATGATAGTGGTGATTGGGGTGCGGGCTTCTCAGGTTTCATTGGTGATTCTTCAAATCTTCATGCAGTGCTCAGAGCCTTGAAGTTTGGGTTGCATTTCGCTTGGAACAGAGGGATCCGTCATCTCATCATTTGTTACTCTTGACTCTCGAGTAGCTTATTCACTTGGCGTGTCAGGAGCATCATCAGTTCGCTGTCTTGATTCGGGACATTAAGGGCCTATTGGCAGTTCCTTGGATCGTGGTTTTGCGGCATACGTATAGAGAGGGTAATGCTTGTGCTGATTGGCTCGCGAAGACGGGCGCCAAAGGTGATGATCTCACCAAGAGTTGTTGCTCCTGAGGAATTCCATCTGCTGCTCCTTGCCTGCCGATTCTGCGGGTGTGACCCTCTCCAGGCAGTAGTGCTTCTTTTTTCTTGTTTTAACTTACCTTCATATGTACAAAAAATAAAAAATAAAAATAAAAATAATATTGATAGTGTATGACAAAATAAATTGATTATAAAACAGTTTTTTTTTTCTTTTACTAATACTTATTCCTTAAATGGATAATACCAAATATATATATATATATAGCATAGGAGATATTAAATATATACATATTACATAAGCAATGGTTTAACTATTTCACCACCATTTTTATCAATTTAATATAATAAATAATTTTTGTAAATTTTGATAAGAAAATACAAAAAATTAAATTATTATTAATGAATTTTTTAAAAATTTTGCAACACTCTAGTTATAGATTTATATCTTATACTTTAACTATTAGATTTGATACTTTAATTTTTCTTTTTTCTTTTTTTTTTTTTTTTTTTTTTTGAGAAAGAGAAATTTTGCAATTTTTTACATCTAATGCTACAAGTTTTTCTTAAAATTTTATTTAAAATAATGATGTTCACATGGTGAAAAGTAATTAGTTATAGAACAGTTTTCTTACAAAAAGTGATATCTTAATTAATAATACCAAACATATACGTTGTACAAATGATACCAATATATATGATGTAAATTTATTGATTTACCTACCTTACAATTATTATTATTTAATATTAAATTGAAATTAATAAATTAGATTTATATATTCTCCCTTCTTAAATTAAAATGTTGTAACAGAAAAATTTTAAAATTTCACATAAATTTGAGACTTTGAGGGTGTTTCCCTTATTTACCTTAACCATGTAGAAATAGAGAAATTAAAATCACTTAGATGAAGATGTGTTCCTTTTGTAAAATAAGATGTGCATGTTAAAAATAATAATTAAAAAAATTTAAAAGAAAAAAAAAACCTAAGTAGTGTAGTGGGAAAAAAAGAGTGGAGCACCCTCAAGTTTGGTGACTACACCATTACCCTCTCTTTCTTCTTCTCCATCCTTATCGAGAAATGATATTTTGACATAGCCCACTTCATACTCCAGATCAATATACCACCCATCCACCATTGGATTGGTGTGTGACCCCCATTTAGACTGGATCCCACACCCATTCAATGGTGGATAGATGATATGTCGATCTGCAGACATTTATGGAAATTTGTGTCAAAATAACACATCTCATCCTTATCATTCCCCCCTGTTTTGTCACCGTCCCCTTCTCTCTCTTAACCACAATGTCACTTTCTCTCCCTCACCTCTCCCTCTCTCTATCTCATCTCTCTCCTTCTGTCTCGTAGGAATTCCCTCTCTCTGTACTACTGGAACTCTCTCTCTCTCTGCTCGCCAATTTTTTTTTCTCTCCGCTGCATCCCTCACTGCCTTCTATCCCTCTATCTATCGCGCTCTCTCTTTGGGGTGGGGACCTCGGTTTCTGCCTTCTAAGTACAACCATAACTGCTGTGGTGAGTGTCCCCTCTCCTTATGCTTTGTTTTCCTTTCTTTGGAAGTCAATAGCAATGTGTTACTCTTCTTTTTGGCTAGAAGAATTTAATTAAACCTAAAAGTGAAACTAAACTTTGGTCTATAATGTTGATTTTCGGGTGAAATGGTGAGAGAGTTGATTTTTGAGGTTCTAATTGTTTGGGTTATAAGGTTATATTATAATTTTGATCATGGTTTGTGATTATGTGAGATGTTTTGTATTTGGCACATTACCTCAATTATCCTTAGTTGAATAAAGAATGTTATGGATTGAAACTATGGAAACTTTAAGAAAACAACTAAGTGGTGTGTGACTGCAAACTTGAAAGGAATGGATTTTATGATAGATTTTGAAAGTTGGATTTTAAATTAGGGAAATTAAAAGAATTGTAAGTTAGGTAGCTTAGTTTTCTTTTTACCTTGGAAGCTAATCAATTTGACCTATGAGCTTTATTGTTGTCTAAGTAGTAAATATAGTTACGTTGTGATGATGATGAAATTTTCTAGTATTGGCTCGTCATGGGTTTTGTTCCTTTTTGACATAGAGTGATCAATGAGGGTCGTTATAAAGAGAATTTCTTTTCTTCTTGGTTGTGGTCTTTTGAACACTAGGAAGCCTATGAATTAACTCATTAAGTAAGATAATATAGAATAGAACTCAAAAGGGAGGAATTAGTAAATATAGGAGCTGATCAAGCAGTGTTGGGAATTTCGGTAAGAGGTCAAATACTTTAGGGGAAGAAGGGGATTTCTTTTTCTTCTTGGAAATCATTCTGCTAAGCCTTTTGAGGGACACTTGGGTATTCCCATTGGTTTGGGTTAAAATTAGATGATAATGTGCTTGGGAAACATAAACAAATTATTTCGTTCTAGTTTCATAAAGTCAATCTTTGATATGTTGTTAGATTTTGTTGTTTCTAATATTTGACTAATTAAAACAAAGTAGGACGTTTTAGTTATAAATTGGTAATTAACGATATCCTATTGGTAGGGTTGATGAAGGAGCATTGAGACATGATCTTAACTCATAATTTTGTGTTAAAACTGTTCATATGCTAGTTTCAGATTTTCCAGGGTGGGCAACCTTTGAGTTCATCAGCCTAGGATGTAGATTTGACACTCTTTACTGTTTATGAGTGAATAATATATCTATAAAGTCTTTCTTTTATATATTCGAATGTAACTCTATTGGATATCTAGTTTTACTTTTATATAAGTCTTAAAAAGATTGAAGGTTAAAGCTTTGACTATAGAGCGGACTTTTCTATGGCAAGGTAATTGTTTGCAACAACTCTTTTACTTGTTAAGTTTAAATGGGTTAATTTTGTATATATATATGAAGAGTTGTTAGATATGTTGGAAAGTGAACTAATTGTATGGTTTACTACTGTTTACTATTTCAAATTGATCTTTGTATTAATTATATTGTTAGGGTTATATAAGAGAATAAGCAACTTGAATTGTTAATTGAGCTTTGATTTGTATATTTGGATTGAAATGAGAAGTTACTAATTGGATTGGTACTTGACCTTCCAGGAGCAAAGTGTAATAGATTATAAATTATTTAGGAGCCACCTCTTGGGTCTTAGGAAGGTAAGGAACAAAGTGTCACGAGTGATAAAGAACTCGAGGGCCACCACTTGAGTCCTACTAAAGGCTAGAAACAAAGTGCCACAGGTGATAAAGTACCTGGAGCCACCACTTGAATCCTGGTCATATTATGTAAGCTGTGATTTATGATACTTGATTGTTGTAAATTTAGAAATGATTGATATTTTGGTAACTGAGACCTCCCTCTAGATACTTACTTTATAAATGTATTCCTGGTATGTTTCAATTAATATATGTTATTTCGCTATATTTGATAGCAATATTTTAGACATATTCCATGTTTTACTATAGTTATATTATCTCTCATTGGGTCTATTTGACTAACCTTTTGTTCTCCTCTCTCTCTCTCTATGCTTCAAACATAGGTACCGATCTGTGCCTAGATCTTTCGGCTGTTTAGAGGCACTGAGCCTTTGGCTATGCTCCATTAGCTCACAGGTAGGGTCCTATTTTTCCTGTGTTACTTTAGAAAATGTTATAGTTAATCTTTCGGTTTCTGTAATATATTTTAAGAATGTCTGATTGATTTTGAGATTGTATTAGTATTCTGAGACTATAACAATAACTTTATGTTTCATGCAATTGTCGGGGAAATTCTAACCATTTTTCTATAAGACTTTCAATAGGCTATCTAGAGGGCCAGTTCCTCCTATGTGTCGGGCATGACCCCTAGGTTGGGTTGTGACATATATTGTTAATCTTCTAATAAATAATTTTGTTAAAAGGAGAACCATTATTTTGGCACTCAAAAGATTAATATGCTAACAAATTGGTCCTTAAAAAATGTTTTATTAGCCCGTGTACATTAATGATTAACATATTAACAAATTAGTTTCTAAAAGATCAAGGTGATGACAAATTAGTCCTTAAAAGATCAATATATTGATAAATTAGTTTTTAAAATATTTTTTGTTAACATTGAGCCCATTAGCAATAATAGAATTCATTATTAGAGTATTACAAACTAATAAAACATTTATTAGGGATTAATTTATCAACAACATGATCTATTAAGGGCCAAAACATTAGTTTTTCCTTTGTTAAATTTGGATAATAAAATATAAATAAATTAATATATTATTAATAAATGTTTTCATTCTTACCGGATCTATATATTATAGTTATATTTATTAGATTAGATATTTTAAGTTTTAATAAGCAACATCATTTACTGCATTGGAAAGTATTAGAATGACTTGAAGAAATAGAAGATGAAGATAACAACAGTTGAATATATTTAACTTTGTAAGTTAGGAGATTGTTTGTTATATACTTCGTTTTGACATTCAACTTATATCCATTTATTACATGTAAGTGTAATGCTTTAACTAATATTTACATATCTTTCTATTTTGCAGATCATGTTGATATCCACGTTACATGATTCATAAAGATTAAAATTGCAAACTGTATTATTAGTTATCTGTCTTATTAATTTATAACAATGCACAAGGCTATAAAAAAAAAAGTGTTGAATTGATTAAAATACTATATCTTTGATTCTCTACTATAGTTTTTTGAAAACTTATATAGTTTCTTAAAAAAATAATGCGTATAAACCCTTGAAACAAAATTCAACCAAAGCCATTATGCTTTTGTAGGAAGCATAATTCTGTACTATTCATATCCATCACATTCAATGAATTATTGCATAACATTAAATATATATGCAACGTAATGAAATCCAAATTTCTACTTATATTTATTTTATTTTATTGGATTTTAAAATTAATGTATAAAATGGATAAGTATTCATTTTTTTAAGTCAAATAAATGATAAAATATATTTGTATTAAAACTTTTGCTCATATCATTCAATTTTGATTAAGACAATGTAATGTTCCCATGTATTGGAAGGGTAAAATTATTATTTTATCTATCCATTTATAACTATCTTTTAAAATTTTGGTACATAAATTAAGAAATCATTAAAATTGTTTAAATATAGAAAAATTTAGACTAATAAGATAGAATTGCCCCTTTTTAGGAAAGTATAAAACATTTATTATGGCTAGTTGAATGAATAAGAGTAAGGATAAAATTAAAAAAAGGTTAATTAATATTACCTTAAATTTTTTCAATGACAGATAATTGTGAAAAAAAAATTTTATTAAAAAGACAATTATAAATAGATTGAGGGAGTAATTTCTAACCAAAAAAAAAGCAGTGGGATATGCTAAACAATATAACAAGGTCTAAAATTGTTTTGACCGATCCACTTCTCAAGTTTCGGAGAAACAATCGCTATTTTGGTCAGCGTTACCGTTATCTCCTTCTTTTCCAATATGTTGAGTTGACAACAAAGCCGCCGCTTTCATTTGCTAGTAAGCAAGGTACAGCCCATTCCACGGACACCTGGCGTGCTCAATAATATTATTGACTTTTGAATGCCTTGCCGGGCAAAATAATTGAACAAGTTTAAGAGGTACTGATCTGTACAGTACTGAGATCGAACGGATCATTTTTGTTTTTATTTTTTTGGTTCTATGAAAAAGAAAATGGACTCGTTTGATTAAAATTTTAAGAGAATTATTCCTTTAAAGTAGAATCATAAATAGAAGTAAAAGTAAAAAATATTTATATTTTGATATAATTATAAAAATATTTTTAATCATTAATCACAAGTTACTAATATATTTGAATATTATAAATATAAAAGTATTTATTTGTTATAAAATTACAATTTAGTTGAGAGGGAGTAATATTTTCGACAAAAAAGAAAGTTAAGAATAAAATGATGGATGATAATATGAAAAAGTAGTGGGTTTGAAATTTAAGAATTATTTTTCTCTTTCTTGTACTACTTTTAATTCTAGGATCTCTCTATCTGATTCTCAAAAATGCAAAAAAATTAATTATTTTATGTTTCTATTATTTTCAATAAGCATAAATAAATAACATTAGAAATACCTTTTTTAGCATAAATTTGAATACAAGTACTTTTGGCTCTCTAGAAGCGGAAATAAACCAGCTCATTCATGAAAAAGCTAACGATACTTGTAGACCCAAAAAGATATATATAGATTTAAATTTAATAAAAAATAAATATATTTTTATATTCTAAATTAATCAACAATCTATGTCTCTACATCTTGCCCAAAGACTATCGATATCTAAATATCTTTTATATCAGAGACTAACACAAAAGTACTAAAGCTTAAAAAATATATTAAGCCTTCTTTTAAAATAGATCTAATTAACCATATTTGTCATATGAAAGACTATCAAATTAAAAATATCCATAATAGGAAACCAAAACGCCACAAAGAGAACAACAAAAACATCCATAAAGGGAACAATAAAAAGCAGCTAAAAATGTGACAAACAAAAGAACTCATAAAGGAAACAACAAAAACAAAATAAAAGATATAAAATCCTAAACAAAGAAAATAATGGGACTACCACCAAAGAAAAAAGATGACAGCCCTCCCTCAATAACACTTGTAAAGGGAGACCAAAAATATGTATCATTTGAGTTTGAGACATGTAAAGTGAAATTAGGATATAATTTCAATACATTGTTTATATACATATATTTTATATAGTTATCTAATTATATATATTGTTACATAATTAAAAGTATTTAATTTTTTAATAATTATTTTAAAAATTATATACATAACAATATATGATTAGTTAAAGTGTAAAATATTCTACGTCAATCAAAATTAATTATTCTCCTAAAATTATTTCCATGATTGTGCTTACATGCAAACTTTTATATAGATTCCATTATTATAGTTTTTGCCAAGAGGATTCTCCTCAACCCTATATTTATTTAAGGGGCTATCAGTATCTTAGTAGTTAGTGGTCAAGATTTAGTTATATATTCTATTTTTAAAAAATAAAAATATTAAAAATATTTTAAATTAGTAAATTCATGGCTAAATATTAATTACTCATTGATTAATGGCATTAATATCCTTACAATAGATAAGAATATTCTAAAGGAATCTCTTTTCGCAAACACAACATTTTATATTTGTTATGAATAGGCTTATAAGAGTTTTCTCATTTGGTCAACTTTTTATTTATGTAATATTATGACTTGAGTTTAATTTCTAAATATTCCTATTTATAATTATCTATAAGTAATTTTTAAGTGCTCAATAAGACAAAAGCATGTCCCCATGTTGCATTGGGGTGAATCTATTCCTCAACCTAAATTTTTTTCAGAAAAAAGATGTTCTAAATAGTTAAAATTCAAAGTTTTTATGAAAGACTTAATGTACAGAAAATACACACGCGGTTTACAATGTCCAACAATGGTAAATTAATAAGTGACATATCAGTAAAGAAACCTCCGTCATTGAACGTCGTGACAATTACACGTTCATTGATTCTTTCATTTGATTGACTACTATTTTTCCTACGCCAATTTATCTATTTTATTGAAGAAAAATTCTTTGATCACGGAGGTTCCTCCTCCACATGCATCTTATATCATTAAATGACTTTAAAAAATAAAAAAGTGATAAAATGAATAAAAATTGATGATAAATATTACATATGAAAGAAAAAAAAAAGGTTTCTTCTATAGAGAAAGCAAAATTGTCTCCTTCTTGAAAGCGTATAATTAAAGATTCAAGCATATCACATGACCAAGTCATTATGTTTTGATGTTATCAAAAAAAAAAAAAAAATGAAAAAAGTTGTTATTTTTTATTGTCTCTTTAGTTAGTAGTTCCTGCCTCATGGAATGTTTTCACACGGACACCAATTCCAAGTGGGTTTTATTGAACATTACCTTGTCAGTGTATTAGAAGCTGAAGGGGATCGTAGCGCATTACTTAGAATTAGTCGTTGAATCCTATCACGGAAGAATGTCGTATATCACACGTCGTAACAAACTATGAATAAACACTGAGAATTACACAGGCTGAAAAGACAAGGAAACTTGCAACATTTAAATAAAAAACCTTTAAATCACTTGACCTACCTAACTATATATGGTTTATACAAACAAAGGATGGGTGATCATAAACATTTCACAATTGAGAACTGGCCTTCAATTAATCTCTTGTTATTCCATCACCTTGTCTGAGATTAGCACAATTTCTCCAAATTAAGGCCATTCTTGGCCGTTTCAATTTAAGAATATGCATTTTTCTTGGCTAATCAAACATCAATTCTTAGCAGTCATCATCTTTATCTTCGCCCTCACCAAAGTTGGCTGCTTACAATTCAATTTCTCCACCTTCCAGCCACAAGATGAAGCTAATTTGTTGCTGAGCCAAAACTCAAAAATATACTTAGATGCCATCCAAGTAACCCCTGATATTCGTGGTCAAATAGCCAATTATTCTGGACGTGCTTTCTATAAAACACCATACAGACTATGGAGCAAGAAGAAGAACAAAATTGCAGCCTTCAACACCACTTTTGTGCTCAACATCAATCCTCAAACTTCCCCTGGTGGAGAAGGCTTGGCCTTCATCTTAACTGCTGATACCACCCTCCCAGAAAACAGTTCCGGAGAGTGGCTAGGCATTGTGAATGCCACAACCAATGGAACTTCTCAA